>JAVJAQ010000137.1:4910000-6110000 GCA_032362365.1 Zygogramma bicolorata
GAATTTTCCAGTCGAATCACGATGATCGAATTCTCTGCGCGAGCCGAGATCCCGTATGTGAACATTCTTCCTTCGATCCCTCATATTATTTTGCGCTTAGGAGCGACAGGACCGATGCTGGGAGATTTCATAACAATATTTTGGAATGATTCTTTCAAGAAATAGCAGATATTGGAATGTGCTCTTAGATCTCATAAAATACCTAGACAAGCTCCTACATCACTCTTGCATTCCAAATGCACTCAATGTGTGGCTGATATTCTGATTTCTTGCTATTTTGAATAATACTTTTTCGAAAACGTGGAGTGTATGAATGTATATTTGCAGACACTTTTCAACATGCGAAGCAACAGTGCCAGTAAAAAATAAATTACATGTTTTTTCGCCTAGTTGTCTATGAATTGAAGGGCATGTTCCAGGTTCGGAGGATATTTTCATTTTCACCTGCTTCATAGATCATGAAAAAAGATAACAAACCTCCTCAAAAGTATTTCATTGTACTAAAGTGCGAAAACAGTATCAAAAATACACCCGATATAGAGTGTTTCACGTATTCCAAGCAATGCAATTACGAAAACATCGGTGTGAGATGATAAGATGGGATACAGCTCTGTGTGAATCAGTCAGAAGTGAGTTTTTCATTAGCTATTCAGTGGTAGAAATGTCGTCCACTGGACGTGGTATTCAGTGAAAAAGGACAAGTCGGTGAATTTTCCGACACAATGAAAATGTTTCTACTATAAGCTACAAGATAAATGATGGAGATGCAATAAAAAATGAATTATTTCAAATTCAGGTTTTTCGAAATGTGTCAGTCATTACTATTAAATGTGGGTGAAAATCACTGTTGTAACGTTTTCTAGTGCATGAGTATGACTTGTTAGAGCAATAATTGAATCTGGAGGAGAAATAAATGAAACGAAGATGCCCATTCAAATCTCAGGAGGATATCTGATGTTCATATTCACTGGGAGTTTGATCCGGTTCCATTCTAAGCATCCTAAATGATGCTTCTTGGTTCCCAATGACGAGGGACAATAGGAATATCCAATTCAATGTGCCATCGAGTTGTATGCAAATTCCATCCGAGTGCTGCAAGGTCTCGGCTTCGAGATTAAGCCAGAGAATCTTCGGTTGTAGCGTTCCATGTCAAATTCGATGGAGAGGGTTGAATAATTGTCGTCCATCAAGCAGGCAGTGATTAATTGGGCGTCTCGTGGCGCGGACAGGTGGAACAATAGTGATGCGGACGATGGGATGAATAACATTGCCCCCGACTCATTTCCCATTTTGTGTGTCCCTCTGTGACATGCGACCGGAGGTTTTTCAAACAAAATTGAATGACCGGGTTCGAAACGCTGAATGTTCGTCAGGACGGTAACACAAATATACAGCGGGCGTAATCAGTTCATTTCAATATCGGTGATTCGGTTTCGTCGAAATCGATCCTACGAATACATCCCTCCCACACTAGCATTTTTGACGTGCCACCCACGCGAACACGTTTTTTGAAGGGCTGATATCATTGCGAGAATAAATAAACCTCTTTGTATTTGCAAACGTGGTCCGTTTTGCTGAATTGGGCACAAAACAGAAATGCTCATGAAAGGAATGGTGAATGCAAATTTTTCTAACGATCATGCTTCAGGTAGGTGATCTTTTTTTTCTGATGAAATCAGTACTGTGCAAGAAGTATTTGATCTCCTGCGGTTCCTTTCAGCGGTGACAAGACTATCAAAGTGATCTTTATAGACGTCACAAGGTCGATCTTCAGCTATACACTACAAATCATATGTGAAGTTTTTGAAACGTTTGATATGAGAGTGGGAAGAAACGTGAATTCGTAATCATATATACTCTGCGAATGTGAGGCTCTGGATCATAAAAGGCAACAAATATATGTAAAACCAATTTTGAATCCAGAAGAATATGACAAACAGCCAGCAATCAACCTGCACAAACTGGTGCAGGGGATAAGGTTGTTGGAATGGGTGTCATAAAGAATAGGGAAGCAAAGCTCACGCTGTCGTGTGAGTTCCATAGGGATTTTATTGAGTCATTCTGACATATTTTAACTAACTTGAGATTTTCGAAAACTTATGAAATTTTAATATGCTCTAACCTGTATTACCACATAACACTGTGTTGTTTATTTACATTTTTGTCTTTTTATATATAAAAATTCTAATTTTTTTTTTGTCAGT
This sequence comes from Zygogramma bicolorata, assembly GCA_032362365.1. Classification (NCBI taxonomy): domain Eukaryota; kingdom Metazoa; phylum Arthropoda; class Insecta; order Coleoptera; family Chrysomelidae; genus Zygogramma; species Zygogramma bicolorata. The sequence goes on from JAVJAQ010000137.1 coordinate 4,912,205, forward strand.
TAATAGTAGACACTCGAGAGCCATGAACCCGTATATTCAAAATTTCGAAGTCACAAAGATTGAGACATTTCTCCTAAACTCATGCCAGGCAAACGAGGTGTTGAAGATCAATCAAAATTCGAACAACTTCAAATTAATTCACAACAACATTAGAAGCCTCGAAAAAATTTTGACGAATTCCTAGTATTTCTTCATCAATTTGATATCGATTTCGACTGTATAATACTAACTGAAACTAGAAGTATCCCAGACACAAGCACCTTCAATATTCCTACATATAAAATGATCTACAATGAGGGGAATCCAAATCAAAATGATGGAACTGTTATTTTCATTTATAAATCACACGAGCTAATTCCTTTCAACGACTCAACGACTCGTTCATGATAAAACTGAAAATTCACCATAATAATGACACAATAATAGTAAATGCATTATATAGATCACCCTCAACCTGCATGGATAAGTTTAATGATAATCTCCAAACATATCTAGAGAGTCAAGCAGAGGAAGAATCTAAATTTTGTATAATTACTGGGGATATTAATGTTAACATTCTAGAAAAAACTAACAAAGTGAACGACTACCTAACAACCCTCTCTGAATTTGGTTATATATCTTACATCAATGAGCCAACCCGGAATAGAGCTTGCCTGGACCATATTTTCATGAAGACAACGCCCCAAAAAAAGGAAAATTCAATACCAATCGTAATGCCATCCGATATTACAGACCACTACACAATACTCATTCAAATAGTCTCTGAAAATATAGATAAAGAAGAAGAAAATAACAGAATATTCATTGAAAAAATCAGGAAAAAACAATTCATACAAAAAATACTGATTTCCAGAATATATATTCTACTAACTGTATAGACACAAGTTTGGCAAACTTGGTGAACACAATCCAAAATAAACTGAAAGAATGTACATTTCACATACCTATCAAGGAAAATGAGAAAAAACGGAAAAACGGAAAACTGTATGTGAAATATGTGATAATGACAATAATAGAAGAGTAGATATAAATTGTATCAAAGATGAGAACGGCGAGCTTGTAACCGACCTTCCAAAAATGGTAGATATATTCAATAAAATGTATTTTCAAACAGGAAAACAATCATCACAAAAAAGTACCAGGACATTAAATTACGACTATAGCTTCTATGAATAACCAATCCAGGAGATGACAAACTTAAAGCTGAAAGTTTGGAATCAGTGGCAGAATACATAGCTGAGCCTATTGCTTATATATTCAGTAAAATGATTGAAATTGGTCATTTTTCATCTTGTCTGAAATCATCAATTGTCATCCCTATATACAAAAAAGGTAGCCGAGATGAGCCAACGAACTATCGGCCAGTATCTCTAATATCAAATTTCAGTAAGATTTTCGAAAAACTTATAAAAAGCAGATTCAATTCCTCTTTCAAGAAATATAAAATAATCTCCGATTCACAGTATGGATTTCACTGGGCGTGTTTATAGATTTATCAAAGGCATTTGATACGGCTAATCACCAGATATTAATCAATACTTTGGAAAACAATGGAATTAGAGGTGATGCACTCAAATTGATTAGATTTCATCTCCAAAATAGAGAACAAGTGGTTAAAATAGGAGATTTTTCAAGCAGCCCAGAAATAATAAAATATGGTGTGCCTCAAGGGACGGCCCTGGGACCGTTACTGTGTTGTGTTTATGTTAACGAGCTATTTTCAATCGAAAGCGCTGGGAGAGTTATCAGCTTTGCTGATGACACTGTCATATTCTACACTGGGCAGAGCTGGGCTGCTGTGAAGCAAAATCCGGAAAGAGACTTGGAACTAATTAACGATTGGTTCGATTACAAAAAACTATCCCTCAATATCGGAAAAACCAACTTCCTACCTTTCTGCAACTACCAGACTTCTCCTCCAGATTTCAATCACTTGACAATACAGAACCGGCTTCAAATCACATCTGTAAAATTCATTAAATACCTCGGTGTAATGACTGATTCCCATTTGCGATGAAATCACCATGTCGATTATATTGTAAGGAAATTAAGATGCGTCCTATACAAGTTTCGCCAATCCAGTACTTATTTGAGATGAAACAAAAAAAAAAAAACTTTACTATAGCCTCATTCAGAGTCACATAACATATTGAATTGTGGGCTGGGGAGGGATTTCGAAAACTTATCTGAAACCACTAGAGGTAATCCAAAAAAGATTTCTAAAGTTAGTTCTAAATAAAACCCCTAGGTATGCAACTGAGAAGCTATATGATGAAACAAATATACTAGATATAAGACAACTCCACTATAAGGCTCTCATTGTGAAACAATACAAAGAAAAGAAGGACCTCGTGAAACAACAGCATATGTATTCAACAAGACACAAAGATCGATATCTGATTCCTTTTGCGGCAAAAGCGATAGGACAAAAATCACACGAATTCCTAGGACTGAAAGTGATGAACACCCTACCACATGATTCGAAAAGTATACATTCCATCTTCGAACTGATAAAAATTGTTAATTGACACTTATATGAAACACCTCGTTTGTCAATTCATGACATAATTGACAAAAAATAAAAAAAAAGATTTTAATCTTTGTTATATCGCTATTTTATTATAGTACATATATTTTATAAATTTGATTTAATACTTAATTAGGAATTGCTCTGTTTGAGCGTTCAATCACCTTTTATATATTTGTACGTAATGAACGTTTTTACCTGCTTAACGCCTACTTAATGCTGTGCCTGATTTACTAATAGTTTATTTGTTGAATTCTATATTATCTTTGAGAAATTTTAACATAATATATAAGTAGTTCATTCATATATGTCAATATGTTTTGTACATAATTTAATTCAACATTTTCATGTGAACTTTTTTTAATGTTTTCACTTTCTTCCTTTTCACCACGTACAAGCAACATCTGATGCTTCTGTGGCTTCTACCATGTTTATTCAACTTATGTATTACTCTTATGTTATTTTTCGTGATCTGAATCTGAATAAACATTATTATTATTATTAAAGCGCGATAAGTCCTAGAGGCTAAAACGGAATCTGCGCTTGTATAAGTCATAGCCGGTGAGAAAATCTTAGAACTCCAACTCGTGAAAGGTGATACTGGCGATAACCAGCCTTGTTTACTTACAGAGTATGACGATGGCTAACCTCTCCCAGAAAACCACTAATTCCTTAGCAAATACCAAGGAGGACATCGAACCATATTTGATAGATGTCAATACAGGATTAGTCACAGAAAACCTCATTTTCAACTCATTTTTTCGGAATGAAATTGTCATTTCCAATTCTGGCCCAATGGAGGCATGTAAATAACTTCCATGTTTCTGATTGACCATGAATTTCATGAGGAAATTTAATAATTATGACATTGTAACCCAAACAGCAAAATTGTTTCATGATTTCATGGTGCTGCAACAGTTTTATTTTGTTGGTATTTCAAAACTACTTCAAAAACGCTAGTTGATTATATTATACCTTCCGTTAACACAATACAGTTGAAGGCAATGAAAGTGATTTATGGAATTTTCATAACATAAAATTGAAAAATATTCATGAAATAGTCACGAAATTATCACAGAAACGTTCTATTTTTAGACGTCGGATAATGGTATGATTGGCAGTTTTATTTGACTAGCGTTTCAATAACGATATACCCAATAATGTCGTGTAATATCGGTCGTTGGAAAAAAAAGTACTCTGAACTCCCCACGTGACCTAGTGCCTCCATTTCTTCTTGGTAGAAACAGAAAAATATATATCCTCACACCACTAATTCAAAACTTTTTCGAAATTCACCCATAATAATCGATGGAAAAAGTTTCTTAGCCAAAACATCCCGATAGATGTTTCTTAACAGCTTTATAGGGATAATATAGTAGCTGGAATACCTTTGAATGCTTGCTATTGATACCAAGTTATTTCATAGAACGTCACCATTTTAAAATAATAGCATTCCCGAATACTCACATCAGATGATTTGAAAATATTAAATACCGCACCTATAGTGATATTAAGAGCTGCAATATACCTATATATTATAGGATTATATTATTTGGATCAAACTGAGTTTAGTTCGAGACAAGAAAATTAATAAATCAACACAGTGAATTTTTCTATAATTAATAATTTTCTCCAGAAACATCAATGAATGAGTGGCGCGCTTAAATTCTGCTAATAATATGCTATATATTTGTCAATAACATTCGCATTGAAAATATATATCTTAGAAGCACAAGTAATGTCTTTAACAGTTTCATAACTACAAGAGTGAAAATATTAAAATGGCTTCAACCTTTCTATTTGTTAGTGTTTAAAGATAGTTGGTGACATATCTTTTATATTCCCTAGTGTCCAATACAAAATTACTTCTTGCGCCTTCAAGCAAATACTTTTAACACCTTTTTGTGTTCTGAATATTTTTTAAGTATCGCTTGAATATGTTGCAAAATTACAGTAAGGGGAGCTTTTATAGAATTACTTATTAAAAGTGTTAGAAAAATTCAATAGCAACTGCCGAAATATTCATACAACTGTTTTGTAGTGTTTGAAAAAGGCCTTACAAAATATCAATAAAGACTATGTTTTATGAAACGGTGCCAATTTCCTACTCATATCTCTTCTATAAACACATTAAAAACATTTCTGAGAATAATGGAGTTTTATAATTTGTTTCTTAGAAACGTCTCAGCAACTATTATAAAATATGAAATTGCTAGTTGGGAAGTAGCATTCTATGCAATGTCAAAACTTCAGCGTGCTAGGATAGATCCCCCCTTATGTTAGATATGCACATATTGTAATTCTAGATTTCTTATCAGAACTTTCCAGTTAATACAAGATTTGCAATATTGATACTAATCTGGGGTAATATCCAACTGTTCCCATAACCTCGTATACAATTTCTATTATAAAACCAGCAAATCGTAACTTTACTTCCACTGAATTGGGAAACTCGAACTCTCCTCATAACCCTGCATACTTTTTCAATTATAAAACCGTACAGTCTCACATGAATTTTATATAATTCGAATATTCCACTGCGCGAAAAACTAATCAAATCAATTCTTGTTCGGAAAATGCACGATTTCATTTGGGTCAGTCGTTGGACCGAATCGAATCAGTTCGATGGACATCGGAAAATATTTAACAGAAAATGTCAACTCGACATTAACCTCATTGCATATTTGATTTCGATTTTCAATTCGAACACGTAGGACTACTTACAGCGAGCGGAAGCAAAGGGAAATGGGAGATGACAAAATGACATTTTAATGGAATTATGTCCATGAATTATGGAGTGAGATGATTTTCCATAACGGTCAGATATTTCCGTAAGCGTCAGGTATCAGATTAAATAATGATGATAGTTCATTCGAGGAAAACTATGATGACAAAATGGTTAAGGCTTTCGCGGCCGAGGTTATTAGTGTAACTACTTTTCTTCTGGCTTGAAGGCCGTCGTTCTTTGGAATTTCTTCGTAACGTTTCGCTAGCGCGAGTGGCCAGCTTCTTCAGAGGCTTACTCATTTCCGATGACTAAACTAAACGTAAACGTTTCGATTCCTTAAGGCGTATTTATATTGATGGAGGTAGTCTGGAGTGTTAATTACTTCTGTCGGGGTCGGGGAATTATCATCATTATTACTTGCCGCACTACCTGCCATGACTTAATTAGTTATTCTTGATTTCCTCAGAATGGGATTCCAAATTCTGTTTAGACTCAACGCTTCTTCTTTTCTGTTGAAATTGTCCGCATGTTTTTGGAACTCTATTGCCTCCCGTACCAGTCGGCTATGGTAACCCTGGTCGGGGTCAATCAGTTTAGCATTTTCAAACAGAATCCAGTGGTCACCCTCACTCAGTGCGTGTTCCACCCCAGCCGGCAGTTCCTTTCATGCTCTTTGAGCCTTGTTCCCATGAATCTTTTCGTGGTACTGAAAACAACAACTTTATATATATATATAAAGGTATCTTTTATATTTGGGTATTGTAGTCAATTGGAGGGCTTCAGTAAATGAAAACTATTTTCTGATTATCTGAGCTTTCGGAAAATTTATTTCCTTTTTCAAGAATATCAGAGTAAAATATTTTACTGACAAATTTACAACTTCTTTTTACAATGTTCTTATGTATTATTTTACCAGTTTATTTTATAATCTTACTCTGATATTCTTGAAAAAGGAAATAAATTTTCCGAAAGCTCGGATAATCAGAAAATAGTTCTCATTTACTGAAGCCCTCCAATTGACTACAATACCCAAATATAAAAGATACCTTTATCCTGATCAATATAGTCAAATCAAATACTACTTTCCTATATATATATACAGTGTGTCCCTAGACCAGTGGGACAGTTGAATATCTCTTGAACCAATAGGAATTTTCAAAATATTTCAAGTTCACATTATATCGCATTATGAGAGCTAACTTCAGGAATTACTATTTTTTATACGAGGGGCGCAAGAAAGGCTCACAAAATCGAACATCAATTTTTTCAAATGGAAAACCCCATATATTTCAATATATCTGATCTCTCATTCCTTAAAGGTAATTATTGGTTTTTTATTTTTGAAAATCCGACAAGGCGTTGCCAAGTTATACCAGTGGTTCATGAAATGCAGGCATTTTTTTAGACAAACCCATTTTTCATACTACGAAGAATTTCTGGAATCATTCGAGACTGTTGATAGTCGGTAGCATATTCTATAATATGGAATACTCATCTTCTTCGAGAGTTATACAGGGTGGTCAGAAATATTATATGATTTTCACAAAATTCAAACTTTCTTCACATCAATTTTTCAAATAGTGCACCCTACAATATGAATTATTTTATAGCCCATTGGTGATTTGATTGCTTATGGTCAATGGTTGTGGAAGAGACATGTGAATTTTATCATCAGAAAATGCAAAAAAATCATCAAACTACGTATTTTAGTGTAATTAACTACATAAGAGTCCCTACAAGAAACTTTTGGGGAGTGAATTTTTGGTGTGGAATTCTCAAGAATAATACCATATTTTTATCAAGATACTCTGAATAGTGAGAGATACCTTTGTTTTCTTCGAAATGAGTTCAGTAATCATCTTGATGAGTTTCCCCTTGGAAACCTCAGAGAAATGTTCTTCCAGCAGGATGGAGCGCCACCTCATAATGCTGGGATCGTGACAGACCAATTGAACGTTCTTTTTCCTCAACGATGGCTCGGAACAAACGGACCAATAAAATGGCCGGCTCGTTCGTCAGACTTGACCCCCTTGAACTTTTTTTTGTGGGGGTATCTTAAATCAGAGGTGTATACTACTCAACTATTGAATGTGGAGGATTTGCAAAATCGAATTGTAAATGATTGTCAAAGTATAACACCGCAAATGTTGGAGAACATCACAAGAAATCATGTAATGAAAAATTTCGAAATGTGCCTTGCAGCAAACAGAAGACAATTCGAACATTTATATTTATATTATCGTACCTAATTATTTGTTAACACAGTTTTTTTCTTGTTGAGACTTTGTTTAGGACAGTTGAATGAATAAATAGTTTACTGCATTTTTTTTATTTGCATTTGCTGATGATGAAATTCATATGTCTCTTTCGAAACCATTGGCCATAAGCAATCAAATCACCAATGGGCTATAAAATAATTCATATTGTAGGGTGCACTCTTTGAAAAATTGATGCGAAGAAAGTTTGAATTTCGTGAAAATCATATAATATTTCTGACCACCCTGTATAACTCTCGATGGAGATGAGTATTCCATATTATAGAATATGCTACCGACTACCAACAGTCTCGAATGATTACAGAAATTCTTCGTAGGATGAAAAATGGGCTTGTCTAAAAAAATGCCTGCATTTCATGAACCACTGGTATAACTTGGCAACGCCTTGTCGGATTTTCAAAAATAAAAAACCAATAATTACCTTTAAGGAATAAGAGTTCAGATATATTGAAATATATGGGGTGTTCCATTTGAAAAAATTGATGTTCGATTTTGTGAGCCTTTCTTGCGCCCCTCGTATAAAAAATAGTAATTCCTGAAGTTAGCTCTCATAATGCGATATAATGTGAACTTGAAATATTTTGAAAATTCCTATTGGTTCAAGAGATATTCAACTGTCCCACTGGTCTAGGGACACACTGTATATATATATATATATATATATATATATATATATATATATATATATATATATATATATATATATATATATGCATGTACCAAATATATATAGAAACACTTCGACTTTTCAAACAGATGAGAAAAATGAAAAGTTTATATTAATCCCGTATGAACCTCAATACACTAGAGGACTACAACGAATATTTGAAAATGTGAATATGAAAGTTTGCACATAAAACTTTTTCAACAACAGTTTCTTGGTTACCCAAAAAATTAGGAAACTCAGAGAAGTCAGTATTTTACGAAATCAGTTGTCAAGATTGCAACAACAAATACATCGGCCAGAGCCGACGAACTATTGAAACCCGTTTCAAAAAGCATTTTGCAACACGCTCTAAACAATGACTGATGGACTGAGAAAGCATAATAAAGCATGTGCATGACACAAGACTACTCGAATCATATGAGAGAAATAGCAAAATATAATAACAGCATGAATAGTGACAAGGGACCTATTCCTTTCAGTTCGCTTTCCAATTTATTGTTGAGAAAGTAATCAGAATAATCAATGATAACAAATGACGGATCCTGCAGGTAGTGACTGCACTAGTTCATTATCAAGAAATTGATTATAATAATCAACAGTAACAAACAAAGTCCATGTCGGACCAAAAATCTTTAGGTATATAAACAACTAACCCTAGCTTCAGATTTGATATCAATTTTCTTCTCCTGAAGATGCTAACCTTGTTAGCGAAACACGCGTCGAGTGCAAAAATATTAGTTTGGTGTTAGGGTAATTGATCTCTAGGAAAAGTTTTATCGGGGTACATTGAAAATCTCCCCTTCTATACGTGTATAGATTCCAATATATTGATGCTTATTTTTTCAGACTATGATAGGTGAAGAATCGAAAAAATACGAAGAAATAATCAACATTATTGTAGTTGAATTTTTTCCGATCCAATTCGTTTTTCAACAGAGTGCAGTTAGAGTATGCAGACAATGGGAGTTCAAACCGATACCATTCATCAAAGAACATTGTCATCCAAATAACAAATTTTTGAATTTTTTCTTTCTGTGAACTTTCATCTCCTCTCCTGATTTTTGAAAAAAAAAAGGAAATATTCTTGTGAAGTCAAAGCAAAACTGAATATCACGTGAAACAGATTACTCCAGTTCCTATCATCCCGGATAAGTTTTTCTTTCATACCCTTTAACTACAGATATTTTGTTACCACAGTCGTATTATTATAATACCAAACTCTTTGGAAACTGAGAAGTTACAACGAAAGCGAAGATCTAACGGACTGTATCGACCCAGTGAATATTGCCTCTGGAGAATTCCACTCGAACGCACCTCAATGCAATAAAACATACCTTTTTATGGAAATTATATTCCATAGTTCCACGGTAATGAACTAGATTGAATTTACTCTCGCATATATGCGATATTCATGAAACAGAGCAAAAACTGTCGTTTGCTGGTATCCGGTATCCTGAACTGGCGATTATATTTTTTGGTTATGAGATTGGATTGACCTGAATGAGTACTGCCATTCAGAAATACGATTATTCCAGAAAAAAAAATTCTGGTAGTTTTTTATATTGTATTTCTCCTTTTTTGACTTTTGAAAAGTTACTGCTTCAATTGAAAACAGATTCTTCTGAATGAAACACTTCCTAGTACTACTAGTCTGAGTCAATTCTGACTATCAAAATGATACAAGAACTAATATTCATAGGAATACCAATATTTTTTTTTGCTGTTTTCAAAACTTGTCAAAAATATTTATTCTTCAATTTTCATTCTTGTTCTCTCCTTCAGATTGTGGTTGAACAACTCAAAAAACTACAAAGGAAAATTTATCCACGAGAAAATTATAATAACAATAATAATAATAATAAAGGCTTTTATTGACAGGTATGAGTAACAGTGTAGAGTGGTACAAATAGAACAAGAATATATACACATTTCTCTTCTTTATGCAATAGCAACCTATATGCCTGTCAATTGGCAGGGTTCAAAAAGTGTCTTGAGGCAAGTTTTGCTTTTTCACCCAATCATGACTTTCTGTCTCTTACGAGGAAGTATTGTTCCAATCAACTCATACAGAAATCCATTCAATAATATACAATATAAAAACAGGCTCATCTCGATATTTCACTTGATGATGACTGCCTATTCATCAAAGTTTTCTTTACGGCAGGTTTCTGCCAAAAACCCATCCCCATGAAAATTCCACCTATAATGCCAATCCATCCCAATTGAGATATTTACCAGTATCAAACAAGATGTCGATTTTTCTGTTGATAAAATGAAACAAAAACAAAAATTTTTGTACAACTGTCATTAAAAGTGACATTTTTAATGGTTGTCGTGCGAAAAGACACTTTCCGCATTAGTGCGGAAAGTACTTTTCCCCGGCTGTCAATGAGCCGTCAAATCCATGAATCCTGTAATTGGGAAAAGAAAAATTAGTTTTGTACTATGAGTATTTACTTATTGTCACATTTTCAAATGAACGTTAATCATTCCACTATATAAGTTATTGAAAATTCATGTGCACTTTTAATAGAAACAATATTCATTCATAGACTGACCCAAAACAAAAACTTGAATCAAGAGACAGGAGATACGAATTAACATTCACTTTGAATTTTTGAACTTTGTAAGCCCCAGGAAAAACCTCTCTGTGTTCTATTGAAAAAAGATCCCTGAGCAAGAGAGGTTCGACAGGTCACAACAAAGGGTTGTAATCTTTGGGTCATCCATGTAGGTACTGCCGGGGGTGGAACGATTGAAAACAATTCAGAAAAGCACCGACCGAAAAAATATCTACAGAAGAGAGACAAGTGTCCGACCCTTCTACGATGCTCGAACTAAGTGAGCGAGTCTGTGAGCGAAGAATCACCAACAAGACGGATTGCCTTTCTCTGAATAGAATCAAGAAGCTTCAATGAATGTTTTGGTGCCAAGCTACTACTTGAACTCAGAACAGACTATCCGATATCTCATGCCGTACATTTTTGAACACAGGAACGTGAATATTCTAGGGTTGTACAGTATTCGCCAGCATCTTCAAAAAGATGTATCATAAGACACATTTGGGTTTTTTCCCAGATGACGCAGAGTTGCCATCCTGAAATTTTCATCTGTCAATTTCACTTCTAACTATAGTATTCATGCATCGATTTCATTATTACAACTTTCAAGTTTTTGAGTTGATCCGTTCAAAAACTAAAAGGGGGGAGGACATTGAAGAAAGCCACCGTATATAAGATAGTCTATAATAATATTGTTTCTGCTGTAACTCGTTTTTTTTTCGAAGTATGAATGAATTAACATTAAAATACTAGGTGAATTTTATTTATTAGATATAAATGTTTAGTTCAATCATTTTTTCTCCTCATTTTTCAATAAATTGTTGTTGAAAATTGTTGTTTTCAAGATCGCACATTTTTGTTTTCTAACTTTCTATTTGAGCTTTGAAAAATACAGTACAACAGCTCTTATGAAGATCCATTGACCTGCCCCGGATTCCGAGGTATGGATCTTACAGCGCTCTTTTATGTAATAAATGGGCCCAGAGAAACTGTCTACTGACACAATGTGCATCCAACAATCATTATCACTCATTTTTGGCTGGACTGTAGTGATACATATTAGCAGTTCCTTCATCCGTATCAGTACTTGAAATATTGAAAATTTCAAACTTCAAAATACCATAGATGTACACACCACAAGCGTTAAAACGTAACTGACTACTCCGACACTGTAGGGCGAATTCCACCAGTCGATTGCATTTGATTTCGATTGGCCAGCGTAAGGAGGCGTGTTTATTCTACCCAATGGATGCAAATGGATGTGGTAATCACGCTTCGATCACGCGTTGATCACGCATCTATCGTTATTTGGGTTACCCTCTTTGTTGGATAGATATGTGGTCTTTCAATAATATATCACGAGTATAATCATACAATAACATTGTTTCATAACGTTGACGTATATTATATCACTATACAAACTTTATGTCCATAGTGACATATTCAAAAATAAATTTAAGATGAAATATAACCTCTTCAGTATCAATTTTCCTTCCCTGATCCAGCAACAACTCCTTTGTTTTGGATTAATCGAAAGGTATCTAATCTCTTCTTCCACAATTAAAAAGTTCGGCCACATTGACAGAAATTTGTATCGGAACATCTGGTCAAGTCCCTTGTCTCTTATCACCTCAGACGCTCTGACAAAATCAAAATGGTTAGTGTGGAAACACTACTCACACAATATGTATCTTACCGTCTAGTTGGTGCGCTATGCTAAAAAGAAATATTCTTGCTGAATAGACAACTTCAAGATGCATAAAACCAAGGTACGTTAACTGATAAGCTTCTGTTCAGTCGAATCCTCTCCAGGCGATAGATCGAAGGAGAGATTACATCTTTTGCCGGTAGGTGGCGAGGCAAAAGCGATTTTCCAAAAGCTGCAATTCTAATCAGGCGGTAGCTTACTAGTGAATTTCGGCACCAACACTCTCATTGGCAAGACGCTAGCTGTATCTTTCGTTGACCAATTGCTTCATCAGTACACAAAATCTGCATAGTGAAGGCCGCCTGACAGAAAGCTGCATCGATAAGGCCACTTGAAACTAGTCTCTTTCAGATAAGTTCGACAAGCGCGTTTGAAAGTATTTGAATTTTGTATGCATTTGGATGTGACGAAAATATTTTATTTAGTTTTGTTCTTGTTTCTTTTCACGCTGTTCTTGTTTCGGTTTCTTTATTTTCAAAGGTTGAAGATAATTTTGGAAATCTCATGAAGAAAATCAAAATAACGAGTAATCCCTAAATACACGATTCAGTGGGGATTCAAGCTAGCGCTGAATAAAAGAGCTACGTACCAGTTTGTAAAAATTATCAAAATTAACGTCACAACTGTACGAACATAATCTACAACCTACAAGCTGTCACCGGGTACACATGAAATGTAGTGTTACCAGATTACTTAGTTACGGCTTTGTAGACAATATCTCGAAGTGGTCCTTTTGATTGAATCCGTTCAAATCAAGAATGTAAGATATCTGGAAACTGTAGCCGCGATTGCACAGGTATAAGTCAACGCCTCAGGGTTTTACGCATCTTGGAAAACATATATTATTCTAATCTGACAATAAAAAATTTTAAAAATGGACTGAACACAACTCTTAGTCTTTGAGGACTCTGTAGGAAGAGTCAGCCAAATTCCAATTTCATTCCATGGGAAGTGAAGCGAATAAAGACAATTCGGGGTCTGTCAAAATATCGAAGTCCTGAAACCATAGGCGCCGGAACTTCAAAATTAATATGGGGGCTCGGTCTTCTTTCAGACCTCAGACCATTTTTGAAGTCAGTTATGTTCTGGTTCACTTTTTCAACGATAGGAATTTTGTTTTTAGTCTCCTACCAGAACGGAGTTCTGCTGGAGACTTTTTCAAACCTGTTATTGGCGTATTTCTGTATTCCATTTGAGCAGATGTTGAATCATTCGATTTTCTCAGCATATTTTTTGCAACCTGTACAGCACGCTCTGCCATGCCATTTGACCTAGGATATCTAGGACTACTTCTTTTGAACTCAAATCCCCATTCGTCTGCAAATTTTTTCCACTCCAACATCGGGAACACCAAATGTCGAAAAACTACATTTTAGTTCCGAAATGACATCACTACTCTGTGTACTTAATAGAGAAATAACATCTATCCATTTAGTCAAATAATCTTGTAGTAATAGATATACCCTGTGTAATTACAGTTAGTTGAGTTATGTTGAGATGACAGGAATTAATTTGATAAGAGAGACTGATACAAGTAATTTTTTATTATCAATATTACTACAAACTCTTTATTCGAATATTAATCTTCAACCTTACCAAAAGAACCTGTGGTAGAAGTCCATTGTATCTCAAAGTGGAGTGTAGTAGATTTAAGATGCAGAAAAACTAAAAGTCGTCTCCACAATTTAATATTCGAAAGATGTCAGTACGGTGATTCAGTACATGTTTCGAACCTACATAGGTTCATCATCAGCTGAATTTACATTGAATTATGGAGAAGAAAAAATGGCAAAATCACATGGTGAAGTTCAGGACATAAAAAATTATTGTAATGACAATTAAGATTAAATTGATATTTGGGGAATTTGGGACATCCCTAATACCATAAATACATTAAAGATTGGGGGGCTTGGAGCCCTTATGCCCAATATGACTGTCAGTCAATCTGTGAACGGTAGAGTTTTTCCAAGTATCTTTTAATGTGGATTTTTCAAATATTGCATATTGGGCATAAGGGCTCCAAGCCCCCCAATCTTTAATGTATTTATGGTATTAGGGATGTCCCAAATTCCCCTAATATCAATTTAATCTTAATTGTCATTACAATAATTTTTTATGTCCTGAACTTCACCATGTGATTTTGCCATTTTTTCTTCTCCATAATTCAATGTAAATTCAGCTGATGATGAACCTATGTAGGTTCGAAACATGTACTGAATCACCGTACTGACATCTTTCGAATATTAAATTGTGGAGACGACTTTGAGTTTTTCTGCATCTTAAACTTACCAAAAGACAAAAATTGGTCAGAAATTCAATATTCACTAACAAAGGACTAACAACACAATTATACTCAAATGTTAGGCGAAAGCTAGCTTGTATGCCAACAACCTCCATTTTGTGTCATGTGATACCTGTTTCTCGTTTCAAATAAATAATATATAATTAAAATTCTCCCACCAACTCGAAAGTTTATCAGTTGATTCTGGAAATATATGGGGGTTAAGGAGACTCAGGCCTCGCCACCAAGTCAAGAAGTCTTGAGAATGGCTCCAAAGTGGAAGCCGAAACGTCGAAAGATGAACAATTCCAGACGCGCTGACAAAATAGTTGAGGCTTTCGCGGCCGAGGTTTTCAGTATCACTACTTTTATTCGGGTTTGAAGACCGTCGTTTTAACAGGCATATATATATATATATATATATATATATATATATATATATATATATATATATATATATATATATATATATATATATATATATATATATATGTTCGAATAGGTTTCCGCGGTCAGTTGTATGTTGTTGTTGAGTTCGGGTTGAACCGCGTCTGGAGTTTTGTTCTCGACGTTTCGGCTCCGATTTTGGAGCCATTTTCAAGAGTAAATGTCACTTCACGCTGACACACATGCATAAAAAAAACTAATAATCACAGCCAGTTTTAAACCTTGAATACCAAATGGCGAGTCTGAGTACTACTGAAGAAACAAATAGCAAATTTCTACATGAACTATAAAATATATATGTAACGAATAAAATAAAATAAAAAAAAATAAAATAAAATAAAAATAAAAAATAACCAAAAATATTTGCTATCTCGTGATTACTTACTCCTTAAAAAAAAAGCTCTTTGTAGAAGTTCAAAATAGCACAATCATTTAGTCTTTGCTGTGTAATCGTGGACCGTAAATTCGTTTTTGATTTGATATATCAGATTTCACATCTTTTTTTTTATTATTACAATATATACGGTATACGTATGTACCTTTGTAAATAGTGAATGTACAGTGAACTACAAATAATTATTACAATGTAACAACAATGACTTATTCAACTAATACACGTACTCGCCGTAAGCGGAGCGGACTAGCAGGAGAGTGTTGAGGTTGCGTACCGCATGGTATGACCAGCGTATTCGACTGATACAATATGGAGATGCAATGAGACCGATACATAATTTGTTCTGAACGAAACATTTTTGTTATGAGAACATGGTAACAGTTTTGCAAAACAGAACTACACTATGGGGGCTCCGCCCCCATAGCCAATTCTCTATGGGGGCTCGAGCCACCATTGCCCCCATGGTTCCGGCGCCCCTGCCTGCAACCACTGGCACTTGTTTGAATGAGTTGGAAGTAACCATTCTGAACATTCAATGATCCTTTGCTTATTTTTCCGTTTCATTCTCGGTTATGTATGAGTCATATTTAAGCATCTGATGATTTTTGTGTGGTGCAAATACGAATGAGAACATTTGACAGAATTTGTTTTTGTAGAATCAACCGATCATTCACCCGAACATGTTTAGCAACCGGAGATGGATGAAATTAATCTTGTTAAGTCTGTGAGTCAGGACTTTTGAAACATAAAACAGTTCGTAGAACTACTAGCATCCACAATTTTCCTATCCGAGAAAGGATTGAAAGCAAACAAGCCAAAAATGAACCTCGTTATTTTCGTCGTGCCTAGCGTTATCTTTCCTGATTTCATTGAAATATGTGTTCCGGAGTTGGTATCTTGCATTCATACGAATTCGCAGGCATGTCGTTAAAAACATGTTTTCTGTCTCATGTTTCTACTCGAGATCGAGGAAAAATTCGAGTTTAGAATGATGAAATCCAGCCAATTTTCGAGTATTTCAGTTCTTCAACGACTTGCATTTCCGAGACATATTGAAAACTATCACCTAAAATTTCAAGAAAACAAATCTGTGGCAATCCCCTAATCGCCATAAACATTGTGCGGACATAATTTGTTTCAATCAGAATGAAAATATAATTCTCGAAGTTGAATAGTTAATCAAGTTCATTCCGATTATAAATCAATTTCATAAATTGCACCATGCACGGATAGATTCTTGACTGAGATATTTGGAATGTTTTTGGAGGATTACTGGTTTCGCATCAAGTATCTGTGGTGAGAAAAACCTATCATTATTATTCTTCTTTCTTATATTAAAAAGTCCTAGAATTCACAATTGCATTTCCATTCATGAAGACCTATTGTTCTTCGACTCTTTTTTATTACCAGGAGAAAAAAGATTTCTATTTCACAGATTAGAATAGCTTCAAATCCAATCGCAACAAAAAATTGTTGAATTGTAGCTAACCCAATATCTTCATGCGAAAAATCAATAATCTGACTATAACTCGGACTATAATAACTTGGTGGTGTGTCAGCTGGTCGCTCGAACGTGGAAATATTTTTTATGATTTTCTCTTTTCTAAAAATTCACCTGATAAAAGTTCATATTCTAGTAATATTAAAAATATATGTCAGCTGGCTGTATCTCAGTGGAATGTCAGTCAGCTGATGCACTGATAGTTATAATATCACCTATTTAAATGCTTCATCATTCCATTAACAATAAGCCTACGAATTTTCATCTGGGAAAAAAAGGAATTTTTTTACATCATTTCTAAAGGTTGAAGCAACGCACACTAGCAAAGCACAGAATGTATAAGGGACACTTGGAAGGGATGAGATAATTTTGATCATACTATACCTACTGAATATCCATCATAATATTCTTTTGAATTTCTGTACAAATGATGATGATGTGAATATGACAGCAGGCAGCTCTAACAGCGACTCTGACAACGAATCAGAGAGATGAGAGTGACACAAGCCAAAACAACTACAACAGATAATTAAATTACATTACTATAGATCATATACCTATAAGTTGTATATGTATATTTGTATATGTATATTTCTACGGAATATTAATTTCATTGAAACAATCATATCGGAACGTGATAGCGAAAAATTTAAGATACAGTATGCAGATACACACGAAAGGGAAGACCTGTAATGTTCAGGAAATACTAATTAACAATCACTTTGAATTTTTGAAGTTTTCAAGCCTCAGGAAAAATCTCTCTTCCTGAGCAAGAGATGTTCGACAGGTCTCCAAGTCACACTATCTCATTTGACCTAGTCACATGGCCTGAATCTTCAGTATGCTTTTCGCTTGTTATCAGCCAAATCAGCTTTTATATAAATCAAATTCTATAATTTACTCTCTTTTCTCAAGTCGATACTTCCTGTCTCCTGACGAGTGAGCACTGAAGATAACGAAAGCCGAAAGCGCTTTGCAATAAGAATATTCAAATTATACACTTCATACAAAAGTCTTCGATTCATTCATTACTAAGGAGTGTATTCAGCTTCTCAAATCCACTCTTTCATCTGTTCTATTCGAGAATTTATATCATGAAGAATTATGTACATTAAAATCACCCAAAATGGTGACCTCTGCAGTTGGATGGTTTTCTTTGATGAAGTCGATCTTTTCTGATAGAACTTCGAATAGTCTGGCAAAAGAGTCATTGTTAGGTGATGAATGAAGACTACAGACAAATTTAGTTTGTTGATGATTGACATCACGTCAACATCTTTAGGTTCCAGCCCTTCTTCGCGTTGGCAAGATAAATCATTCCTAGAGTATAGAAAAACACCACCTTTGAAACGAAAGCAACAATAGAATTCATAACCCTGGACGAAGCATACATACCTTATTCATATATGGATTGAGCTGAGTTTCAGTTAGAATAAGAATGTCAGGTTTTTCGGTTTGCAGATGGTGATATTTTTATTCATACCACGAATATAACTATAATCGATTCACAATACTCTCGATGAAGGTTCCACCTGATACCCTCCACCCGGAAATCTGATTGGGGAGGTATTTTTAATTTCAGAGTTTTTTTACTCTGGGAGACATTGTCTTCATTTTTCGAATGAAATAGTTGGGAAAAACCAGACATATCAACCAAATACTGAAACGTGAATGAACACTTCACAGCACATATAGTTGGTATGGTGGTATCTCACCATCTTCCACCTAGGTTATCCTTTTAGTCGCCTTCTACGACAGGCAGAATCTACCCCAGGGCTATTCTAATTCTAATATGAATGGAATACAGCATACATTGAATTGAATATGGTGAAGTGGTTGTTAATTGAATGCTTGTCAGATGATGAATTTTAATATGCGATAGATCAGCCAGCTGACTTATATTTTTATTTTTAGTTGAATATGAGCTTTCATCAGGTGAATTTTCAGCAGAAGTTAAATCATTGAAACCATTTTTTTTCGTGCCCGAGCAACCAGTTGACATAAAATACACCAGGTTATATATAGTCAGCTGATTATTTTTCTCTTCGATCGCAAGAATTTACGACTTTTTTGCTGAGATTAAATATATTTTTCGAATATACGTTTGAGACTGCTACTGCCGCTCATTCCCCACAGAACCGTAACTGATGTTGACGAAGCTGATGAATTTCATAAATTATCGCTTGAGAGGAAATTGGCCGTGTGAATCTGTCGCTGCATCTTGGACTCGATCGATCGATTGTAAGCCATTGGAGTCTCTCTGCCTCCTACTCCAACCAGTTATTATCATTATTATCCCAGATTTCCACTCCTAATCAGATCATTACCAATTCCACCTTCGGAAAAGTCTCAATCGGATGAGCTTGTTTTCATCACTCCTAACGAACATCAATTCACGATTCGGAGATTCCAATTTCCCGGCCATCGTTCTCGAAATCAAAAAGCATTCTTTATCTCAGTCGCCGGAATTTCGCCGAATCCTATGGCGCCGCAGATCTGCAGACTCGCAAAAACTATCAACAAATAGGTTTGACTGTAACGAGTGGCGCCGGGTTGGCGGGGCCGATATTTCCTCCCGTGAATCGCTCTATCTCTTTCTGTGAGTGGGTCGCGGATAGGGTTGCCATCTCGTGAAATACACAAGCAGCACTTGGTACTGTTTGAATGTCATTATTTTGTGGTGGGTGGATTCTTTCTTCTAGTTTTTTGGGGTTTTGACCTACCACAATCTGAAAAAATTAAATCCAATATTGGAATCTATACAAATGTAGAAGGGCAGGTTTTCAATCTACCCCTATAAGTTGCTGCTTTAATTGAAGGAAAGTTCCTTCTGAATGGAACACGTTCAATTAATCAGCAACTTTTCATATATCTCAGATTTGACAACTTCTCGTATTGCCTAAAATTGTCCTTTCAATAAAATAAACAACTAATATTCATCAAAATTCTTATCTCTGACGTTTCGGAAACCAAACCCACTTCTGTTTTCAAAACTTCCACAAATATTCTTTTCTAGTTTCGATTTTATTTGTGCTTTTTGTAAATGTCAGAAATTTCCGACATTTGCAAAAATTCGGAAATAAGGTAGAATATTTCCATCGTATGTTGAAAATCCCATATGAAGCGGGACATTTTCGATCAATTACAGCGATAAATTCCCGGCGGGACAAAATATGAAAATAAACTCAAGCAGTTTTTAGACAACATGCTTTCATGGAAAATTATCGGTAATTTTGAAGCACTTGTGTAATTACTCCCGATAAATTCCCGGCGGGACATTTCCAGGCTGGTAAATACCCTGTAGGTATCGAAAAATACCCGCTCGGTCCTTGTATCTATAGTAACTATTGTTAAAATGTACATTTGTCATCTTGACAGGCATAAATACTGAATTTCAAACGTTGTTGTTTCAACCCCGGAAATATTCTACCGAATTACACTCGTGCATCAAAATAAACCTGATAATTTTCCATTCAAGCATGTTGTTGGTAAAAAAACTGCATTCGGTTATTTTCATATTTTGCTAAAAGAGCCCTCGTCCTTTGGAGTCGGGCTCTTTCGACAAAATATGAAAATAAACTCATGCAGTTTTTAGACAACATGCTTTCTTGGAAGATTATCGGTAATTTTTAAGCACTCGTGTAATTACTCCCGATAAATTCCCGGCGGGACATTTTCGGGTTGGTAAATACCAGGTAGGTATCGAAAAATAGGTCCGTGTATCTATAGTAACGATTGTTAAAATATACATTTGTCATCTTGACAGGCATAAATACTGAATTTTAAACGTCGTTGTTTTAACCCCGGAAAAATTCTACCGAATTACACCCGTGCATCAAAATAAACCGTATAATTTTCCATTCAAGCATGTTGTCAGTAAAACAACTGCATTCAGTTATTTTCATATTTTGCTAAAAGAGCCTTCTTCCTTCGGAGTCGGGCTCTTTTCGACAAAATATGAAAATAAACTCATGCAGTTTTCAGACAACATGCTTTCATGGAATATTATCGGTTATTTTGAAGCACTTGTGTAATTACTTCCTATAAATTCCCGGCGGGACATTTTCGGGTTGGTAAATACCCGGTAGGTATCGAAAAATACCCGCTCAGTCCGTGTATCTATAGTAACGATTGTTAAAATGTACATTTGTCATCTTGACAGGCATAAATACTGAATTTTAAACGTCGTTGTTTCAACTCCGGAAATATTCTACCGAATTACACTCGTGCATCAAAATAAACCTGGAAATTTTCCATTCAAGCATGTTGTCAGTAAAAAAGCTGCATTCGATTATTTTCATATTTTGCTGAATGAGCACTTCTCTTTCGGAGTCGGACTCTTTCCACAAAATATGAAAATAAAGTCGTGCAGTTTTTATACAACATGCTTCTATGGAAAATTATCGGTAATTTTGAAGCACTTGTGTAATTACTCCCGAATATTTCCATCGTATGTTAAAAATCCCATATGAAGCGGGACATTTTCGATCAATTACAGCGATAAATTCCCGGCGGGACATTTTCGGGCTGGTAAATACCCGGTAGGTATCGAAAAATACCCGCTCGGTCCGTGTATCTATAGTAACGATTGTTAAAATGTACATTTGTCATCTTGACAGGCATAAATACTGAATTTTAAACGTCGTTGTTTTAACTCCGGAGATATTCCACCGAATTACACTCGTGCATCAAAATAAACCTGATAATTTTCCATTCAAGCATGTTGTCAGTAAAAAAACTGCATTCGGTTATTTTCATATTATGCTAAAAGAGCCCTCCTCCTTCGGAGTCGGGCTCTTTCGACAAAATATGAAAATAAACTCATGCAGTTTTTAGACAACATGCTTTCTTGGAAGATTATCGGTAATTATGAAGCACTTGTGTATTTACTCCCGATAAATTCCCGGCGGGACATTTTCGGTTGGTAAATACCAGGTAGGTATCGAAAAATAGGTCCGTGTATCTATAGTAACGATTGTTAAAATGTACATTTGTCATCTTGACAGGCATAAATACTGAATTTTAAACGTCGTTGTTTTAACCCCGGAAAAATTCTACCGAATTACACTCGTGCATCAAAATAAACCTGGAAATTTTCCATTCAAGCTTGTTGTCAGTAAAAAAACTGCATTCGATTATTTTCATATTTTGCTGAATGAGCCCTTCTCCTTCGGAGTCGGGCTCTTTCCACAAAATATGAAAATAAACTCATGCAGTTTTTATACAACATGCTTTCATGGAAAATTATCGGTAATTTTGAAGCACTTGTGTAATTACTCCCGAATATTTCCATCGTATGTTAAAAATCCCATATGAAGCGGGACATTTTCGATCAATTACAGCGATAAATTCCCGGCGGGACATTTTCGGGCTGGTAAATACCCGGTAGGTATCGAAAAATACCCGCTCGGTCCGTGTATCTATAGTAACGATTGTTAAAATGTACATTTGTCATCTTGACAGGCATAAATACTGAATTTTAAACGTCGTTGTTTTAACTCCGGAAATATTCCACCGAATTACACTCGTGCATCAAAATAAACCTGATAATTTTCCATTCAAGCATGTTGTCAGTAAAAAAACTGCATTCGGTTATTTTCATATTACGCTAAAAGAGCCCTCCTCCTTCGGAGTCGGGCTCTTTCGACAAAATATGATAATAAACTCATGCCGTTTTTAGACAACATGCTTTCTTGGAAGATTATCGGTAATTTTGAAGCACTTGTGTAATTACTCCCGATAAATTCCCGGCGGGACATTTTCGGGTTGGTAAATACCAGGTAGGTATCGAAAAATACCCGCTCGGTCCCTGCATCTATAGTAACGATTGTTAAAATGTACATTTGTCATCTTGACAGGCATAAATACTGAATTTTAAACGTCATTGTTTTAACCCCGGAAAAATTCTACCGAATTACTCTCTTGCATCAAAATAAACCTGATAATTTTCCATTCAAGAATGTTGTCAGTAAAAAAACTGCATTCAGTTATTTTCATATTTTGCTAAAAGAGCCTTCCTCCTTCGGAGTCGGGCTCTTTCGACAAAATATGAAAATAAACTCATGCAGCTTTTAGACAACATGCTTTCATGGAAAATTATCAGTAATTTTGAAGCACTTGTGTAATTACTTCCGATAAAGATAATAGAGATTCCAGAAAAAATATTTGACATGAAAAATGATGCATATTTTCTATTCACAAGCCATTCCCCAATACGCAATTGCTCCTCATTCTCTTTATACACCCTAACCGTGCCGACGCGACGACATCATATCACGTTGTTGTTTCCACATACCCTTTAGCTCTAGTCTGCGTATATTCAGGAATTTCAGAATCGTGAATTTGTTCATAATTCTCGCAATCCGGTAGTGAGCACGTGTTGAAGTAAAAGTTTAAACATACTTAGCCGTATTAGCATTGTTTATAGAGATATAGTAAGTCAATGTCAGTGTTGAAGTGAAAAGAAAGATTAGTCCTTTATATGATCTTGAAATGTTTCTGAATTTTCCATCAATACTATTTGCGTGAAATAAAACGAGCTGGATCGACTTCAGAAGTACCAAGAGACACACCAATAGTCAATATGTTGAGAGAATTGAAATGGATGTCGTTAAAAGACTATGTGTACTACCATGCAATTGTACTGATATATAAAATGCATCACCATCTATCTCCGGACTACTTGAGCAGAAAAATAACTTATAATGAAACTTATCATAATTATAATACCAGAACCAATAGAAATATCCATGTAGGAACCAAAATTAGCTAATGTACTGAAAACTCGAATTATCATGCAGGAATGTTGGCTTTCAATAATTTGGACGATGGTATCAAGAATTGTAATTCGATAGTTCAATTCAAAAGAAACTTGAAATGTACATAATGGGCGAACAATTTTATTATTATTTTTGGGTTCAATTATCCCACAGCCATTATAAGGTTTTAAAAGTGTTGTACTTGTTGCTTTGGATCTGTATCAATACTTGTGTCTTACCTTAGTTACCCACTTTTATATGTCCATATTTTATATATAAGTAATTGAATTTTATTATTTGTGAGTGTGACCATTTATTTATACTTCTTATTCATTGCTTGAATATTTTGACATTAGCCTAATGTTAGTTCAAACATTGTATATTAGCCTATGCTGTGCTAAATAAAGGAATAAATATAAACATGGGAATTACATCGTGAAATGAAACGAACAAAACCGAATGGAATAGAATAGAATATTGAATTTATCAGAACTGCCAGACGCATTCAAATTTCAAATACTCCACATCGAGGTGTCAAACTTGTTTGAAAGGGGTTAGCTTCCTATAAGCTGGCCTGTCTACACATATTTTGTGTACTAATGATTCTATCGGTGGACGAAAGATCTCGCCAGAGTTTAGCCATTGAAACCATCACTAGTGAGATGTCGTTTTTCATTACAATTGCAGCTTTGAAAAAGCGCATTTGCATCATCACCTGCCTTAAAAAAATGTAAGTTCTCGCTTCGAATTATCAGATCGAGAGGAATTGACTAGACAAAAGCATTTTATTCAAAGAATCAGGGTTTTTATGCTTCTTGATGTACACGGTGGACATTTCATTCGGATGAGAAAGTGTCATATTACTTAAAGAAACAACGATTGAACCACCCACAGCTAGGGATCCTGATTACTTTTTCTCGGACGCAGGAGAGACTGCTCTAATTCATGTAACTGTGGCGTGTTTTCATTTTTGCAAGTTTATCGCCGGATGTCCCAGAACGTTCTGATATTTGGATCGGTAGCGCGCCCTGAGCGATGAAGATTCAGTTATAGCCCCTCGTGAATTTCATTGCGTCGCTTCAACAAGGGGAGACTTGGGCGACGTCAACATCGATATGGGTGTTCGACACAGTGGCGTGGAGAATATTCTAAGGGGTCATGAAAAAAGTATTCAAGTTAAACGATTGTCGGTAACATATTTTTTACAGTCTGCCCTTGGAAAAACAATATTCTGAAGCTTGAACAAATAATAATCTGAAAAAAATGTACTTTTTCAACCCTTTCCATCCCAGAGACGCCATATGGCATCATCAAATTTCTACCTATATAAAAAGCTGGTGAATCATTGGTGGTTACGGAATTTTTCAATAATACTTGTTCAATTGCTTTATATAAGTTCGCATACATAGCCTCTTGATATTTTATTTTGCGAGAAACATCTAAATCAGTCGTTGATAGAAGCGTGTGCCACATATTTTTTTTTCGAGTAGTGCGTTTCAAGATTTTTCTCGAAAGTGATTGGGTTTTGTGTATATTCTACTGGAAAAGACCTTTCGGAAAGTCAACATGAAGAGCATTATTTCACGATGGTAGAATTTTCTCAAAACTTCATTGAAAATTAGTTTGAGAATACAATGATGCCAGTTGGCGTCATCGGGCATAATAGATGCTACAATGAAAAATGTCGAACTGTATTATGCCATTCGTTCATCGGGCAACAACTAGTTTTGAAAAAAATTGGTACCAACTATGTTTTTTTTATGACCGTCTGAAGTTCGAAAAAAAAGGCATATTCCGCCTCCTTTTTTTTGCGCAAAAAGAGCACACATTTTCATTCATTAGGTGCCCGGTAAACACCATTCCACCTTCTTTTATAACTTTTTACCGTTTGTCAATATGAAAGTGAAAAAATAATTCCCGATATGATTTTGAGGTTATATCGTGATGCGACCTACCCTTACCTCAAAATCGTACACATCATCCCAGATGATACCCAAAAATCGGCCAATCGCAATGTAGGATAATTTGTTTATACGAATTCGGAGAATATGAGAAGAAGAAGTGTTTGTGTTGGCGAGTTCTGAAATTCAACAGGAAATTCCATCAGTTCTGTCACTGATTCCTCTCTCTCTCTGTTTGTGACGAACGACAAACAGAGAGAGAGGCATCGGTGATAGAACTGACGGAAGTTACTGTTGAATTTCAGAACTCGCCTTTCGTGTTCGTGTATGCTTGTTGAGCAAAAATAATTAACGTGGTCTGTGTTGTTGACTATCAAGTTTAACCGAGTTCAACTTACACAATATTCTTCATTCTGATTTGAAATGGAAATTTGTTCAGTTAAAAACTGTGAAAACAATGACAAAAGTCACAAGCTATTTTCCATTCCAAGTGACGAGTTATTTACTATTTTTTACTAGATTATCACCGAATATAGTTTTGTATAGAACGCGAATGAAAACAAACTTCACCTTGAATTAAATGGACCTTTTTCGATGTTTACCTGGGACTTGGGTAGAAGTTATTTCTTCAAATGGGAAATTCTGAGAAAGAATCACCAAATACACAAATTTACGAAGTGAGCATTCACTATAAGAAGTTCAACATTACTTACTATTCCATATGAACAATTATTATTCAAAAAGATGACCATTTCATCTTATTTGAAACTGTTGTATAAATCTGCTGTTAATCCCAGTAACTTGATAGAAATAGTCTTCATTTCCGAAGTATCAAACATACAAATTATTAAATCAGTTGTCAGCGTAGGTAACTCTAAAAGATAGGGCATCCTAGTTCATTCACATTTTTTTACCTGTGTTGAATTAGACTTTCATCTGTATATCTTTATAAAACAAACATTCTTGAAGTTTCAGAGATAATTTTTTAGAATATGCTATTGCTATTATGGTATAGATCTACATTTCATTGCCAAATATTATTGTTTGACAAAGTAGGTACTTACTTCACTGCTTAAATTTTCAAATCAGGTTTATCATTTTCTTGAAAATTCCAGGAAAATCTTTAGAATTCAATCGAATTTAATGTCTAGCGACCTAAAATACGAACTGTACTAAAGAAGTCGTGGTATTGTTTCAACATTCCTCTAGCCACGTTACAAATATTACTTGCAGTATTGTCAATATGGCGTGCACATGCAAAATTATTGGAATTCAACTCGAAAAATCAAAAGGAAATTAAAATTAGTCAAATATCCATAGGAAACACCCAAAATTTTAGTCGAAAACCTTTGTGATTGTTTACATTTTGCATCGAGCATCAAAATGTCAATGTCACGTCAATTTGAAAAATGACAGTTTGTCTTCTTCTTTTCTGAATTGTTTAAACAAATTAAAGTGCAATGCCATTGGTCAATTTTTGGGTAATCGTTCCGATTAGCTCCACCCAATGTCCGTACCCGTGTAAGCGAAGCTTACTAGATCCAGTGACCCTACATGGAGCTGGCTAGACATGACATCTGCAGTGATTCTGTTCGACTAAACAAACATGCAGTGCTGCCAGATCGTCGACACAAATATCGGTAGATTGACTCGCTAATTTTCGGTAGATTTCGAAAAAATTATTTCACAATTTTTTTTAGTAAATTCCTATTTAATAGTTCTAGTTTGAAATAAAAATCGATAGATTAATTAGAAAGTCATTTATTCAAACAAATGTAATAAAAATAAATAAATATGGGTACAAAAAATCAACATTTTCCAACACAAAATAAATCTTCATGCAACAAAGTCATTTATCAAAATGATGTAATAAAAAATAAATAGGTATGGATATAAAAAATCAACATAAATATGAGTGCAAAACTAATAAATTATAATAACACCATTCACTGAAACCTTAGGCACTGAACGACACAATTGACATTGACACTTGACACAAATCTAATATCAATGAACCACATTTCGTTTCGTGGGAATCCCTCCACATTTCGTCTGGGAATCCCCGTTATCATACATCGTTCGACTATTATAATAGTTAGATCAGCATTGCCGTATAAGTTTTATTAAATTCATCATAGGGGCATAATATAATTTTTAATTATGTTGTAACTACCACTGTCTACAGATACCTACATAGGTACCTAAATTTTATATTTGGACTGAATTATCATAATTTTTAATAATACAAGCATTTTTCGAATTTTTCGGTAGAAATAGGTTGTAAATCGGTAGATCGGTAGATTCAATTGAAAATCGGTAGATCTACCGAAAAATCGGTAGATCTGGCAGCACTGCAAACATGATTGGAGACTGACGAGCTAGTCAGCGGGAAAAAGAGGCGTATAGGTTGTTTTATTTTTATATTCAAAAAATGAACAATTTGTTCAGGCCAGCCTCAACTCACCTACACTGTAGGTTGACGGACTAACACCTATTAGAAAACAACTACTCCCCTGGCTAATACCACGAAGGGCATTGGATTACATCCAACAGATGTTAGTGTGGGATTCTTCACAGAAGAAATTCCACATATACTCTTGGCGATACACCACCAGTATTGATTTTCAATTATTGGGACGGGACACACTTGCAGACTGGTTTCGGGCTATTTGGCAGTGCCATCATCAAGATAAGTTGATGACTTCCCATAATTAAAAACCATACCCGAGTAGAGTATCTTCCCTAGACCTAGGCTGATACAAACAACTAGCAAAATAGCCGTTGCTGCGCCATCTGCCCGTAGACTAGGTACTAACCAAGAGCATATCCGCATGGCCCCAATTCCTCCGTACAAGGAAAATACGAATAAAACAAATATTCATTGGGATGCTTGAATACTGGCTTTAAATCAAATATTCAAAGAATGAACAATTTGTTCAGGCCAGCCTCAACTCACCTACACTGTAGGTTGACGGACTAACACCTATTAGAAAACAACTACTCCCCTGGCTAATACCACGAAGGGCATTGGATTACATCCAATGGTGTATCGCCAAGAGTATATGTGGAATTTCTCCTGTGAAGAATCCCACACTAACACCTGTTGGATGTAATCCAATGCCCTTCGTGGTATTAGCCAGGGGAGTAGTTGTTTTCTAATAGGTGTTAGTCCGTCAACCTACAGTGTAGGTGAGTTGAGGCTGGCCTGAACAAATTGTTCATTTTTTGAATATTTGATTTAAAGCCAGTCTTCAAGCATCCCAATGAATATTTGTTTTATTTGTTTTATTTTTGTTTACACTCGTATAGAGTTGAGAAGAAAATTTGGAACAGGATCCGTGTAGGACACCGGTATGCAAGTCAGACAGGGGGCTAACTTTGGTATGCCAATTTGTTGAACATTCACTTATTGTACCGAAAAAATATATCACCGCCTCCTGGTTCATATCCGTTATTGAAGTTCTATAACGACAGTTCGGACGACTGTAACAGCCTGGTGCCTCGAATTCCTCATATTGATGGGGAAAAAAAAGTATGGATACCTTCATTTCCAAAACCATAGTACAAATAACGCATTCAAGGTGTAAACCATTGAACTATCCGTAGAGGAGAACGAATCTGAACTCACTGCATCTTGATTATGAAAATATCTTTCAATTCCGATATCATCCATCGTTTGAATATTGAAACAAACTCGAAATAATGTCCTACGGTATTGTTCATTTTGCAAGGGACCGCATAAAAGTCCCCGATGGTATACTGCCGTCCTAAGCCCAAAGGGCGTATCTCAATGTTTTACGAATTTTAGATTTTACTTTCTTGAACTCCTTTATGATCTACTTATTGATTTTAATAATAAATTCGGCAGAATCTCATCGTGCAAAGCCTTCAAAAACACCACCGTGCTGGGTAATCGCACGTTAAAAGGTAAGGCCTCGTTGATCCATTGCTCGCACAAGTTTCGACTTCTGAGGGTTGACGTTCGTCAGCTGTTTAACGGAAACGAACAATTTTATAACAATTTTTTTAGACTTATATTCAAAACCACCTGAAATCCTTAGCTATTCAGACGTAACTCAGTCGCGGTGAGCTTTGGAAGTCCTTGCCGGAGGAGGTTTTTCCTGAGGCTTACAAACTGCAGAAATTCAAAGTGATTGTTGATTCGTATCTCCTGTCCCTTGATTCACGCGGTATTCTTTGAACATTACAGTGCTTGCCTTCCGTGTGAATCTACATATAAAAAAAATCTCTCACATACGTCTTATTTGCTTATTTGCCGGAGTAAATAGCCGTGAATGTTAGCCGTTAGTCTTTCTGTTTACAAGTTTGTGAAGTTTTGTTCCTGTAGACCAAAAACATTAAGTGGCTTTTATTATTGCCCCTTTTGTAAAATTGAGAAATAAATTTCGTTTCCAATCAATATTAATGTACATTTCTTATTTGTCGGCGTATCTTATTGCAGTTGCATCAAAATCCTTGGCGGAATAGGCGTATCTCAGTATTTCTGTTATCAAATTGTAGTAACTACCGAAGTTCAGTGAATGGGTAATTATTCAACAACCACTGGTCAGAATAGACAATTCAAAACTTTAAATATGGAAAAAAATCATTCACATTGTTTCAGAAAGTAGGAAAACCGCTGTCTGTTTCTGAATTTGTTTTTCAAATTTCTGACAGAAATATTACGACTCACCTTTTTTCCAGTACAATTGATGGCAATATCCTGATAAATATTATATCATGCACATTCTTCTATACCTCTCTCATGAGTGAAGTTTCTATTATTATATATCATTCCAACTGCTACTATTTACCATACTCCTCGATACAAACATATAAATTGAATATCGTCTGTGAAGTCGAGACACTGACACAACGGAAAGGCAATCGGAAATTTCAATATGGAGACCTCCCAAGTTGTCAGAGATCCCAACACCGAATGTTACTCACATCAGTAAAAGCGATGTTTTTTATCACGGATCTGGGTTTAACATTCGAGTTTCGCAATTTCGCGTCCCTTTTCTTGAGATTTCTCGAGTGGACGCGGAGTTAATGAAATTCTGGGTGGAATTGTAATCATTTTCTTTTTTGTTGCAGCGGGGTGTGACAACTGGCAAGAATGGTGGACTTACGACGGAATATCAGGTAAGATTTCATTAGTACAGTGTTATTCAAGAAGTAAAAATGGAAACTCTGCGACTCCATGAAGATTGGAATAGGAACAGTTCATTGCCGAATGTAAACTTTTTGCAACGCAGCAGTAAAAATGGAACAGAGGAGGTCTGATAACTGAACGCAGTTCGTAAATTCCCCCTGCATACTTGACAATCAAAACACAATTCTCGCCATCTCAAGTTTGAGATCTACTTTCCAAGCGGAACATATTGTCCGAACACTTCATTTGAACATCACGAGACCTTATTATGTTGAGAGAATGAAGTTTGAGAAACTATTTTTTGGCTAATTTCTTCTACGAATTGAAAAATAGAAATAAATAATTTCTATGACAGGAGTAAAATCGAAATAATTTCACTGTTGATAGGTACGATTATATCATTCGGAGAGGTTAGTTTCATTCAAACACAATTAAGGAGTTGAATTGACAGACGAAAGTTTCAAGAGGGCAACTGTGCGTCATCTGGACAAAAAATTTCAATGAAAAAGGGGGTCTTGTGACAAATCCTTTTGAAGATGCTGACGAATACTGTACAACCTTAGAATATTGAGTCAATATCTCCACCTATTACAAAATGGCGAATCATTCAATTACTGCCTGAATACATTGACGTTTGACTTCGTACTTTGAGGAATTAGGCTGGGTTCAATTCAGAAGATTCTTGAAATGATTGCCTCTCACGTCGAACATTTTCGAACACAGCAACGTCGATATTTCTACAAATATTCATCGTTCCCCGCCGTATTAGCCTAAGAGCCAACGATCGCCAGACTTACGTTATTTTATAAAAGCTGAAAGTTCATCTGCGCGTGTCCCCAACAAAGGTGAAAACAATCAGCGACTGTGGAGTTTAGATCTTGGTTGCTTGGCCAGGAAACAGACAGCAGAGATTTTAATCCAAGTCATGTGTTTTCTTATATATTTCTTACGAATGTCGTAGCTTCAAGCGCACATTTTCTTGATTACTTATACATAACGTCAAAAGATGGCAAGCAATTCAGCAACAGATGTGAAATAATTTCATCAATATCTTAGATCATTCATATTTTTATAAGTACTTTCAGGATTGAACTATTATTTTCCGTATAAACTTCTATTGTTAACACTCCTGTGAAGCTTCATCATCTTTCTGCCAATATTTCAGTCAAACCATTTCATCAAACTGACAAATAGATATCTGCACCTACTCTACCCTTCAGAAAAGATAAATTTCTCTTACATTGACAAGTAAACAGAAATATCGACATTATTGGCAAGATGGCGTCACAAAAACCCTTCAAATACTGTCAAACGTAAGTATAATTATGATTTAATGAAGTTGAGGGGTGTCTGGCAGGGGGTTGGAACCAGAGTAAGTGTCTGGCAATGGATGATGTGATTTCTAATATCATTCCGAAGAAGATATGAAAAAGCTGAGCTTTATACTTTGACGAAAGTGAGGTACTATATTATACGCCTTTGCTACCTGGTATCTGAAGAAGTAACTATCATCCAAACTTCATAGTCGCTGATCGTTCTCACCTGTGTTAGGGGAATACGCAGAGAAACTTTTAGCTTTTATAAAATAACGAAGGTCTGGCGGACGCGGGCTCTTGCTCTATATATCCATTATTGAAGCAGATTCTGTTCAGTGCACCATTTGCTTGAAAAAAATCTAAAGATGTCAAATCTGGCAAGCGGGCTGACCAATGATCATGGAAAGTATTATCCAAATAGTTCCTTACTCGCTTGAAGTAATGTGGTGGTACTCCATCTTGTTGGATTAATAATATCAGTATCGAATTCATTAGGATTCGCCTCGATGATTTCGATCATTAGAGGATTAACAGTAGTTTCCAGCATATTCAAGTACAAGTTTCCTGTTGAATTTTGTTCAATTGACCATTTTGGAGATAGTTCACGTGGTACCTATCTTTCTGTGAAACCGAAAACTGGAAAATAGTATTTGAACTGAACAGTGATGTTCGTTGTCGTGCTGAATTATTTTTCAGAAACAAATAATAACATATCGAACCTTGTCGGCTTGTTGAAATTGAAGAAAACACAAATAACAACAACAAAAATATCGATGTTGATGTGTTTGTATTCAGGTAATTATAAACTGATCCGCCATTTTGTAGTAGGTGAAGATATTGACTTTATATTCTAGGGTGGTGAAGTATTTGGGAGCTTCAAAATGATTTGTTTGACAATTTCTATACGATGCTGCAATGTATTGTCTTGGAAAATAAAGGATCTAGCTGTATCACAAGACCCCCTTCCTATTAAATTCCCCCCAGGCGCCACCTTGAAATTTTCATGAGTCAACTCAACTCCAATTCATGCAGATCATGCATCAATAACATTATCCCAAGAAAAGCACTAAATAATATCCACGCATAAAATACAAGAACTACTAGCAACCTTTCTATTGCAATTTCTCTTCACACAAAAAGTCAAACAAAACATTTTTTTTCTACCATCACCCAAAACTAGTTGATGAAGTACTCCTTCATTTGAAAAGCATACAAAAAAAGTATGAAAAAAGAGTTGAAAAAGTATATTGATATATATATACTACAACATATTCAGAAAACTATTGGAGTAATGTCCTTCCTTCTTCAGTTGCATCCTCTAGATCATGTATACTTAGATATTCTGTATATTAATTACTACTGATATAGTTACAATTCATTGTTATAATAATAGCAGGTTGAAATTTGAAATACGCCTCTCATGGGTTGTTTACAACACAAGCATGGCTCAGGAGACATCCTGTGGATAGAATTATATTATTGTAGAGCCATACCACCTGGATAAAGTCACCTATCTATCTAAAACAGCTACACCCCTGCCTATATGGAATGACGGTCACCGAATTAGATTGAAATCAATGTTTCTTGAAAGAATGTAGGCTTTCACGGCCGGTGTTAATACATCTCAAGTATTTCGGCCTTGAGGGCCGTGTGCTGGAATTTTCACTTCCAGAGGTTCGTCTAGTAATTAATAGCTGAACTATTAGCTAAAAAATGTCCAGGATGGGCTGATACATTCATCAACTTTGTCATATTCCTAGATAGGACCATATGGTATTTTTTTATTTTAATTGTTTGTGTCATTAAATATTTAAAAATTTGAAAAGGAAATAGTTCATATTTCTCAGGGCTTTCAAGTTCTTTTGAATTTGCTCCATTTCAAAGTGATATTTTGGGATGTTTCGAACATTCCAGTTGGTCCTATAGCATTAATAAATCACCCATTGATGTGTATACCAGATTTAAAATCATATACCAAGCGGGATATGAGAACTATATAACAATAGCTATCAAATCGCTTGCTACATATGTGCTGGAATTTTGACTTCCGCGGAAGTCAAAATTCCAGCACACGGACTTAAGCCCGAAAAACCGAAGTTACTGTTTCTCGCTAAATTTGTTTACCAAGCATAGAAAAATTGAATCGAATAGATAGCATACATAGGAAATATCCACCCAACAAAGCAAAATCAGATAGCTATTTCTAGAAAAACCTCACCAGCTTGAGCTTCTCAGTGGTCAAATGGATGAACTGTATCGAACACTTCTACTAGATACATCAAACGTTTCCGGAATATTCAAGTCTAACATCGATTTCAATTGACATTTCGATGACATTCATCTATACCAAACCAGCCATCGTTATAATAATATCAAGGAACTATTTTCTGGCCTTTTTCTTCTCCGAAACAAAAATCGAATTACAACTTCTATGGAAAAAGCACAATCAAAGAGAATTCTACAAACACTTTGTGTTGATAGGTACGTGTTTATCATTAAAAAAAGGAAGAAATAGTCAATCTGAAACAGCTAATTCCCTGTCTATACGGCAGTGTGTTACATAGAAATCACTTTTTCTTGCTCAATTTGTATAACAAGCATACGAAAATTAAATCAAATAGATAGCATACATGAAAAATATCCATTCAATAAACCAAGTACAGAGCTGTTTATAGTTGAATCTCAGTTATCATGATAAAAATTTTCCATTCAAGCCTAGACAAGATGTTGTTTCGCCCCTAGAAAATTATTTCCTTAGTGGGCGATTAGATATAATTTTTGATTTCACTTCTTCCATATAAGTTTTGATTTTTACTCTTTTCATTCGGAGAAGAAAAATGAGGAAAAGACATATTGGAACGATAATTATCTAGAGTCATTTTTCTTTTCCGTAAAAAGAAACATATACTCTATGCAAGTTTTCAATTTGATGAGGTTTAGTCATTTCATTGACACAGTCCAAATGGCCATCAGATCTGAAGAATCCCAGTTTTTTTATGAAAATACGCTGACTCGCACTCCACTCGGTTCATAAATATCGTCCCCCAATCTTACTGTCTAGCTGCATTTTCACCACTTTTCAAAATTATATAAAAATCCTGTGACACATCCAGTCACTTCAGAGATAATTTAGTGTCCCAGGAATAAAAATTGGATGCGTCAGCCATAAGGTGCAAGTCGTATAAAATTTTATGTTTCAGAATTTGTATGTGTATCGCGAAGGAGATATAGGCAATGAAATTGAATCCTGGATGCAATGTGCAGCTCTTCACGATGCACTTGCAAATCGTAAACGATATTAGACGTGTTCTGCATTTGCAATACTCTTTTTGTGGGTTAGATTCTGTTTGAGATCGGTGAAATGCGTGTTATGCGATCTATTCATCAATAGTCCAAAGACGGAGATTTTTTTCAATTAGATTTTTGTGAAGGTAGGTTCTATATTGAATAAAATGACATTCCGAATGTGACAACGAATATAAGTTTCTCGGGAGTAATTACACAAGTGCTTCAACATCACCGATAATTTTCCATAAAAGCATGTTGTCTAAAAACTGCATAAGTTTATTTTCATATTTTGTCGAAAGAGCCCGACTCCGAAGGAGGAGGGCTCTTTTAGCAAAATATGAAAATAACCGAATGCAGTTTTTCTACTGACAACATGCTTGAATGGAAAATTATCAGGTTTATTTTGATGCACGAGTGTGATTCGGTAGAATATTTCCAGAGTTGAAACAACGACGTTTAAAATTCAGTATTCATGCCTGTCAAGATGACAAATGTACATTTTAACAATCGTTACTATAGATACACGGACCGAGCGGGTATTTTTCGATACCTACCGGGTATTTACCAGCCCGAAAATGTCCCGCCGTGAATTTATCGCTGTAATTGATCGAAAATGTCCCGCTTCATATGAGATTTTTAACATACGATGGAAATATTCGAAATAATTTTTCCACGCCCCATTCAGAATCTTGACAATAGTTATCTGCCTATATATTGCTCGAGAGAAAATAGATGGTAATAATCAAAAGTGTAGTGTGTTAAAATGATCTTTTTTCAATAGGAATGACTTACATTTCCATTCATTTGGATTCCTCACAAAAAAAGCTTTCGAAAAATATGGGTTGTGTGATGAAATATTCAGCAGTTATGTTTAGAAGAATGTGGAAAAGCAGACGCATTCAACAATCCACATTTCTAATGAAAGCTCCTTTGTAAAGTTATTCATTTCGCGATGAAATATTACAGATGTCGTAAATGTGTTTCATTGTTGAATAGCAGTTCGGTCAGAGAATTTCCATCGCTACTAAGCGAAACACAACAGAAACCACATTTTTCTCGAGTTTGTCGAATGGAACACCATATGTATAATTATATAAATATAACATAGATACCTTAAATTTGGCATTCCTCTGATTACACTTTATCTTGATTCAAATATCGCTGGTGAATACCCAAAATTTTCTAATGATACATGAAGATACAGTTAACAACATTGGGTATTCCACCATTCTCTCCTCAGTGTA
Organism: Zygogramma bicolorata; assembly: GCA_032362365.1. Lineage (NCBI taxonomy): Eukaryota > Metazoa > Arthropoda > Insecta > Coleoptera > Chrysomelidae > Zygogramma > Zygogramma bicolorata. Next base: position 4,948,957 of record JAVJAQ010000137.1, read on the forward strand.
CGCCTGGAAAATGCCGTCATCTAGTATAAAGAATAAAAAATGTTTTGTAATTAATGAGATGCTCATTAACATCGCCAAATAATTCACTGAATATTGTGCTTCAAGAAATCAGTATACTCTTCTTCGGGTTTGAAATGGGAATGATTTCTACTTCATATTAGTATTAGAGGATTGGCAGCCTGAACATGGGTTTGATTTGTATCACATAGGGATGTCGTTCAGACTTTTTGTTGATGTTTTTTTTGTATATATATATTTATATATAAAAAAGAACTTCGAAACCACTAAGTGATTTCTGTTGGTGAGGTTGCAGTCAATCTTGAGGATGCCAGGGAGTGAAAAAAACTCTTTGGTATTGCGTCAAGCTTTCGGAAATGCTAATTTATTTTTTCAGGACTTATATCGTGAGTTTGAAAGAAGCTAGTTTCTTCATAACAGTCCTAGCCTATCGGTCATCATATGCAGATAAAAACAGTGTAAAAGCATTTAAAAATTGAGTAATATCTTTGAAAACTTAATTGTACCAAACGGCATGGTTGAATTTCTCATAATTCAACCATGCCGTTTGGTACAATTGAACTTTTAAAGATATTACTCAATTTTCAAATGTACTTACACTGTTTTTATCTGCATATGATGATCGATAGGCTTTGACTGTTATGAAGAAACTAGCTTTTTTCAAACTCACGATATAAGTCCTGAAGAAGGAAATAAACATTTCCGAAAGTTTGACGCAATACCAAAGAGTTTTTTTCACTCCCTGGCATCCTCAAGATTGACTGCAACCTCACCAACAGAAATCACTTAGTGGTTTCGAAGTTCTTTTTTCAACTGGTCAGTCACGACCAACTCAAGGTTTATATATATATATATATATATATATATATATATATATATATATATATTAGAGGGAAAGTCTTTGCTGACCAGTTAAGAACAAAACTGTAGTATTTTTGGGTGAACAGCAGAACGGAAGTGTACTCTTATAACACCAGTTTTTCCAATATTTCGATAATGTTTATTACCATCTTCAGGGAAAAGCTACAAAATTATCATTTTAAGTTATCACATCAAATAAACAGTAAAAAGAACCTTACTGTATTTGAGGTTAGTCGTATTAAAAACGTTGGTAAAGTGAAATAACATGTCACAGACGAAAAATATGTTCACAGTCCAATATTAAAATTTTACACCAAGTGAGTTGTTTAAAACGCCATTAAAATATTAACAAGATTAAAAAAATATAGTTGCATATTCAACAGGTGAATACACATAAAAGTCGAACTTTAACGGTTGAATATGAATTATGAATGACATTGACAATGAAGTTTGAAATGACAGCGTTGACATGAAGTATGGAACATCTAGAAACAGGTGTGTGAAGAGACATCTGCCAGGATGGAACGACGCCAGAGTGAGAGAACACTGCTACCATCTGTTCGGAATTGAATTTATAGTAATCAATATTATTGATTTTTTTGAACTTGAAGGATGTTAACATTGAATCAGAATGGATTGAGAAAAGATTGTAATTATTATGTGCAAACTACTTTAAAACAAATTTAAAAAATATAAAAATAATAATTTTTAATTTAGATTAGTAGAGTTATTGTTGTTTACAAAATGTCGAAAATTTTTTTCAATATCAAGTAGATATGCATAGATTCCACTGAGGTGTTTAATATCAGTTCTTCTGTTAAGGCATGATGTTGATTGAGAGATAAACGCCATTTCCAAGAACAACCGCTTAGACTCATTTTGTTCAATACTAAGAATTTTTGTTGAATTGTAATCCATGATATGTCCATCTTTGTAAACATGATTACTCAGGGCACATCTTTCAGGATGTAACCTACTGTCGCTTTTATGTGATGAAATCACATGAGATCTCTTAAAGATCGAATTTCATCACATAAAAGCGACAGTAGGTTACATCCTGAAAGATGTGCCCTGAGTAATCATGTTTACAAAGATGGACATATCATGGATTACAATTCAACAAAAATTCTTAGTATTGAACAAAATGAGTCTAAGCGGTTGTTCTTGGAAATGGCGTTTATCTCTCAATCAACATCATGCCTTAACAGAAGAACTGATATTAAACACCTCAGTGGAATCTATGCATATCTACTTGATATTGAAAAAAATTTTCGACATTTTGTAAACAACAATAACTCTACTAATCTAAATTAAAAATTATTATTTTTATATTTTTTAAATTTGTTTTAAAGTAGTTTGCACTTAATAATTACAATCTTTTCTCAATCCATTCTGATTCAATGTTAACATCCTTCAAGTTCAAAAAAATCAATAATATTGATTACTATAAATTCAATTCCGAACAGATGGTAGCAGTGTTCTCTCACTCTGGCGTCGTTCCATCCTGGCAGATGTCTCTTCACACACCTGTTTCTAGATGTTCCATACTTCATGTCAACGCTGTCATTTCAAACTTCATTGTCAATGTCATTCATAATTCATATTCAACCGTTAAAGTTCGACTTTTATGTGTATTCACCTGTTGAATATGCAACTATATTTTTTTAATCTTGTTAATATTTTAATGGCGTTTTAAACAATTCACTTGGTGTAAAATTTTAATATTGGACTGTGAACATATTTTTCGTCTGTGACATGTTATTTCACTTTACCAACGTTTTTAATACGACTAACCTCAAATACAGTAAGGTTCTTGTTACTGTTTATTTGATGTGATAACTTAAAATGATAATTTTGTAGCTTTTCCCTGAAGATGGTAATAAACATTATCGAAATATTGGAAAAACTGGTGTTATAAGAGTACACTTCCGTTATATATATATATATATATATATATATATATATATATATATATATATATATATATATATATATATAGTGTAGAAAGTTCTCGACTGTCAATAGATACGAAGGTGAGTTTTATCGGGTGTTCAGTCGTTCAACTGGAGAAAAACTCTTCTTTACTCTACCAAGCTTTCGATAATTCTTAATATCTTTATCAAGGCTGAAATGTACAATAAATGGTCAAATAACTAAAATAAAAATGGTATGAACTTACTGGTGAAACGAGTTGAATTGATAAACTCAACACATAATTTATAAAATATAATAATACATCCCTCACTGAATGCTGACGGACACTGACTGACAGAATTTCTGAGAGAGCATGATTTCTCGGTTGAAATTTATACATAGAGATTTTGGAAATGTAAGAGATAAAAATATATTTTACTCAATTGTTGTATGTCAGTTTTCTTATTTAATGTATAGTTTCCTTGTTTGATTCCAATCATTTGTAAAAATAATCTTTTTGTTAAGTTTTCAACCGTGTGTAAAATCTTAGTTTCTTCGAAGTTTATGTTATGATCATTATCAATAACATGTTCAGTGAGAGCACAAGATTTTTTGTGTAGTCTACAGTCACTCTTGTGCCCAGTCAATATAGATTTCAAAGTTTGACTTGTTTGACCGATGTATTTTTGTGGTATATGAAACCAACTAGTTCAGGTGAATACATAAATTATCGATCTCATCACCCATATAACACCAAAATTAACTTCGTATTAGGTATGAAAAACAGAATAAATAAGATAGTCCACCCTTCCCTGATTGAAAAAAACATGCGAAGGCTATATGATATCCTACTTGAAATTTCTTTTCCATCCAAATTATTATAAAAATTACTTTATAATACTTCCACCCAAATAGTTGATCAAAATAATCTTTCACTGACAGTTTCCAACAATAACATATCCTCTGGATCAATTCTCTACATAAGTCAGTTATCCTCCAAAATTTTGAATGTTTTCAAACAAGAATCAGATATTAAAATTGCACAACGAAATGTTATCACCATAAATAATATATATTCCAAATTGAAAGATGAACAATCCCCATTGATGAAATCAAATGTAGTCAATAGTATACCTTGCAATTCTTGCCACAAAAAATACATCGGTCAAACAAGTCAAACTTTGAAATCTAGATTGACTGGGCATGTGACTGTAGACTACACAAAAAATCTTGTGCTCTCACTGAACATGTTATTGATAATGATCATAACATGAACTTTGAAGAAACTAAAATTTTACACAAGGAAGAAAACTTAACAAAAAGATTATTTTTAGAAATGCTTGAAATCAAACAAGAAAACTTTACATTGAATAAGAAAACTGACATAGAACAATTGAGTAAAATATATTCTTATCTCTTATCTTTGTAACATTTCAAAAATCTCCATAAATATATATATATATATATATATATATATATATATATATATATATATATATATATATATATATACTTGTTTCAAATTGTGACTATGTGTTTTCATGCAGAGCGACTTATTTGGGTTCAGAAATTCACATGCTCGAAACTGTTCACAATAAATAAAAAAAAATTTCCAACAGCATTTCCGAATTCGTGGATGGATGCAGCGCATTGATTTTCTGAATTATTTATTACAACGTTCCTCCCGAACGTGCTATGGCATATTATCCCAACAAAATTGCATACACCACTTGTAAATAATGTTTCAATTCACTCGATGGCGAACAAACTTATTTACATATGTAACACCGAATTTGCACCATACAAAGCGTGTTATTGATAATTATCAGATATGATGGCACATAGCTACATAGTACGCTTACCATCAGTGACAGGGTTTAATGTTGTTTATTTTGAAGGTTTGAAAATGTTCGATGATCAGTTCAACACCACGCTAATGGATTCTGATACAATGAATGGGAATATGAAATAGGAGATTATTCCATGTTTCGGAATAATCGTTTCTGACCTGTGTTGAAAAGATGTTGGAGGACTATTCGTTGTGAAGAAAAGCAGGCTGGGATGCTTCAACGGTGTGCGCTGACGAAACGGTTCGGTATAGATGAACATTATGTTAACCAGAAATATTGGTATCTATTCACTGAAAAGACACAAAGCGCCTGGCGTTGACAATATAAGAGCTGAAAACTTGAAAGCAGTATCTCACTACATCTCTGAACCCATAACACATATTTTCAATAAATCAGTTGAAACCGGCCATTTTCCATCTTGTCTTGAAAAGTCAATAGTTACCCCTATCTATAAAAACGGTGCTAGAGATAACGTGATCAATTACCGACCGGTTTCCTTGATAACAAGCCTCAGTAAAATAATAGAGAAACTCATTAAGTTTCGAGTAAATTCTTTCTTAAACAAGTATAACTTACTGTCAAAAAGCCAATTCGGATTTCAAGAAGGAAAATCAACTCAAGACGCCGTACTCCAACTAACAAACTACATCTATAAAGCATTAGATCTGAGTAAACCAACACTTGGAGTATTTATAGATTTATCAAAAGCTTTCGACACGGTAAATCATTCAATTTTGATGACTTCGCTCGAAAAAATTGGTATAAGGGGAAATGCATTTGACTTATTGAAATCCTATTTGACCAACAGAGAACAAGTTGTGAGAATAAAAACCACCTTGAGTTGTCCTGAAAAAATTGAATGTGGAGTTCCCCAAGGAACAGTACTGGGGCCGCTTTTGTTCTGCATATATGTGAATGATCTGTTTTCAATCAAATGTTGGGGTGAAATCATCAGCTCTGCTGATGATACTAGCATTCTATATTCGGGAGAAACGTGGTCCATAGTGAAAACTGAAGCGGAGGCTGATTTGAAAATAATAAAAAATTGGTTTGACTACAAACAACTTTCGCTAAATCTTGAAAAGACACATTTTTTACTTTTTTGTAAATCGAAGTCTCCTTTTCCAAATTTCCAATCCCTCACAATTCAGAACAGATTTCAAGTGACAATTGCCCCACATATTAAATATTTAGGAGTTATGATAGATCCTCATCTTCGATGGGACTCACATGTCAGTTACGTGGTGAAGAAATTAAGGTGTATTTTGTACAGATTTTACCACATGAAGGATATACTGGATATCAAACAAAAAAATATTATGTATTCAAGTTTGGTGCAGAGCCATTTGACGTATTGCTTGATTGGATGGGGTGGGTTGTCAAAAACATACTTGCATGGTCTAGAAGTTATTCAAAAAAAGTTTTTGAGAATGATCCTGAATAAAAACTCGAGTGATACTCTAGTGATAGTCTATATGATGAATCTAAATTCATGGATGTGCGACAATTATTCTTTAAAGAAATTGCTGTAAGGCAATACAAAGCAAGGAAAGCGCCCCCACCTGAGTACCTCCACGGAGGGGACACCAAGAAGGTCGAAGAAGCCGCGCAGCGACGGAAATGTCGCTGCACCTTCCAAAACCTTTGCGGAAGCCGCCTTGAGACACCTCAAGGTGGCCATCATAGACGAGACTAACCCGTACGGTAAAATTACCGCAGAACGGGAGAGCCCCGTCAAAACTCAGCTGCTGGAGGAGTTGGACAAGTTTATCTTCTCCGCCTCCAGCAGCAACACCAAAGCGCCCACGTTTGAATCGTGGACATACTCCGGTGAAATCATCAGAGTGGTCTGCGATGACGACGCGACGCTACAGTGGCTGAAAAAAGCCACAAAAGACCTCAAGCCGTGGGAGGAAGCATCGCTGGCGGTCGTCGGTGTGGATGAGCTCCCAAAGCTTACCAAAGCCTCGTTCTGGATCCCGGAGGACGTCCACAAGACGACTTCCGGTGAGAAGGAGAGGGTGCTGGGTAGGCTGAAGGCGCAGAATCCAGACCTGAGGATAGCGAGGTGGTGCACTTTCCACCATGAGGTGAAAGTGAACCCTCAAGGACACCTCTTCGTCTTCGGAATCGGAGACGAGGATATGGCTGTCCTGAAGAAAAAGTCAATGAGGATAAGCTACGCGTTTACCTCATTGGCAATAAGGGTAACTAAAAAGGAAGGTACCTCTGAAGACCCGAGGTCCTTGGAAGTCGAGCCACCTAGAGTGGATATTGGCACCGAGGTCACCAAGGGTCCCGAAAAGGACGTCGAAACATCTGCAAAGATGACAGACGACGACCTGACGGAAGAGGCACCTGACAAAAAAGAGGCCAGCGCTCCCCTACCGGGGGAGCAAATGGACCTAGAATAGTCTTAACCTGAACGACCTCTTCAAGGACGTCGGAAAAAAGATAAAATTAATACAATGCAACCTCCAACACAGCAGAGCGGCTACGGCAACACTATGTCGCCGCCTTGATGTGTTGGAGGATGCAATAGCTTTGATCCAGGAACCCTGGATAATTAAGACCAGAATTACTGGTTTCGGTAACTTGACTGGCCAAATTTTTAGCTCACCAAGCAATCAACAACCCAGGACAGCCGTTTACGCTCCCAGGAAATACAGAGCCTCTCTGATGGCACAATTCTGCACCTCAGACCTAACTGCGGTTAGAGTGGAATGTCCAGACGGAAAGGGCAAATATACGGCGTTGATACTCGCATCGGTGTACCTCCCCTCAGATGCAGCCACTCTACCACCCACAAGAGAGATGGAAGCGCTAGTGGACCACTGCCTAAACCAGAGAATGGAGTTGATTTTGGGCTGCGACTCAAACTCTCACCACCTGGGCTGGGGCAGCAAGGATATCAACGCCCGAGGTAAGTCTCTTTACGAATACATAATTAAGAAAGACCTAGCAATCTTGAATAGAGGCACGGAGCCGACATTCATTAACGCCCGTAGCCAAACATTAATAGATCTTACGCTGGCGACAGCCATGATATCAAATAAAATTCAAGACTGGCAAGTGTCTGATCATATTTCTATGTCAGACCATCGCTGGTTGACTTTTACGGTAAACCAGGATCTCAGGACCACTGTGAAATCCCGCGATCCGAAGAGGACGGATGTAGCTCTATACAATCGACTCTTAAAAGGAGCTCTGCGGGAGACAGAGGCCCTGACTCCTGGCAATAGTGAAGAATTGGAAAGGTACACGTTATCTATCCAAAACAAAATAGACATTGCCTATAAGGAATCCTGTCCGATGAGGATGGTACAGACAGAAGGCACAACCAATAAATGGTGGTGCCCTGAACTGGAACACCTCAGAAAGACAGCGAGAACGTCCTTTAACAAAGCAAAACAATCAAAACTCGAAGAGGACTGGGGAATATATAAAGCCAACCTCAGAGAGTTCAAAAAAGTCTGCAGACAAAAGCAAAGAGAAGCCTGGAGAGCCTATTGTGAGGCAATCGAAGATTTCCCGCAAGTCTCGAGGCTACAGAAGGCACTCTCAAGCGACCACCATAAGAGTATCGGCATCCTGACGAGGGAAAATGGCGACAAGGCCGCCAACCTCCGAGAAAGCGCCGAGATTCTTATGGAAACTCACTTCCCAGGTTCTGTCTTCCCAGGAACGACGAACCGGACGGAAGTACCAATAACACCCTCACAATACGACTGGCAATTTGCTAGCACTATAATTGATGAGGACAAGATAAGGTGGGCCATATCGGGCTTTTCCCCCTTCAAAGCACCAGGACCTGACGGTATAAGACCAGCCCTACTACAATGGGGACTGGATATTCTCATGCCGCACCTGGTCGGAATATTCAGAGCCTCATTAGCTCTGAGGTATGTTCCCAGTAAGTGGAGAGAAGTACGAGTGGTGTTTATACCCAAACCAGGAAGGATGGACTACACCTTACCAAAAGCATTCCGACCAATTAGTCTCACATCGTTCTTTTTGAAAACAATGGAGAGGCTGTGCGAGCGGTTTATAAGAGATGAAGTCTTAGTTCACAATCCACTTCATCCATATCAGCATGCATATACTCCGGGAAGGTCCACTGATTCGGCCCTTCACCAAGTGGTTGGCAGAATCGAGAGATCATTGGATAATAAAGAATCCACCCTGGGTATATTCATAGATATCGAAGGAGCGTTCGATAAAACGACCTTCCCAACAATCACCCAGCAACTTAACTCCAGGAATATACCCCTGGTAGTAGGAGAGTGGATACTCAAGATGCTCTCTAGTAGAGCAATAAGTATTGATGTAGAAGACATTACTGTGAGAGGACTGGTCATGAGGGGATGTCCGCAGGGAGGGGTCTTATCACCCCTTCTTTGGAACATAGTCCTGGATACCCTGATAAATCGCCTCAACAGTAATGGTTTCTACACAATTGCATATGCAGATGACATAGTTATTCTGCAGACCGGCAAATTTGTGAACACACTGTGCGATAGAGCGCAGGATGGTCTCAAATTAATAGAAACATGGTGTAAAGAACACTCACTGTCGATCAATCCCAAGAAGACGGAGATGGTCCTTTTCACTAGGAAAAGAAGCTTATCGGGCTTGAAACCCCCCGAAATCTTCAAAAGCAAACTAAACTTCTCTGAAGAGGTGAAATACCTCGGTATTACCCTCGACAGGAAGTTAACATGGAACTCGCACATTCAGAGCAGAGCAAAAAGAGCATATGTGGCCTATGAGCAGTGTCGGAGGACAGTGGGACGCACATGGGGCCTCTCGCCCCGTGTAGTCACCTGGATCTACACTGCAATAATAAGACCTATGCTAACATACGGAGCCATTGCATGGGGACCAAAAACTCTACAAGCAACGGCCATCCAAAAACTATACCAAATACAGCGAATGGCTTGTCTGAACATCACAGGAGCCATGAAAACAACACCAACCGCAGCAATGGAATTAGTTACTGGTCTGACACCTCTGGACCTGCACGTCAAGGAGGTTGCGCTAATGGCCATGCTACGATTGCGCACGGCTGGTGTAAACCCCGAGGTAGGAATGGGTCAACTGAGGCGGGGCCTGTGGAGGGAGGCACTCACTGCGGTGCCTCTGCTACAGGCAGCCAGTGACGCAATTGAACCCAGGTTTGTGTTTAATAAACCCTACAAAATACAAATAAAACAGAACACTGAGGCGGATGCTGCAAATGCAATACGCATATACACAGACGGCTCAAAAACCAAAGAAGGATCAGGATGTGGAGTTTACTCTAGATCACTTAGCCTAAGGATTAAGTGGGGAATGGGAAAAAATACCAGCGTGGTTCAAACAGAACTGGCTGGTATCTCAATCGCCACAAAAGAGCTAACCAGAAAAGGAATTTCTGGCAAAGACATAATAATCTACACTGACAGTAGACAAGCCCTACTAACTTTGAATAGACAACGTATTATCTCAGGGTTAGCACTAGAGTGCCATCAAGATTTAGCTAACGCCTCGGTAGATAATAATATCGTACTAAAGTGGGTGAAAGGGCACGACAGGAGCAAAGGTAACCGCATTGCTGACTCTTTGGCCAGGATGGCGGCTGGAATGAACATTTTGGGACCAGGTGACACCCATGGCTTGACGACTTCGACAATTGCGGAACTAGCCAAACGTTACACCCATACTCAAACCCTCAAAAGATGGGATGAAACCAAAGGATGCAGTTTTGCCAGGATCACCCTGGGCGACCCTGAGAAGCTGGATCCAAATAAATATTTGGCGATGACCAGGAAGAACCTACGTTTAACAGTGGGATTTCTGACTGGACACTGTCAACTAAGGAAACACCTCCATATTATGGGGCTAGTGGACACACCTCTATGCAGGATTTGTGAACAGGAAGATGAAACTGTCAGGCATGTCTTATGCGAATGTCTGGAGCTATCGTCGATAAGAGAGTGTGTGTTCGGTGAGTCTTGGCCTACACCTGCCGATATTAAGGAGATGTCCCCTGGTGACCTGTCCTCCTTCCTGGATAAGGCAGGATGGACAATGTCCTAGGAGGGCGACTCCTTGGGAGGATGTACAATGGGCCATATTGTGGCCTAAGTGCTGTGGGTCTATACTCACCCTCCCCACTCTACAGATACAGATACAGAAGCAAGGAAAGAATTGAGCGAACCAAACCATAATCACTCCACTCGGAATAGAAACAATTACATTGTACCATTCGCCTCAAAATCAATTGGACAAAGGTCTTACATGTATTTGGGTCCAACTGTCTTCAACTATCTGCCTGCTACAATCCGCAACTCTACAGTACTCACAAAATATAAGAAAAATCTTTGTGATTTTATATTCTCTACAGAACGTTCAGAAATTCGGTCAGTTTTTGAAAGACCATTTTGATGGGACGAAATATTTGTTGTATGTTGTTTGATATTTACTGAATCCTTCTGTGAGTCTATTGTAGTATTGAGTGATTGATGATTTTATTGAATGGTATGTGAATTTTTTTGTATAAGGCATTTTTTATACATTTTTTGTGCACGTACATGTATATATATGTTTATATTGAATGATCTGGAAGCTCTGTAATCTTACCACTCACAGGCAATATATTTGCCTCTGTGGAAAGTAAAATGTTTATTTATTTCCTACAATAAACATTATTATTATTATTATTATTAGTTCTCAAAACGAGAACTATATAACTAGCCCTTATATTTGAATCAATGGTTTTCCTGAATCACATATCTGGTATGGTGTTCCTTTTGGGACGTATGCAGTATAACAATTTGAGACTACCTATTCTGCCTTCGAAGAACTATGCAATCTACAATGCAATCAAACTCTACAACCATCTGCCTGCAACCTACAAACACATCGTTTCGCCGTTCCATTTCAGATCTTTCAAATTCTTGCTTATCGATGAGGTGTTTTACAGCTTACAAGAGTTCCTTAGCAGGGATTGGAATACATAGTTGATATGTGGATGTGTGTATGTGTGCATATAATATGTATGTGTGTGTACATGCGTGTATATCTTATATGTGAAATTCTTCTTGAACCTTCAGGAAATCTTATTCATAGTTATCATTGCTGAATTGATTTGATTTATTTGATTCGCCTTCTCATCGCTAATCTTGTTTCGAGATCATATCGTTATTATAATTGTGACGATGTTGTAGTATAGTATTTTTCACAGTAAATGGTATTGGCTTATCAACTGCAATAAACTACCCGATTTATCCCATTGTGTACAACTTAAGGGTCTAATTGGTTTTGAGGAAACATCTTATTCTTGCCAAGCAAGAAGAGAAAAACAAAAATTGCTTCATGAAACGAAACAAACTTTATGTTGATGGAATTGCTTATGGAATCGAAGACCTGGAAAATGACGACATCCCCGAAATAAAATCCACTAGCGCACCTCCAACTCCAACAATCCTGCCTGTAGAGAACGTATTTGATCTGCAGAAAGGCCCTTGTACGCCAAAAACTTCGGCAACAAAAAAACCTGTGCAGCTGAATTAAGCAATCAACCAAAGAGGTCAGGAGAAACCGCGAACACGATCAGTCAATAAAAACTAGTCAAATTGACGTTGGAAGAAATGATATATATCGAGGTTAGTTATTAGTCAGTATTCGAAAAATGGATCCATATATACGCGATTTTATTTACAACGATACAGAAACTTTCACACTGTCAAGTATTGAAGAGTGTGAAGACTTGTTTGAGATAAATGAAAGCAATCATAATTTCAAATTGTTGAATCAAAATATACGTTCAATTAATGCGAATCTTGAAGAGTTCAAAATTTTTCTCAATTACTTGGATAAAAATGTAGACTGTATCGTTCTAACAGAAACTTGGCAGATTGCTGATACAAACATATTTAACATCGAAGGATATCATCTCATATACAATGAAGGTAATATAAATCAAAATGACGGTGTTGTCGTATACCTGAAGTCTCATTTGTCATATGAGAACTCTGTTGTACTAATAAATAATATTAAAGTACTGAATATCAAAATAAATTTCGATGAACAGAATAATATAGTTGTCACAGCCTTGTATAGATCACCATCGACTGATCCAAAGGAATTCATAAACTGCTTGCAAAATTACTTGGAAAAAAATAACAGCAATACCGAAAATTTCAATATTTTCACGGGAGATTTAAATTTAGATATACTGAAAGATAACGATACCATTTCTGAATACTTAAATACTCTTAATGAGTTTGGCTACAACTCAACAATCAATAATATCACTAGGGTTCAGGGTGACACGAGAACTTGTATAGATCACATATTCATTAAATCAAAATTCAATATACTTGACAACATCTTGCCAATAGTTCTAGAAACGAATATTACTGATCATTATTCAACAGTATTAAAAATAGTTTTCGATACACTTAAACAAAACAAAAAAGCGTCAACTAGTATACAATACATCGATCAAACTAAGCTGAAATCACTTCTTGGTAGAACAACTTGGGATTCCACTTACTCAGCGGAAAATCCTGATTCCGCAATGAGTACATTCATTAACTCTATCAAATTGAATTGGGGAAGCGACGATATCCAAAAGTAGTAGAAGAAAAAATACAAAAATTGCACCTTGGGTGACAAATGCTTTGATGAAATCAATAGATACAAAAAACAAAATGTTCAAAGAAACTCTAAAATATCCAGGAAACGTGGAACTGAAAAATGATTATAAACAGTACAAAAATAAATTAAATTCCTTGATACAGAAAACAAAGTTTGATTCCTATAATAATATCATAATAAAAAATGGCACCAATACAAAAAAATCATGGGAGGTGGTAAACAACTTAACTAAAGGTAAAAAATCTGAAATTTCAATACGCTTCCTTCAAACTGATTCAGGCGCACTGATAACAAACAAAACTATCATCGCCAACGAGTTCAATGAAAAATTCGTAAAAACCGGAAAAACACTTGCTGATAAAATTACCAGAAACCAGAATTATATTCCAAATAGCCATCTCACTGCAAACTCGTTTGTTCTGTTCCCTACGAATGACACCGAACTGAAAACGATATTAAATGGTTTGAAGGATGAAAAATCGGTTGGAATTGACGGAATTAGAGCTGAAACTCTCAAGATAATTGCTGATTTTATTTTGAAACCACTGACTTACATAATTGATAAATGCATGGAAAGTGGTATATGGCCATCATCCTTCAAAAAGTCTATAGTAATACCACTCCATAAAAGGGGAGACAAAACAGTAGTAGATAATTATGGACCTATATCATTATTGACACACCTATAAAAAATTTTCGTCTTGTGTTTGAAAATCTTCTTCTAAAAAAATCCTCACTTGTTTACGTTGTAACACATGTTCAAGACGTATCAAAAACGTTTTCCTGGAACTTCAGCCAGCTTTTCCCGATATGACTGATAACCAGTCCGTACTGACTTTTATAGGACAAGTATAGCTGAGACACCAGTCAATCTAATCTCTTCAAACATGACTCTACCTCTGGCGGAAGCACCAAATTCTTCCGACGCAGATTCCAAATAGCACTTAAATCTAACGGACCCAAATTATAATCTGCATGCAGTCATTGTTGACTGTAATGAATCTGGTCATTATCACTCATTGGTCAAAGACGAAACGGACTGGTTTTAGTTTGATGATAGTTGTGTCAACCTACAATTCATTCTATGAAAGAGACGACACTGGCAGATCAAGATATTCAGATTATGTGGTCCTGCAGGTTTCTTCTCGTTTTCCTGCAGCTGGAAAAACAAATGCGCCACTGGAATCAATCCAGTCGCTACGGAGCGCCAAATAATTTTTTTTGTTGTTTCATGATTTGTATTACTTCCGTTTCATTGTTTGTGTTCGAATATTCACATTTGTATTTATTTCAATCACAAAAATCTCAATCAAGAGTGACAAACACTTAAAATTATGTGAACACATTTTGATGGTACATTGAAAGTGGTAATCACAAAGTGTCATCAAAATCATAAATTATTTGAAACTTACAAATACTTCGAATTTTGTCGTATATCTGCGAAACCTATGAAACTATTGACAGTTTTTCATCATTCAATAGACTCTGAAATAGGTACATCTACTCCCATCCAACCAACTTTCTATTTCTCAAGTTTTCAGTTTTATAAATTCAGGATTTTATCAAGATATCAAAAAAAAAAACAGTCGTCAAATCAATTTTCCAACAATTCTCATCAGTGTTTTCTTTTCTCTTCAGAGTTGAACTTTCGAACAATAGCTAGAAGAAAGTTGAATTTTTCTGTGTCTCTGGAAACCATGAAGCTAGAGACAATTTTTCCATTATTCAATAGATTTTTGGAATACCCCAGTTTAACTAACATTATATCTTTCACGGTTATCGATGTTATCATTTCTATCCAGCGTTCGAGGTTGAAACATAAAAATAGAAACATTGGAACTCTTGTTAATTCAATACTTTCTCTTTTGTCAAAAATATTCCAAAATAGCTTGATATATGGTGGATATAGTATCTGTTGTAATTTGGGTGAAACATTTCATTGTGTTCCTATCGTTGAATTTTCTACCGCTTTCACAAAAAAAAATCTGGTAAAAGTAAGCGAGCACATTCGTTTACTTTTTCGGCATTAGCTAATTGAAATACAAACAACAACAACAAAGCTCCGAAAATGAGTCAAAAGTTCCAGACAAACAAAAAGGAAATCAATAAAGAACTCCAGAGACACACTGGCATGGAGCAGGGCAGAATAGTTATAAAAACACTTTCAGAACTTGTTACTCCAACGTCGTAGTAATTAATTAATGAACGCCAACGCTATTAGTATACAAAGGTCTCCATAAATAATGCCTTATGATGTGGGAAGCAAAAATAGCCAGATGAAATTTTGGTGTGAACAATAGATAAAAGTTTCAAATTATTACAAACTTCATTATGAATTTTAATTCATTCTCTTTCAGGAATTGATTCGTGAGAAGTATATGGGAGAGAGAACTAAAAATAGATTTTAAAACATTTCCAGTCGAATGAATCGCAGAGCCATGTCTAAACATATTTCTATGGTTCCTGGTAGAGAAAAGTTTCGCGGAGAACCATGTCATAGTAACTAATGTCTAGTTTCAATAGAAATCAGGTATGAGTCATGATGTCTTAGAATGTCTTAAATAAGTTTATATTCGAAAACGACCTCTGGACACATTCTCCACTCACTTGATTGCATCAGAACATGATTTGACAACAAATCTAATATAACAAGCAATGTCCCAAGGAATCAAAAGGATACTTTCATAGTATGAGTTACCATTCAAGTGGAAGTCGGAAAGATGGGTGACATATTTCCACTTAAATAGGATTACTCAGATATATCGTGGGACATAGACTCACGGTGAATTCCCCTTTTTTCTTTATTTCTTCAGGTATTTTCACGGGACATTCAATATGCTTATAGAGAGGCACTTTTTGACGTAATGGGAGATTTTCCAGTTTTTTCGTTTGAATTTCAAATTAATCAATCACTCTGTATATTATCAAATTTGGAATACATGATTTTCTGAATTCAATGAAAGCCCATATTTGAATATCAGATTGGAACACATGATTTTTCAGATGGCCCGCAAGATCACCCGATTTAACTCCTTCAGACGTCGTCTAGGTCCTGTGTTGTTATCAAACAAGGAACAACTTTTGGCGTTTCGATAAAAGTTTGTTACTGCTACATTGTCGGATAACGTATTGATGAGTTGTCATATTGGATGTCACATGTTTATAAAAGAAAAGTGAAAGTGGAAATGCAGTTTCATCAAAGGGAATTTTAGTTACTAATCACATGTTGTTCTTGGAACGATATCTAGCACGATGATGTTGGCACAACAATGACTTCAAGGGTCTTGAACAGCGGAGTTCAGACTGATGATGGTACACCCTTCGTAAATTTTTGATTTCTCAAGGCATTTCCATGAAATTTTGATTATTGAATATGCTCTGACAGTTTATCGAAACGTCAAAAGTTGTTTTTTGTTTCACTACAACTTGCGCCCGACAACCTGCGAGGATTCAGGCGGAGTCTAAAGGGGTTAAGTCGGGTAATCTTGCAGGCCACCAGCTTCATGTATTCCAATCCCCAATTCAAATATAAACCATGGGCTATGATTGTTTTCAGAAAATCAAATGGATTCCCTAAATGTAATAATCTTCGTGGTGATAGTATAGTCAATTGGAAGATTTATTATTTGCCGATCAGATTCAAGAACTTTTTTACGTTCATTCCAATAAATTCTATTTATTCAGCAACTGCAACTGTAATTTCAAAGTTTGTTTGTATGAAGGCGCGCAATTGGTTCTCATTTTATTAGTCCATCTATTTCACCAGAAAGTTTACTAGTTGTGAAGTGATCAGTCAGTTTCGATAACTTGTTTTTAAAACTCAAGTGCCCCAAAATAGATTATCTTGAACGATTTTCCACAACTTTTTTGTTCTTCTCTTGTACGTCAGAATTTGGGGCGATTATACTTCGCCAAATAAAATCAATAATTAACTAAAATTGTACAGTCCAAATAGCCTAGTTGGTTGAGGCGTACGTCTTTTGAGACGATTCAGTTTATAGTCGTTGGTTTGAGTCTCACCAATACCGAATTTTCCATACCTTTTTCAATCTGACATAACTGATTTAATTTGTATAGTTCAATAAGTTTCTCTCCTTTACGTTTTTTATCAAAACTAATTGGTTTTCAATATGATACTTGATAAAAAGTTCCGAAGTATTCACCTGGTCAAAGAAAAAATCAAGTGTACAACTCGAATGGACATTGGCCATATCGCTCTCGAACTTTTGAGCACTCGCCTGCGGCTTCGTGCTCAAATTTCGTCCTGGTGCAATATGGCCACCATATCCACTCTTTTTGTACAAACTTCTATTTTATTATATTCCTGTGGCACTGGGTCACCACCATTGATAAGATCGTCGACCTACTTCTCTTGTTAGTAAGTACGGTCCTGGTGCGATAAAATGTATTGCCTCAAAATGTATTTCAACCCCTTGTTCGCTCGAAATATATGTTCGTATGCATTCTGTAGTATTCATGATAAACTCCCAACCGACACCCAAACCGAATATATTTCTTTCCGTTGAAAAAAATGAGTAATGGATACGCCGCTAACCGTGGCTTCGACTGCAGCAATATCGCTTTATGAAGAAAATCAATTTCCCTCAACCGGCAAATGTCCCGCAGAATTTCATCACATGTTGTCGATTTCTCACAACGGCCATTGTGTCTCTTCGATGGCCACTGATGTGTACTCGATTCCTTGGAACTAATAGAAGTGTTTTCACAAACGGACAATGAAATATCGCCATTTGAGGGTCTCCCATTTCGACAAGAGATTCCATCATCGGTTGGATTCTGTTATTGGATCTGGAGCTGATATCAGAGAACATTTCTATTCTCATGAAATCTCGACTGTGAAGCATGTCTAGAAATTGATAATATGGTGAGTGCATAGTGGTATTGAGTTTCCCCCCTTTCGAACCCTTGCTATAAAATGTATATTTTGGAAGCAATAAATGTATTGTATTGTATTGTATTGAGTTTCCATTTTCTTCATAAACGACTAAACTGGAACCTATTACAAAACCTACTAGATTGAAAAAATCTAAACTAGAACGATACATTAGAAACAATGGAAATGGAATACTTGGCGAAACAATCAAAATTATAACAATTCACTTTTGAATGAATGAGAGAGAGTTTGATCGAAAAACGAAGATAAAAAACCGCCTGTCCGTTCAAATATTGAATCAAATAGGGCACAAATATTCAAACATTATATAAATATGAAATGAATTTTTTCGCAAATCGCTAGCAACTTTCGTTATTCCAGACGAAATTCCAGAATGTCAAGATATCCATACAGTTGTTAGTGTTCATGAATGATAACAGTATCCGTAGTAACCCAATTAATTTTATCACGAATTTCGAAGCACCATTTATTTGTGAATAAAATTAATCGCGATTTTTTCAAAATTAATTACTATCTGTCGAATTTTGAACGATTTGCGATAAAAAATCTATGTTTACCTCTTAGGAAAAGCTATATTCCTGATCTGTGTTGCTTAGTGACAGTCGTCCAGGAATGTATTGCATACTTTTGGTAAGAGAAACTCATAGATTGAGTGAATCTCTATTAAGGGTTGTGGAAGGAAGAGGGAGTTTATTTTATTATTTTGGCGGGTATGGTAGTATGTCAAATGAGAGTTGAACCTATGAATATGTTACCTTACAACCGATCTCATTAGCAAGATATTATATATATATATATATATATATATATATATATATATATATATATATATATATATATATATATATATTGTTGTTGTTCTAAAATTGTTCGTTTTCGTTAACCAGCTGACGAACGTCAACCCTCAAAAGTCGAAACTTGTGCGAGCAATGGATCAACGAGGCCTTATTTTTTAACGTGCGATTACCCAGCACGGTGGCCCGGCGAGGATTCGAACCCCGGCCTTCCGCTTGATAGGCAGATATGCTAACCACTACACTACCAAGAGTAAAGTACCCTTATTTCAGAAAATATAGAAATATGTTGGGGTGAAAAGTTGCTTAGAATTAAAAGTTATGTTCAGATACGAAATCATGGCCTGCTATTCGATTTTTTTTTCTTTTGGAAAATTTTAATTACCCCCGTATGATACATATTTTTACTATTTTGATTCAATATGTATTTGAAGTAGCTACAATCAAATCGGTTTGGAGTATTTCTTATCAAATTAAAGTGAATTTGTATAACTTACATGGATTTGTATTTTTTTATAGGTGACCGTCAACTTCTTGTTTGTTGCAACGATATTTAACAGAACAATTATATAATTGTAGAACTAAAATGATATTGAAATGATGATTTCATCATACAAAAAACTAGGTCAAGCAATAGAGATATTTCCTACAAAAATACTACCTGTGAGCCGCTTGTGTCATCCAGTGCAGGACAGTCCGTAGTCTATTCCCACCATGTCCTCTACTCGAAAATGCAATTTTTAAATTATACAACAATAAACAACAAAAAATCGCGTTTTTTTTGTAAAATGGAAACTATTGAAGCAGTGTAAACGGTGCAGACGAATGAACTGTAGAGAATTTAATTCGAAGAGAATGACCGATCGGAATTAGCACCGGAAAAAAAGCGGAAAAACCCGGAAAACTGTGTTTCATAACTCTGCCATTTTTTGATATTTAGAGCTGACTCACTAGCTTTCAACAGACCTGAACGCGTTTGATCAAAATATACGTTTTGTTACTGTTCACATCTACATTTTTTTTTGAATCTCAATCCGACGACCTCAAACGCATTCAGCTCTCCGCGAAAATATTTAAAAAAAAAATCAAATGAGGATTGTGCAAAAACTATTGATCCGACAGAATCCTGGTTTTGCACACATAAAGTGCACGTCAATAGCTACTATCATGCAAAGTTTCAGCTCTTATTGATAAAAAATGGCAGTAATGAATAGAAAAAAACAATTTTCGGGTTTTCCCCGTTTTTCTCCGGTTCTAATTAGCCGATCGGATCGTTTGACCCGCCTTTCTCTTGGTAAATCAATTCCCTACAGTTCAACCATCTGCACCATTAACACTGCTTCAATAGTTTCCATTTAACGATAAAAAAACTGACAAAACGCGATTTTCAGTTGTTTATTTTTTAAAATAAATATAAAAATGGCACAGACGGCTTCCAGGTAATCCTTTTGTCCAAAAAGCAATCATTTGTGGCTCTATTGCTTGCGGTAAAAACACCGTTCAAGTTTCAGGTATCCGATCAGCGGTTCAGGCTGTGCAGCCCCAAAATAACTTTATATCCCTTTTTGAGCCCATTGGTGAATAAATTTCAATGAAATACAAAACATGTCTTCCATCAATCCTGTTGAAGAATGTTTGAACAAAATATAAAGTAGCTTGGACCAAGACATCACGTTGTCCTATACAATTTTTTTCCCGTTTTTCACCACCTTAGTAGTCGAATTTCTAAAAAAACCTTCGTTATCTCGTTATCGGATGTCTACGATCAGCGGTTTAGGCTGTGTGGACCCGTCAGCCAGTTGTTCAAGACAAATCATTTCATATGCATGGATCAAAAATATTTGAATACAGTCCACTTAAGCATAATTGCGTATTGCGTATCATTATTATCACAACATATTTTGGTCCTTCGAGCCGGATATTGAAACTTGCATATTTGGGTTTTTTATCATTTTATTGCTTCTGATAAATGAACTCGTGGGTTACCGACCGCGCACCTGGTTTGCGTCTCTCGCCAATTTGACGATAACAAACATCTCAAGTACCTATAGGGTATTTTATATTATGTGCGTATTTCACTTTTCGTTCATACAGTACGTAATTGCCGGTACATAATTTCGTTATCGATAAATTTCTCGATACTAATAATTGTAAAGATTCTATCTCTGGTTTGAGTCTTGTTGACCGCTCATAATCTCATATTTCTCATAAGAAGAATTGAACTAATCAGTAATCAACGGAATTTTCCCGCATTGTAAAGAGTATACCCCCTTCCTTTTCTGTTTTGTTTCCCAATGAAAGTGTTTATCTCACAAAAAAAAAAGCATTACTCACTCTTTGAATCAGCATTTTGAGGTTCCAAAAATTGAATACCTGAGCTACTCTCTCATATCAAGTATAGCTATATTACAGCTCACATTTGATTCATTTGATAATATGTCTGTTGATAAAGAACTCAAAGGCCATCTGGCTCAATGAAATGGTATCATTGAACGTTTGGATTAACAAAATAGTTAAGGCTTTCGCGGCCGAGGTTTTCAGTATCACTACTTTTATTCGGGTTGGAAGGCCGTCGTTTTTTGGAATTTCTTCCTGACGTTTCGCTGGCTCGAGTGGCTAGCTTCTTCAGAGGCTCATTCATCTTGAAATTCACTCCGATGACTGGAGATTTTTTCTTCGCAAGTTGTATTTATGCCGATTCAGGTAGTTTTCGGTGCTAATTATTCCATTCGGATTGGGGGAATTGTCATTAATATTGATTACCTTGTTTACCTCATCTGGGTTCGGAGAATAATCATCATCAACCATAGAACTACCTGCAGTTATTATCGATTTTCTCAAAATGGGATTCCATATTCGGTTGAGGTTGACAGCTTCTTCTTTTCTGTTAAAATTATTCGTGTGTTTGTGGATTTTTATTGCCTCCCGTACCAGTCGGCTATGGTATCCCTGGTTGGGTGCAATCAGTTTTGCATTTTCAAACAGAATTCTGTGGTTACCCTCACTAAGTGCGTGTTCCGCCACAGCCGACTTGCCTGTTTGTCCTAGTCTGCAGTTTCTCTCATGTTCCTTTAGCCTTGTTCGGCTGAAGACAAAAGAGATCCACTGTCTGCAGTAGGGGTTTATCGCATACCATGCACCTGTGGGAAGGTATACATCAGTACCACAAAAAGATCCATGGGAACAAGGCTAAAGGAACATGAGAGAAACTGCAGACTAGGACAAACAGACAAGTCGGCTGTGGCGGAACACGCACTTAGTGAGGGTAACCACAGGATTCTGTTTGAAAATGCAAAACTGATTGCACCCAACCAGGGATACCATAGCCGACTGGTACGGGAGGCAATAGAAATCCACAAACACACGGATAATTTCAACAGAAAAGAAGAATCTGTCAACCTCAACCGAATATGGAATCCCATTTTGAGAAAACTGATAATAATCAATATTAATGACAATTCCCCTAATCCGAATGGAATAATTAGCACCGAAAACTACCTGAATCGGCATAAATACAACTTGCGAAAAAAAAATCTCCAGTCATCGGAGTGAATTTCAAGATGAATGAGCCTCTGAAGAAGCTAGCCACTCGAGCCAGCGAAACGTCAGGAAGAAATTCCAAAAAACGACGGCCTTCAAACCCGAATAAAAGTAGTGATACGTTTGGATTAAATTAAAATTATAGCTAATCAAGTTTTGAATGATAGTACCGTTCACGGTCAGTTGAAAGTTCGATATTCTGAATATTTTAGCAGCTACTGATGATTCTGATAAGGAAGAACAACATAATATTTGAGAAGCCTTCAATAAGGATTTTTATCTAATTCAGTTTCGAGAAGTCAGGTATTACATGACGTTTGTGAATTTTGAAACGTCAGTTTTTTCAAAACTGTCACTTGAGACAAGTGAATGAGAGTTGTGTAATATTCATTACGCAACTAGTTGTGTAATAATAGAACAAGAAACTACTAATTTTATTCTTTGAAAATATTGAAAACAGGATTATTCGAAGTACAATTAACAAAATTCAAAGCAGAACCCGATGTTTCTCCTGATTCTGCTATAACTTTTTCTGTTCTGATCTCTTTCGTTTCTTCTCTAAACATTCTTTTCGAAGCTGGCTCAAGCTCAGATTCTCCATTCATGATATCCTGAGCAATTCTTTTTTTATTGCCTAAAGAATTCTCAATATAACCCTCCGCAACAGTATTGGACTTCCAGCCCCCGTGCTGTTTTATTCTGAGAATATCAGCTCCTGAATCTGCGAGCAATGAAGCAGAAGTACGTCTAAAACAATGCCCAATATACTCAGTAAGATTTGGCAAGCCAAGAAATTGTGCAATCGTTCTAGGCAATTTTCCGAACGTATTGATTCCGACAGGCTGAACACAGCACTTACTCTCTCTGTAACCCACGAAGAAACGTTCATGCTCAGTTATTTGGGGTCTCAGGCAAATATACTTCCTGATAATGTCCAACATATTTATACGAGAAATATTTCCACTGTTGACTATGAATTCTCGTATTACATGAGTTTTTGTTTCTGGAATGGTTAATCTGAAGAAACTTTTTTCATCTATGACGTCTTTGACACGGAGAAATGTCAATTCAGCTTTTCTACAAGCACCCGCAATTCCAATTATGATTGCAACCTAGAAGGATAGTTCAAATCAATATTTCATTTTGATATAAAAATTAATGAATGAATACCTTCGCAAATGAAAAATGTTTGTCATCAGCTTCCTTTATGAAAGTTTCGAATTGTTCCTTACTGAACACTTTTGATTTTTTTGCATGATAACCCACTGACCGCCTTTTCAGTAATGCAATCAATGTGGTGTAAGTTTGGATATTAACATCTTTTTTAACTTTTAGTTCACTCTTTTTGATTTTTGAGGTATCAATTCATTTAATGCTTTATTTGCCGATACTTCTATATCAGAAGCAATTTCGTCGGAACAACTACTCATTTTTGAAATAAGTCTGATACGTTTGACATAAGTCTGACACGTTTGACATTGCTTATTAAATATTCATTTTGACAAGCGCCAACGCCAATGTTCCATATCACGAGAAAACCATTATATTATATTCATGAAATGATATCATTAGATAAAATTTTGTACGAAATACGTTATGAAAAGACTTATTTGTTCGACTCGCGTAATTTGCAAAACTCGCTTCGCTCGTTTTGGCAAATATTACACTCAACGAACAATATGGGTCTTTTCATAACTGATTACGTGAATAACTATTATGTACACCCGTACTCTAAAAATACACTTATATGCCCGCAATCCGTTTTATAATGAAATCCATTACGATACAGAATTTCATTACGATACAGATTTTCAACCAATAGAAACCCATTATTTTTCAATCAAGCATGATGTGCAAGCTTTGCATTTAGACGTTAGTCAAGTCAAAATCAGTAGGTATTGAATTTTTGAAGAATTTAGTCAATTTTCGATAATCGTATGAAAATGTCTTATAGCGGTGATATAGAAGAATTACCAGCGACCCTCCACAGATGTCTTCGACAAGAAAAAAATTCAATGGAAAGGATTATTTTTTCATTTGACAAATGCAACACATATGTTTTTATTTTCAACCAAATTATATGAGCTCTCATGTCCGAGTGGCCAATGGCGCCGGCAATGGTCAGTTACGTCCGGGTTCAATTTCTGACCTCGCCAGAAGTTTTTTTTTCATTTTTTTCTTCTATTCATTTCTCATTGTTGTATTTTCCGTAGTTATACCATTAATTATAATTTTGTAGAATTTTTCAAAGAAATACAATTGATTACCAACTATTATTGTGTTCAATACAGATACCTAATAATATAACATTTTCAGTTCTCAACTATTTATTGGGTGTAGATAAAATGGCGTATGCAACTCTCATGTAATGGTTACTAATACACTCGCATAAACCATACGACACTCACCTTCGGCTCGTTTCGTATCCC
This sequence comes from Zygogramma bicolorata, assembly GCA_032362365.1. Lineage (NCBI taxonomy): Eukaryota > Metazoa > Arthropoda > Insecta > Coleoptera > Chrysomelidae > Zygogramma > Zygogramma bicolorata. The sequence goes on from JAVJAQ010000137.1 coordinate 4,973,921, forward strand.
GGTTTATGCTCATGTATTAATAACCATCATTACACGATCATTGCATAATATACTATTATCTACACCCGTACTCCAATAATACATTTATATGGCCACACCCAGTTTTATGATGAAATCCATTTCGATACAGATTTTCATTACGATACAGATCTTCAACCAATAGAAACCCATTTTTTTTTCAATCAAGCATGATGTGCAAGCTTTGCATTTTGACGTTTGTCAAGTCAAAATCAGTAGGTATTGAATTTTTGAAGAATTCAGTCGATTTTCAATTAGTTCAATTCCTGACCTCGGCAGATTATTTTTTCATTTTTCCATTTCATTTCTCATTGTTGTATTTTCTGTGGTTATGCCATTAATTATAATTTTGTAGAATTTTTCAAAGAAATACGATTGATAACCTACTATTATTGTGTTCAATATAAATACCTGATAATATAATATTTTCAGTTCTTCATTATTTATTGGGTGTAGATAAAAAAGCTTATGCAACTCTCATGTGATGGTTATTGAACGATCGTTGCATAATATACTATTTTGATATAGAAGTTATATTTTCAGACTTATTTGATGATCAAAAATGTCAAATTACTAGTTCTATTCAAAGTCATGTGAAATTACCTAAACTAGAGCTCAAAATATTCGATGGTTCGAGTCTAAATTGGAACACATATATAGACCTTTTCAATTCTATGTTTCATAACAACACAAATTCGAGAAACGTTAAAAAAAATACCAACAACTGCCATTTTGTGTCACTAGATATGGATTTCCTCATTCATATAACAGATTTGTTTTTGTTTTCCAGATAAGGTTATGTTCATTTAAGTGAATATACTAATTGAATCAATCTTAAAATGAAGGACAAAGTGAGACGTATTTTTGATGTCATTGCAGACATTTCAAGTATAAATGACCGCCATTACATATGCTTGCTAGCCTGAAAGAGATGAAGCATTGAAAGCGGGACTGATAATCACTCCGAACATCAAAACAAGGAAGAAAACCAATCTCCACCTGTATAAGTGAATCACATCTCACCCAAGAGAAATTATTCAGGAACAATACACACCACATTTCGCATTTGGCTCTCGAGGTCCCAAAACTTGTTTTTGAATTCCGTATTCAAGTTTGGAGTGAGTCCTGTGGATGTATGGATTATGCAGGGGCCATACAAATACAGAAACTGGATTAGCCTGCAATCAGCTAATTTACATGATAGAGAATAGGAACGCAGATGTTGGACCAGGTCTGTTTCTCGTGGAATAATGCATGAGATGACGACGGACAGCGGTCTCTCTCTATTTGTGCATGCTGTATAAGGTGTGTGCTTGCTTCTGACAGACTTTGAACGAGCCCTTTTTCGATTTGTTCGCCAAACTTGGAGGGACCGCGCACCTGCATTGTGTCTAGGGTAATAAAACATCGCCGTACTTTGTTTTCTTGGGCTAAATAATAACTGACTGCTTTTGTTTCCTACAGAGTTGCGGAAGTTGGTATGGAAGAGTGGAAATTTGTGAAAGGGCTAGGGTTGGCTTGTGTTTCTGGAAGAATCCGGGTTCAGAGGGCAGAATGATTCGTGATCGATATTTTAATGGAAATGAAAAATGTATTTTTGGTTCACTCGTTTTATAGTCGAGAAATACGAAAAAAAATCAATCACCATCAGTCATTTATAAAAGTCTATAGTTATTTATTGTTTTCTTCAATATATGTCAGGATGATCCATCAAATATAGCTTCTTTGGAAAGATTTTTTCACCTACCCTTCATTTGGATGGAACACGTTAAATCCAAGGTTCAAATAATCGTTTCCCAATATGGTTGTTTGCATTGGATAGTTCATCAAGCCACAACTCTATGTTAAACTATCAAACTGTTGATACGGAATTACAAATGGACATTTACCCACAGAATACATGAAGGAAGAAACTGAATCCAAGAAGAAAATTTCGGTAGCATCCGTAATCGTCTTCAGGAAATGAATTTCATCAGTTAATCCCTGAACTTGTGATTTGGATCTAACCTTTGGTTTACCAGATATTGTAAAGGACTGGCCTTGAGAATCTGTTCGGAGATTTCCTTTCATTTTCTTCCAATGAGTAATTTTTTTTTCTATTTCAGGTAAATGCAAAAATGATACAAAACTTCTATAAAAAAAGCAACGTGAAATAGTTAGCAAACACTTTCTAGTGATTTGTATATATAGTTCAGAGAAGTTTGATCCATTCACAAAAAACAGCTACTTCCTTGGCTATAGGGCGCGACGGGGGCTCAATCACATCGATGAATTGACATTACGGTGTCTTGGGTAATGATATTTGGGAATGGGGATTATTTTCGTTGACAAAAGAAAGTTTTTGGGAAGTGATTTGAGGCTTTTTTTAATTAAGTCAATGCAAAAAAAAATGTTTCGTGAAGAATGTAACAACAAATATCCAGCGAACCTATCTGATGTATTTTTTTGCATTGTCTCCGCTTCACCTGAACCATATATGAAGAGAGAGATAACCAACTGAACTCAAATATATTTTGACAAATATAAATGAATAATAGTGTTTATTGGGTATATCAATGAAAATCCAATACTCCTCCTCAATGAAAGTCCACCAATCCAATCATTTCTCTCAATTTCTTCAAACGAGTTCAGTGGGACAATAAACATACCTCAAGGTACGTGATTCTTGCGAATCCTTCACAAGAAAGTAATTTGTGTCCATGTGTTTAGTTTGATTGCTATATTCGCCCTTCTGAATCATTTTCAGGCAGCTCTGATCCTCTTCAAAAATAACAGTCTCATCTGTTTGCTCTTTCTCAAAATCAGTTGACAAATTTCGCAACCACACTGCTTTTTAGCTTGCTTCAGTTGAAGCAACATATTCTGTCTCTCAGTGGCCACGTTTACACCGTCGCTTGGTAAGCTGACTAATGACTTTATTTTAACCAAATCGTCTTGGTCATCTTGGTGTAAACAGTAAACTTAGTCAGGTGATCAGCTTGGTTTGATACCCAAAATTGTTGCGTACCAGACCAAAATAGTTGAGTGACCAAGATGGTGTAAACACCTACGGCATTGACTATCCGCAAGTTGCAAAATTTGGTTTGAATCTTTGCTGAGCATAAGTCCGAGCTCTGTGTATTTCGTTGTTTTATCATTTTATTATCATTTTGCCTACCTGTTTTATTCTCAACTCCTGATATTTTCTCATATTCCTTCTATGAAGCCTCATAATTTTTGATAATCTCGCCTTTCTTTCACAATTCATCATTTGCCAATGTACTACAATTGCCCTTGCTCTCCAATCCAAATCTTATGTTCATTATTTCTGATTTCAATCCATGAATTATTTGATGTTTTCATGTCAAAAAATATGAGTTACAGCAGAGTTGCAAACCTGTTAATACTTCTGTCATGTTCTTTGGTATGCTTACCAAATAAGAACCATACTGTTTACTAATTGAAGATGGTGTGAACAGGCAGTAACTTATTGACTTAGTCTGAATTTGGTATGGTCAACTCGGTCAGAATACCAAATAAGCGCACGGTGTAAACGTGGCCAGTATTACCTCGGCCGCGAAAGCCTTAACCATTCTGCCTCTGTCGTTGAGATTGCTACTGTGGTTTGTTTCCTGGATGCCCAGCTCATCGTACCACCATTCATTTTGAAAACGAACTCACTGTTTGACTTTCTATCTTGTTTGTTTTTAGCCCAATGAACATCTGCTAAGCCAAGTAGTCCTCCGTTTTTCTGGCTGTGACTCAGTCGTAATTTCAAGTCACATGAAGCTTTCGAGTATCGCACAACACGTTTCAGTTCAATCTAATCAGTTTGGTTTAGATTCGAGGTTTTCTGGCTCAAAATAGAAATGCTTGCAGAATTATCTGAACTTGTATTGATAGCTGCATATAATAGTTGACCAATGAGCTTTTGATAATGTTTATTGCATTTTAAAAAGTCTGATAGATCCAATTCATATAAACCAAAATCCATAAGTATATTCGAAGGTTTCGCATCGATTGAATTTGTCGAAACAACAATTTCTTGTATATATTTCCTTTGATGGATGAAATAGTCACCTTCTGAATACTTTTCAACTTCAATACCTAAATAACATTCAACGTCACCCAAATAAATAATTTCGAATTCATTCTGCAGACTTCCAGCTATATTGGACCCATTTGGTAGATTATTGAGTAGAAAAGCAACTATCCATTTGTCAGTCAATAATTCTTCACCCATAGCCTTCAATTTTTCTATATGTTCCAATAGTTGAGATATATGGTCTATCATATTACCATCTTCAGATAACTGCATTCGACAAATTCGTCTTATTCAATATACTCTATTGGAGAGTGTTGACTGCTGATGGTGTTTCCAAATATTTTTCCATGCTTCTTTCGCATTTGTGGTTGACTTGATGATGGGAAGTTGCGTATCTTCTATTAGAAGTCCAATATTGGCAAATGCCTGGGAATTCTTTTGCGTCCATTTTATCTTTTCTTCCGGATCAGTTGGTACAGGTAAGTCGATGGCATCCCAACACCCTTCATTGATCAGTAATAACTTCATTTTGAAGCTCCATATTGAATAGTTCTCGTGTTGAGTTTCGCGATGCTAGCTGTTAACTTTGCTGACATATTCGTTATGGTTGATATATAAAATGTAGGTATATTGCTGTGCCTGGGCCCTATCCTATTGAAATTGGTATCAGCAAAACTATAACTTTTATCATGTCAGAAGTCAGAAGTATTATTTATAACAACTGAACTCAATATAAACAATGAATAATAGTGTATATATGTATTGAAAATCCAATACCTCAGAAATGAATTGTTGTTTTCCTCCCTTCATTCGATCCAGCACCAACCAATTTTGTGTATCGCAGATGCCTGATGCCCAACAAGTCGGTCAAATTATCTGATTGCCTCCAAACACGGATTCCGTATTTGTAGGCGCCATGCATAATCCAAGTTGCCGCAGGCTCGAAGCGGAAGCACCTATAATGCCGCAGTTTGCCAACTCCAAGATTGCCCTTGTAAATATCTTATGTGCAATTCGCACTAGAGCCCTCCTCCGATTCAATCTAAACCGTTACACAGCTCCGTATGCATTTCGAACAGTGTTTCTGGGACTCTGCAGACTTTTCCGCTTTCTTTCCCAACAGAAAGACGGGTATGATGTCATGAATCGCTCTGGGTTTTATTGCTGGGGTGATAGTTTGCCGGAGACATTGAGGCGCTTGTGGAAGTTGAACTTGACGTTGCATTGTTGTTCAAAATTTCAGGATGACTAATGACTCCAACAATAATAACATAACTGGACTTTATGATTTATTCTTTTTCTATTTTTTTATGAGTGTTATGCAAACACTTCCTAGCAGTGGCGGATCCACGGGGGGAGGGTTTCGGGTCCGGACCCCCCCCCCCCCATTGAAAAAATGAGAGATTTTTTTTCAATTTTTATCGGCTCCTAATTTTCGAATCTTGTTAGGGAACGAAGAAATGTCACATGAGCAAGACAATAAAATAAAATAGAATAATTTTTTTTACTTTAAAATTGAAGAACTTTAATAATTATTATTACATTCCTTTGAAAACTAAAGAGCAGGCTACATTTAAACATTAGTGAATTTTTGAGATTTTTTGAAAAATTCTACTAGAATTTCGTCCTCGGTGAGATCAATATGGGTATGGATATTCAAAGAAGCAAGACCATTCAGTCGTTATCCTGTCCGATCGTACTTCTCAGGTAATTTTTGATCCTCCTTCAAGTCGAAAATGATCGTTTTTCTTGAAAAATTAGACTTGTTACATTTGTGATGAGTATTGTGTATGCCGGTAACGATTTGAATAAACTATGTATGAGTAGAATATGCTGTTGATTAGGTAAAATCAACTCGATTCGATTAAAAAAAAGGAAAGTTTCGAACCTACTTTACCTCCTGGCTACACCTTCAAATTTTGGTCATGTCAATCTCTTTCACCTTTATATTATATATATATATATATATATATATATATATATATATATATATATATATATATATAATTATTAGAGGGGAAGTCTTTGCTGACCAGTTAAGAACAAAACTGTAGTTTTCTTGGGTGAACAGCAGAACGGAAGTGTACTCTTATAACACCAGTTTTTCCAATATTTCGATAATGTTTATTACCATCTTCAGGGAAAAGCTACAAATTATCATTTTAAGTTATCACATCAAATAAACAGTAACAAGAACCTTACTGTATTTGAGGTTAGTCGTATTAAAAACGTTGGTTAAGTGAAATAACATGTCACAGACGAAAAATATGCTCACAGTCCAATATTAAAATTTTACACCAAACAACAATTTACTTGGTGTAAAATTTTAATATTGGACTGTGAGCATATTTTTCATCTGTGACATGTTATTTCACTTAACCAACGTTTTTGATACGACTAACCTCAAATACAGTAAGGTTCTTGTTACCGTTTATTCGATGTGATAACTTAAAATGATAATTTGTAGCTTTTCCCTGAAGATGGTAATAAACATTATCGAAATATTGGAAAAACTGGTGTTATAAGAGTACACTTCCGTTCTGCTGTTCACCCAAAAAACTACAGTTTTGTATATATATATATATATATATATATATATATATATATAAATTTTGAGTTATAGACCCCCCCTTGACCTGATCCTGGATCCGCCACTGCTTTCTAGATATTATTCATCAATGGACAAACTCTGTGAAATCGTTAACAAAATTGTTCGAGAAGGTACTAGACAAAAAATTTATGTATCAATTCTTTATTTTGGAGAATCGTCACCAACTATCTACTACTTCACCTCCACGGTTCACAACTACGAGTTTGCAAGGGCGCCGGAACCATGGGGGCAATGGAGGCCCGGGCCCCCATAGAGAATTGGCTATGGGGGCGGAGCCCCTATAGTGAAGGTCTGGTTTGCGAAACTGTTTCATGCTCTCGTAGCAAAAATGTTTTGTTTGGAACAAATAATTATTTATCGGTCTCATTGGTGTCGGGTTATAAAGATTTTTATTATCACGCTGGCAACAGAGTCAGTGACGAAACCTCCGGAGTTTGTTACTCAAAGCCGTAGTCACTATTAACGAAAGTACGTAGGTATACCGTATATATTGTAAAGAAAAAGAAAAAAAGAAAAGATGTGATATCTGAAGGCAAATCAACAACGTGTTCACGGTCCACGATGACATAGCAAAGACTGAAAGATTGTGCTATTTCGAACTTCTACAGGGCTTCATTTCAAAGTTAGTAATCACAAGTTAGCAAATATTTTCATTTTGAAAAATAATCAAAGACGGCAGACCTTCTAACATGAGTAAAGTTATAGATTTCATCCTATTTGATAAATATAAATTATATAGTTCATGTGAAAATTGGTTATTTTTTCCTTTTGTAGTAGTCAGACTCGCCATTTGGCATTCAAGGCTCGAAACTGGCTGTGATTATTAGTTTTTTTTTGTTTTTTCTATACTTCACCGAAGAGTTTGGAAATTATTTTTATTATTTCAAACATGTTGTACGTGGGTGTTTCAGAAAAAGAAAGACCCATATATATATATATATATATATATATATATATATATATATATATATATATATATATATATATATATATATATATATATATATATATATTGTTGAATCTTATTGAGGCATTACCAATACCGAAAATTTCAAATACTATAGAAGCAAATAATTTCAGACCAATAAATACATTACCAACTCTTGAGAAAGTAATTGAATTGGCAGTTCATGCACAGCTTATTAACTATTTGAATAATAATAATATCCTTAGTGATCACCAATCAGGATTCAGGAAGAGTTATTCATGTGAAACAGCTCTCCAATATACTTTATCGAATTGGAAAAAACAAATAGATGAAAATAAATATGTCATTGCAGTTTTTCTAGATTTGAAACGTGCATTTGAAACAATTGATAGAGATATTTTATTACGTAAGCTGAGGTATTATGGAGTTGCTGGTTCTGTTTATTATTGGATGGAAAACTATCTGAACAATAGGAGTCAGAGAACAAAAATTGGTTCAAGTTGTTCCAATACATTAAGTAATAGCATTGGAGTACCTCAAGGAAGCGTTTTGGGCCCCCTTCTGTTCATTCTTTATATAAATGATATTCATCAAATTGCAGGGAACTGCTCTATTAGCTCATTTGCCGATGATACATGGGTGTATTGTGCAAATCACAATTTAGACCAAGCTATTATAGAAATTAACAACACATTGGTCAATATTGAAAGATATCTGAAGACAAATAAACTCTCAACTAAATGTAGCTAAAACCAAATCAATGATTGTTACAACTAAATATAAATATGATAATATACTTGTTAATTCGATTGATATAGTGATTGAAAATACGTCTTTAGAAATTGTAGATGAATTCAAATATCTGGGATTTATCATCGATAATAATCTAACATTTAATAGTCATGGAGAATATAACATTAGAAAAATATCTAAGAAACTGTACTTTTTTTCTAGAATTTCGAAAGAGCTGTCCATGTTTGCCAGAGTTACCATTTATAATTCCATTATAAAACCTGACTTTGACTATTGTGCAACAATGATTTACTTGTTTAACCAAAACCAAATTTCTCAACTCCAAAAGCTACAAAATAGAGAAATGAGATTAATACTGAAGTGTAATAGATATACTCCAATTAAAGTGATGTTGAATACACTGCAATGGTTTTCAGTTAGTTCTCGTTTATTTTACATGAGTATGACTTTTATTTATAAATTGAACAAAGGCCTACTACCTTCCTATTTCGACGAATTTTTAATAAGAAATTATGAAATTCATACCTATGACACAAGAATGAGGACTGACTTTCATATACACAGAACAAATTCTAGTATGAGCATGAGATCGCTATTTTTCAAAGGGTTAAATGAATTCAATAAACTGCCAATGAATATAAAACAATCAGTTTCTTTATCGTCTTTCAAGTCATTATTATCAGAGTATATTAAAGCTCTATGATTGTTGGATATATACGCACGTTTGGTGCCGCAAGTGTTATTTGTTCATTATTTTAGTATTATTGTTTGAGTGTTATTATTATAGGTTTTCAAATCTGTTACTGTCTTATCCTATGTAATTATCAATTGCTTGTGATTTTTTTATATATGTGATGTAAACATTTTTTTATATGTAATCGAGATGTTTGTATATTAGGATTACCTATTTTAAATAAACTACTACTACATTGAAGTTGAAAAGGATTCAGGAGGTGACTATTCCATCCAACAAAGGAAATATATACAAGAAATTGTTGTTTCGACAAATTTAATCGATACAAAACCTTCGAATATTCCTATGGATTCTTGTTACTATAAATTGGATCCATCAGACCTCTCAAAATGCAATGAACATTATCAAAAGCTCATTGGTCAACTATTATATTCAGCTATCAATACACGTTCAGATATTTCTGCGAGCATTTCTATTTTGAACCGGAAAACCTCGATTCCAAACCAAACTGATTGAAATGAAAAAAATGTGTGGTGCGATAATTGAAAGGTTTATGTGACTTGAAATTACGACTGAGCGAGCGACTGAGTCACAGCCAGAAAACGAAGGACTACTCGGCTTAGCAGATGCTGATTGGGCTGAAGACAAACAAGATAGAAAGTCAAACAGTGGGTTTGTTTTCAAAATGAATGGTGGTATGATAAGCTGGGCATCCAAGAAACAAACCACAGTAGCAATCTCAATGGCAGAGGCAGAATTACATGCTTTAACTGAAGCAAGCCAAGAAGCAGTGTGGTTGCGAAATTTGTTAACTGATTTTTGGAAAGAGCAAACACATGAGACTCTTATATTTGAAGACAATCAAAGTTGCCTGAAAATGATTCAAAAGGGCAAATATAGCAATCAAACTAAACACATGGACACAAAATACTTTTTTGTGAAGAATTTGCAAAAATCACGTATGTTGAGATATGTCTATTGTCCCACTGAAGTCGTTTGAAGAAATTGAGGGGAAATGATTGGATTGGTGGACTACCATTGAGGAGAAGTATTGGATTTTCAATGATTCACCCTATATACACTATTATTTATTGTTTTCTTCTTGAAATATATTTGAGTTCAGTCATATAATACTTTTGACTTCTGACATAATAAAAGTCATAGTCATTGCCGATAACGATTTTGAATATAAGGGTGGGTTATATGTTGAGAACAAAGTCGAATTAGTTCCCAATGAAAATGAAAGTTTATTGATGCTCATTGTACGGAGAATCATTGGTTATCTTTCTCCATATATGGTTGAGGTGAAGAGAAGACAATGCAAAAAAATACACCAGATAGGTTTGCTAGATATTTGTTGTTACATTCTTCACGAAAGATTGTTTTTATTATATATATATATATATATTATATATATATATATATATATATATATATATATATATATATTATATTCAGTAAATGCGGACGAATCAACCTTCTTCTATATTCATCTGAATAGGGTTTGCCTTTCAAACAAACTTTTCGAGTTTCATCCAGACTCTTCCTTGTTCTTTTAAAATACATAGACGGTTATAATGTCATCGCTCTGGGTTTTATTGCTGGGGTGATAGTTTGCCGGAGACTTTGAGGCACTAGGGAATGTTGAGCTTGACGTTATATTGCTGTTCGAAATTTCATACTGAACAATAATATTACTGGAATTCAGTTTTTTTCACTGAGGTTGTAACATCAATAGCTGATTCGAGTTTTGTATTGATTGCTATGCAGGCACCTCCTAGATATTGATCAAAAAACAAAATATGTCAGGAAAACATTCGATGAACAATTTTCCTTTTCAAATAATAGTACGGGGCTATCTATACTACTGCACGTTACGATCTCCTTTTTTACAACTATTTCAGAAAATCATATACAGTGAATGCACCATACCCAGCTACTTCATTTTTTATATCCATCTGGATATTGTAGTGGATAGCATATGCATCTATCAAGCGAGAGACTTGGGTTCAATTACCCTTCACGGACATCTCCACTGAAATTCACCCCTTGAGAGGCAATATCTCATTAATCCATTGTCTTTTATAGGGTTGTGTCAGCTAGTTTTCATTTATTTCCATCATCCATTTTTATCATTTCCTTGTTACAACATCTGAAGTGAGCCAAGAAATCAAAGAGGTTAATGTAGTCCCAATCAAGTGTGGATGTCCCTTACATTGATCCATCTAAACATACGAGATAATGACAGACTTCTACTTGTATTGTATTCTCTACGTTCATTTGACCAACAAAATGCCATCATGAAGTTTTGAAACTCCGACTGACTCCAAAGATATTGAGAGAATACCGATCTTTCTGATAATTTCTTTCACTGGATTCATTGATTGAAAATTCTGCTGTGTTGAATATAAAAGTACATTGTCGGTATACAAGGATCAACCCAACAACTCTCATCTCGTGTTGTGAACATGTTAATTGAAGGAATTGATGAAAAAAAATTAGCAGACAATATTGATAGATTCCACAAAGATGACTGATGTCAGACGAGGTTCGGATTTTGAGTTGGAAGGCATTTTGGAAAACAACCTCTTCATTCTTTCACATAATGCCCTTCATCACACAAATGAGTATCAAGAGCACTTTTTTCAGATTATAATCGGTTATAACTTTTGTGGGAAATGATTCGATTTTCAAGTACTACGGAGGTTTGCCCAATATATTCACTATTCCATTTCGAGCAAGGAATGGTGAACATTAAATTCGATTGAGTTGCTACAGTTTTGTCTTTCATTTTTCATGGAAGTGAATCATTTGTAAATGGGAATATGTTTACAATTTCAATTCCAAATCTTTGCAAACTATGGATTTTACATGTGTGTAGTAACAGATAGAAAAGCATTGTAAATATAGCAAGTAATATGTGGATTGCTGGGGCGTATCAGAAACATCCTGATCTATTTCTCCTCAGTCTTGTACCTAGCATCTTATCGGCTTTGTGTTTGAGGATGGCTTCTATAGTGACAATAGGTCGGGTAACAACAGTGACCCATGTATCGACCCATCCAAGCAGTGTCAAAACGGTTTATTCGGTACTTACAATGTTCCGTAAACAATTTTATGGTATTCAAACGTCGATAGGCATTACGAGAAACGTATGAGAATTTGGCATTCTCAAATTCTCGCATCCATAAAATTGATGTTTTATTTGTAATACCGAATAATGTTCACGAGAAAATGTAATGTATACGGAAAAAATAGACTTCTATCTAACAAGCTAATTAGATTCACTACCAATCCACAGACTGTTGAACAATAAATTTTCTGAGAATATAATTACAATTGAGTGTATTCATGAGATCAATTCCATCAGGTTGTCAAATACGTAATGAACTGTTCAAAATAGTGCGAGAAGAATAGTATATTACTTTATCAGGCGGAGAAGCATGACTTTTCTTGACGCGCCCGATATTACGCGCCTCACTTCGTTCGGCGCGTAATAGAGGGCAAGTCAAGAAAAGTCGCTTCTTTGCCGAATAAAGTATACTATTTTTTCTTCGAACGTAGCAATTTTCAACCATAGATATAACAATTCATACGCTATTTCTACTCGAAATTAACTGTGACAACTATCAAAGTCGTCTAGATGTTAGAAATTAAAATAATTAAGTCGTCGGTGGGATTTGCGTGTCCCTGGTTACAGTTGTTTGACAGTTATTTTATGTTATTAAAGACAGCTTATTGTTGTTGCAACCGCAAGCGCAAATTTAGTGCGAAAATGGAAAACCTAAACGAAATTGAGTCCGCGGCTAATGATGCAGTAGCACGTTTGGGGCCCTCCAAGTCCGGAATAAAGTATCGGTTAGCGTACAAGCACTTCCAAGAGTGGTGCGATACAAGAGGAGTACGGCAAGTTACCGAAGACGTTTTACGGGCATATTTTAATAGAATGGAAAATGAAAATAAATGGAAATCTTCTACAATGTGGTAACGATACTCTATGATAAAATCCGAGTTAGTTATTAGAAAAAATGTGGACATAAGCAAATTTTTAAAGTTACGTGCCTTTCTGAAAAAGACAAGCGAAGGATATATTGCAAAGAAGTCTGAAGTTTTCACTAAAGACGAGTTTGATAAATTGTTGTTTGAAGCACCAGATAAGTTGTATTTAGGATTAAAGGTAAAAAAAATTATATTGCAAAGCATGTAGTATACTCTACTAAATTAAAAAAATATTTCAGATTGTTTTGTTAATTGGGGTTACCGGCGCCTGTCGATGCGACAAATTGGTGAAAATGAAGACTGTGGACATTGAGGATAAAGAAAATGTAATGATTATCAAAATCCCAGACAGTAAAACACGACAAATTAGATCTTTTACGATAATTGGTCAAAACTACATTGAACTGTATAGAAAGTATGCATCACTGCGGCCTGAAAATTTCACAGAAAACCGATTTTTTATAAAGTACCAAAATGGAAAGTGTTACCGAAGTAAAAAAGTAGCCCAGAAAGTAGCTAGTTATTTAAATTTGAACGATGCAAGCGCATACACGGGTCACTGTTTACGACGAACTTCAGCAACACTTTTAATTGATGGAGGCGGAAATCTAGAATGCCTCAAACGACATGGGGGCTAGAAATCAAGCACGGTTGCCGAAGGACATATAGAGGATTCAATAAGAAATAATAACGATAATGCTCAAAAAATTTTAAACCCTCATGATTCGCCAACATCGGGAATGATTGCTGAAAGCTGTGCTCGACCATCAGTATCATCAACAATTACCAATGCGTATCAAGAGTCGGGAACATTTTTGCACGGTTTCAATTTTGAAAATGCTTCATTAACTAATTGTACTTTTGATATTACTATAAATAAAAATGATGTTCAATTGTTGTTAATGACATTTCTATTGTTGCTTTGTGACATGTTTCATATTGTTGCCATGACAACATTTTTCCCTCCGCCGTAAAGAAATGGGAAAAAAAAACTGCTGCCGGCGGAGACATCAAACTTTGACAGGATCAAGTTAGATAAGTAATGTCATCATTATTTGACGTTGGAAGAAAAAATATATAAATACATCCTGCTGATATTGACCCAAAGGGAATTAAATTAATTGACTCCAAATCAATTGAACCCAATAAGACTTTTTTTTGAACGAATAACGGTGCTAATAGGACTAAGCAGATTTGACAACAGAATTGATGGTGAGCTGGTTCATAAAAGTTGAGCGGTAAACGGAAAACACGAACATTAAACTTCTGGCAGCGGTGAAACAATATAAAATTCAGTGTATCGTAAGCCAGTCTTCGCGAAGCGTACTGTTTCCTGATACAAAGCTTTCCCCGGGGAGAATACCTTGGAAACTTCGAGCTGTCAACTAACCGCGCACGTAAACTTCCAAAATCTATTATTTCAATATTTTAAGCCCGATTTTGACACAAGACGGTCGTAAATTCAGGGGGAAATCCGGTGCGTATACTTATTCCATTCGAATCGTTTAAGTTGGAAATGGCGTGTGGATTCCTCGCTCGACAATGTGTTTTTCCCCAGCTTCGTGTGCAATAATCCAAAAATATACCATGCATTCAGCATTGGAAGTGGCCTTTTGGTCTGGATGTCGGACCAGTGCCGTGGGTATTTTTTATACACAGATTCACACGAAAAGAAAGCCCTGTAATGTTCAAAGAACACCGCGTGACTCGAGGGAGAGGGGATACAAATTAACAATGACTTTGAATTATTAAAACTTGTAAACCCCGGAATGAACCTCTGTCGGCAAGGAATCCAAAAGTTCGGCTGCTCTATTGAAAAAAGACCATTGAGCAAAAGAGGTTCGACAGGTCTTCAAGCTCACAACAAACGGGTGGGTATTCTGTACTCGTCGGGTTATCCGTGTTGATACTGCCAAGGGTGGAACGAGTGACAATTCAACACCTGCCGTGAAAAGATCTATAGAAGAGAAAGTCTCCGACCTTTCAACGCAGAATCACCAACAAGACGGATTGCCTTTTCCTGAATAGAATCGAGAAACTCCCATGAATCTTTTGTTACCGGGCCCCATACATGAGAACTATATTCCATGACAAGTCGTATGTGGTCGATCTTTGGAAGCTGACGAGAAGTGAAGTATTCCTTCGCACGAAATATAACCTAGCTTCTGGGAAGCATCCAATTCCTTAGAGTGGCTAAGATCTTTCTTGATAGATAGAGTACAGTATGAGACACTGAATTATGCATGTCCTGAAGGTTTGCGGTCGGTTAGTTCCGAAATTCAAAGGGTTGCAATGGGCGTGCCACAGGGCTCGATTTTGGGGCCTGTGCTTTTCTGTTTATATGTCAATGAGCTTGACTTGGTGTCCCGTAGTGCACATTTTTTGTTTTTATGCAGATGATACATCTGTTGTTATTTCAGGCAAATCGAAAAATATATTATAGAATAAGTGTAATGAGTTGATTTCAGATCTTAGTAAGTGGTTTTCACAAAATCTCCTTTATTTCAATTTATCAAAAACTCATCTAATGAGATTTCATAACAGACAGAAGTCTTGTGATAGTTTGAGTGTTGCTATCAATAACACACCTATAGAGCAGGTGAATACTTTAAAAAATTTTTGGGAATTCAGATGGACGACAACCTAAACTGGAAAGCGCATTGTAAGTCACTTTATTCGAAATTGAGCTCGCTTACTTATTTATTTCATAATATGAAAAGAACCAGCTCCTAAGTGTTTACTTCGCACAAATAGATTCAAGGCTTAGGTACGGTATATGTTTGTTGGGTAATTCTACATCATTGCATGAAATATTTCTAGCCCAAAAAAGAATAGTGAGATGTATTTTCAACATTTCTAAAATGACCTTTTGTAGGACATTTCTCAGGAATTTTAAAATTTTTACTGTAGTGTTTCTTTATGTGTATGAAATGTGTCTTTATGTATCATTTTCACGTTTAAAAGTAACATCTGACTCCCCAAAATGTATGGGCTTGATTTTATATAACAAGTTACCTCTCGATATTGAAAATGCTGGATCTACAAGAATGTTCGAAGAAACTACAAAAGATTACTTGATAAACGAATGCCTGTATAACATAAATGACTTTGGACGTGGTATTTTATTTTAAGTTAGTTTTCAGGTTTTACTACTTAGTTGCTTCTTCCATGTACCTTGACGAATCCTATACTGTTGAAAATGGTCTGAAAGGAAAATATATATATTTATTTATTTATTCATTACCCTTAGCGATCGATTCAACATGGTTTTCCCATGGGAGACTATTACTGATCGTGGTTCCTAGTATTGGGATACTTGAATTTGTAGGAATAATTACAAGTTTGGTGCTGGGGTAATTGATCTCTAGGAAAAAATTCAACTTTTACACCTTTTACATCGTTCATATCGGAATAATTACACCTGATATAATATGAATACAAGATAGAGATAGATCGGCTTTTTCAGAGAAGAGATATGCCTGGGTTTTCCCAACACCTAGTTGATTTACCCTCATTCTATAATTTTCGCCAAGTCATCGTTGATTCTATTGCCGCTAATGCTTCTCTGAATTCTTGTTTTACGTGCTGTCATGGGGACTCTGGAATATAAACTATATATTATGAAGGGTACTGTCGTCTGCAAAACTATGCGCTGATAAATCAAATTTGATAGGCTCTGACACACATTGTAGACTTTCCCGTCAGCTGGTTAACGGAAAAACCATTTTTACAACAAGAAACAAAATCTTGTTGGTTTTTCGGAGATATCTCTCAACAATAAAATGAAAGAGTGTGCCTTTTATGATTTTCAAATATCTATGTTCTTTATGCGTAAAAAATACTGACTGAAATTGACTGTTTTTTATTGAATAAAAAACTAGTTCAATAGCTCATAGAGATATAGTCTTCTGATTTGAATTATTCGATTTACCGATATTCGAACGACTGCGACTTGACAATAAAAAAATTCCCTCCAAAAATATGAAGTTGGGCAATTTTTAGATTGGAAAATTGATAAATTTCATCAGTTGATTATATTATTTGTAATAGGAAGAAGTTTGGAAAATACAAATGAGCATGCCTTGAGCGCTCATGTGGTACACGAATTGTTTAAATTGAATGTTCACATTGGTAAATTTGTCCACTTTTTCAAAGCCAACTTTTTCAGAAAATTTCAATCGTAATGAATGAATTATAATAAAATAAAACAATACTAAGCTGCGATTTTTTATTCAACGGCTTCTCTCCAGTCGATTGAGCATATGGAAAAAAATTGAAGTGAAAAAAATGATTTTTTCTAAAGCTTTCGTGTTCACTGTGACCACGATATTCAAGAACCTATACGATATGGCATTGAAATTTTTTTTTTTATTTAATCAAAACTTGAAAATATTTTTATGAACTCAGCGATCATTTTTTTCTGATAAGTTGGTTTTTGAATAATATACATGTATTTTTGCTCAAAATAATGGTTTTTGATAATTCTTTGCTGTAAAAATAATCAAGGATCTAACACGGTACCATAGTTCTCAATGATACTAACCATACGAATCATGAAGTTTTAATTTTATTGATAGAGAATTGATATGATTGTGGACTAAGATATCAAAATTCAGAGGTGCGAAAATTGAAAAGCGGCAATGAAGCTGTCAATCCGCCACTAGCGGGTAGCTTTCTACATAAGTAGATCAAACTGAGATTTGAGCATGTCCATGTCAGATGGCGCTGAGATTGCTCATTGGTCGCCCATTAAATGCAATTGTTCACTCTTTTTCCGAACTCACACTTATCCATATAGAAATCACTTGTTCTTGCTCAACTTGTCCCGAAAGCACTCGGAACGTGAATCAAACAAAAACCATTATTTGACATTGGCACTCCCCCAAAACATTCATCACTTCACGAAAATAAGCAAGTTCCTGAAATTTTTTTGAACGTAAGACTATTCTGCCAAAGTTTCATCACGAACTCGTTATGGGACCACCTGATATTGATCTCTGGATTTCTGTTTGTTATTCGTGTGTGTGTGGATATAGGCGATAATCAACATAATTATAACGTGTTTACCATCGGAACGTGCAATTATTAACTATTGCAATATTGTTTGTTGCTATTTTGATGCAGGCTATTCCTAGGAAATTGGTTACACTTGTGTGTGATCGATAGGACTGAATAATCATTGTGGAGAATCAGAAATGGATTACTATAGTGGAACTGATTAATAATTTCCAATCTCAGAAGAGAATAATATTCCACAGAATTTCAGTACTGTTCTCAAACCTTCAGAGTTCATTTCTGCAAAGAGGTATTTCTTGTTATGTTGTGGAATGAACAATTATTTTCTGTATACAGGGTGGTTCAACGAAAAGTGTGTATCTACCTTTTCTCTTTCCTTTGCAATTTGAAGCAAAAACGCTCGGACACGTGAAGTTTGCTCTCGAAAGAGGCACATTGTAAACCTCTGCCTTCGAACCTCTAGCGAAGTTACAACCCTGGAATCTCAAATGAAAAGTGGGGTAGAGTGATATATCATGTGAAGGAGTACAAAATTATTCTTTCAGTGATACCCTATGTATTGAAATTCACTTAAAGAGTTGATACGAAAACGGCGTTAAGTACATCAACCCAATCATTTCGATATTGAAGAAAAATACAAATCAGTTTTGTGATTTACGAATGAGAATGACTACAAACAGTTCAGAATTACCTAACGGAAGCAAGATATCAGTGATGGAATTTCCATTACAAACAAATTTTCCATATATCGTTTGTTTCTTTTGTTGAAAAATCTGCAAATGGAAAACAATTTAGGCAACTTTTCATTTCAGTGTTGTCACTGATTCGGTTCGGTTCCTTAAGAAATTAAATCTAAATTCACCATAAAACATGCTTCATCCTATTTCAGATCGAGTCGATACGGTTAGCTTTATTTTTATTAGGATAAAACATAAATACTTTGCTTCCTAATAGAATAAATAAAAATATTGCAGAATCATGAATTCAAAAAAATATATCTCCAAAATATTTTCGACTATGAGAAGTGCTAAAATTAGTTAAAAATCCTCTATTGAGTACCCTGTTTTTCAAAAATTTCCCGGGTGGATACCCCCGGACCCCCCTCATTTTGGACCCCACTCCGAAAGAAATTCCTGGCTACGCTACTGGCTTTCGGAATCGCGAAAAAGTAACATACTTCATAGGTCTCCACTGAGTTTTGAACTGGTAAAATATTTCCATCACCAGATTGTGAAGGCGCATTCCTGGAATGTTCGGTACCGATAGCAGATTGATATTCTTCGCCATGAAATGTCACTCCATAGAAATCTCAAATATTTTGAAGCTATCACATAACAAAATCATCACTGAAAATGTGTGTTGAAAAAGAACATAACACAGAACTACAAAGGTGGAGCACTGTATAAATTCAATGATAAAACAATTTTTCTTCCGCATAGTCTCATAAAAAAAGCAGGAGTACGTTTTTTTCTGAGGTTTATGGACGAACCATCAGTAGTTGAATTGGATATATTATGTGATGAAGAGGTCGAGAAGTAATTTAGGTGTCGATAAGTGAATTACTTATTGACCCATTGGTCTAGAGCAACCAGTAAACAGGACCAACCGTTTCGACATCAGACGGCGTAAGTGATAAGAAAGCTAAACCGTCCAAAATAGTTATTTGTTCAACAAGTACAAGAAAAGACTGAAAATATTAGAAAATGTCGCCTGCGGCCCCTCACTATTTTCTGTCACTCTCGTTACACCATTTAACCCCCCCCCTCCCATGCAACATAGCTGAGTACGTGGCTTGGGGGGATTCAATTCGAAGTAGGTTGCGTCAAACTCAATATTGTAGCTATAGGTGAATAAGTCGTGCCAGAGTCACATTTTGACACTACGTACCACAAATTTTGATTTCATTAAAAATATTCGAAAATGGGCTTGAAAAAGGAGGCAGACTAGCTTCCGAAACATTGCCAAGGGGAAGTATACACACTTTTTGAATGAATTTGCCAAATGAATTTTCAAAATAACTGATAAAATAGTTACTCAATTTTGCATATTTTCAATATTGCAGTTACGTATCGGCAAATATACCAATTTGCCCCAAAAACAGATGTTTTCATAACTTGAAGCATTTTCCTTTTCATTTCGGTAAAATTCCGTTTTTCGGGCACACTAGATAAAATAAAAAAATGGTTCGCGGTAACTCACGTATTTTAATGTGTAAAATGGATGATGTACATTGTGCTGCTGAAAGAGAAGGAGCCATTTCAGTATCATTTCGCCACAGAAACGTGTACTGGAAAATGCCAGTAATCATCAAAAAATTGGCATGCATCTTCGGAATTTGAAATTTTTGTTCAGAAGGATTATCAATATGTGAGTTCCCGCGTACGGTTCATTTATCTCACTGTGCCAGACAAACGGAATTTTACCTTCGTTTCTAGAGAAGAGAAAACTCAAAAAATGGATACATCGCAAGTTTTTCGGGCTTCAGGGCCGTGTCCTGGAATTTTGAATTCTGGAGGTTTCGCCTGCATCTGTGGCAACCATCTTCAGTGGCGTGGTCTCAGTTGAACTCCTCTCTGTGAGTATACTATGACTAATGGTCAAAAGACTCACAGAAAGGAGTTCAACTAGGACCACGCCGCTGAAGATGGCTGCCGCAGATGCAGCCGAAAGCTCTGATACTCAAAATTCCAGGGCACGGCCCTCAAGCCCGAAAAACTGGCAATGTATCAACACCGCCCGTGAAAGCCTACATTCTGCCAAAAAATAGATTCCAGAACATTTTAACCTCCTCAACGAACATTAAAAATATTCTCTGGAAATTTTGCCACCTGCACTCGTCTGAAAGAGCTGCAATAAATATCCCAAGCGGAAACACCGAATGAATCCTTCCACCCTGTAGCAGCAAAACGATGTTGAAACCGATAGGGATTACAATTAAAAGTGGTGCGGTAAGTGGCGCGATGCGAGGCCAGATTACGTTCTCGGTCGGTTACGGTACGATAGCGTTGATAGGATCGCTACTGAATGATCTGCGTTATTTCCACAATAACACGGTTTGATTAGCCGACACGGCTATAAACAAACCCCCTCTTGTAGGTGAGATATGATCGTTCCTCATGCAACCCATGTTCGGTACAAGACTGTAGGGTCTGACGAAAGTCTCTGGCAGTGACCCAAAGAATGTCCTTCACTTTTTCAGTACAGGGATTTTCGAATTCGAGAATGTAGTAAAAGATCAGGTCATTGAAATGTTACACTTTCAAGGCATAAGCGAGCGTTTCTATGAGGACGGAATTTAATTTTTCTATTGTGTGAAGGGTTAGGGTTAGCCTAAATCTATGATTATGGGGTTGCAACCCTTTTCCCGCGGCAGCTATCTTGAAAAAAAGATGATAATGGTTTTCGATCTCTATCTAATAAACTATCCATCCTACAGGAAATTAATGGAAAAATCTTTTGTAGAAAATCAAATCCTCTACAACTTTACTCTCATAACATTTCATCGTAAAATCGAACATAAAAAAGTTATGAACAATTTACATTAAAATGACTTCAACACATTTTTATACGAATTATCTCCACTATAGATTTTTCAATTTCGTCCATTACTACTTCTACAGCGCTCCGAAGTTGACCGTAATCTCAAATACTTTCAAGGATTATGGGGTCAGTTTTCGATTACCTGTTTATTTTCCATATGAATAAATTATTTTAACATTGTCATTTCATTATTGATTAGTTATCGATCCATTTCCTCACTATAAAACTCTTCTTAATTTTATTGGTTTTCAAAATAATTTCGAATCCGATTGGAAATTTACGAGAATCCTATATATGCGGGTAAGAAAGGACTGAGTAACCATTTATGGATGAAAACAGCATTTTTTGTTTCACTATCACTATAATAATAGTAATGCAATATGTACAGTAGCCTCCAAAACAATTTGTGATAATTGGTCATTATCCACATCGTTTTTTGTGATCGATCGATCAAGCACGGTTTTCACTGCTTTCGCCTTCATACTCCTTATTTTAATCTTCCCTATGAGTGCACGATCCGATAACTCAAAATGCTCATCACAAAAAAAAATCTTGCCCGCAGTACTCAAAACCGTAACAGCAAAACTCAAAATACTTTTCACAATCAAATATCTCTTTACGAAGTTAAATACGTAGCACAACTGGAAGAATGATTAGAGGAAAAAAAAACAGCTTCTCCTCCTAGGAGCAATAATGATAATAATAAAAGTAATAGCAGGCAGATGTTTTTTTCTCCCCAAACGAATACCTGGGCCTTGCTTACCTGTATAGCTCTCTCGTAAATGTACCCTTGGATTAGAAATCATTGTAAAAACTAACGAAATAAAACCAGAGTTACATGTTGGGGAAAAGGGTCGACAAATAATTATCAATACTAACAATGTTTGAAAAAATTATTAATTGTATGTATCGTGTAAGGAGTATCTTAGAATACGATCAACTTCGGAGCCCTGTGAAAAAATTGTTAGAAGTTTTAAATATTTTCGTTCTTATTTTTGTTATTTCGGAGCGTGCACAATGTAATATTCAACCATGAGTGATAAATTTATCTGTGAGGAGCTCATAGGGAAAATTTAAATAAGAAGTGTAAAGGCGAAAGCAGTGAAAACCTTGCTTGATCGAACAATCACAAAAAACGATAAGGATAATGACCAATTATCACAAATTGTTTCGGAGGTTACTGTTCATATTGCATTACCATTATTATAGTGATAACGGAACGGAAAATGCTGTTTTCATCCATAAACGGTTACTTGGGTCTTTCTTATCTGCATATATAGGATTCTCGTGAATCTCCAATCGGATTCGAAATTATTTTGAAAACCAATAAAATAAAATAAATTCTATGGCGAGGAAAAGTATCGATAACTAATCAATAATGAAATAACAATGTTGAAAAACTAGTTATTCATATGGAAAATAAACAGGTTATAGAAAACTGAGCCTATAATCATTGAAAGTATTTGAGATTACGGTCAACTTCGGAGCGCTGTGAAACTTTAATAAATAAACGAAATTGAAAAATCTATAGTGGAAATAATTCGCTGAAACCCCCGGTATGAGAATGTGATTATGTCATTTAATTAAAAATGGATTGAAAAAAATAATTCCGCGTAAAGTTTTTTTTTCCAAAATAAAAAAAATGTTCATAACTTTTTTATTTTCGATTTTACGATGAAATGTTGTGAGAGTAAAGTTGTAGAGGATTTGATTTTCAAGATTTTTTTATTTATTTTCTGTAGGATGGATAGTTCGGTAGATAGAGCGAAAACCATTTGCACCCTTTTGTCAAGATGAAGACCGCGGGACAAGGGTAACAATCCTACAAAAATGGACTTGAGCTTACCCTAACCACCCCCACACATAAAAAAAATCAAATTGCGTTCTCTGAGAAACGCAACCTCTAATGCAATTCTTCAATGGACTAGATGCATATCCGTGAAATGTGAAATTATTAAATTTAGAGACCTTCCACGAGATCGACCCCTAGTATACACATATGTGACAAATGTCCGAAATTATTCGAAGATGGAAAAGAAAGATGGGATCTCAATATTCATTTTGATGTTATGACTTTTCAGTTCGACAAAATCTGCTGAAATTTCACATTTGAGGGAAACCTGAAATAACACCGAATTTTCTTCCTTGAAAGCAGACTATGTTTTCCCGAACCGAGTTCAACATGTATCGGTTGGAGATCGAAAGTATTATTTCTTAATATGCGAATAAACCAGAATGCAGTATTACGGCATACGCAGGCCATGTATGCGGTAATATCAAGTTCCGCCTCGCGAGGAATTCCAATGGAATTTGAGGCACGGGTAGAGCTTGCAAGTTTCACTTTTCTGTGGCATGATGCTCACATCACGGTGACATAGTCTCGCGAACTGTTGCAGATTTATATATGCTAGTTTGGGTTAGGTATGAACATTCATGTGGGGAAGAGAGGTCGGCTTGTAGACCGAGTATCAGAAAGTTCAGCTTCTGTCGGCTGCAGGATAATCAGTTTATGAAAAAATCACGGAGAAACGAGGACATGAAGACAATGCTTATGACCTTTGATATCTCGGATCATAGGTAGAACTTCAGATATAAAACAGTACATCTGCGTATACCAAGAAGTATTGCGCTTCATCCCTGCGTCAAATGTTGACTCTAACTATGAAACAGAATTGAGGAGAAACTATATGAACTCCAAATGCAGGAGACTATATCATCAACCAATCAAACATGGCATGACATATGAGTGGAAAATATACTTTTTCTCCAAATGACATTGAAAGCGGCCTTTTGATGACACTTGGCAGGCTTAGAAGTTGTACTTTTGATGCCTAGGCAGAAAAAGTCCACTTTTACTGCCTAGGCAGAAAAAGTTCGTTGCTAGGCAACCTTCCAAGTAATAATTTAAATCAAACTGGTTATTTGAATTGACAATGACATTAAGAAAACTCAAAATGATGCTGATGATAATAAACTGGTTTTATTGCATTAAAACTACAAACTACAACACGAAATTTTCATTTATCAGATATATTTATGGTGAATTGTGAACAATTATTTTATACAATTGAATTCTGTCCACTTGCTTCCTTTCCAGTAAAATTAACAACTTTAGTATCCACACTTGATACTCCGGAAAAACTCGGGAATTTTTTTGCATGGAAACCGTCTGACTGGCGTTTCAAAGAAGACCGTAACTTCAGGTATTTTGCCAAATCAATGTTATTTTTTATGTTCAGGGTAGCTTTCAACATCGAATAGGTAGACCATAACGTTGAAGGCTTTATTTTCTTTGAAAGATTGGAAAAATAGACAATCAGCACATCTTCAGAGAAAGATCCTATATTTTCTGTCTTTATTCCATGAATCTGCTGTATGTGAGTTCATATACAGTTCTTGATTTTTCCGGTAAAAGGTTAAATTCCACATCTCGCGCCTGGTCTCTTATCTCAGGTGGTGTTAATTGCATCAATTCATCCTCACTTTGCAGTAAATTCATTTCTAACATGACAACTTTTCAAAATTGACAATGACAAAGTAAACAGTAAACAAACATATTCAACAAACGTCATCAGCGGTAAACATAGTAACGCAGGGCCCAGTTACCTTTGATAAAATAATTTAGTTATTTGGATAATGATAATGAACGCATATTGAATATGAAAAAGTCGATTTTGCGTGGAATTGGAACAAATTTGAAGAAAAAATTATATGTTTCACACGGCAGAAAAGCACATTCAATGCCTTGGCTGGTTTCATAGCCTGGCTACGCTCGGCTATGAAACACCAGCCGCGGCATTAAATCTTGTGCTTCTATGCCTAGTAAAAGAAATAACTATTTTCTTCTCCCACTATTTTGAACCGTTCATTTCGTATCCAAGATACACGTGTATCCTAAATTGATAGCGGCCGATTCGGGATTGTTTTTTCAATGATGGGATATGTGACATTTGAGCTGGTGAATTTGGTCTCATGACTACATTCAATGGTTCAAAAATCGAATTCGGCGAATTTTCGTTTGAAAATCTTTGTAAAATTGGATTCAGAATGATATTTTTCACGTAAAGTCTTGTTCGACAGTTTGTGTATTGTTACTGTATCTAGTTATATACATGAAGCAAGCAATTGTTTTACCCACCTGTTATCATCCAGTGTCTAGTTGATCATCGAAAATGGGGGATAACGACGAAATGTTTGCTAATCCATCAGTTAATGAAACGTTGAATGAAATAGGCATTCACAAGTAAAACAAGTTCTCAGATATTCCTGGTGAACTCAAAGATCCTGATGCAATCAATAAATTTTTCATTAAATCAGCTAACAGCAAAAATGCAGATATCGATACCATTTCTTTTTCCAATCGTAATCGATGTGAAGGTGAAGAAGTTACTCAAAATATTGAATTTGAGCATATCACTAGTCAACAAATAGTTTTGTCACATATCGAAACTAATGCGATGGGTGTTGATGGAATTAGTAAAGATTTGTTGAATATTTGCCTTCCTTATTGCAGTAATGCCATTATACATATCATAAACTGTTCGTTGAAAAATGGATTGTTTCCACAACGTTGGAAGCAAGCCCTTGTTACACCCACTACAAAAAAAATTACATCTATGAACGAATTGAGACCAATTAGTATCCTTCCCATATTCTCTAAGATCTTAGAACGTTTAATCTACATTCAACTCAAAAAAACACGTTGACAAGTTCGATATTTCACCTCGTAAACAGTCTGGCTTCAGTACAAGTTCCTTATTGAATATCTCCGATGACATGTTGGTTGGCATTGAAAAGGGTATGGTAACGGCTACAATAATGTAGCTTTTGATTCCCTAGATCCTAAATTATTATAAGCTAAACTGAACTATGGAATTTCAGGAAAGGCTTTCGACTGGTTCAATATGTATTTATTGGATCGTCATCAACAGGTCACTGTTTCAATCGAAAATGACAGGATTTCATCAGATTCTATTAGAATTGTTAGTGGGGTACCTCAAGGCTCTATTTTAGGAACATTACTTTTTGTGATTTATACAGCTGAGTTACCTTCAATAGTTCACTCAAAATTGCACAAATATGCCGATGAAAGTCAGTTATGCTATTCATTTTACCCGACTGAACAATCTACAGCAATAGACCAAATAAACACCGATCTGGAAAATTTAAACGAATGGTCTAAAAAAAAATGCTCCCAATCTCAATCCTGCTAAAACAATTTTAATGCTAGTTAGTACAGACAGGCAACGTATCAAGGTTGATACCTATCCCTATCCCTACTGATTACAAGTACCTAATCACTCCACTTCTGCCTTCAAAGGTTCTTATTTTCACCATTCATCCCATATATATAATTCCCTTCCATTGAGCATCAAATCGATAAAAACCATGCATACCTTCAATGCCAAATTGAATAATTTTCTATTAGACGGATAACCTTGAAATTAATGATCTTTTCAGCAATTATAAATGCATCGTCTACTCTTTGACTGACTGCGAGTCGTCTTTTTTGTTGGAAAACATGTATTCTCCTTTCACTCTCATTTTTCCATTACATAAGTAACATAATAAAATTTGTAAAATGTCATTATCATTTCAGGTTGGGCTAGAGCAGTCATTGACTGAGCCCCGCCTTAATAAAGTCGTATTATTATTTGTCGTCTAAACAAGCCTAGTCGGGTCCGTACTACCCACTGCTCCGACCCAGTGGGCGAACGTGCTAGTATAGTAAACCAATGACCACTCCCCGCACCGCAGGCTAAGTGGTCACTGGTTCCGACAATCGTGAGTCCTGAGCAGACGCAACGAACCGAGAATAACGGCCTTCTGCATGCGGCGGGCCAAGATCTCTGCCGCATTACGGCAAGCCGGTATGATCTTGAGCTCCGAGAGTATTACTATTATCATTATTAATGCACTATCATTGTGAGAGTAGAAAAAGTACAGGACGCAACTCGAGGATAAGGCTAGTTTTGTGCACTCGCGAATTGTCGCACTCGCCTAAAGCCTCGTGCACACAATTTTCGCGTGTGCGTAATAGGCTACTTATCCTTCTCGTTACGTAATATACAATTGATCCATCTGAACATTAATTCTAGTGTTGTGTTCCCCTTCAACTTCTCAATCATTCATTATCAAAGGAATATTCATGATCGAATATCTCCAAGGACTCAATCATTTCAGACCATAATGATTCTCTCAATAACTCGAGAGGGGCTATGAATGTTATCTCCTTGGGCTTAGCAAGTGGCAGCGGCGAAGGACAGAGTGAAGCATCGGCGTGAAAACCGCTGCCAACAAAGGGGATTCACTCCGGTAATTGATTTTTTTTCAAGTAATGGCTTGTAGATTGCATTTTATCGTGATCGGATAATTTATAGCTTCCAGCGAAAGCGGTAGAGACAAATTGTATGAGTTAATTAATTAAAGGGAGGCAAAAAGTCTCGAAAAATGTGAAGGGCAATTTTGTTCCAGTGCTAAAATACAGAAGCAGACTTCTGACAAATTCTTTAATTTTTCTTTTATATTTCCGCTTATTGAACCCTTCCTCGACTTTGCGAAGAATGATTCTAGTATTTCAAGCTGTACATCATGCCTTGTTTGTCTACAGGAAACTGTCTGGATTGTATATACAAATGAAATTGTCGAACTGAACCTTTCTGATATGAATTTTCTCGTCTTCATTTCACAAATTCTCAATTCGTTCTTATGATTACAGAATTGAACAGAGGTGACGCATATATCTTGGTGACGTTCGCAGAATCAGGTCTGTATAATATTTTCCAATGGAGTGGAATCATTTGATTAGATCATTCATCAAGTTTAAAAATATAACTGAATACCGAACAGAAGCAGTCATTGACGCTTTGGAAACCATAATGGTGTATTGTTTCAAGAGCAACTCATGCTGCAAATCATACATTGATTTGTCTACAAGTTTATTTTACTTATTATACTACTCTACTTAATACTCACTCATTACCTTGCTTATCATCTTACACTTTATTTATTTATTACTGTACTTATTACCTTACTTATATATATTATCTTCCTGTGTATTACCATATAGAATTGAATTGAAACCTTTTTCTAAACGTATTCTTTCGTCTGCCTGCCTGTCCGTCTGTATGTCCGTAGAATGCAGCTAGAACTATTACCACCTATCATTGAACTTATGTCTACGCTCGATGTATGGCGCAGTATTGCCAGGTGAAATAATGCAAATTCGTCAATATCTTGTGAACTCTGACGATTTTGCTCGGAACTCAGGCTTGATTCAAAAAATTATTTTTTTTAACAATAATTACAAACTCAGAATTCTTCCTCGAGGAATTCGCTACTATTATTCACACTATACATTTAATTTTTCACCCAAATTCCACAATCTGAAATTTAAGATGTCTCATTCAATTCAACAAATTTGTCCCACCAGAAGGACTCGTTAAAAAATGTATAGTATCGATGACAGGTCAAAACCCTCAATTTCCTGGACATTTTTGAGAAAAAAGGGCCCTAAATACTAAAACCCAATCCACTTATGCTGATCTTTGCAGTACAATACCGTTCAGCGGTATTCGGGCTATTTTCAGTTTTTCCTTAAAAAAAACAATAAAACAAAAAGAAAATACAATACTTCCTCACGTGAATGGCATATCATTTCTCCTTTGATACAAATATAATAATTCCCACCTAATAACTGCAAAGACGTAAATGACATCTATATATTCGTGCCACAATGTTTCGATGCCCGAATAGCATTCTTCATTGCCAGACATAAGCAGATTTTGAATTCAACATAATATCTATCTCTATACTTAGGCTGGATTCAGAGAAATCCGAAATCCTAGGGTACGACGATCCGACAGCTTTCTGATTGGTCTATATTGAAATTTAGACCAATCAGAAAGCTGTCCGATCGTCGTACCATCGGATTTCGGATCTATCTGAATCCAGCTTTATACAAAGGTTCGTTTCTGAATATTATCTACCCCCGTACTATTATGATATACTTATATGCTCATAACTCGTTTTATAATGAAATCCATTACTATACAGATTTTCATTACGATACAGATTTTCAACCAATAGAAACCCATTATTTTTCAATCAAGCATGATGTGCAAGCTTTGCATTTTGACGTTTGTCCAGTCAAAATCAGTAGGTATTGAATTTTTGAAGAATTTAGTGAATTTTTGATAATCGTATGAAAATGTCTTATAGCCGTGATATAGAAGAATTACCAGCGACTCCTCTACAGATGTCTCAGACAAGAAAAAAATACAATCGAAAGGATTATATTTTCATTTGTCAAATGCAACATATATGTTTTCATTTTCGACGAAACTATGTGAGCTCTAATGGCAGATTGGTCAATGGCGCCGGCAGTGATCAAAAACGTCCGGGTTCAAATCCTGACCTCGCCAGAGATTTTCATTCATTTTTTTTTTCATTTATCACTGTTGTATTTACTGTGGTTATACCATTAATTATAATTTTGTAGAATTTTTCAAAGGAATTCGATTGATTACCTATCATTATTGTGTTCAATATAAATACCTAATAATATAATATTTTTAGTTCTTCATTATTTATTGGGTGTGGATAAAATAGCGTATGCAACTCTCATGTAATGGTTATTACACGATCTTTGCATAATATACTATTATTTGCTTGTTTGTTTGTAGGGGTCAATCTTCGTGAATACTGATCCAATCATACACACTACCTTTAAGGTAGGTGTATGTACCTGATGTAGGTGATTTTTCATCATCATAAACAAAAAAATTAGTGATGAAAAATAGTATATGTAAATCAAGTCGGAGAAAAGCGGCGAGATGTAATACTTTGTAAGGGTTTAATCTCAGGGTTTCTTGGAAGGGGTTGCTGTTAGTTCAATCAGACACAGAGTATGGTGCGAAAGTCTAATTCCAATTCCGGGGGAGACAGAGGATCTCGATTCCTTGTATTGATTCTGAAATAATTACACAGACTCTCAATAAAATAAATTAAAGTAGTTAATGAAAACTCCACCTACGTGTTACTTCATTTAGTAGTGAAAAACCATTACCCACCTAAAATAATTACAGGCACGGGACTCGATGATGAATCTTGTCCTTGAAGACCACAGTAAAAAATTTAGAACCGAATTTTATTTACAAGCAAGCGAGAAGAGGTTCGAAAAATCCTACAAATATGGCACATTAAGAATCACTAACGTCTCTAGAGACGAAAAGGAATCTCGACAGCAGTTCATAAAAAACCTGGCCCTGAAAATACTTTTTAAATGCAAAAACCCCGACGACGTGGAATATTAGTTGCCTACCCCGGGAGATATGAGAGCTGTGGATACTAAGTATCAAGGACGGCAGAAAACTGTAAACAACAGGAATCGGCCATCACTGCGGTGGGTAAGTTAGACAGAAAATTCACCAGATGGCGACACGGTAAAATCTAAAATGAAATAGATGTGTTTTGTCACAACTTTTAAACGGTTCAGTATAGGCGAACATAGTGTTCATCAAAAATGTTTGTCCCTATTAGTTTCACGAAAAAGTCAGAGGTACTATATAGTTAACTTTCATATTTGAACCACTACAAAGGATTTTTTATTGATATTCACATATAGGCGAGTCCGAGAGCGATGTGACCAATATCCGTTCGGGTTAAAAGGTTTTTTTTTCTTTGACCAGATAAATACTTCAGACTCTTCCAAAACGATAACCTCCAGAATTTTCGGAAATTAATTATTGATTAAGTTATAAAATTCAATAGTTTCAAAATTTCCAAAAACTATCAACTCTGACGAGACTCGAACCAACGATTATAAAGTGGTTCGTTTCAGAGAGCGTAATCGCCTTGACCAACTAGGCCATTTATACTATACAATCCCAGTTTATTATTGTTGTGAAGAGTGAATGCAATTATGTACTTCAATTCCAGAAAAACAACATTTCTTGTGATGATTCAAACTTGAAGATAATTCGCTAAAATCATTGATTTTTCAAAATGTTTTCTCGAAAAATCATTATAATTAGGTAGACATATCAGAATTGTGACGTTTCTACAAGGTTGTTTCCGGTAACCATGCCTATTCATCTGTTGAGGAAACTAAAAAGAAATGAGCGCATTATTATATACGGGTGAGGATAGAAGGAAGGAAAAAGCACTCTAATCCGTCATACATGTGATTTTTCCGCCTCCCTCGAATAACAATTCATCAAAAAAATATTCATGAAACTAACGAATAATTTAATGAAGAATTGAAACTAAGAAGTACGCACAGCATGCTATACATGCTGCTGAAATTCCTAAAATTAGGAGAACCAACAAAACAAAGAATTAAAATTAAATGAAAGAAAAAAGGTCTTGACGCCGGACTCGAACCAACACTTACATTCACCATTGGACCTATCGTGAACAATATCTAATATAAACAACAGTTTGCGCTATGAAGGCGCGCAGAAAATTTTTGCGAAAACATGAATATAGCGTATTTGACTTTATCTTTTATTTTTTCATTATAACTTCTTGAAAATATATTACCTCCTTCACTGATTTGGACCATTTTGCATACTACAAGGTGTTCTATAAATAAAAGTAGAATTTATACTTACATTATAGAATACAGGGTGTAACTGAATAAGTGTAAAACATTCGAGGAGGTGATTCCTCATCGTGAGAAGGTGGGATCTTTCATATAGAGAAACTTTGTTGGAGCATAATTTCTTAAGATGCAGCAAAGGGGGTACATAAAATTTTTATAACAATTTTTTTCACAAGCACTGAAAGAGTTACAATATGGAAACTAACCTGACGTTTCGTACTACCAAATAGACACTTAACCAGTAATTCATTTGGTTTACCCCATGGTAAGGGGTGGAAAACGCAACCCCTAAAATTCATTTCCGAAGTTACTTTTTTCTTATCATTTTTTTACCATTCAAAGATTCATTTCCGATAGCCTGTTTCAGTCTAAACAAAAAATGTGTCTTTGCCCTCGCAGCAAAAAATTATTTTACGAACAACTACAGAGATACATCGTTCTAAATGCGAAAATACGAAACCAATCTATTCAGTAGGGCGCTATTAGCAATAGTGAGAATGAAATTGGTATGACGCTGTCAGTTGGTTGATTTCAATATTGTAACTTTTTCAGTGCTTGTGGAAAGAATTGTTATACAAATTTTATGTATCCTCTTTAAGGGGCTGTATCTTAATAAGGGATGCTCCAATGAAGTTTCTGTATATGAAAGATCCTATCTTTTACACTTATTCAGTTACACCCTGTATAGTTTAGGTCGTCAATGCCGCATAAGTTGTCGCAACTCGGTACTCGCTTGGCTTATTTCGAGAGGATTTTTCGCTGTTTCACCCAACTTTCATTCATTCAAATAATGAAAGAACTCATTTGAAAACTCAATTCAATATTTATTATAAAAAAAATGAAAAAATATGTTCAAAAATGAACTAACATTGAAAAGCTAACGACAAATACAAAAAAACACCAAAAACTTACCATATATTGCCAACCAGCAAGATTGTCGAGAGGGAGATGTGCTGCATTTTCAAAAATATTCTGGAACCGTTTCTGAAGAGTGATCAATGAATACTGACTGATTTACTGAATACTGAATACCGAATCTTGACCTCCTCAATATTTATAAAGATTCATATGCTGAGGTTGCAAGTTTGCTCCGGTCACCGTACTAAGGTGAAATGCTTAGCACGCATCCGTGCAAGTTTGTGAATTCTGAGATTGTTTTCTATTCCTATATCCTGTAATCGTATCAATTTGACGTCTATGAACTTGGAGTACTGAAATATGGAATTGTAAATACTGAGTGTTTCTGTTTTAATATATTGAAGTTGAGGTTGGAACATCTCTCAATTCATGTATTTGTTTGAATGGATTCGAATAAATCAATGACAACTTTCCATATTTGACATTATTTCATTGATCTTCAGAGGGAAGAATTACGACTTTGCTCCCTACAATGAGGCCAGGAAATGTATAATTTGGATAGAGGAATGCGGGAAAAATAATTAAAGCCCAATGAAGTGGGCACGGGTCGGCCAGTATACTATAAAGACGTCGGGAAGAAATTTGATCTAGCAATAAACAAAACTCATGGTTTTGTATTCCGTGAGTTATCAAGAAAGATGAATAGGGCGATAATGCCAAAGAATAGAATAGTTCAAGCTTCATTCTCTTCACATAAACAGTATCAGTTGTTTTCTGTTCCTCAAAATATTTTCCCGTTACTTGCTCTCAATGCTAGTTTCTTGATGTAAAACAGTCACCAGCCGAACCCAGCAACGGCTGGATAAAAAATTAATTTCCGCATCCTCCCTGATAATAACTCAGGTGCCGTACTCGCATCAAGCTGGCATAATCATGTTTTTCAGCACACTTCACAGAACAATGAGAGAGTGATTTATTATAATGATGCCGGAGAATAGTATGTGTGCCGCACACATATGTAGAAACGTGTTCGGGTGGATTTGATGAGGTTGCACAGTCGGCACGCCATCTGGCGCGCAAAATATTCCTCTGTAATGGACGCGGCCGAACAATTGAGTGTGTGTGTGCAGAACAATGCGCTGCATAGAGCGGCTTGTTGTCCTTAGGGGCAGTGCGCCAATTACTCATTAATGAATGGGTCAGCATGAAAAGGCTCGGGAATAGATGGCGTGAAAGAAGTGAGGGCCCGTTGCGGGTGAAAAATTAAGTATGTATGGTTGGTCGGAGTGCTACTGAAGGCAGCACGGTCTAGTTAGATCGATATGAATATATATCAAAGAAAATAGTGTTTTTTTACAACTACACTCCAAAACACGCTTCTCTGCATAGGTTTACGTTCGCTAACATGGTTATTTCTCACAATAATTGAAATTTGACAGTTAGTGTCCCACAAAGTGGCATCTCCGAGGCAAAATATAAATACCCACTCAGATACCTAGAAACCCTGGTATGTTAACTTATATCTGTGAAAGTTTGGGATAAAAGTGGAAAAAACTGTATTGCTTGATTTTTGGTGAATTATTGAACTTTTGGAGGTTTCCGTACAATATGTACAGATGTCGCCCACACTTTTCTGTCAGTCTTGTCTGATGCTGAGTTTGCACTTAGTGGAAATTTGCATTCGGATTTTTCTATTTTCATTTGATCGACTAGTGAAAAGAGATCGCAACCTGAAGGATAATGGGTGGACAATCGAATACTAGTAAAAACCTACCAATGTTTGAATGCAATGCAATCAATAAATAAACACGGTAAAAACATCCTGCGAATCAAAATTTCACAAAGTGACATGACAATGTGACAATTAACTTGACACTTGACATCAAATTTGAAAAATGGGAACATAACTCCCCCTACCGAAAAATTCGGGTAAACCTCCGAAAGCGTCGATTGTTTTTTTCGCCACAAGAATCTAAACAAAATCTGATGAGTGGATTCACCAGGAATTCTAGGCATCTTAATACCCACATACACACTATCCATTGCTAGGCAACGGAGCAACATCTATCGAATCATTTGAATGTCATTAAACTGCAAATATTTGGAAATATTTTTGTTCCATAATTTTTCAAATGAGATCAAACTAAAATAGGTAGCGACAGTTTTGAAATTCAAAATACTCCGTCAGAATCAAGAGAACAATAATATTCATTGTCCTTGAATTCACTACCTTCAACTTAAAAAAAAATGGAATTACATTCAAACCGTTTATGGATTGGAAAAAATACAAAACTGAAAGTCTTTCTGAAAATATGATTTCGACATATTTTGAAGAACTATCCAAATCAAGAGAAGCATCTTATGTATGGTCAATATATTCAATACTAATATCGACTATTTACCTTTCTAGGGCACCATAAAGCTAAGAATGAGTGGCTAACATCCAATTTCGATTCATAGTATAGTATTATTTCAGCAAAAATTGTGTTGTAGAAAAAGTATAGTGTATAACACGGTCGGAAATGCAATTTGTTAGTGGTTTGAATTGCTACACTCGCTTGCTCTCGTGCCGCAACTTTTTCAAATCCGTGAGGAATTATCACTTTTCTGCACTGATTGCACAATATACTATTTCACAACAAGAGTGGATATGGTGTCCATGTCGCGAGTGGCCAATATCCATTCGAGTTATACAGTTATGTTTTTATATATAGTATATTTTTTTATGCCCAAATGACACAACTTGGATTTCGTGTTTGTATTGAAAAATTAATAAAAATATAGATTTATTGCTGAAAAATAAATATTTTGATCTTAAAATCGATTCAATATAAATGCAATTAATTTAATGAAAGAATGTGTGTAGGCTTTCACGGCTGGTGAAAAGTTTGATAGCTCTGCACCCATATTACTCCAGTCTATGACGGTAAAAAAAGTGTAAACTGTGTATTTATCCCATACAGCACCGATTCGTATGAAAATTTGGATATAGGTTCTACTTACCCTCTTTATCAAAATCTACCCTGTGCCGAGGGTTGCTTTTTTGGAGAGGGGTAAAAACCACCCCTATTCGAAAAAAATATCAAAATTCAAGATTGGAGCATGTAATAAACTGAAATCATATTTATTTCAGTAAAATCAATCAATTGATAATTTTTAATATGATTTATGGTTCAGTAATCAGTGTCAGCCTTCAACACCCCCCCCTCATGACAGAATATCATAGAAAATAATAATTAACATGTTATTTAGCAGTTGATCAACTCATTCAGTATCTATTTGCATCTAATTTGAGATTTAGCTTCTATATACCATCTACTTCAAAGTTGAGTTTGTGCTTGGGGTTGATTATTATTCATCCGAGGTGAAAACTACCCCTATTCAAAAAAAAATACAAAATATGATTTTTTCTCTTCAATCTCAATTTGTTCCAAAACTACGTAATTTCAACTGATGAAAAACTCAGAACTCATTATAAGAACATGATTGAAGTGAATTATGGAGTAACAGCGGTTTTTTTTCTGAGGGGGGAAAGAGAGGATGAGTTATTCACAATTTTTTTTTCAACGAGAAAATAGGATTCAATATTATTTCCTGCATACCTTGGTCAGTTTTGATGCTAGAGACTTTTATAAATAACAACAATGAAGGATTTTTGAAGGACTTCGAAAAAGGTCCACTGAGTTTTTCGCGAAAAATGCATTGGTTTCTGGTTATTGTACGTAGAAACTTCTCATTTTGTCGTTCGAAAATAACAATCAACTTTCAACAAGCAACTATTCAGTTTGTAGTGGGTTTGCATACATAACAAATGAACGATCGCCCTTGTTTTTCAAAAGCTATATTTTGCCCTTCGCAGGTTTTTCGATAAGATGCATATTTTTCCAGTTATTCGCGAAAAAGGATCTGAAAACATGTTTTTTCTTGCCTGAAAACCGACAATTTCACTCGCGAATAAGTCGAAAAGTATTGCTTTTCAGAAAAAACTTCATTGAACAAAAAGTGCCTAGAATCAGTCAGTTTATTGATTTCCGCACTTATTTCCAATAAAAAATTTTTCACCCCCAAGAAGGGGTGGCATCCACTCCCAGGGGGAAAGCAACCCTCGGTATGGGGTAGATTTTGAAAAAGAGGCTATGTAGATCCTGAATCCAAATTTTCATGCGAATAGGTGCTATATGGGATAA
The DNA here is from genome assembly GCA_032362365.1 of Zygogramma bicolorata. Classification (NCBI taxonomy): domain Eukaryota; kingdom Metazoa; phylum Arthropoda; class Insecta; order Coleoptera; family Chrysomelidae; genus Zygogramma; species Zygogramma bicolorata. The sequence goes on from JAVJAQ010000137.1 coordinate 5,011,152, forward strand.
ATACACGCGAAAATGGTCATAGACTGGACTATATCGGAATTACAGAAAAGCGAAGCCTATCTGAACAAGTGAAAATCAAGTGTATTCACGTTCCCATCTGGAGGGATGAGAGTAACAGGAGTGTGAAATCGAATAAGAGAAAGAAGTGGAAAGAATGAACTCCGAATTTTAGATGATAGAGGAGAACTACATCAAAATCAAAAACAAGAGAAAATCAGAGAAAGAGAAAATATAAAGAACCTACCCCAGATAACAATATAGAAGCTGATGAGACATATCTGAGTTTGATGGGAATTTTATAAAAGTTTCCTTGTTGGTTATTCGATTTATGATATTCACTTAACACACTCATCAGTCTCCAAGTATCAAAAAATTGAGGTGAAGTTTTAATGAATTTTAGAGTGCTGAACAATACAATTATCCAGCATTACAGTAAAGCCTAGTATCGACAGTGCGAGGCAGCTATTTCGGTTATACCATTTGTGTCTATGAGAACGATTTCCGAACATGACTTCACAGTGAGGAGTTATACGAGGCACCTAGGAAGTGATAATATGAGCACTCACGGATAGGAAATGAGTGTTCAACGAAAAAGTTCGAACATATTATATCATTGGCGATCCCAAAGTGGAAAACAATAGGACAACTATCAGTGATTGCACATTTCAGAATGCCTTTAAGATCGCATTTAGATCCATCAAATTGAAAAGCATAAAAAATCATCCCTATCAATCTCGTAGGCCCCGTAACAAAACAAAAAAAAATTGACAAATCTCCTAGTTGTGATAGATCATCAGAAAGCTTATTGAAAAATTATACTTAATGACATAAATGATAATTTCATGAGGTGAATCGATAATTCTGGAACCTCACCTTGAAAACAAAATTGGATAAAGTTGAAGTTGAACTTCAAATTTGTTGAAAACTTCAATTCGAATGATCGAAGTGGTAATATAAACATGACGTCTCCTACTAACAAATTATTTTGTGTGAAGTTTTCCCAATACTCGAGTTTTTTTCGCCAGAAAATTCAATATACAGATACATATTTTCACTCAATCATCCAATATTTGCCTGATTCACTGTAAATTACTTTCGAATGTTGCTGCCAATTTTCCACTCACATGAATCACTCATAATTTCAATTATGATCCTCATGAACAACACGAGATGATGTTCCACTCAAATGTTGTTTTCTTGTGACAACCATTACCCAGTGACTTATTATCAAATTATAAGCACAAGTGTAGAAAATTGGCCACTGCAGCATGAACTCCAACGACACCATCCTGAAAATTTACATAAACTTGCAATGAACCGTGAACGACGTAACAGATTCGATTTAATGAAACAGAAATGCAGTAATGGAATATAAAAAAGCAACTTTCACTCACAACATAAAATCACTACACCACCTTTCTGCATCCTAGAAATCTGACTGGACCTTTCTAAATAAAAAAACTTAATCTTAGCGAAGCATTTCTCGTTGGCAAGTAGGTAAAATGTCGCTGAACAGTTACAAAGCAGGACTGTACTCAGGATGATTTCATAAAACAGAAATTGCTATTGGGCTTCAGTGATTTCTTTCAACGAAACGAGATATTAAGGAACATCAAATGCGAGCAATCATGTTCATTCAGTTATATTGTTATTTTGAAAAACAGTTTTCATTCAATATTCGAGGACGATCATGAACACTCAATAGAGGCTATCGTTTATGAAAATGAAATATCACCTCCGAATATCATAGAAAACAGGAAATCGGTACAAACTTCATGAATATTTATAAGTAGCGTTGTTTATATAAGGGATATCTCATTTTTGAATACCGTAGGCAACTGTTCCATCAAAACGTATTTCAGGGGAACTTGAAGTGATATATTTTCATTCGATATTTTTCTATCTACTCAAAAGGGAAGACCCAATTGCACTTCATCCGCAAGGTAAGAAGTAGTTCCTTCCTTTTAGTTTTTCATTTAACTACAATTCATGTAGTGAAACACTGATTTTTCAGATTTTTTATGGAACACTAAATCACATTCTATAGATGCGAACAATTTAACCACAACTCGTTTGCACTCTTATTACTGCTTTTCACTGTTTAGAAACAATTTAATTTGACAATTCACATTGCCCTATTAACTTTCTGTACCTTTCTCCATGTATCTAAAGCCACATGCTCTCTCTAATAAATAACTTCCGACTCTTGTGGGCGTATTTCTGATACTAACTCAGCTACTTCCATTTCTTGTTCGCAAATCATCGATTACGTTTCATGCAGTTTCTTTTAAACAAAAATATTGATTCTGATGATGAAAAAATCCAATAGCCACCCGAGAGCATAGACCGTATTATTGAAACGATTCAGAAGTTGCCAGAATATTCATGAATGAGTTTGGAACCTTTGGTGTAAAAATGAAAGTTAACCTTGTTAGCGAAACGCGTGTAGAGTGCAAAAATATCAGTTTTGTGTTAGGGTAATTGATTTCTAGAAGTTTCATATCATTCATGAATCATTTCGTCGAGTTTTTCTACAAAACGTATGCTTTAGGCAAAAATAGGACATTATACTCGATTATGAAGCATTTCTTTATTGTTTTGTAATGATAAATAACTAGTATTCGCTAATACACGATGAAATAACCAAGACGCAGAATTCAATGTGTTTTTCCGGCACCCAAAGACATTGGGCTCACCACTAGAATACCAAGTCCAACCGTTAGGGGCGGATTTCGTATACATTTCGAGGTCTCCTTGGTAACTTGGTGTTATCTTATGATTTTTGGGTCGCTGATCACTAATTTTTTGGTAACCAAGTCCAAAGTTGTTAGTTGATCAGTTTAAAACAGTTGTATTGCCAAAATAGCTATTTTTCCTTTTTCTCCATCACCTTCCATCAAGGAAGGCTGAATCTGGTAACACCAATCAACTCTACGGAAAAAATTACATGTATAATATGCTTTTCATTCACTATTGAGTAATTACTATTATTAAGATATCTAATGAACAATCCGTCCAACCTAGCGCATTGTATAAACATGAATATACATCGCGAATACGCGCACTCCGACATTAAATTCATTTGATATTTCAATTATGAAGTGATTATTGTGATGAGAGATGAAATGGCTACCCAAAGAAATTGGTGGATCTTAAATTGGCTCGTTTGAACTTGGAGAGCTCGAAAGAAGGGTTTTAACGAAACAATTGATTATTTTCCCTTGTCACGTGAAAGGAATGACAGAGAGGATAATCAAAATAAAAAATTCTTCTGTCTGTCGGGAAATATAAATTGCAGTTACGTCTCAAAAAAATCTAAGTCAAGTTATCTTGAAATAAGAGAGGCAAATGGCTCATACTCTGAGCTATTGGGATTCAAAACCAAGATCGCAGCGTCACATTCAATAAAACTCCGACTTATAAGCACCACTTTGACAACTGCCAATCAAGGTTAGAACTCCAACGTAATTTGAAAATTCCAAACCATAAAATTTCGTGGGCCACTATTACAGTTCTTAGGTTTTTTTCTTTTCTCTATGTGAACTTCAACCATGAATAGTATTTTATAGACATTAGCAATAATTTTGATCACATTCCAATTTGACAATACTCTGACATTGAAACTGTTCACTAGGAGAAAAAATTGATAACTTATTTATCTTGATATTTTTAAATACAGATCTTTCCGGGAAAGTCTAGAAATCTGCATTTCTGCACTTGTAATAGAACTTCACTGAATGGTTCATACACATGTCATGAAAATAAATACACATAATAGCAAGTTGTGGAAAAAAAAGCTATTCATATTTCACACTTGAAAAAGTTTGACCCTGTCGATGGACAAGAAATCGAGTTGGAACTGATCCGAACAAATTGTTTCTTTAGATAATTTGAGTGGCGAATATAGCAGCTGAATGTATTAATAAATAGATGAAGTATGTTTTAATCCATGGATCAATAATCATGGGGTATCATTGTGAATGAGTGAGCACATTCAATACTCCGAAATTCGTAAGAATAGCTCGAGCAATAAAGAAAAAATTGTGGGTGTACCATAAGTCTGTGCCATCCGGTATAATAGGCTCAATCGTCAGTAGGAAAATTCGTCAGAAAATAGGTGAAAGTTAGATATTTCCCTTTGGCATTGAATTCTCCATGGTATAAAATTCACTCCAGTTCTGGATACGTCTCTGTCGAGAACAGTACATAGTAAATTTACAGCAGGTAGTTGACAGGGGGCGGCTAAATAGCTCGTTAAGACACGCCGGAGACTACTCGCTTCTCCGGAGTAACACTAGAGCTTTTTCATATCCTTTCATCTTGCGCTATACTCATTCTATTCTTGCTCTGATATCCAATATCCGTCTCAATTCTGAGAATTATGTGACAGAGGTTGTTCTTTATGACATTAAATTGACTTGTCTGAGTGCGTATTATGTCTGGGGATATTATCCGACGATGTTATCCAATGCGAATGTGATATATTATTCATCCCCCGGATCATTTGAAGGTTTATTCGATGTGAGTTTGATAAACAGACATTTTGTGGAAATACAATTAGAGTCAACGTGCAATATATCGTTTTACGTTGTTTAGAACATGACATTCCTTGTAGTTTTATGTGATTAGGGATTATTTTATGGGTTACCCAATATAGGGGAAGCGGGTGAATTTTTAGTGGGCCCTGTGGATACCGAAATAAATTGAACATATAAAACTCACTGAGATTAAAAGTAGTTCGAGTTGAAGTTGATGTCAAAACTGTAATGGGAAAACATAGAAAACAATTTCATCATTTCATTCTATCCCATCAAATAATTTTTTGATGTAGTTACTCTATGTATTGAAAATTGTATTTGTACTTAGTTTTTTATTCGAAAAATCTTTTTATTCATATTGGTAACGGTTGAATTTGCTAGTGGTGGGTCCCGAGTTTTGCAACTTGTTCAAGATGGGTCGTAGTCCAGAAAACTTTGGCAACCACTGTCATAGAGTATTTTCTTGTCGCTCTGATTGAGATTCAGAGATTATCTTTCTGAGAAGAAATTGAAATTATTCGATGAAGTTGCAAATGTCCAATACAGATGGAAAAAATTTCACAGTGACCAACAACAATTCTCCTCTGTTGAATTATATGGGGATATTATATAGATTTTACATCTTTCAGACATGAATTATTAGAATATTCAATACAGAAACTATTTTATAAATAATGATTCCCATATACACAACTAAATGTCTTCCAGATAACCTAATTGAATGTCTTCCAGATAAAAAACATTCTCCTTGAATATTATTTTTTGTGTATGAATCAACCATCAGATAAAGTATGAATAATTATCTGGATAATGGTAATTCCGATAAAGGGAATAGACACAAAGTTTCCATATAAAAAGTAACATTCTATAGATAACAATCATCCTCTGTTGGTATGTCTCATTCATTTGAATGAATTTTCTCTCTCTTGTTCTTATCAAATTCCACTTGCCGAGAACTAATTTTGAATATCTGATCTGATAAGGGTGTTTGATCTATCTGTGATATGGGTAGGTTCTGGAATAGAATAGGTCGAGTTTAATTTATTGAAAAAACAGGATTTGTTGGGTGACATTTGTGTTCGAAAGAGTAATATTCACATCTCCATCTTCAGGGTTTCTAACCTTCCACAATTTGGAAAATAAGAATTCATATTGGAATATAAATTTTTGACAAATGCCAGTAATGAAAATCATCAATAACAAATATTTGGATTCGAGAAGGGATTCTCAAGAATTTACTGTTGCTCCTAGATTGTTGCTAGTACCCAGGAGCAGTAACATTCTTGAAATTGCCAACTGTGATGTTGGCGAAACGTCGAAACCCAATTACGACAAATCAAAGGATAAACTATCAGACTAACAACATCGAATTAGTTCTTGTAATCTTTTCTAATAGACAAAGTTGAGTTATATGATGATTTGCTGATTAATTGGACTTGTACTATCCACAAGGAAATGGTTTTTTACTAACGTAGCAACACACTATACACTTGTATACATTCCAATTTTCATTTCCACCAAAAAATAGTGACTTTCAAAAAGCAAATGGTATTTAAATTTCATTTAAGAGATCATCAAACTATTGAGTTTTCATTTCGTAATGACATCCACATTGCAATGAAGATCTATACTCTTTACTTCTTTTATTATTCGTCCACCAATAATGTTCTCTCCTATCAACACAATTGGGGTTGTAACTAATCAGTATTCGCAAACAGATGACTTACGATACCGCCACAGTAATTAGAACTGCGAAACCATACCAGGTACCGTGCAACTATCGTGCACGTCTTTCGACTTTCCTAGCATAATGTAATCGAAACTGGAGCCTTTGATGTCTTGATTCGAATCACGTGAAACAATACTTGAGTGACTTCCTCTGTTGCCCTGCTCGCCTCAACACTGCTTGCTCTTTGATTGCACCTGCGAAAACTTTATTATTGAATTCGCGTGTGTACGCCACAATTAGAACCTCTGTATTCAACAGTATTTTAATTATTGTTTGAATGTTGGTTGAGTGGGTAAAAATGTTCTGGATTTCAATTTCTGGGTTTTCACTCTTCTATAAATGAAGAAGAAAACCCTTGGCGACGTTAAAGAAGCCAGCCTTCCTTCTTCCAAAATAAGATTGAAAAAGGGGGCAGACTAGTTTCCAAAGTGTCGCCAAGGAAAGTATACACCCTTTTCTCATAGAATCGTTAATCAAATCTTCAAACGCATAAAACTAACAAAATAATCATTCAATTTTGCATATTTTCAATATTTCAGTTACGATTCGGGGCAAATCTATCAATATATATATATATATATGTATATATATATATATATATATATATATATATATATATATATATATATATATATATATAGTGGCGTTCCCAGTATTCGTCATGGTGCATTCGAGCATTAGTCGTTGTTCGAATGCGGTCGTCGCTGTGCTGATGAGTCCCAAAGGACGAAACTGCAGTCCACAGATAGACCATACCATGACGTCTGCTGGTATCAGCCCTTGGCGACATGCATTGGATTGCAGATTTGTGGTTCCAGATGGAACCTTCTGCACGGAGGCTTTCTGATGCAAATTTCAAACGCATCCGCTGGGCTTGTTGTCAACAAAAGTGACAACATCACACGAGTGTGATGGCGGCAAACTTCGGTTATCAGAGGAAATACATCTGCCTATCAAGCGGAAGGCCGGGGTTCGAATCCTCGCCGAGCCACCGTGCTGGGTAATCGCACGTTGAAAGGTAAGGCCTCGTTGATCCATTGCTCGCACAAGTTTCGACTTCTGAGGGTTGACGTTCGTCAGCTGGTTAACGAAAACGAACAATTTCAGAACGAACAATATAAAAGGGTATCTTTTATATTTGGGTATTGCAGTCAGTTGGAGGGCTTCAGTAAATGAGTACTATTTTCTGAGTATTCGAGAAAATTTATTTCCTTTCTCAAGAATGTCCACAAAGTAAATGGGTTTAAAAGTGATACAATATATGATAGTAGAACTCACCAGAGTTAGATTATAAAATAAACTGGCAAAATAAAATACATAAGGAGAACATTGTTAAAAGAAGTTGTGAAATTTTCAGTGAAATATTGACATTTTTTGTCCACTTGTTGAAGATATGGAATGAATATTTGGACATGTATAGTGTGTAAAGTATAGTTGAGTTGTAAAGAATATCAACTGAATTAGGTCTTCAAAATACAAATCATTGATCGAAGGTTAAAATGTAATTGTGAATTTTGCCTAAATTTCGAATCTCTGATTTTTTATTCAAATTGCTTGGACATTCACTTATATTTCGAGAAATAACCTCCTAATTTTGTTTTGTTCAACCGTTAAAATTTTTGTATTTTCATAATCCATTATGTGATCTTTTGAAATAACATGGTCTGCTAGTCCACAAGAAGATTCGTTTGGAACTGAGAGGAGTTTTAATTCTTGAATAGAGTGAAGAGATAGTTTTTTAGCATTTTGTAGAAATTTTCAAATTTCTGATATCTCGAAAAATATTCATTAGTTTGGGTGTTAAATTGGGAATGTATTGTATAGAATTCAAGGATTCAATATGATTATTCGGTAACGACAAGTTGTTGAATGGGGAAATGATGATATCAGATGAGATGGAAATATTTGAATTTGGATGCTGTCTTGAATTATAGTCACGTAGTGGTATATTGAATAAATATTTTTTCGAAAGTTTTGGTGGATATGAATTTTCATATAGAATATCTTTAAGGTATTCTAGATCATTTAACACAAAGTCAGGATGGGATAATTTTGTTACTCTTTCTTTTAATGCTAAAATGGGGTTGGTTTTCATATTTGAATAAATTATAATGAGCTATATCTCCAGCACTCGAAAGATATGGCTCATTTTAATTTATTCAAATCGAATCTTGAGCAATTCATTTTGAAAGAAGATAAAAGATAGAAAAAAATACACCATATAAAAGAGAACAAATTTGAACGTATAGCGTTGCACTCAAAATTTCATATCTGACTTTTTGGTTGAGTTCATTTATTAGTCACGTCTTAATTGATATTGAAACTGAAAATTGAAACTTGATGTTGGTTTTATACCCTAAGTGGAATGCGGACTCGTACATTTTTTTCAACCGACAGCCTATAGGCTTTGTTAATTTGTTACTGATGGATACACTTACTGTAAGTAAGTTGGTTGAGCATAATTTACTATGGCGAATTTGTTGCCAAATTTTCAACGATGTTTCGCATACATCGCAAAAATCTTATGCAGACAGCCCCTTGGATTTGCGAATTTGTGCTGGACACTCTTGATTTGTCTCAAAAATTGTACGATGTTTCCTTTTGTTCATTTGTCCTATTATTTATATAATTATCTTTCTGAATTGTACGAATAAACATCATTATTATATTTCATGGGTTGTCTCTCCCCTACGAATGAAAAGCAAAAGCTTTGAGTAATGTATATATATATATATATATATATATATATATATATATATATATATATCCAAACATCATCAAGAGACAGGACATAACATAGACTTTGAGAACACCAGGTCCATCGCCACAGCAAAAACACTACAAGCTCGTATAATTCGAGAGGCTATCGAAATCATGAAGCGACCTTCCTGCCTAAATAAACGTGACGACGGTCAGAGACTTCCAACTGCATGGAAACCCCTAATTTCCAGATGCCAAATCCCCACCAAGACATCCGTCGGTGCTTTAGCAGCACCCGCTGCTATAAATACCACCCAACATCCCGCGATACCTCAGTTCGATCTAAGCAGTAGGCAGACCTCAGCGTGAAGTCACATTTACTCTTGGAAATATATATATATATATATATATATATATATATATATATATATATATATATATATATATATATGTGTTGTTGTTGAGTTCGGGTTGAACCGCGTCTGGAGTTTTGTTCTCGACGTTTCGGCTCCGATTTTGGAGCCATATATATATATATATATATATATATATATATATGCTGGCTGGAACTTCCGGTTGATCCGCGTCTGGAAAGATTTACTTGTCTACGTTTCGACTCCCATTTCGGAGCCATTTTCAAGACTTAGTGACCTTGCGTCTAGGTCTGAGTTGTCTCACTAGCTGGCTATCATCACTGGAGATCGAGTATAGAAGGTTGGTGGGATTTAAGGGTTCATTAGTAGTTATGGCAGGATCAGGTATCGGACGGTCGATGGGAGGTTCGAACGGATTGGTTCCCAAGTCGGAGTGAATAGAAGTATGTCGGACCAAAAGTGGTTTCCAGGTATTGGGGAGTCTTTGAGAATCGTCGCGTTTATTGAGACAGTTGGGACGTTTTTCGATTTCAATGGCTTCACGGGTAATTCTGGTTTGGAGGGTTTTGGCTGTGGCAACGGTTTTGGTGTTTTTGAAATCTATTTTGTGGCCTGTTTCTAGATGATGTTGGAATAATGCTGAGTTTGTGTCAGAATTACGGACTGCTAGTTCGTGTTCATATGCTCTACAGGACACTCGTCGGTTGGTCTGGCCGATGTATGTTCTGGGACAGTTAGAGCATGGTATTTCATATATTCCTTGGGTTTCATTGGGGATTGTGTCTTTGGGTGTTGGAAGGTAGGTGGATATTTGGTTGTTAGCTGTGAAAATGGTTTTGATGTCATGTCGTGTCAGAATTCGACTTATTTTATCAGTAACACCATGAATATATGGAAGGAAAGCTTTTTGTCGTTCAGGTTCGTCCTTCGGGGGTCTAGGGTGAAGATCTCGGGTTTGCTGGAGTTTAATAGACTTGTGGATTTGGGAATCGGAAAAATCGTTCTGGGTAAGTGCGGATTTGAGCTTTTCCATTTCATTGGATCTATTGTGGTTATCGGTGAGTTTGAAGGACCTATGTATGAGAGAATTCAGAACCGAATTCAATTGTGCTGGGTGATGATGAGACTTGGCATTGAGGTACCGGTTTGTATGGGTTGGTTTGCGGTAGACGGTGTGAGTGAAAGAATTGTTGGACTTCCTGATGAGAACATCCAAGAATGGGAGGGAGTCGTCCTTTTCTATTTCCATAGTGAATTGTATGTTGGGGTGAATGGTGTTAAGGTGGGTCAGGAATGTTGGTAGGGTTTCAAACCCATGAGGCCAAATGGCAAAGATGTCATCTACGTATCTGAGCCAGCAAGTGGGCTTGAGTTCAGATGTGTCAATGGCTCTGGTTTCGAAGTCCACCATGTAGAGGTTTGCAAGAACTGGGGAGAGGGGGGAACCCATCGGGGCTCCTTTCACTTGTTTGTAGAATTTGCCCTGAAATAGAAAGTATGTACTGGACATACAATGGCTGATGAGGTTGAGATTGTCTCTAGTGATTTGATGCTTGGTTTCCAAAACACTCAAGGTTTCAGCTAAAGGAATATTTGTGAAGAGAGATGCTACATCGAAGCTTACGAGAATGTCTGTTGGTCGGAGATTGAAGGTTTTGAGTATTTCAATGAAATGAAAAGAGTTTTGGATATACGACGAACACTGTTCTACTAGAGGTTGCAGGGTGTTTGCTAAGTATCTGGAAAGGGGTTGTGTTGGGCATCCAAAGGCGCTAACTATGGGACGGAGTGGGATATTCGGTTTGTGTATTTTTGGGAGGCCATATATTCGGGGAATGCGCGAAGATTTCTCCCTCGGAATGAGAGCTTTCTTCTGGTCATTCGGGATATTGGAGTTGTTGATGAGGGTTTTGGTCTTTTTCTCGAGATACGTGGTGGGGTCTCTTGAAGTGTGTTGGTATTCAGGGGAGTTGATCAATGTTGTCATCTTTTCAACATAGTCTGTGGTGTTGAGGATCACAGTGGCGTTGCCCTTGTCGGCTGGTAGAATGATGATATCTGGATTGTTGTGGAGATTCTTGAGGGACCGTCTCTCAGCTGGGGTTACATTAGATTGGGGGACTTTGGCTCTTCTCAGGAAGGAAGCAACATCTTGCCTAGCTTCTTCGGCAGTGAGGGAGTCGAAACGTAGACAAGTAAATCTTTCCAGACGCGGATCAACCGGAAGTTCCAGCCAGCACATTTCTGACCGCGGAAGCCTAGCCGATCATATATATATATATATATATATATAAAACTCAAAGCTTTTTTTTGTCATGTTTCAATGTTTATGAATAAGTGAAATATATAAATCTTCTGTTTCCATTGTATAAAATTGAAAGTATCTGATGCAATTTTCTAATTAGTATCAATATTTCTATACATTATTTCAATTCAGATTCTTCCGATTTTTTTGCAATAGGGTTGTTTATGTAGACACTGGAAGTCCGAGCCACTACCACCCACAGATAGGTAAATCTGTGTCGGAGAAAAGTCAACTGAAAAAACAAACAACTCATTACAGAAATTAAGAAATAATTCCAGTAGTTTTCCCACTCTAATCTGTTCTGCTGCTGCTGATGTTGGAGTTGAAATTGATTTAAAGCCATATCGAAATGTTTCTCAGGACCAATAAATAGAACAATCCATATTGATAAATTTTCCTCATTTCTAATTTGTGGCGAAAACAAATTATTTCATCCGCCAAAATGTTGAAAATTTGACATCATCTCCAAACTTTACTGGGTCACTCTATTATTGTCTAGCCTGTAGCTCCCAAATGATGACACTCACTCCAGAATCCTTCAAGTTCACTTGTAACTAAATTTGGAAGAAAATTTACTAGGTGAAACAGATGGAACTGTTTCTATCAACGCAGCAACTTTTCGGGATATATTAGAAGTCAACCATTCCACATTTGTATGCATTTATGTTCTTCAGATTGTGGTGGGTGAAAATATTTCTGCAAGTGATATATTGGGACCTTACGAAAATCACAAAATCTCTGAAAGAGTTTTGGTCTCAGAGGAAAGAAAAATAATGCAAATTTTATAGTTTTGGCGAATTCTTTTTTAATTAATTAGGTGCAACTCCATGCTTCTTATGGTAAGAGACAAACGGGAAATTTTTCAAGTGAAATTTTATCCTCACGAACTACTTCTACTTTCTATTCGTGCATAAATTGTCATTATTATGTGTTTGATTCATAAAGACAGTAATTGCTCTCTTAAATAAACTTTCTTTCTCTTGTAGTGATAGGGATATGATTTTTGGGGAGTCAAACGCAAAAGTTTCCCAATCATCATTCCATTTCAGTAGTTTCTGATAGGCAGAATGACAGCAAAATATGAAAGGGAGAACTGAAAAGCGATACAAACATCGACACTTACATTTTGAAACTTGCATCAATTTCTAAGACACACATCTGAAAATTGTCCGAATACCAAATTGACGTATACATTTAACGAATATTTATAGAGTCAGCCAATCAATAAATAATATTAAACGATATTGATATGATATAAATTAATGAACGTTCATCAAATTTAATTAATTCAACTCAGTTTCATCAGATATAGAATAACTCAGACAATTCCACAATTTTCGATGTGCAAATTCAACAAACTATGACTGGATAAACCTTCTCCAAACATGCTTGTTAGAAACTTATTATAATATTACTTCCGTGGAAGTTTTATATGAATTATTCATTGAGTTGAAGAAGTCTTAGAAAAACGTTTAACTATAAAACCATATATGACACTTTCGGTTTGATCGGAAGCGCATCCAACGCTCATATTTCGAATGACATCTAAATCTCTCTGAAAGTGACGATTCGGTAAATAACCACCTTTCCAATGATATATCACAATCATACTCCCAATTCACAATCTGCTGATATACTTGATATCTTATGAATATTACTTTTTGTATTTCCCTCGTAACAAAACATCTTCATGACAGTATGCTATTGAAAACTGAATAATATCATGTGAGTAACAATAATTCATGGCCAAACTTCTCACACAAATTTTTTATGCGAATTAGATAATTGTGAAATTTTTTCTTCATTTTTCAACTATGAGTCTATCATTTCTCAGACGCTAAATAAGGAGGTTTTGAATCTGGTGGGAAACTACAATACATATTTCAATACAAAACATGAATTGTATTGGAGTTCATAATCAACTTTGAAAATTCCTATGTTAGCATTCAAGAAATGATAAATTTGATGTTGAAATAAGAAGAAAAATCAATTATAAAATACTGTGTAGAAAGTTGTTTGTTAGTTCGCCATGAATTGTTGTTACTCGCATGATTTTTTTTCAATATTCCATGGCATACTTCCACGAAAGTGTTTCGTTACGAGGAAAATAAAAAAAGTTATTTTTTATAAACTCTCAATCATACCAGCAAATTGTGAATTGGAAGTACGATTATAATATATCATTGGAAAGGATATTTTTCACCGAACCGTGTATTGAAAAAAAAATAGATTCCATTCGACATATTAGAATTGGATACGCTTCCGATCAAACCGAAAGTGTCATATATGATACTTGCTACATTGTAGACTGATGGCTTCAAATCGAAGTAACGAATATGAAATATCCATGCCGAATAACAACTTAGATACAGCATATTGATTCCTGGTCACCCGGTATATTATAAAAATATTGATACTGTTTCAATAAAGAAATGACAATTGAACAAATTTTGCAATCATCACACTCCTAGTATTTTTCCAAATTTAATGACGAGGTTTTTGGCGAATGGTCAACTGTGCCTTCGCCAAAAAGTCGACCATTTCAATTCACACTGGGATTGCTGCTCAAGAATGTCTCCAGACAAGAATATTGAAGGTGATGGCCAGCAGAGCTTTTATGCATATTATGATTATGTGACTCATAAACAGTAACTGGAGTTGAACATTTCTTGTTGCGAAGAATGGTGAAAGGCTATTTCTCATCACTGACAGGATTGCAATTTTTTGTTCATAGGCTTATAACTCGAAAACAGTTTAGACAGTGAGGATATAACTGAGCCTTACAGCCACCATAATATTTTGAATGGATTCGTTGATTTTTTCGGTCTGACAATGAATAGATTCGGGTAACATGGCACTCCCTTTTACGGAGGGTACTAGATAATGGAAAAACTCAACTATTACTACTGAAGCCAGTGAGCTTTTACCATCCAGAAACGGTTTGTCAGAATAATTGTCAATCTTCGACCAAGAGATTCGTGTCTATTCATCAACAACAAACAAAATTTTAGGTACAGTGTAGCATGCTCCTGAAATTCTGAACAGTGAGCGGTGCACCAACTCGTTGCGCTACCGGGACTCACAGGCAACTTCAGAGGAATCATGAACATGTTTTGGTGCAGCTCTTTTATAATATTTGCCGTTTAGCTACAATTATCTTATCGTATTGACTTCTTGAAAATACCTTATATTCTTTACTGATTTCTACCATTTTGCCTTAACACAAGGTGTTCCTCAAATAAAAGGTAAAATTTATATTTCCCTAGGGAGGAAAAGTTTGACTTTGCTCCCTACAATGAGGCCGGAAAATGTATACTCTGAATAGAGGCAGGCGGAAATAGTTATTTCTATAACAAGAGAGCTACTTTTCCTCACGGGGATGAGGTTTACTGTAATCATTCGAAGAAGGAACAGGCACTTTACCCCCATGTTAAACAAATGATTTTTCTGTCTTCCTCAAATAACAATTCATTTTCAAATTATTTATTCATGAAGTATCAAACAAAATCTATCAAAGTACTAAAAGTAAGGAGTAGGTACAGTATAGCATGTTCCTGAGATTTCGACATGAGGAGAAACTACAAAACAAGAAAAAAATTATGTTAGAGTATTAGATACATATTGAAAATTGATGCAGTGATACACATGATTATGTCCTTCAACTGGTTTGGAATATATTCCAATCCAAAATATCTACTTCAGTCACTTTATCCGGATATTCACAGTATAAACCTGTGATTTGATCGTTTTCCACTTGTAATTTGAATAGCTGCGGGTTTTAATCATGTGTTCCTTCCGGCCGTGAAACAAAAGCACCTCGGGAGCCTACTAACGCCATCGGAAGTGATATTTGTTCGTGCTTCCTAAACAATTAGCCCAATCGAATTAGATAAAAAAGCGTGACTATTTCGGAACAATATGTAATATCCCAAAATCAACGGAATATATGGTATGACGATCAGAGAATGTTATTATCAGTCTGAGCTTCCTGAATTTGGGAAAAAACCAACATGAATCAAGTTATCAAAATTATTGATTGCGTAAAAAACTTGTATATTCACATGAAAAAAAAAATCTGTTGAAAGTCACTAAGTTCGTATTGAAAAATAATCAACATGAAAGATTTTGTAAAAGGGTACCGAATGCTGCTTATATTAATTGAGGATCCTCAATCGCGATCATATCAACAATTAACTTATAACTTCTAAGAGTATTCGTGATTAGGACGAAGTTCTTAGTTTGGGATTCGAGCTGGCTTTTATTATCGGGGTTTATATCCCGAGTGCACCAAGTTTAATCGGTTAAAATGTGTGCTGCAATTCCATGATTCTCGAAATTTTGCTTAGCAAATGACTTGAATGTATGATAATTTGATAAAATCCCGAGACCGCAGGTCGAGGGATTTTATTTTAAATTATTATACATGAAAGCATTTGCTTGAAAGCAAAATTTTGAAAATCATGGAAATGCACGCATTTTGGTCGATTGAACTTGGTGAAGGAGGGACATATGTTTAGATTATTTCCAGAAAACATGTAAACTCAGGAAACATCAAAATCGAACACAGGAACAATATAGTACCAGAGATAGTACCTGAAAAGTGATCCAAACGCCCGGTTTATTTCGAACATTTTAATCGGTTGAAAGGTCTAGTATATTTATTCGCTGTAAAACTCTGTAAAAGCAGTCTAGCCTTCAACTGTTTCATCGTTTATTCGCATTGAGGGAAATAATCATACCTACATATTTGGCGGGTGTCGGCATGAGTGGTTGTTTTTGATATTTGGAGGTGAAATAATGATTTATGATGAATGAACATTGCCAATTTCACAATTTTTTTACGTTTTCTCATCGAATTAGCTCGAAAAGTGAGTCGAATTTGAACAAATCAGATATAACATTGATTATTCATCTTGGGCCTAACTAAATTTTTCTGTACTCGTTGTTTGTTAGTTCGCTCATTCCTCATGACTTTGCAACTAACGTAAAATCATCAAAGTGAAGATTTTTGGGAGAAAATACCAATCATTTGATTGCTAAGACACTCTACTTTCATAATATGTATCTGAAAACTTCTGACAACAAAGTTGTCATTCATCATTATCGATATTATCCGGAAATTTTCCAAAATGCATCAACATTTTTTTGACAAGTCTGACTAATTTATTTTATAGATATAGCTTTATGAATGTGAAAATATGTAGTTGAGAATCTACTCTTTCTCGCAGTGACTTGAAGAGCAACGCAAATTCAATGTCTTTGACGAATTGTTTATAGTATAGCTTAGGGAGTAGCAACAGTCTTTGCTTCGCAGGTTGAAAAACTGAAAATTAATGATGAAATTGAAACTTTTGGTGTGGACGTTTGAATTTTTGTGAAGATTCATTACACTAGCAGCAAACAAATATTATTTGCCTCGAAGCACATTTTCCTTTCAAGGTAGGCATCTTCAGGAGGAGAAAACTGATACTAGATCTGAAGACTAGTTTTAGTTATTCATTTATTTTGCAATTCAAGGTAGTTTCATCTGGGACTATGACAAAGTTGATAAGCGTTTCAGCACATCTGGGCCATTTTTTGGCTGATAGTTCAGCTATTAACTACTACACCTTTTACAACTGTAATTCAGATTAGTGAACTGTAAATCAGAAAATATCAATTGTAATTAATAATAGTGAACTGTAATTCAGAAAATGTCAATTGAAATTCAGATTAGTCAAGTGTAATTCAGAGAATATCAATTGTAATCTTGTCGATTGTTGTTAAGAATTTTTTGATTCTAATTCAGAAAATATCGAATATAATTCAGATTGTATGGAGACAAACGTCGTACGGACAAAGATTGTATAGGAGGACCTTTATCATTCGGGTAGATTCATTTGGCAAAAACCACTGACACTATCTAAATCGATTTTACCAACACCCTTACCTGCAGGGATTCATGCCGAACTGGAAGGTTTTTTTGTGATAATTCTTCCAGACAAAACAAGGTTTTGCAATTTTTGCATTTTTCCTCTGCCGAAGGTCAGGGGTTTTCATTGATGAATATATGTCAAAGTCGTTAGAGTATTATATGGGACATGTTTGACACGCATACCGAGGAGAGAATAGTTGTATTCACAAATGACTCTTGAAACAATTTGCAGACCTGCAAAGTATATACTAACACCACATCTCAGTGACATTTCTTTCTCACATTCGATTACTTTTTTTCCAAAATTGTAATATCCTGGAAAATCAATTATTTTCTGGATTATAATTCAAATTTTGAATTACAATTGACAAGATCTGAAAATTGACTAATATGAATTACACATGATATTTTTTGAATTACAGTTGACTATTCTGAATCACAATTGATATTTTCTGAATAACATCTTATATATTCTGAATTACAATTGGAAAAGGTGTAGAAGAGTGTTATACTATGCTATCCCAAAAAAAAAATTCCTGAAGGAAATGTCAAGATTTCCTGAATGTAAGGAAATGATATGTCCTTACAGTTGTTAGTGTTTTTAATGAATGATTGAAAGCAGATTTTTTATTTGTAATAATCCAGAAAACGTACTTTTCTCTTGTTTTTTTGGCTATTATTCTAACGAAGCAGTATTAACTGCCTCAACCAGCTCTGGAGGAGTCCCAGGATTGATTTGAAATTTCATCATCACTCATCATCTTACTTTCTAGAACACACAGCAAATGAATTAATAAGCATCAAGTTCGACAATTCAATTCAACAAATTGGATGAAACGAGAAGTTCGTCAATAAGGAATATGCAGATGCCAGGAGAAACAGTAATTTATTGTACAGCGTTTTTCAGCAAATTAACAGTCTAAAAAAAATAGCAACTAGTCAATAGTGCGCAGTAAATCGATCATCAACAATGAACTCACCTAAAACCAGGCAATGCACCCGTAATTTGTACAACAAATTTTAGTGAACGAACCCAAGGGCTTTTAAACAACAATTTGCTTTTCGTACTACGATGGCAACGAGCAACCAATTATCTCTAAATGTTATCTTCAGGAATTCAACAGAAAAACGGAATTCGAACAAATTGGAATGAAAACATTCAGGTATCGACATCTATCAGGAATAACGAGAATCACGACAGCCGTTAATAGCAATCTGTAACTGGGCACCAAGCATTTTGTTACAACCTCAATACGTTTCCAAGTTTTCAGTACGAATTTCAAAGCAACATTCATTTGTGAATTAAATTATTCGCGACTTTTTCAAAATAAATCAATATCTGTCGAGTTTAAGACTATTTCCGGAAAAATAGTATCTCTACCTCGTAGGAAAGGCTATAATACTGGACTCTGTTGCTAAGTCTCAATAATGTAGTAATATACCGCGTAGGAGAAGCTACATTCCTGGACTATGTGTGGCTAAGTATTGGCTTGCGTCTCGACTTAGCAATCTTCACAGTCGTCCAGGAACTTTTCTTACCTGGTTCACAATATACTATTCCGTGTATCCCAACTCATTTCCATTGGATTTAGTGTCGTGTTTTTATAGAATTTTGACTACATCGCCTGCATTATTCAGAATCGTACATTCACATCCACGGAAGTGATATTTGTTCGTGCCTGCTCTCCAATTTATTCATGTGCGGCAGCCTCACGGATCCGAATCTGCCGATGTTACATACAATTTGCGAGTGTGTAAAAAAGCGGGCGAAAAAATCTCGTGGCGCCAATAGAGTTATTCCGGTAAGTAAATAAAGCCGTTGCGACTCGAGATCGTGAGATTCGCGCAGAGATAAAGGGGAAATGAGCGGGAGAGCGGAACAGCCGGCTGAGATTGAGCGTTTTAAAGCCGCAAAGTAAGACATTGCCTCACGAGATGAGCTCCGTGAGCCCCATTCACTTCACTTTCCACTTCTTGAATTATTAGTCCGGTTGAGTATAATGGGGAAGTCTATATTCACGTGAGTACGGTCGTGAGTATGGTCGTAAATATTCATTTCCACACCCGTTCTATAATAAAAGAATTATATGTCCGTGCTTGGAGTATATTCTCAGGAATAGAAAAACAAAAACCATCACAATACTTCGAAATCGTTACATATTTCAAAACGAAAATCACACTCACACCTACCAGTCAACTTGAGGAATCTAGATCAGATGATTTGTCATTCTTAAATATCACTGATCCAAAACAGATCAACATTGAGACTTCTTGACAAATATCTGAATCGAGATGAACACAGACTGCATTTTTCCCAAGTGACACCTCTCCAAGTCCCTCAACATCTGGATAGAATGAAAAGTAACTGCATCGGTTCTAAAAATATATCAATTGTCATTCTAACATACGTAGAGGATCATCCCATCCATCACTTTACCAAGTTTTTCAATAATCATTTAGATACAAATCAGATTACATCTGCCTGAAAACTGGCTATTGTACTTCATTTGCCGATGTATGATAATCTTAGGGAACTGTCTTGAAACCAAATATTAAGTTACCAGAATTGTCCAAGGTTTTTGAGCTAGTTCTAAAGGATCAAATTAATTATTTCTTTAACAAATTCCAGGTAATAACTGAAATCCAATCTGTTTTCCGAACATTCCATAGAATGATGAAAGTAACCTTACATCTATGGTTCTCTTGAACTACAGCAAAGTTTTCGATAACCTACATCATAGTAATACTCCAGTAAAAGAAATAATTTTTTTTGGAAAATGAAGGACTAATTCGAGACCACTCAGATCAACTTAAATTTTTTTGGAATTTGTCAAAAAAGGTGTCAAGTAACCGAGTAAACAAGTTTGGTTACTGGGCAAAGCTCCAAAATGTTCATAAAACTTATAAATAGAGGGTCCAAATGGATTAACTATGGAAATTTTATGTGATTGATGGAAAAAAAAGGTTTTTTGGCCATTACTCTTTTTTGCTAATGATAACGAGATGTACCAAGAACCATTTTAAAGCTAAGGTTATCGCCGAAATTTCATGTCATATGCAACATTTGAATTGGATGGGCCAATTTTTTTTTATTCCGCTCGACAAAAAAGAGCATTTACCGTTATTAACATGAAATTTGGCTGTTTAAAAGAAATGATGTTCACGCTGCTGGCCAAAAAACTGAAAATGTTTTGAAAAATACACGATTTTACCCAACTTTAGCAGGGCAAAACATAAACAATAATTACCCGATAGGGCCAAAAATGGCTGGACATATTAAGGACGAAGTGTTCTGACTTTTCACAAGAGGATTTTTTTTCCAAGCACCTTAGCCCATATGGCGCTGAAAAATTGGCATTTAAAATTTTTGAAAAAAAATTATTTTGCCCATAACTTTTTTTCTTCTTATTTTAAACGGTTCTGGTTGGTCTCTAAATTTTCCCGATTTTGTCATCTTGCAAAAGGATAGGAATATTTTTTTTTGTAACAGTTATATTTTTCGAGATATTTACGCCAGAACGATCCGGTTTCTTCATTTTTCGTTAAGCAACCATTTTTGCCATGTCATATCTCCTTTAATATTAATCGTACAAAAATAAAACAAAAACCACTTCATGTGTCAACGAAAGTACTTCATATGAGTAATATATAATTTTTTTTTGTAATACTAACAGATTTTCAGTAAATTAAAAAAAAAATTTAAAAACTTTAAAATTTTTTTTGCAAAAATCACACTTTTCCTTGCGCTATTACCCGAAAGAGGTGCATTTTTATGAAAAATTGCAATCAATGTTTTTATGTTAAAAAATGATATTTTATCGATTGGTTTAATTTTTTTTTTAACTCCCCCCCCCCCAATGAGTTCCACCTCTTCACCCTCCGCGCTTTTTCCCAGTAACGGAAGTTGTTTACTCAGATACTGGGCACCTTTCTTAACAAAATTCAAGTTACTCCAAGTATTTATTAGTCCAGCCAGTTTTTACTTCCTTAACAGGAGCATATTCTATGCAATAAACTGGCATACTTTGGATGTTTGGATTCAGCGATGAAGCTGTAGAACTTTTGAAAAGCTACCTCAGTCGTATCCATAGATAATCAATACTCAAATACGTTGCCTGTAACTTATGGAGTTCCCTAAGGCTCTATTCTTGGACCTTTACTTTACTCGTTATATATTTCGAATTTCATACAGACGACTGCTGTTATCACCATTCTGCTGATGACACACAGTTGTATCTTTTTATTTCTTGTAAAAATTGGCATACTGCAGAAGAAAAAATTCATACTGACCTCCAAAATCTACTTGATATAACTACCGCACATGACTTGAAACTTAATGCAAATGGATCCCAATTAAATCTGTTGGGACCACGAAAAAAGGCCTCGAGATCGGAGAGTCAATGGATATGAATTTAGGCGGGAATAAGTTACCTCTAGTTTCAGAATGCAAAAATTTGGGCCTATGACTCGACCCTGACCTCCGATTTCATAAACATGTCGACATTCTGTATACAGGTTCTCACAATATGTTGCGTCAATTGTATCAGGGATATAATACCACCTAGGCTGATACGGAATCTTTGTGAGTCTTTCATTATGTGAAGAATATCATAGTGTGATTGTATTCATGGCCCTGCCTTGATGCAAGCCGATATGTGGCGTCTTCGGAAGATTCAGAATAACTGAATTCGTCTGTCATTTGGTATCCGTAAGTTTGACCACATTTCGAAAAAAAAACGGATTCTGGCTAGTCGAGACTCAGCAGCATTCTTTCTCTGCATCTTCCCGTGGTAACTCATAAGCACAAAAAACAGATTGTTCCCTATGGAGAAATACTACATTTTCATCCCAGTACAATTCTTAATACTCGTAAGGGTAAAACTCCTATTATACCAAGGCACTCTTCTTCTCTATTCACTCGCAGTCTCATTTATGATTCGATATGAAGATATAACTCACTTCCTAGCGAATTCAGGCACTATTCCATTCGGGATTCCAAGAAGAAATTGAAACTTCATTTCAAATCTATTGATTGATTTTTCTCAGGACTGCCATAATGTGATTTTTATTTTTGCTCATTTCCTACAAATTTCGTCTAATCATAAGTACCTGGTCGACTGTAATACTTGAATATGTTACATGTAATTCATATATTTGTTATGTTTTGTAGTACTAGTCATCATACACTTTTTCCTTTATTATTTTTTTGTTTTGTATAAGAGCAAGCTGAACTTCGCCTTTCATCGATATTTTTTCTTTTTTTCATTTGTGTCATTCGTTTATTGATGAATAATGCCCATTTATTATTATTATTTATTACTATAATGCCTTTCATGATGAGATCCATTGTGACACAGATTTTTCATAAGGATAGAGATTCTGAATCGTTCGAAAATTTACTTCAGAATAAAATCAGCTTTTCCAATAAAATATTGAACTCTATCAAGACTAGCAATAATGAAATGAATGTTAATATTCCTTCCACTCCCCTATCAGTGGGACCCACAATACAAAAATTAATATAATATTCAAAGTTCTTCATCATTTGTGGCTGTGGTTGTAGTGGTTCTCGATGGTGTTGAGGTTAGCTCATTTGCCTTTCAAGCGGAAGGCCGGGGTTCGATTCCCCGCCGAGCCAACGTGCTGGGTAATTGCACGTTGAAAGGTGAGGCCTCGTTGATCCATTGTTCACTCGAGTTTGGACTTCTGAGGGTTCACGTTCGTCATCTGGTTAACGGAAACGAACAATTTTAGAACAATCCATGGTAATACCAGAGGTGATACCATCAATTACAATTTCGTAGAATTTTTTGAAGAAAAACCAGTAAATAATAAAGCATAATATACTATTGTGGGCTATCCAACTACTACTTGAAATGGAACTATTCATTGATCAAGAACAACAACAGATATGAACTTCAAAAAATGGTGGATTCGTGAAGGAGTCATTTGAAAGAAGAAAAACAATGAAGGAAAATAGGGAAATTGGAAATACACATTCTAGACAGGGCATCCATGAAATGTATAAGCTGGAAATAATGAGAAATAATAATCAGGCTGAAAGTTGACCAACTTTTAACTTTTCATTCTATCTCATTTTGTGTGTCTCCTTGGGCATGCGTTATTCAATTGATAATCAATCATGAAGTTGATCAAACACATTTGATTTTATAACCCAAAAGATAAATTAGAAAACTCTTAGAAGTCGTGAATTTACGAAATCAGTTATCAAGATTGCATCAACAAATAATACATCGACCAGAGCCGACGGGCTATTGAAACCCGTTTCAAGGAGAATTTCGCACACATGAAATACGGAAGGGTAGAAACATCCAGTGTCGCTCAACATGCTCTAGATAATGATCACTAAATTGGTGAAAGCAATCTCAAACTGATCAAGCATGTACATAACACAAGATGCATGTGAGAGCCTAGAAATAGCATAATGTAAAAACAGCATGGATGGTGACAAGGGACCTATCCCTTTTAGCCCACTTTCCAATTTATTGTTGAGGTAGTAATCAGAATAATCAATAATAACAGATGACGGACCAACAAACTTTGTAGCATTATCGAGAAATTAATTAGAATGATCAGCAGTAACAAACAAAGTCCATATCGGACTGGAAAACTTCAGGTATATGAACAACTAACCCTAGCTCTAGATTTATCATCAATTTTCTTTTCCTGAAGATGCCAACCTTGTTAGCGAAACGCGCGTCATGTGCAAAAATATCAGTTTGGTGTTAAGGTAATTGAACTCTTGGAAAAGTTTGAACACATTTGAGGCAAAGCGTTTATGAAACAAATGAGCCAGAACGGAAAATACGGAAAAAAATTGTAATCAATGAAATGATTATGATGAATCAACGGTGAACTAATTGCTTTAGAGGTAAGTAAGTCGAATTTTCATTCTCTGTGTCAATCATCCACCCCGTAAAATAGTAAAAAAAACACGAAAGAGAAGTGCGGGAACGGAGCAGCGTCTCCTTGTAAACAGCCCCTTCCTTTGTCTGGTTGGGGACCATTCGCTTTTCTCTTCTACTCGCTCGAACAAAAGCACTGCAAAGGAGCAACAACTTCATTACGATGTGGAAATAGAGATACGAAACTAACCATTTGAGTGATTGATTTATGTCTCTCTAAACATATACTTTATTTCATTTTTTGTATAAGTCAGTATCTGACATATTGAAGAGAGAAAATATCCGTGTTGGCGACAAGACAAATCATTCTCTTCCCATCATATCTTGTTTTTTCTTGACAAGACAAAGCAGGATTCTCTTCTGAGAAAAATCCTTTTTCGACAACAGGGCGAGGCAAGGAAAGAAGAGCAGGCTTTCCTCCACAACAAGGCAATATAAAATAATTTGAAATCAATCAAGTAGTTGGTTCATTGAATAGGAATATGTATTCCCCATTCCTTTTTTTCATTACTGTTCTGAATCCTGATAATTGAGATGAACGAAAAAAGAAAAATATGCAAATGAAGTTTCAGTTGAGGATTATTAATAAATGTTGAAGCTATCATTCAAAGAACATTTTTGCATTGAGAAAAATGATTCATGTATATATATATATATATATATATATATATATATATATATATATATATTTGTGATGTATTCTCGACCGTACTTTATAAACTAGATTAGGAAGTTCTCAGGTTTGCGGTTTGTTTACTAATAAAACTCATTTGTTCTTGATCTCAATATTTCGCTAATGTTTATTAGCTTCATCAGGAGAAAAGGATCATATAATTATTAATCCTGGTGTGTTCATTGCCTTGGGAAGCTGAATCAAACTACAAGGGTAGTATATATATATATATATATATATATATATATATATATATATATATATATATATATATATATATATATATATATATATATACATATATATATATATATATATATATATATATATATATATATATGTATATAGATTGATGAGTTCCAAGACATTTATTCTGGTTTAAAGTATGATTCAGGGACAACTGTATAGTTCCGGGTCAGACCTGGAAGTTTTTTATGTAATTCGTATAGTACAAGGACGTCCCGGAAGTTTTTTTCATTCACTGAACACTTCCAGGACATGAATTGTTGAGAATTTATGTTGTACTAGGTATATATAATATTGATTTGAACACTCATAGGAAACGTTATCTGGTATGTATGTACTTATCAGTTTTTGGTAAAATACTCACAGATTGTATACATTTCGGAAATATTAACGTGAATAATTTTCAAATAGCTTTCGAAAAACTGAAAACATTCATCTGCCCAACGAACTGACATACAAAAGAACAATGTTGGGTATTCGAAATATATTTTGAGATCAACAAGAGAAATTGTCACATAAATTCATTGAAATAATTGATTGAATAACGTCTCACTTGCAAGGTAGCATATTTTCACACATAATTGTAAAAATGCTTGGACAGTTACTGTCAATCTCTATAGTATAATTAGAGCTACATGAACGTACAGAAAATCATTGACCTATGGGTGAAAAAAAAAATACTTATTCATTATAGAACAGAAAATAACAACTTTGCAACAAATGACAAATTCATCAAATCATCTATCGAACAATCTGTTCAGGTCAGTCTCAAATTACCTACACAGTAGGTTTCGGCTGGCACCTACCAGAAAACAACTACTCCCCTGGTTAATACCACGAAGGGCATTGAATTATATCCAAACAGGTGCCAGTGCAGGTTTCTTCACAGAAGTAAATCCTGCATTTGCTTTCGTCGATACAAATGAAGGAATTGATTTTCAATTATAGGGACGGACACACTTGCAGACCGGTTTCGGGCTATTTGGCCACTCGTCAGTGCAAGGCAGTGCCATCATCAACATAAAGTCGATGATTTCCCATAATTAAAAATCAAACTCCTTCACGAGTATCAAGCCCCGGCCAAAGCTGATGCGAACAACGAAGTTATTACGCCATCTACCAATGGACGAGGTATTCCAAAAGCAAACCGAATTCGCCCATTCCTCCTGCGAGGAAAATGTAAAAACACTTGACATAGTCAGTGGGCATACTTGAAGACTGGCGTTAAATCAAATCATCTATCGAACAATCTGTTCAGGCTAGTCTCAAATTACCTACACAGTAGGTTTCGGCTGGCACCTACCAGAAAACAACTACTCCCCTGGCTAATACCACGAAGGGCATTGAATTATATCCAAAGTATATCCACTGACTATGTCAAGTGTTTTTACATTTTCCTCGCAGGAGGAATGGGCGAATTCGGTTTGCTTTTGGAATACCTCGTCCATTGGTAGATGGCGTAATAACTTCGTTGTTCGCATCAGCTTTGGCCGGGGCTTGATACTCGTGAAGGAGTTTGATTTTTAATTATGGGAAATCATCGACTTTATGTTGATGATGGCACTGCCTTGCACTGACGAGTGGCCAAATAGCCCGAAACCGGTCTGCAAGTGTGTCCGTCCCTATAATTGAAAATCAATTCCTTCATGTGTATCGACGAAAGCAAATGCAGGATTTACTTCTGTGAAGAAACCTGCACTGGCACCTGTTTGGATATAATTCAATGCCCTTCGTGGTATTAGCCAGGGGAGTAGTTGTTTTCTGATAGGTGCCAGCCGAAACCTACTGTGTAGGTAATTTGAGACTGGCCTGAACAGATTGTTCGATAGATGATTTGATTTAACGCCAGTCTTCAAGTATGCCCACTGACTATGTCAAGTGTTTTTGACAAATTTATATTTGTGAATCGGTTGGTTTCGGGACATTTTTTTTAAGTTTAATGTATGAGTCCGGAACATTTCGGTGGATTTGACTCTGGGACAATTGTATAGTTCCAGATCAGTGTAGACCAGCGTTTCCCACATGCCGGGTCGCGGACCTGGCACCGGGCCATCAAAATAAAATACCGCGTCGCAACATTCCCGCCTTGTTCTGAAAATATTACATAGTTATTGGAAAAGTACACGACATAGTACTACTATCGATCGACGCATCGTAAATATTCGTAGACAGTGATGAAACTTTCGTCATTTTCTGCGAACTTCAACTCTTTCTTTAAAAATAAGGGGTTATTTTTGGGTTCAATGTATTATTCCGGGATATTTGTTGGGGTTTGGTATATGACCCCGGAACAATTGTATAGTTCCAGATAGGTGTAGACAGTATTTCATAAAAATGAATGCGTGATACGACTACAAGAAAATGTATCCTATTTGATAGATAGACAAAAAGACAGACAAACCGACATACGTGATTCATCTAAACAATCGTTTTCCTTGGAAGCTCATCTGTAGGAAATCGTCAATTTATTTTCATTCCTATCGAAAGCAGTAGTAGTGATTTATGGTACATTTATATACCAAACGCCATCGACTCCTTTCGAAGTCCTTCAGCAAGTAAGATTGATACTAACATCCTACGCCATAGCTCAGGAGCAACAGGTTATTCGCGGACCCTTCAACCATGAAACGTGGCAGGAGTCATTCTTTATTTTTTATATGCAGATTCACACGAAAGAGAAGCCCTGTAATGGTCAAAGAACACCGCGCCAACACAACGGAGAAATTCTTATAAAGAAAAATATCTGCCCCAATGGAGAAGCGAACCCGGGACCTACAGGTCGACAGGTGGATGTGGAACCACAGCACAAACTCCCTCGCCTGTCTTAATCATTCAGCGAAAAAAAGTACTTTATTTTGATTTGAACACTCGAGGGAAACGTATTCTGTTATGTATACTAATCACTTTTTCGCGAGTAAAATACGCAGATTGAATTTACATTCTGAAAAAATCAAGGTGTATAATTTCAATTTCGAAATAATTTTTCGAAAAAATAAAAACCCACTTCTGATTGAGAAACTACTATATGAAAGGACAAGTAGTGAGTATTTCAAGTGTGTATTTCAAGTACACAGTATAAATGTAATGGCTCCACGAATGCATTGAAAAAGTTGAGTGAAAGAAGCATTTTTCCACAAATAACTGTGAAATTGCTTGGACCGTTACTGTCAATCTCTATAGTATGGGTGAAAAAGAAATACTTACTCATATTATAAAATAGAAAATCACATTTTCACAATAAATGCCAGATTTCTTCGGATTATCTTGGGGACCCGCTCATACGATTTTCGAATAGAACCGAACCATTACCACAATCCCGTCGTAATCTGGGAGCCACCATCTTGAACTCATAAATAAAAACAGAATCTCGTATTCCAAAATTTTCCACATAAGTACCAATTTTGAATAGAATCGGATCATAATCACAAAACTCATTCACCATCTTGAAATTCATGGCTTTTGCTGAACAATTAATAACCTCTACCCCAAAAACACCTATGAACTTATTAACAATGTAATCGAATCATAGTCAGGAAACTTGTCTTCCATCTTGATTTCCTGAATTTTGACAAAAAAAATCGTAACCCCTAAAACCCACACATACCAATTTGGAATAGAATCGGGCCATAATCACAAAACTTTTCCTACCATAACAAATGTCACCGGAATTAGGTACATCTGCCAAATTTCAAGTTATTCGAACTACGAGAAGTAAGTCAAAATTCATTTGCAAGTTTCTACAAACATATACAGCTATCAGAGTTTGACAGAATTGTGAATTGAAATGAACTGAATTAGTTTTCAGTAATTTAAAAAAGTTGAAAAAAGTTAATTGTGAATTGCCATATTTATGACTTCTGTTTATTTTTGTGAATTCAATTCACGGAAATGAATTGGATGCCACAAATCAGAATCACAAGCCATTCTCAAAAGCGCAGTTGCTTCTAGTATTCTTTGTTTTCCTGAACGCGCCGATGATAGCCTAAAGTCTAAGAGGCCACGGCACTAAACCTATATTAATAGGGCTCCCAAAGGTCATATAAATGATTCGTTAATTCATCAATAGGGGAAAACAAAGTGGCCCTGCTGCCATGTCCAAAATGGGGCAACGCTATAGAAAAAACTGAACAAAAAAAAATATTTTTTTTAGGTTTCTGTAATGATAAGTCTTCCGTATTTTGATTGTTTCTCAAAACAGGTGAAAGGTAGGACTATATGAAAAAGCAATGCTGCCTTCTCCAAACAGCGGACAACATGGCGGCAGCAGCAGCGTTTGAAAATTGCCCTCCTCGCAACCGATTTTGCGTTTTTATTCTGTTTTATCAGAAACCGCCTGGTTTTTATAATTGGTTTTATTGGAATACGGCTGAAACTACCAAGAATAATCAATTTTACGTGATTCTTTAAACTAATGAAATCGCATACTATTTTGTGTAATGTTTTTCGATTTTCAGCCGTTTTCATTGTTGTTTTAGACTTTCTTTTGTCGTTGATTATTGAAACAAATGATTCTGAGAAGTTTTTAATGATTCATTCATCGTATATGGTTTGATGGTTTTTCAAATAATTTGATCATCCGTGTTAATGAAAATATCGTTATTTTTTAGATTCCCGCAGTGCTGGATGAGCAATATGCTATTTTGCCAAAATTATGATTTGAAAAATATCGACGAAGTGTCGGATATATCGCATGAATACCACCAAAGCTAATGAGAACACTGAAATCCCCATAATTGTAGTAATTCTCACATCTCATTATGAGTTTAAAAATATATATTCTTTCACCACTCTGTACATAACCGTCCTATTATGGTACAACGGTACTTCTGGGAAAACAACCTAGACGTATGAAAATATACATATATATTTTGATTAGTACCAGGACATCCCTTCCCTCAGACTCAGACTATAAACACAAGACAAATTTCCCGTTCCTGGTTCCCGTTTTTTTGCACATACCTGATGAAAATGAAACAAGCGTAACTTTAGATTCTCGGCTAATGATTTTTCTAAGCTAAAAAACGTTGGAAAGAGAATTCGTTGACCTTCAAAATGCGGTATCACATGCACCCTCATTCCATTAAAGATTCAAGAATTGGAGCTAACCCCTCCAAGGGGCTTGGTGTGACAAAGTTGAGAATATGCGCAAAAGAACCGAGGTGATTTTAGCTCCCGGCCGGCCAGCTCCAAGCGCCACTTTTTCACCACGGCCTGATATTTTCATAAATTCGATTTCCGCTTGTTTTGGTCGCAGTACTGGCATTCTTTTCAAATTATGATACTACCTATTGAAAAGTATCAACTGATAACGACAAAAATTCAATTGGACTCTTGTTTTCCACAGTAGATCAATTATTCCTGAAGCTCACATGTAAGAAGTATATTTCAGATTGTGATACAATTAATTTGCTACGAGGATGTGAACTTAATCCAAAACAAGTAATTTTTATAGAATAATCGAAGGCTAGCTACTGAAGGGCACTGTTAACTGCCTTTGAGGCCCTGCTTTCTGGCTTTGGGATTAGGCAGCCACGAACAAAAAAATCAGCTGATAAAATATAAAGGATTATTCAATCAAAAATTTTCGTTTTGATATATTTCCTCACTCCGGGGGCCCGCTTCATGAACCAAAATATAGATTTTAATGAGAAGAGACCACGTGTCAATATTTATTATTTTTGAGGATGAGAACGACGGCCACGAAAAAAAATCAGCTAACTATTCAGAGGAATGAAGAGTTTTCAGAAAGAATTTTTTCACATAAAACTCTTTCACAGAGAAAGCTCCATGAATCGATAAGTATCATATTCATGGCGCTCGACCAAATTTCAATATTTTTTTCTGGGGTTGTAAATAGGCGGCCATGAACGGAAATAGGTTTGATTATATAGAGGAAAGAAAGGAATATCGGGGCAAAAATTTTCATATACATATATAATCTCCGAAGGGCCAGCTCCATGAATCGAAATGTGTCATCATATTCATGGCGCTCGACCAAATTTCAATATTTTTTTCTGGGGTTGTGAGTAGGCGGCCATGAACAAAAAGAGGTTGATTATATAGAGGAAAGAAAGGAGTATCGAGGCAAAAATTTTCATTTACATATATCATCTCCGAAGGGCCAGCTCCATGAATCGAAATGTGTCATCATATTCATGGCGCCCGACCAAATTTCAATATTTTTTTCTGGGGTTGTGAATAGGCGGCCATGAACGGAAATAGGTTGATTATATAGAGGAAAGAAATGAATATCGGGGCAAAAATTTTCATTTACATATATCTCTTCCGAAGGGCCAGCTCCATGAATCGAAATGTATCATATTCATGACGCTCGACCAAATTACAATATTTTTTTCTGGGATTGTAAATAGGCAGCCATGAACGGAAATGAGCTGATTACATGAAGTAATGAAAGGAGTATCGGGGCAAAAATTTTCATTTACATATATCATCTCCGAAGGGCCAGCTCCATGAATCGAAATGTGTCATCATATTCATGGCGCTCGACCAAATTACAATATTTTTTTCTGGGGTTGTGAATAGGCGGCCAAGAACGGAAATAGGTTGATTATATAGAGGAATGAAAGGAGTATCGAGGAAAAAAATTTCATTAACATATATCTCGTCCGAAGGGCCAGCTCCATGAATCGAAAAGTATCATATTCATGGTGCTCGACCAAATTACAATATTTTTTCCTGGGATTGTGAATAGGCGGCCATGAACGGAAATAGGTTGATTATATAGAGGAATGAAAGGAGTATCGAGGCAAACATTTTCATTCACATATATCTCTTCTGAAGGGCCAGCTCCATGAATCGAAATGTGTCATCATATTCTTGGCGATCGACCAAATTTCAATATTTTAAAAGATACAATTCAAACAACCAATTATCCACATTGAACCTGAGTACGCATCTGCATCAAAACAGTGGCAAACGTCCGTAGCAGTTTATAATCGTTGTACCAATACCGTTCCAGATTCCAGCAGACCATGAGGTAATCACGCCATGAGGCCCGATTCTATTTCACAAATTCGATTGACGAGTAGCTCAGACTGTGGATGTGCCATGCGATGTACCGAAAATATGAGCATATTCTAAACAATTCGATAATGGAATTCGTGAAATAGAAACGGGCCTCTTGGGGGTCAATTCTTGAACCACTCGTTCGATGAACGTATACGTTGTTGCTAGGCAGGGACCAATCAGATATGTCGTAGCTCAGCAACAGTGTATACGCAGAACTGCAAGTTATTCAAGAATAGGGCCCCTGATCATTGCTTACATGCGGCATGTGCTGAATCTTGGATTGGAATGAATTAAGATGACTAGAAACTCTGGTATTGCAACTGATGCCATATTTTTTTAGAATTTCATGGCGACAATTTAACCATTTCATATTGTTTTGCTAAATTACGTCGCTAAAGACGCTACCTGTAGACATTAGAAATTTCATATGAGTTGAACTTGATCAGTGGCGTGTCTAACGGGGGGGGGTAGAGAATTGATACTAAATAAAATCCACTGATGACAAATATATGATTTGTTTCTTCCTACACGGACGTTACCAACATATATCATAATTATTTAAAAAACTTCGTCCCCATGACCCCTTCGACTGAAGACCATGATTTCACTTTTGCCACCACTAGTAGAATATGTGAAAAATCATTGGTATCTGAGAGAAATGAGGAGCGCATTCAGCCTATAATCCCAATTATGAATTACCTAATTTCATTCCAATATTCATCCATAATCTCGGCGGATACGATTGCCATTGACCCATGAAGGAGTTGTGTACTAACAATGATAAGTTTGACGTTATCGCTCAAACTGAATTCAAGTTGGATCGAAATGGTGAAATGAAAGAAACGTTTTTGGAATTCAGATTCGTCGATAGTTTTAAATTTTTGGCTGCATCCCTCCATCAATTATGGGATAATTAGAATAATGAGCATTTTGTAGAGAAAGCATTTTCATGCGTCTGAAAGTTGTTTCCTCCGATAGCTACATTGATTCTATGGATGAATTACCTAGATTATTGTATACCATCCAAGGTAGAATTTTTTGGTCAATTGAGTGAAAAAATTATTTTTGATAGAGATTATGAATTATGATCGATCGAGTGAGGATTGGAATGTGTTCAGTTGTCGTTATTCAGGCGACTATTCCGACATACTTGAAAAAATTATTATATTAAAATCTTATTGGCAGAGTCATCTGAATTCTTATACATCAATAAAATAAATTTATATAAAAACATCAGCATAAAAACGTATAAATTAAATCCGGCTTATTATTTCACTTCCTCAGGTCTCTCTTGAGATACTATATTATAAAGTATACAGATGTAGAATAGAAATCATTAATCGATATCGAAATGGTTCATTTGATGCAGAAATGTATACGTGGTAGTAGTGTTATTCAATGTTCAAACTGACGGCAACAGCGAAAAGGTGCGATTCAACTAAGCATAAGGTGTCTGGAAACACATTTAAGATCACCATGGCTGGAAAGCGTTTTAAAGGTTTAACTCTTCTCAACATTCCTAAAGGAGTTGATATTGAGAATATAATGAATAGGTTTGCTGCAAGTAAATCTAGAAGAATGAGCCTCAACGAATGGTCAGGGTTAGATGATTGAATCTCCTCTATTTAATTAGCCTATTTTCATTCATGGCCGCCTATTCACAATCCCAGAAAAAAATATTGTAATTTGGTCGAGCGTCATGAATATGATACATGTCGATTCATGGAGCTGGCCCTTCGGAAGAGATATATGTAAATGAAAATTTTTGCCTCGATACTCCTTTCATTCCTCTATATCATCAACCTATTTTCGTTCATGGCCGCCTGTTCACAACCCCAGAAAAAAATATTGAAATTTGGTCGAGCGCCATGAATATGATACATTTCGATTCATGGAGCTGGCCCTTAGGAGATGATATATGTAAATGAAAATTTTTGCCTCGATACTCCTTTCATTACTTCATGTCATCAGCCCATTTCCGTTCATGGCCGCCTATTCACAACCCCAGAAAAAAAATATTGAAATTTGGTCGAGCGCCATGAATATGATACTTTTCGATTCATGGAGCTTTCTCTGTGAAAGAGTTTTATGTGAAAAATTTTTTTTCTGAATACTCTTCATTCCTCTGAATAGTTGGCTGATTTTTTTTTCGTGGCCGTCGTTCCCATCCTCAAAAATAATAAAGATTGACACGTGGTCTCTCCCATTAAAATCTATATTTTGGTTCATGAAGCGGGCCCTCGGAGTAAGGAAATATATTAAAACGAAAATTTTTGATTGAATAATCCTTTATATTTTATCAGCTGATTATTTTGTTCGTGGCTTCCTAATCCCAAAGCCAGAAAGTAGGGCCTCAAAGGCAGTTAATAGTGCCCTTCAGTAGCTAGCCTTCGATTATTCTATAAAAATTACTTGTTTTGGATTAAGTTCACATCCTCTTAGCAAGTTAATTGTATCACAATCTAAAATATACTTCTTACATGTGAGCTTCAGGAATAATTGATCTACTGTGGAAAAAAAGAGTCCAATTGAATTTTTTTCGTTATCAGTCGATACTTTTCAATAGGTAGTATCAGAATGCCAGTACTTCGACCAAAACAAGCGGAAATCGAATTTATGAAAATATCAGACCGTGGTGGAATAGTGGCGCTTGGAGCTGGCCGGCCGGGAGCTAAAATCACCTTGGTCGCGAAAGATATCCCCCTCGTGATAAAAATCGACGACAATGGTCAAACTAGTATAACTACTTCTCTTCGGGCTTGAAGGCCGTCGTTCTTCGGAATTTCTTCCTGACGTTTCTCCGATGAATAAGCCTCTGAAGAAGCTGGCCACTCGCGCTAGCGAAACGTCAGGAAGAAATTCCGAAGAACGACGGCCTTCAAGCCCGAAGAGAAGTAGTTATACTAATAACCTCGGCCGCGAAAGCCTTAACCATTTTGTCAATGGTCAAACTGACACACAGAAATTGGCACATAATTTATCCGTCAGAGAAGAAAACTTCAGGGGTTTTCTGGCGCTCTTATATTTAAAACGTATTCTTCTCTCCATCTTTCTCATTATTTGGCTGGCCTTAAGTGAGAGGGAAGGAGACAGACAAATACGTTTTTTATACATGAGCGCCAGAAAACGCCTTTTGTCGTGCACTGTCACGTAAACGGAAATATTTACATTTGTGGATGGCGTAACAAAAACGATTCGAATCCTTTCTACACAGACATTGACTAAGTACAATGCTCATAGAGATATAGTTATTCAACCATATGGATTTATCATTTAAAAGGATGGATACTACGGGTAGATGGCACTAGTGATTTCGTTTCCAAGTCATGTATTTTTTTCTTTCGTTTTTACGGACGTCGTAGCCTGAATCCTGAATCAATTTTCTTGAACACTCAAACATAATACCACGAGATAGCAATCAATTCAGAAACAAGTGGAATTTTTTGTCAATGTCGTAGATCATTCATGTTTTGAAGATCTCGCAATGCCTAAACTTCAATTTCCTTCATAAACTTCTATCGTCAACTCTATTTTAAAGCTTCATTATTTTTCTCTCATCATTTCAGTCAAACTGACAGACAGAACTCTGCACCTATTTTTCTCTTCAGAGTAGAAAACTTTGTCGTGCATTGTCAAGTGAACAGAAATATCTATATTATATTGTAGATGGCCCAACAAAAACGCTTGAAACCTTTTTTTACACGGGCATTGACTAACTATATATCTCTATAAACAATCCTACAGTGCCATTACCGACATATCCTGGTATTTAGGTATCAATTCGATAGATGGCGGCACGCAACGGCCACTATTCGATAGATGAAGGAACGTAACAATAACATATTGTTACCCTGTAGGAGAAGCCGAACATTCCTGGGGCCCTACTCTCGAATCACTCGCAGTTCTACATACACGCTGTTGGTAAGTTGCGACAAATCTGATTGGTCTCTGCCTGGACGACTGTGAGGATCGCTATTTAACACAGAGTCCAGGAATGTGGCTATTCCTACGAGGTAAACATACTATTTTTCCGCAAATCGCTTAAAATTCGACAGATATTAATTAGTTTCGAAAAATTCGCGAATAATTCCACTTACAAATAGTGCTTTGACATTCATATTATTGGGTTACTGAAGAAACTTTGTAAATCATTTATGTAGATCACTAACAACAGTAACGAAACTTCTTTCCTGTAAGGATATATCATTTCCTTACTGCAAGGAAAAAAACATTTCCTTACAGTAAGGAATAAAACATTTCCTCACAGTAAGTAAATCTTGACTTTTTCTCTAAGAAATTTTGACAGGAATATCAAAATTTCCTAGCTATATGAAGAAAATGTATCTTTCTGTCTTTTGAGCATTCCCACTTGAATTATTCGGTATGCTGGCTGATCATCATAGACCGGGGTAGTTGCTCGTCATTAGTAAAGGGTAGTTAAACCCAGATAATGACCAATGTCTGCTAATATGAATGACTCAATCAAAATGACACGTTATATGTTGAAGGTTTTGTTGAGATAACGCGAACAGACAATCTAACTGTCATCACCATCTCAATTTCGGTCTTACATGCAAGTAATACCCAATAATCACAGATCTAGAGACCGAGGCAATAGATGAAAGAAATCTGTAAGACTCAACAATGAGATATTAAAAGAAGGAAAAGTATCTTGTTTCGAAGAGAAATGCTCATTGTTAATTTTTGAATCAAGATACTATTCATTATTTGAGTAGCTCATTCTCGAGTATTAAAGATTCCTTTAACCTAATAATGATAAATTACGTCACACATCCAGAGGATTTTTTCGTTTTGAGTGCATTTGAAAAAATGGTTTTTTAAAAGCTTTCCATGAAAATTAAGTCTTGCTAACACAGTAAAAAATCATCTAACAATTAACTTCTCGTTGTCGAAATATTTCACCAATAATTATGTTCTTCTTTTCATTTGTTACATTCAAAAAAAAATTGAAATCAAAACTTTTATCGAATGTGTTTCATAACCTAATGAAAACTTCCAATGACCAAGGTAACATATACGTAGTTGAATGAAACACTTCGGTAATTTATCTCGATCGAATCGGGTTCCTACCAAATTAATAATTTTTCATCTTCTATATCTACGAAAACTTCAAATGGTACACCTATGTCAAACCAACATAAATAGATACATATACAGTGCATTTCTTCAATGCCCCCCCCTTTTATTTTTTGAACGGTACAATTCAAGAAATTGAAACTTGGGATAATGAAATTAATGGATGAATACCACATTCTGCACTGAAATTGATTGATGAAAATTTCTAGATGGTATAACAGATCGAATATCTTCAGAAAAAAATGCAAAAACACGTCGATTTTTATTCCAAGGGTCACTATTACCCATACAAAGAAACAGCTTCAGGAGATTTTGTGAGACAATCATCACAAGCCCTGCAGCAGCCAGACTGCACAAAGCTATGGCGAGGGGCAGGGAGCAAGGACCAATGTCACTCAGAAGAACAGATGGCAGCTACACAGAGGATGAAGAGCAACGAGCTCTCCTCTTACTGGAAACGCACTTTCCGGGTAGCACACCATTTGAACCCAACAGATCAATGGAAGAACCAGGTGAAGCCAAACGAGAAGACTGGGAAGTAGCAAAAATCATATGCACTCCCCAAAGGTTGAAGTGGGCAATTGACTCCTTCCAACCATTCAAGTTCCCTGGAATTGACGGAATATTTCCGGCCCTTTTGCAAAAAGGGCATACGAAACTACTGCCGTTCATTATTAAAGCAGCCAGATACAGTCTGGCGCTCGGGTATATACCGAGCAACTGAAGGGCACGGGTGACCTTCATTCCCAAAGTAGGAAAGAAGGACCCCACCCTCCCGAAGTCATTCAGACCAATCTGTCTCTCTTCCTTCTTACTGAAGACACTGGAGAAGATTGTAGATAATTACATAAGAACCGAGATACTGGAGAAGGTGCCATTGCACCCCGGGCAGCATGCATACAGGGCGGGCAGATCAACGGAAACCGCTCTGTTAGTGCTAACCGAAAACATCCAGAGATCACTTGAGCTTGAAGAAATGGCAATATTCGCCTTCTTAGACATTCGACAACATCTCTCACGAAGCAATAAAAAGAGCCCTGATGAACAAGGGAGTGGACAGAACCACATCCAGATGGATGTGCCAAATGCTGGCTACAAGAACTGCGGAAACTTTCGTATCAGCACAAACAGAGGATGCCCACAAGGAGGGGTACTATCACCTCTGATGTGGAGTCTTGTAGTAGACGAACTACTCGGAACACTGACCGGGAACGGAGTCACTTGCCTGGGATATGCTGACGACATAGTCATTATGGCCAAAGGCAAATTCGAAGGAATCCTCTGCGATCTAGTTGAAAGGGAGCTAGAGACTACCAGAAGGTGGTGCCTCTCAGTGGGGCTGAGAATCAACTCAGCGAAAACCACAGTGGTACCCTTCACTAGAGGAACAAAGCTTCATCACCTAAGGACCGTTCGTCTCCACGGAGCAGACTTAGAATGGCAGCAAGAGGCGAAGTATCTAGGGCTTATCCTAGACTCAAAACTACTCTGGAACAGACACGTAGAAAAGACCGTCAACAAGGCAAAAATCATCACTGATGGTGTGCAGGAACATTGCGGAAAAAACGTGGGGCTGTAACCCATCGGTCCTGCGATGGATGTACACCATGATAGTGAGACCTATGATCACCTACGGAGCAGTAGTGTGGCACGGCAGAACCGAAGTCGCCACAACAAGGAAAACCTTAGAGAAGGTGCAAAGACTTGCATGTCTCTGCATAACAGGAGCAATGAGATCCAACGGCAGCACTAGAGGTCATCTTGGACCTCACACCTCTCCATATCATGGTGAGGAGAACACCTTGGGGAGCACACCTCAGGTTGGCCAAAGTCGGACTCAAAGGGATAGCACGCGGGGAGGGGAAGGGGGGGGAATGAGCCTCTCCCGAAAGCGCACACCTTGCCGATCTCCCAGCTGACGAAATCATCAAGAAATTCAGTTTTATGAAACTCTTTCGAACAGTACTGAGTACCAAGAGAGACTGGAGCATAGAATCCATTCAAGCACTAGGAAGGAATACCATAACATGGTACACAGACGGGTCCAAAACTCCCGAGGGAACTGGAGCAGGAGTCTATGGGCCTCGCACCAAATACTTCGAGCCCATGGGCCAGTTCCCCAGCATTTTTCAAGCGGAAATTCACGCCATAGAAAAGTGTATTCAGCTCAACCTCGACAGGAAATATCGGAACAAGGAAATTGCGATCCTCTCCGATAGCCAAGCAGCCATCAAAGCGTTGAGTTCCTCTTGCATCAATTCGAAGATGGTTTGGGAATGCCTACACAAACTTAACGACCTAGGCAGGAACAACAAGGTGACCCTCCTCTGGGTGCCAGGGCACGTCGGAGTGGAGGGGAACGAACAAACAGACATCCTGGCACGAAAAGGTGCATCAACACCACTGATCTTGCCAGAACCATTCTGCGGACTTGGAAGCTCTCACTTCCAAGAAGAACTCAATAGAACGGAAGAAGCAATGAGAGCAACACACTGGGAAAGACTTCCAGGGCTGCAGCAGGCCAAAGATCTCCTCGGAAACTTCAACCGAGCAAGATCGAAGACACTGATTAACCTCAGCAAAACTAGTCTAAAGGCAATCACGGGATTTCTTACGGGGCATTGCAGACTCAAAGAACACCTGAGGAAGCTAGGCTGAGAGGAGGACAGCACCTGCAGGTTCTGCGGGGAACATCCAGAAACACCCCATCACATCCTGATGGAGTGTTTTGATGTACATCACAAAAGATCGAATATACTGGGACCATTCCAGCTGACTGTGGGAGAAATACCACGAATAGATCCCCTCGAAATC
The DNA here is from genome assembly GCA_032362365.1 of Zygogramma bicolorata. Classification (NCBI taxonomy): domain Eukaryota; kingdom Metazoa; phylum Arthropoda; class Insecta; order Coleoptera; family Chrysomelidae; genus Zygogramma; species Zygogramma bicolorata. The sequence continues at coordinate 5,051,497 of JAVJAQ010000137.1, forward strand.
CTTAAATTCCTGAAGGAATTGAGGCTTGAGGGGCTGCTATAAACGAGAACACCTTGAGATAGCAGAAGAAGATGGGGCACAATAGATCTAAGCAGGTCACCATCCAACTCACCAATACCCAATACCAATTACCCATACAATTTGAATAGGGAAAATAGTAAGTGATACACATCATTGAAGAGGTAATTTTATGAGGAATTCAGCCAAATCAATTTTCGCTTCCTAACTTTCTATTTTGGCGCCCTCTTGGGGGAAAAATGTTCCGTATTCCAAATTTTGATACTTCATTTGCAAGATAATTTGATATAAATGCGGTGACAATACATTACGGCAGAAAACACAAAATGGTGCCCTCAAAATGGCTGACGAGATTTGCAATTATGGTATATGTGGTGGTTTGCAGGATAGAAAATTATGATTTGTTTGTCAATGCAAAAAACAAGATGATGGCTCCAAGATGGTGAATGAGACTTATCAATTATGTTCCGATTCGATTCAAAATTGTATTGTTTCTTTTCCTTAGAAAAATTCTATAATGCATTGTCACCAAATTTATGTAAAAAAAGCATGCAAATGAAATATCCTAATTTAGAATACGGAACAGTTGTTTTTACCGCTAGAGGGCGCCAAAATAGAAAGTTAGGTAGCGAAAATTGATATGGCTGAACTTCTTATGAAATCATCTCTTCAATGATGTGACACACTTACTTCTGTGATTGGTTCAATATAGATGTCTCGTAAGTGGAAAAAGTTGTGTTGAACTAATATGAATCAATATTGACAAACCGATATTTCAATATGTGTATTGGTTCAATAAATTTCAAGTGCATATTGTAAGGTGCAATATGGATATAATATGGGTTTGATAACTTATTACTAGTATCAACATTCCCGTTTCAGGTGATATTAAATAATATTAGTTCAACAACATATATTTGAATATTGTCTGCATATTTTTTTCAACATCGGAATTACAATATATGTTCGATATTGTTTGGGAGTGTAGATTACAGTATTGAATTCAAATTAGGCGGTACTTATGTCGGCATAATACTGCAAAATAGATATGCAAATTCTGATATTGCTTGAATATTGAAGGGTATTGAGATTTTGAGATTGATCACATAGTGTATTCAAACAAATATAGATATTGGTGATACAATATTTACAATGAATTATTCCTTAAAAACTGTGGAAAAATTCAAATATCGATACGTGTTGAATTTCAATACCAGAAAATTACGTCGAAAACTTTTTGCACAGCAAGTTTCACATTCCTTTCCATTTTACATGAGATAGTAATCCTTCAAGGATTTTTCAAATATAGTTTCATTATAACCAAACTTGCTAACATTTTGATGTTGTCTTGAATATAACTTGAAGTCACCACTTCTATACCACTTCACTCATTCTGAAAACAAGTTTCCCCGTGGCGTAGTGTGTATAGTGGTCGACAAATGATATTGTTATTATGAAGATAGTGAGTTCAAGCCCCACAGCAGCCAGAAATATTTCCAGTTGAGTATTCGGTTTCAATACATGTAAGTGAATTTTATTGTTTGACTGTCAGGTGAAAAACGAATGAATACTTCCGACCATAATTACTGAAAATTAGGAAGTGACATTAATCGAATATATCTTTTTGTCGATATATCCTTACATTTTTTTCGGAAATTGATCCAATATCGCTATATGTTCACATTTTCTGTATGGCCAATATGATATTTCCAATATAAGGTCAATGTTCCCGTAATATGAAAACACTGTTGGTCTAATATGGTTGTGCTACTTGGGTCGAATATCCTGGGGGTATACCGATCATCCAAAAACATTTATTAAATCAAAACAAATGCAAATAACTTTATTTTTTCATAATCCCAGAATCCCCAAAGTGACCTATGACAGAAATAACTATATAATACATCAGATAATTTTACTTCACTGATTCCTAATCCAACGAAATGTCCTGTAAGTATACCGATCTCCCAAAAAAAATTATCAAATCAAAACAAATGCAAATAATATTATTTTTTCATAATTACAGAATGCCCTAAGTGATATATGACAGAAATGACCTATATACTTCAGATAATTACATCATTGATTGCTTATCTAATTAAATCTCCTGGAAAAACTCTTTTAAAATGAGAGCAGCTATAAATATTTTCATTTTTCGGATCAATAGAAACCCCCACTTCTATATGATTGAATTAACCTATAAAAAAAACGTCGATTTACAAAATATGTTCCTGAACTAGTCAAATTACAAGCCTCTGCAATACTTTCCTGGTTAATACTTCAACGAACATTGGATTACTAGAGAGTTTCTGTTTGAATCAGGATACTTTTCATTATTCGAGTTGCTCATTGTCGAGTATTATATACTCCTTCGATCTTAAATGAAATACGGCACACATCTAGAGGATTTTTTCATTTTCAGTTCATTTCGTTGATAGGTTTATCAAAAACTTATCATTTAAATTCATTCCAGCTGCCACAGTAAAAAGTATCTATAAATTAAAATTGCGTAGTCAAGATATTTCACCAATAAATGTGTTCTTCTTTTCATTCTTACATTGTTATATTGTTCACCTTATACATGTGAAATCGAAACTTTTATTGAATGTATTTCTATACCTAATGAAAACTTAATATAACATAACATACACGTATTTGAATGAAAAACTTTGGTAATTTGTCTCAATCGAATCGGGTTTGTAACTTCATTTCTTTTTTCTACATGAGGGAAATCTAAGTGATATATGAAAAACATTAATAAAATCGAAAAAAATGCAAATATTTTCTTTACTTGATCCCAGAATATACTAAGTGATATATGACAGTTTCACTGATTCCCAATCCAATGAAATGTCCTGATGGAAGTATAACGATGTTCCAGAAATATTTATTAATCAAAATGAATGCAAGTAATATTATTTTTCAATAATCCCCTGAGTGATATATGACAAAAATAACCTATATAATTCAGATAATTACCTTCTTCACTGATTACTAACCCAATGAAATGTCCTGGAAGTATACCGATCTTCCAAAAACATTCATTAAATCAAAACGAATGCAAATAATATAATTTTTCATGATCCCAGAATGCCCAAATTGACATATGACAGAAATAACCTATATACTTCAGATAATCACTTCACTTATTCCTAATTCAATGAAATGTCCTGGAAGTATACCGATCACCCAAAAACATTCATCAAATCAAAACGAATTCGAAAAATATTATTTTCTCATGATCCCAGAATGCCGGAAGTGATATACGACAGAAATAACTATATACTTCAGATAATCACTTCACTGATTCCTAATTCAATGAAATGTCCTGGAAGTATACCGATCTTCCAAAAATATTTAATAAATCAAAACAAATGCAAATAATATTATTTTTTCATAATCCCAGAAAGCCCAAACTGATATATGACAGAAATATCCTATATACTTCAGATAATCACTTCACTGATTCCTAATTCAATGAAATGTCCTGGAAGTATACCGTTTTTCCAAAATCTCTTTTGGAATGAGAACGGCTATAGATATTTCCATTTTTCGGCTATATATGGAAACACCAACTCATATATGATAGAATTAACCTATTTACGTCGATATACAAAATGTTTCCTTGAACTAATCAAATTACAAGCCTCTGCAACACTTTCCTGGTTAATACTTCTACGAACATTGGATTACTAGAGAGTTTCTGTTTGAATCAGGATACTTTTGATTATTTGAGTTGCTCATTGTCGAGTATTATATACTCCGTTGATCTTAAATGAGATACGTCACACATCTAGAGAATGTATTCATTTTCAGTTCATTTTTTTGTAAGGTTTTTCAAAATCTCATCATTCAAATTCATTCCAGCTGACACAGTGAAAAGTATCTATCAATTGAAGTTGCGTTGTCGAAATATTTCACCAATAAATGTGTTCTTCTTTTCATCGTTATATTGTTCACCTAATAATTGTGAAATAGAAACTTTCACTGAATGTATTCTATACCTAACAGAAACTTTCAGTGGCCAAGGTAACATAAACGTAGTTGAATGAAACACTTTGGTAATTTGTCTCAATCGAATCGAGATTGTAACCAATTTTTTTTTTCTACATGAGGGAAATCTATGTGATATATGACCGACTTTACATATATACATGGGTGAATTACAATTTTTTTATAATTCGAAATGTCCTGGTATACCGATCTTCCAAAAACATTAATTAAATCAAAACAAACGCAAATAATATTTTTTTTTTAATCCTAGGATACACTAAGTGATATATGACAGTTTCATTAATTCCCAATCCAATGAAATGTCCTGATGGAAGTACAACGATGTTCCAAAAACATTAATTGAATCAAAACGAATATAAATAATATCATTTTTTAATAATCCCCTGAGTGATATATGACAAAAATAACCTATATAATTCAGATAATTACCTACTCCACTGATTACTAATCCAATAAAATGTCCTGGAAGTATACCGATCTTCCGAAAACATTCATCAAATTAAAACGAATGCAAATAATATAATTTTTTCATGATCCCAGAATGCCAGAATTGACATATGACAGAAATAACCTATATACTTCAGATAATCACTTCACTTATTCCTAATTCAATGAAATGTCCTGGAAGTATACCGATCTTCGAAAATCATTCATCAAATCAAAACGAATGCAAATAATATGATTTCTTCATGATCCCAGAATGCCCAAATTGATATATGACTGAAATAACTCTCTACTTCAGATAATTACTTCACTGATTTCTAATCCAATGAAATGTCCTGGAAGTATACCGATCTTCCAAAAACATTCAATAAATCAAAACAAATGCGAATAATATTATTTTTTCATAATCCTAGAGAGCCCAAACTGATATATGACAGAAATAACCTATATACTTCAGATAATTACTTCACTGATTCCTAATTCAATGAAATGTCCTGGAAGTATACCGTTTTTACAAAAACTCTTCTGGAATGAAAACGGCTATAGATATTTTCATTTTTCGGATATTTATGGAAACACCCACTCATATATGATCGAATTAACCTATATACGTCGATATACAAAATGTGTCCCTGAACTCATCAAATTATAAACATATATATATATATACATATATATATATATATATATATATATATATATATATATATATATATATATATATATATATATTCATATATACATACATACATACGTATAAACAATTCATATACATTGAGGTATTGGTATTTGATAGCGTGCTTTGGAAAAATGAATAAACCAATTATTAAACGTCAGACTTTCGTTGGTGGTTGTGGATTGTGATAGCTACCAATTATAATAGAATCATGTCAAGATTGGGTTACAGTTATGAAGATTTCTTGAATTTATTAATAATTCATGGTGAGTGCAATAGAATTGCAAGTAGAACATGCCGAGTATTTCATGAAAGATATCCACAACTTCCGAAGCCGAATAATAAAATAATCGACTACTAAAAAACTGTAGGTTGAATGGAACCTTTCTTCCAAAAATCATTCGTAGAAGACTGAAAAGTGGATGATGATGACAATGATTTAACAGTTTTGGGATACTTTCATGCAAATCCAAATGCTTCTCTGCACGAGGCTGAAAGGGAGACCCTACGTGACAATTTGTTGAATTCTCAATAAGCATAAATGGCATTCCTATAAATTCTACTATGTGCATCATTCGAAAGAGATTATTTACCTCGTAGAGTAAAATTCTTTTGAATGGGTACTTGTCAAGACTCAAGAGGATGAACATTCCCTTGACAATATCATATGGGCAGATGAGGCCAAGTTCACAAAAAATGGAGTTTTCAATAGACTCAACAGTCATTATTGGGTGCCAGAAAATCCCCATGTTGTCCGCCAAAGAGGTTTTCAAGAAATATGGCAATTCAATGTATTTTGTGCCAGCTCATTCAATCAGCGAAGCTTCAACTGAAATCTTCGAAGACAGATGGATTGGTAATAATGGACCTTTTCGTTGGCCTCCTAGAACACCAGATGGCAATCCATTAGATTATTTCGTGTGGGGTTTCATTAAAAATATGGTTTACTCTACTCCAATAACAACAATGGAAGATATGAAATCGAGAGTTACAACTGCTTTCAATAGTTTGACTCCAGACTTGATCAGAAGCGCTACACATGACAATCTTCTGAAGAGATCACATGTTTGTTCAAGTAGAGGTTCATTAATTTATGGGTTTATCATTTTCAGTTCGTCTTTCAGCGTTAATAAAACTATCGTTTGAAGAGAAGTTTCATTCGATGTTTGAGGAGTATTTTATTAATTATCTTTCCATTGTATTATCTGTGACTAATCGAGAAACATCAAACGAAACCTGTTTTACAAAAATGAGTGATGTACAAGGAAACCATGTCAGTTTCCGTTTGAAACAGTTTATCTCGAAAACGGTTCGAAATCTAGATAGTATTATCTGAACAAAGTCAATCTGAAATTGAATGTAGAGCTCAGAAATGTTGAAATATACAGGGTGTTTCACTCATTTTTTCATGAGATCAAAGTATCTGCATTTTTCGAGGACCCTGTATGAGGCAAATGAAAATATGACTCGAAGTGAAGATCCTCATAGTATCACTCCACTTCATTTCGAATTTGATCGTTTAAGTGCTAGAGAGTTCAAGATTTTCAGCATTTATAAGAGTTCATGTTTGGTAAAAGAAATATCGAAATTATTCTATATCTCCTAAACGGTAATAGATACGTATAGGGAAATAGTATATGAATTTGTTGAAAAAGTGATAATGAATCATAATATGATATTCAATATTACGGGGTGTTCTTTTAGAAAAATTGAAGAAGCCGCTACTTCATAGTAGAAGCGACAACGCCGCATCGTCTGAAATATTTTAGGTGTGTAGGTCATGTTGATTTATGCATACTGTGAAATTTTCAGGTTGATCCGCTGAATAATTTGTGAGATACGGCTAATTAACGTTATTCGTGACAATCCCTGTGTATATATATGTATATATATATATATATATATATATATATATATATATATATATATATATATATATATATATATATATATATATATATATATATATATATTTATTCGAAATTGTGACTGTATGCGTTATGTAGAGAGACTTATTTGGGTTGCAGTCTGGGGATGACAATTAGGCTGTTCTCTTTGTTTTTGTCGAGCTTTCGAAAATGTTTATTTTCTTTCTCAAGACTAAAACGTGAAAATCAATTAAAATTATTAAAAATGAATGACATATTTCACGAAGATCGGGAAGTCATTCATTTTTAATAATTTTAATTGATTTTCACGTTTTAGTCTTGAGAAAGAAAATAAACATTTTCGAAAGCTCGACAAAAACAAAGAGAACAGCCTAATTGTCATCCCCAGACTGCAACCCAAATAAGTCTCTCTCTCTCTCTCTCTATATATATATATATATATATATATATATATATATATGTATATATATATATATATATATATATATATATATATATATGCAACAAAGTGCGAGATTCATGGTGCTTTCGGAATTTTCATATATATATAGATATGTTAGCATGAAGATTCTCACGGACAAAGTATGATAAGCTGTTTTCTCAGGTTTCGTTCCGTGTTCTATCGTTTTGGTCCTCTGAAGGATTATAATCACGACGTCTCGGCAAAGTCTCATTTGCCATCTTCTAGGTGATGTTTAGAGTTTCGACCTCCGAACTCAACTCAACAGTTGAGTTGATTCAGCTTCTGGTATAGCTGTATTAATGTGAGTGAACCGTTTATTGAAGAAATGGGACTGTTTTTTTCGAAGACGTTTGTAATTTCAGTAAAATCAAGGCTTTGAACTTTCGAGTTCTGTAATTTCTACAAAGCGCTTATGACAGATGTATTCCTTACCTCGATGATGGCGGAAGCTTTGTGGAATGTGGGAAACACAAAAGGGAACTGTGGAATTCAAGCGAAGTCACGCTTAGGAAAAACACACATGTGACAATTACAATGTGAATATTTTGATTTCAATTGTTATTTTACCTTTTGTCTTCTCTTATATACCAGTATTATTATTTTAATCTATCCTAACCTCCCTGGTACTCAAAAACCAAGCAAAGGGTATGGTGATGCACTGCGTACCTCAAAACTCCTAAAGGCACTAGGCAACCTATACGATTCCTTCTGAATCCTATCGAAGTCACGAAGATTATTCAAATTTCACTTTCTCTTCTTATGATGGTTAATAATACACGAATATTAACCGGGATACGAAACAAGCCAAAAGTGAGTTTCGTATGGTTATTGCGAGTGTATTAATAACCATTAAATGGGAGTTGCATACGCTATTTTTCCCCACCCGAAACATAAAAACTATTGATATTATATTAATATTGTGGTCTGATCTGGGAATGGAAGGGATAATAACATTCACTTCATTATTGCTAGTCTCAATAGAAAGAATGTAGGCTTTCACAGTCGGTGTTGATACATCGCAAGTTTCTGAGGCTTGAGGGCCGTGTCCTGGAGTTCTGAGTTCCGGAGTTTTCGGCCACATCTGCGGCAGCCATCTTCAGCGGCATGGTCTTAGTTGAATTCTCCTGAGAGTTTACCACGCCGCTGAAGATGGCTGCCACACATGTAACCGAAAGCTTCGGAACTGAAAATTCCAGGACACGCCTCAAGCCCGAAAAACTTGCGATGAAGTCTCAATAGAGTTCAATATTGTATTGGGAGTGCTGATTTTATTCTGAACCGAGTTTTCAATTTAGCCTTCCATTGAATTGGATTTCTCTAATCAGTATCATGATGAGCTCATCATCATATTTCCATAATGGATCTCATTATGAGGGATTATGTGTATAAGTAGAGGGTGTCGAAAAATAATAATATAACATCAACCAGGTCGTGAGATTATGAAAATGAAATTGCTCCCGATTGCTCGGCGAATATGTGAACCAGGAATTTGAGCAAAACTTGTTGATGGTTTGATTCAATCATTTCCAGTTTCTCTATATTTAGATTAGTTAACCGTCTGTCTGCAGACACACTTGAGTAAATGCTGGACACAGGCATGCCACATTCTTGATATTCTTCTAATTTCAGAAAATTAAACAAGTATCCAGTTACAACAGAAAGTTTTTGATATATGGTGGTGATAGAAAATGGAGTGATATAATTTTTCACGATTAGTATGCAACTGGTAAAAACAACATTTTTGAGGATATTTGGTAGGAAGATTGGGTTATCAGAGGCCAAGCAGTCAGTGTTTCGAAAAGATGATGACCATGTGCGGAAGACATCAGAGTGCAAAGTACTATGTGGCTAATGTGTTTTACATACTCTGATTGAGAATTTCTGGGTAGTTCAATGAATGTTGAGTCTTTGAAGCGGAACAGATATTTGCTCCGAGATTTTCGAATAGGTCTGATCCAACATTTCCTCCCCTTTCCACCCCTGCAAAGATTTCTGTCAACATTCAGTCTACTGATTCGCGCTGGAATATAAATGTTCTTATTTTGTCAACACGAAACATTTCTGCAACGTGTTCTGCTGATAACGGTGAATTTTATACGTCTCGAAGTGCAAAGTGACATAGCTATTTCGAAGTGTGAGAGGTGCACCCAAATAATACTCAGCAAAACTGTTGGAAGGTGTGACAGTGAGTTCGGAGTTTTTATTTCTGTCGTTTCATATTCACGAAGTGACGGAGCCTGTTGAAATCGTTGAACGTGCTCGCAGTTATACAAGGAGAGTGTGTAGCAACGAATTTCGAATATGGAGTTGTCCGGAGTTTAAAAATGTTCTACTTCCCCGAAATAACTTCATAAGTTACACACGAAAACAGTTTCATTTCATGAATTGAAAGAGTTGATTTGTGAGTTGGTCCTTTGAACAGTTCGTGAATCATTTTTGAAAGAGGGTTTCTGAGAAATCCACGTTGTATTATTCGAATTTGCTAATCACAAAAATAAGGAAGCTGCTGTCCCTGAAAACAACACATGTGTCTCTGAAACCTCAATTAGTTGTAGAATATATTGAAAATTTTCCTAGAGATCAATTACCCTAAAACCAAACTGATATTTTTGGACTCGACGCGTGTTTCGCTAAAAAATTAGCAACTTCTGGAGAAGAAATTGATACTCTTCTCCTGAAGATGTTAACCTTGTTAGCGAAACGCGCGTGGAGTCCAAAAGTGTGAGTTTGGACTTAGAGTAATTGATCTCTAGGAAAAGTTTCAACTTTCTCACCAAAGGTTCCAATCTTATCGTTTATGCAGAATATATGACTAATTTCAAGACCAATTAAACTTCATATTCAATCCCAAGCATGAAATAATATTTAGTTCCCAAATGTCAACTACCCAACTTAATAGCTTTTCTTAGAACTGATTCATTTATCAACATTTTCAAATGCTTTTATCAGTCTCGGATGTTTGTAACGGTAAATTTTAACGTGGTTTTGACCAACTTAGAAACATCTGATTAATTTGTATTTTTTTCATATGCAGATTCACAGGAAAGGAAAGCCCTGTAATGTTCAAAGAATATCGCGTGAATCAGGGGACAGAAGATACGAGTTAACATTCACTTTGAATTTCTGAAGTTTGTAAGCCCCAGGAAAAACTTTTTTTGGCAAGGAGTTTCAAAGCTCAGCTGTTCTATTGAGAAAAGATCCCTGAGAAAGAGAGGGTCGACAGGTTTCCAAATTCACAACGAAGGGGTGGGAATTCTGTACTCGTTGAGTTATCTGTGTCGATATTGCTAAGGGGGAAACGATTGATAACAATTCGGAAGAGCATCGACCGAGAAAGTATTTCTAGAAGAGAGAAATGTCTCCGACTCTTGTACGATGTTCCAATGAAGTGAGCGAGTCTGTAAGCGAAGAATCACCAACAAGAAGAATTGCCTTTCTCTGAATAGAATCGAGAAGGATTAACAGATGTTTTGGTGCCGAACTCCACACATGAGAACCATATTCCAAGACAGGTCCTATCTGAGCCTTGTGGATGATTAGAAGCTGACGAGAAGTGAAGTATTTCTTTGCACGAAATAGAAATCCAAGGTTCTAGTAAGCACTTTTAGGGTCGATCTCTCTTGGTTTTCTCATGAGAGATCATCAATGATCTTAGGAATAGTTACTCCTGAAATCTGAATATTAGATGATGATAGGTCGACTTTTCTTGAGAAGAGACATGCCTGGGTTTTAGTGGCATTAAATTCCACCAAGTTCATGTCACCCCATTCTATCATCTTTACCAAGTCGTCGTTAATTTTATTGACGTTAATGTTTCTTTGAATTTTGGTTTCTCGAGCTGGTATGGGGATTCTGGAAGAGAAACTGGTATGGAGAGTACTGTCATCCGCAAAACTATGTATTGAACAAGATGTTTTCTCAAGCAAATCATTGATATGAAGCAGAAACAAAGTGGGCGCTAGAACTGAACCCTGTGGAACACGTGCATTTATTGTGATAATATCAGATGATACTCCATCAACAACCACATACAGAGATTTATCAGACAAGAAACTCTTCAACAAAGCACACAACTGAAGAGGCAAATCATAAGACGACAGTTTAGAAAGGAGACCCCGATGCCAAACTCGATCAAACGCTTTTGCAATATCGAGTGCAACAGCTATCGTTTTTTCGAATTTCTCGATTGAATGCTGCCAAATATGAGAAACATTAGCCAATGAGTCACTGGTTGATCTTTGACGGCGAAACCCGTATTGTCGATCATTAATTATTCCTGATTTCTCTAGATATTTGATGCGCTTCATATTGATTGCTTTTTCCATGACTTTGGAAATGATAGAAAGCAATGCAATTGGTCTATAATCACAAGGTATAGTTTTTTTTTCTTCTTCAGGAACTGGCTGAAATCTTGCTGTTCTCCAAAAATCGATGTTAATGCAATGATATGAAGAAATCGTCCCGAGACCTAATCAGGAAATTCAGAATAATTTTTTTTTCTAATGGCTTTGAAAATAACGAAAATTTGGCGAAGAAGCCTGAGAACTGGATCTCTTATACGAAGAAAAATTACAGAACAGACTTCAGTTGTTAATAAATCTGAACTGTTTTGTTCATTGTTTTCATTTTCTCCTGAAAATAAGAAGTAGGTATAGTTAAGCACTCATCTTCAAATGAACTCAAATATCCACAATCCACAGGAAGATTTGCGGTTTTCAAATAATATTATGGGCTTCTGTAAAATTTCTGCGACTTCAAGATGCTCTCCATGTTGCGCATTTTGGTGCTGATGGTCATAATAATAATAATCTATCAGAGCATTATAATTTTCTAAGAAATAATAGTTCTTAAACACTCAAAACCATATTTTTATAAAAAATCCAACTGGAAAGTGAGAAACAAATAATAGTTTGAAAAAATCAAAGACACTTTTGTCAAAAAATCAACAAAAAATTAAAAAATCGAGTATTACGATAATGGGCTATTCGTTTTGGTTTTTCATGTAAAACAAACTTTAAATTTTTTTCACACACCACTTGTAGGTATAGGTTTCGAAAAGATTCATTATTTTTTGCAGATTCTGATAAGTTTGTCCACATGTCGAATAATGAAGAATATAAAATCTTGAATCAATAACATTTCACTCATTCATTTAATGACAATAACATTCACATTTATATCAGACATTTCGTTCTTTGCTTTATAACATTACACACATTTTTATAGCGTAAACGACTATCTGGCCGCACCAACTCACATATTTGAATCTGAATCACTTTAATGGTGGCCTTCTGATTTAATTATCATGTTACTTCAATTGTATCGTTCATGCATATTTGTGTCGCCACTGGTGAAAGTTGAGTTCGTGTGAATGAAATGTTTGTTGGCTGCTCATCTGTTTGTATAGCTCAAACATTATTGTTCTGACTTGCTACAAATGTACAATTTTACATAATGTAGTTAATAAACTATCTATCTATCTATAATGGAACGAAATCCCACTCGCAATTCCTCAACGTTGACATTCTGTATCTTCAGAAAACCGTACAACTATAGTTCTAATGATTTTCTGTGTCGAACTGTATATTCCATCTTGGTGAATACGCCGAAAAGCATTTCTGTGATGTGAATTCAGCTCACTGGAACCCATAATTCCTGCTGAATTTGCAATGATGGCAGCAGAGAGTGTATGCAGTCGTACCTAACAGCCTCCAAATCATCTTCGCCTGGTTTGTGGTCGAATAAAAATGAAAAGTTGTTTTATCCCTCAAAGGAGTGATGTTATAGAGGCGTTGGAATCTATACCATTCACTGTGATTTAAGCTGCTTTCAGGCAGATTACTCGGGAAACGGCCCTTTGGAAAAGATGATCCCTCCATAATTTATGAAGAGGGAGAGACTGACTGGTTGCTTATTCCACAAGACCGCAGACGGAAAAAGGAAAAAAGGTGCCATCGAATATAAATCAGGAGAGGCTGAATTTAATTGCTTTGTGCCACGTTCGGTTTATCACCGCCGCCGATTAAGCAGATTATTTTGAGGATACACTTAAAGAATATTAGATAAGATGAGAACGATTCTCAATTCCTTTGACTTTGAGCGACCAGAAACATGTAGGCCAGTCGTCAGAAGAATGAGTCCGAAATCAATACATGAATTTTTTTGGCTCGATTTGTTCAATGAGATGTGAATTTCAAGAATCTTGATTTGTGGGAATCATTTCTTATGTGAACGTGAGTATGTTTTAGCAAGAAAGTAACATTTTTTTCTTTCTGTGCCACATCTACATAAATATCAGGAGTTTGACAAATTTACTAGAGATTGATAGCTATTTGTATAACAAGGGAGGAAAATGATACTTTTTCTCCCGAATAATCATTCAAGGGAGGAAAATGCACTTCACCCTAATGGTAAACATATGATTTTTTTGCCTTCCTCTAATAACAAGTCATTTTTTTTTGAATGAATTGTTCATGAAAAAAAAAAAAAAACAAAATTTATCAAAGAACTGAAACTAAGAAGTAAGTAGGTACGGTATAGCATACTCCTGGAATCCCAAAAATGGGAAAAAGCTACAGAACAAAGAGAAAATAGTAGCAAAAGTAAAGAAAAAAAGATGTGCACCAACTCGTTGCGCTACCGGGACCCACAATCAACTTTTGCGGAATCATGACATAGCGTATTGCTGTAGCTCTATTATATAATATTTGCCGCTCAACTTTAATTTTCCTTATTCACTTAATTACTTCTCGAAAAGATTTTGCCTTCTCCACTGATTCCTTTCATTTTCAAAATACAGGAAAAACGGTAAAATTTATACTTACCTATATAATAGAATATAGTTTAGGACGTCAATGCCGAATAAGTTATTTCATTGATGACGCACCATGACGTCACTTTTAGTTTTTCTCCCTAGGAAGAAAAAGGAAGACTTTGCTTCTCACAATGAGGCCAGGAAATGTAAACTTTGGATAGAGGTGGACGAAAAAAATATGTCCCCAAGCATTGAGCTGTTCAATCACTAGGTTTCGAGATGTGAGGGTTTGAAGGTCGGGCTGGAAATAGTGAAAATCACTCAAAAACGCCTTTTTCCATATCTCGACTAGTAGTTGATAATCGAAGCCTCGGACGAGAAAATAGTTATTTATTATAGACAGGAAAAAGTATTAGATTTTAGATCGAGTTTGTGTTGTAATTTCATAAAAGGTGACATTTTGTTACCTGTCATCAGAGATAAAATGTCAAACTTTTTTCCTGTCTCAGAAAAAAAAACATTTGAACTTCTATTAACGAGATAACAAAAAAGAAGGAATGGGATTAGGCCCAATAGCCTGCGATAATTGGTTGTCAAGATAGGAAACGTCAAAGATTACCTGAACACAAGTTAACTATATCAAATGGGCCTCATATCATGTGTATCGAAATATTTAATTAACTTTCAATATTCATTAAGGAAATTTCTAATCCAATAAATTTCAAAAATAGCGTCAAACACATCCCACATCTAATATTGTGATATTTTTTTATGTAGTTATATTCTTTTTTCACATGTATATTCCATATTATATAACATATTTTTTTCAATCCAATCTCTTACAAGAGAAAATAAAGGCAGAGACTATTACTTCCTCGCCATTATTCCCTAAGGAAATAATATATGGCATAATACTTACATTATGTTTCAGTCGTAAATAAACACTATTAGGTATTTTCTCTGAACCTACCCTGTTATTTATCCCCTGTGAGATTATTTGGAACAGTTTTTTTTTGAAATTGAATTTTTGACAATTATCGTCTGCGAAATGAAAAGAAAAAATTATATTAAATATAGGGTGAGTTGAGCCACAACACAACCACATTATATGAATATAATAAAACGTGAAACAGTGGAAAGTGTTACCAGTTGATATATTTCATCGAATCACAGGCATTGCTTCTCAATATGATTTTTGAATAAACTGAAATAATTGCATTCATTAATAGAGTATCACTTTGAAGTTGAATCTAGCATCTTCCTATAAGTAACAAATTCATTGTGTCTACATGATTTATAATTTATGGTCTCGAGGATATGTAAACTCACTCATGTATCAGTTATCTCTGTCGATATTAATTTCCCTATCAAGTTAGACAATTGAAATAACAGAAATAACGACAGCGGAATTTTGATAAAGACCTCGGATTCACCTTCCCAATCAATCCCATGTGTGATAAGAAAGTTATTTGGGGTCGAATGTCAAAATTGCAGGTTTTTTGGGTTTTCCTCGAAAATGCTATTTTATAAGAAAATTACTCAAGATCAAAGTTGTATATTATTTCGGAATTCACTACAAAAGTGGTACCATTATTTTTTCTCTCAGTATCACCATTCTTGAGGTATCGCATTTGTAATTGTCACATTCTACATAATATTCACACATTTTCCACAAATATACATATTTAGGTATTTTGCAAGCAAAAATGTCTATTTGTGTCTCTCTCATAAATAAACTATATACTATCAAGAAAATCACACATCTATTAATTTTAATTATTGAATGTGGAGACGACTTGCCTTTTTAAGACTTGATAATTAACCAGCAGCCGAGCGGGGGCACTTCATGAGGAAAAACGCTGTTCTTTTCGCGGGGAATTTTCGTGTTGTCTTGCATGCCATTTTGGATTTGATTAATATATATAATTTCGAATTATTGCGTGAATTTTTCAAATTTTTCAAATTCAAGCAAACGTTTGAAAAATTCCGTGACTTTTCCTTGCACGCTGCCTTGTATTATATTATTATGCCAGAAACCTGTCTATTTTTCATATTGTTATACTTTGAGTGAGTAAAACGCAGTTGAACAGGGAAAAGTAAATTGTAATGTATATAACACTTGCAAAGTTATTGACAATCAACAAAATCTAATTTTGAAAAAGGGGCCAGGAAGACCATCATTACTCAGAAACGGTTCCGCAGGAAGACCCAGAAAAGTGTATAATATGATACAAGTAAATTCGGAAGAAGCAGCTCAGATTGGCATTGATGAAATGAGCAACCCAACCTTGAAGGAAACAAGCTTGCTCGGATTACATTTTCGAAAAACTGGTTGTTCTCTCGAAGGATTCGTAGATGCTGATTGGGGAGGAGACTTGGATAACCGAAAATCTTACACAGGATTTGTTTTTACTTTTGCTGGAGCCGCAGTGTCATGGGAATCTAAGAAACAAAAATCAGTTGCTTTATCTAGTACCGAGGCAGAGTATATGGCACTCTCCGAAGCTGCAAAGGAAGCCATATATATGAGAAATTTTTTGAAAGAACTCGGACATTTGAAAGAAGATGCTGGAGCTACCATTCTATATTGTGACAACCAAGGGGCTCAAAAACTCACTAAGAATCCTGTCTATCATTCCCGGACAAAACATATAGACATTCGCCATCATTATATCCGAGAAATGTATGAAAATGAAGAAATAGATCTGAAATATTTATGCACCGAAGATATGACAGCTGATATATTTACAAAGGCACTTTCCAAAGAAAAATTCAAGAAACACCTAGGAAGTTTGGGCCTTGAAGAAGTTAACCCACATTGAGAGGGGGTGTTGAAGAAAACAGTTTTTACATTGTGTGTTACTTTATTTTATCATACTATATACATATTTTATGTTTAATATGAAATGTAGTAGTCCATGTTGTTGTTGATTGTCAATAACTTTGCAAGTGTTATATACATTACAATTTACTTTTCCCTGTTCAACTGCGTTTTACTCACTCAAAGTATAACAGGTTATGGGCCCAGGTAGCTCAGTTTAAATATTGAAAGGGGAAAGTAAAAATAAAATCCATTTTGATGGCGCTGTCCTTAACTCAAGTAGAGAAATTAGGGAAAAACAACTATGATACCTGGAAGCTGCAGATGGAGGCAATTCTTATTAAAAACGATCATTGGTCCCATGTGAATGGTGAAACGACTAAACCAGACGATGCTACAGCAGCAGATGCATGGAATAAAATGGACCAGAAAGCTAGAGCAGACATAATTTCATCAATGCAAGCATCCGAATTATGTCTCATAAAGCAATGCAAAACTAGTAATGCAGTATGGGAAAAACTCAAGGAAGTGTATGAATCTCGTGGACCAGCGAGGAAGGCAACTCTCCTGAAGCAAGTTCTGTTTACAAAAATGTCAGAAGAAAATGACATGAAAGATCATCTCAATTCATTCTTTGACACCGTTGACAAAATAAAAGAGATGGGAATTGAAATGGCTGATGATTTACTATCAATCCTGATGTTATATAGTGTACCTAAAAGCTACGAGAATTTTCGATGTGCCATAGAAGCAAGAGACGAACTTCCCAAACCAGAAGCTCTCAAAGTCAAGCTCATCGATGAATCCATCGCAAGAAAAAGTGATCAAACTTCCTCACATTGTGCCCTTTATTCAAAATCCAAACAATTTCCTAGAAAAGGAGTGAACTGGAAATCAGAACATGACCATTCGAAGACGAAAAGCGAAAAGTCAGATGATCCACTTCTGAAGCAAACCAAATTCAGGTACAAGTGCAACTACTGTCACCTATTCGGCCACAAGGGTTCAGAATGCCGTAGAAGATCAGCAGTTAGACAAAGTACATCAAATGTGGAGGAGGAAGAAGCACTCATGATTCGACATTCAGAAGATCCCACAAATGAAGAAATCACAAGCATCCAAGCGGTTTTCAGTGCAGATACCACCAATACACAAGAATGGTGTTTGGATAGTGGTGCAACTTCACACATGTGTCACGATATATCACAATTTTCCGATTTTATCCATGTCAGTGATCAAAAAGTACGTCTCGCAGTGAACAAAACCACTGATATAATCGGAAAAGGTACTGTTCATTTATCCGTTTCCGAAAGTTCTGGAACTAGAAGTTTGAGATTAGAAAATACTCTCTACGTTCCCGAAATAAAAACGAACCTTTTATCAATTTCGAAAGCGTCAGACAAAGGTCGCAACGTCATATTTTCAAAAACGGATGCAAAGATCGTAAATGAAAATGGTCAGCTTATCGCCAGAGCTTTAAGAAAAGGTGAACTCTATTACATTCAAGCTGAATCGGAAAGTACAGCCCTTGCATGTGGGGGAGTCAGCGATTTGCAAAAATGGCATCAGCGTTATGGCCACTTAAATGAAGTTGATTTGAAGAAAATGAAAAATGAAAATTTGGTCAATGGAATTTCATTCAACTCACGTGACCAGTTACCTGCATGTGAAGTTTGCATTATGAGTAAACAATCGGCAGCAATTTTGCCAAAATATTCGCTCAATAGATCTGAAAACTTCCTGGATATCATTCATTCAGATATTTGTGGGCCGATTAGAAGTAAATCAATAGGAGGTGCATTGTACTTCGCTACTTTTATTGATGATAAGTCCAGATGGGTTGAAGTTTACTTCTTGAAACATAAAAATGGAGTAAGAGAAGCATTTTGGAAATTCCAGAAGTATATGGAAAAGCAGATGGAACGAAAAATAAAAATCCTGAGGACAGATAATGGATTGGAGTATTGTGGATCGGAATTTACAAAATATTTAGAAGAAAATGGTATAAAGAGGCAGTATTCAACAGCATATACACCACAACAGAATGGGGTTTCTGAAAGAATGAACCGAACGCTTGTAGAAATGGCAAGATGTATGCTACTTCAATCAAATTTACCGCATCACTTCTGGGCAGAAGCTATTGCCACTAAGGTATACATCAGAAATCGAAGTTGTTCAAGTAGTCTGAATAACAAAACTCCATTCGAAGTTTTCAAGAATAAAAAGCCAACAGCATCTCATTTCAAAACCTTTGGATGTAAAGCTTTTGTTCTGATGAAATCACCAAAGGGAAAACTTCAATCCAGATCACATGAATGCGTTTTTGTTGGTTATTCATCAGACTCAAAAGCATACCGCCTGTGGGACCCAAATACCAGGAAAATTATCAAAATTATTGATGTTAAATTTTTGGAAAACAAGCAATCGATGATTGAGCAAACTCCAGAGAATTCTACCTTTTTCGATTTCAAACTTGAATCCGGTGCCATTTCTAATAGTAATCGGGAAGGAAACCAATTTCAGGCCACAGAAAATCATTTTGATGACAATGTCACAGTTGACGCAGAACACTTGACAGAAAGTTCAGTCATTTCCAATGAACAAAATCTAATTTTGAAAAAGGGGCCAGGAAGACCATCATTACTCAGAAACGGTTCCGCAGGAAGACCCAGAAAAGTGTATAATATGATAAAATAAAGTAACACACAATGTAAAAACTGTTTTCTTCAACACATATGTTAGGGTTAATTATCTAGCCTCAAAAAGGCATTCAGTGTAAAATGGGAGAACGTCACCTGTCACCACTACCTGGTCTCTTACAAGTGGTGTGGAAACGGGTGCATATTATGTAAAAGGCGACTCTAACAATTGCGATATGTCAGAAACGGTGATACTCAGAGATAAAATAATAAAGACCATTTCTGTGGAAAATTTTGATATCTACAACTTCTGGTATTTTTGATAAAACCCACCGTTTTCAAGAAAAAACAAAAAAATTGAAATTTTGACATTCAACTCTCTTAGCACACATTGGATTAAGGGGGACGTTCAAATTTTCATTCCATATGGTAAACCCATGGCCTTTACCAAAATATGGCTCTGTCGGAATTTTTGTTATTTGATCACTGTTATTCCTCATGATTGGGTTCAATACTAAGTTATCCGCCTTCTTCTTGTCCTTCGAAAAGTAGCTCACCCTACCAATCAACAGAGCCAGACAGTCATATATGACGAAGTGGTTGACGAATACTGATATTCATACTCTAACCCTTATCGCCATGATTTTCAACAAATAACTGATGCGTGCTAGATGTGAAATCGTCGTTGAGGATCTCTTTGTGTCCATCCACCCAAGGCAACCTCCCTCAGGCCAAACATCTATTCAATTCAACCGGCCTAATAATTCTAGAAGTGGAAGGTGAAGTTATAGGGCTCACGGAGCCCATCTCCGTGGTAATGTATTATTTTGCCGTTTCAAATCCCTCAATCTCAGTCGGCTGTTTTCATTATTCAAAACAAAATTTCTCCCAATAGGAGTAAAATTATTGATTTGGTCGCGGAGGACTAACAATAATGGATTCGAACTACTCTATTTTCAATCATTCGAACCTGCAGGCGAATGCCGGTTTCCTTGTATCACTTGTTTGCAGAAAATAGTGATGAAGGAGGCACGGTTGTTACATTAAATAGTTGATAGTCCATTGAGATCAAATTCTCTAACTATAACCTGGTCGACTGTTGCCTCGTTTACACTGCATTGATTTTGCTGAATCGATATAGAATATTACATTACTGGTGCCATTTTGGAAATATCATTTTCGTACAAGTGATGTAGACGATTTTTCTACCTATTTCATTAAACTATATGTAAATATCAGATCGTGTATATAGGGTTGCTTGACTGAAAATGATTATAAATTAACAGTTTAAAGCTTTTGTTGCAAAATAGCTAAACTTTGTTTTGATGAAATGAAAATAGAAGAAATAACATAATTAAATTAATGTAAATCGACTCACGGGATATAATAGTTATTTATGATACAAGTGTTAAAAGTGGCATTTTATTTTGTGAGTGGGGAATACCCCACGAGCAAAATAAAATCACTTTTAACAAATGTATCATACAAAATTTTTTGTTCAACAGTTACTGCTAGTAAGAAAAAAACAAAAAAAATATAAGATCCGTAAGGATACGAACACACGATATTTGGATTACAAGTCAGTTGCTCTACGCATCTAGCTACATGGACTTTATAATTGACAACCATAGTTTGTATTTCAAATCTAAATTGCAAGCATGACAGGCAGGGTTTTGCCAAATACATATTTATAAGTAATTTTGATTCTGATTGTTATAATAGTATTAATATCTGATTAAAGTGTTTCTATTAGAGAGATCTGTATTACTGAGTATCCATACTAGCGTCTAGCGACAGATGGACATTTTGGCTCCCGAGCTGTGTACATCTGTCGCTAGACGCTTTTAGTATCCATCATCTCATCTGTCATTTTACTTTTAACACTAGTGTTAAAAGTACTTTTAACACTAGTGTTAAAAGTGATTTTGTGAAAACGTCAGTTTTTAGTTCATGTGTCAATGAATTAAAAACGTCATTTTTAATGTCAGTTGTACAAAAATACATATATCTCTTCAAATCTGAATTAGCTCAGTTGATAGAATATCTGGTAAGCTAACCGTTAGGTTGTGAGTTCGATTTTCAGCACCAACACTTCACTTTCTTATCTTTATTTCTTATAAATAATTAGTTTTAGTCTATTTTTTATGTAAATTATCAACAAGGAACAACAATTGATAATTACATCTGTGAATCTCACAGAATTGACGGATTTGACGGCTTATTGACAGCCTTGCAGAAAGTAACTTTTCGCACGAATGAGAATAAAGGTTACTTTTCATTGGAGTCGGGAGTGCAATATGTGTTACTTCCCTGTGGTCGTGGGAAATAAAATGTTACATTACTAGTGTGGAAAGTAACAATTTTCACACGAGTGGGAAACATTGTAGCACGAATGTGAATAAGGTAAGCTTCGCACAAGTAATGTCCATTATTTTAATGAAGATTATGTAAATCAGAATGTCTACGTTCGAACTGATTGCATTCACAAATCCAACGCCAGACAGCTGTTTCGACCCACCAGGTCTCATTAGTGACACTTGTCTGGACTGTGAACACAAACATTTCGAACTATCTACTCATTACAAAGTAAATTTCTGAAACTGGTGCAGATGGTGTAAACCTCCAAAGAGCAACGCCATCTGCTGGGTGACGACCAAAGTCTCAAACTTCTACTGACCAAGGCAGAGAAGACCTCTTGGTCGTCACCCAGCAGATGGCATCGCTCTTTGGAGGTTTACACCATCTGCACCAGTTTTATTATAAATATCAGATCATGTATTTTGAGTTGCCTGACTAATCTCACGTTCTATTTGTGACAGTCTATGTTTATATTGGCTTCGTTCAGCGGTGCACAACCGTTGAGAATAATCACTAAACGTGTTGAGCCGCTGCTCAACGGTTTCGAGTGATCAATGGTGCAGCGGTCCGTTCAGCCGAACAAGTTGGCACATCACTCAACGGTTGAGCACCGCTGAACGAAGCCATTGTTTCGTATTGAAGCCAACCAACTAACTAACTAACAGTTCGAACAATTCCATCAGTGATCGATAATATGTTCACATTTTTTGAATTTCACAAGTGGGTCCAGGAGCGGGGCACGCCTAAAACTTTCGAGGGCCGTGTATCACTCTGGATGACTTACTGATTTTTCGGTATTGCATTTTCAGTAGAAGAACCTAAAAAAACTCTTCTCTAGACTTCTAGTATGAATTTTTAATATATTTCCCACTCAACTGCGTCCCAATTTTTCGACCGAGGCGATATTTCCACAGAATTAAAACCGAGAGATGTTTTGTTAAATCTCTCGAGTATACAAACAGGCGCAAGTTCAGAAAATAACAAGTAGAGCTGGAGTGCCGATAGCGCTGCATAGAAACTTTTACTTTCCGACCGAGATTAAATGTAAAAACTTTTCGATGGCGAATTTTCATCAAAGTGAAAGAGGCCAGAAATGTCTTTATGGCCCGTATGAATATATCACGCGTTTTTAATTCGAAAACTTGATGGGAGCGAGGGATGAAGTTTGGAAAAAGTAAATTTTCAACGAGGTGAAGCGTGGCCAGGGATATAGAATCACAAAAAAACTTTTTTTTCCTATTGCGTTCATTATAGCAAGTGTTTTGTGCCGGTTTATATTCCAGTGTGTTGTTGTTTCAAGGATTACCATAAGCATCTACGGGCAAAATCAGGTGGCGCGATAACCTCAACTTAGAAGGACTTCTGAATGCAACTCAAACTGATTTTCATTGATTTTTTTTATATGCAGATTCACACGAAAGGAAAGCCCTGTAATGTTCGAAGAACACCGCGCAAATCAAGGAACAGGAGATACAAATTAACATTCACTTTGAATTTTTGAAGTTTGTAAGCCTCAGGAAAAACCTCTTTTGGCAAGGAGTTCCAAAGCTCAGCTGTTCTATTGACAAAAGATCCCTAAGCAAGAGAGGTTCGACGGGTTTCCAAATTTACAACAAAGGGGTGGGAATTCTGTACTCGTCGGAATATGTGGTGAAATAAAAAAAAATCACACCTGAAATAATCTCAAACGTTCTGCGTAATTTTCATTGCCTAACATTGAATTGGCCAATACTTCATGAAAATCCATATTACCAAAAATATCACAGTTCCCTGAAAGATTCTTACTGACAATTGGTTTACAAAACCGCAACATATATTTCGCTATGCAATAGCTTCCCCAATGAATAAATTACTATCCTATAATACGCTTTTTCGTACGTCATCTGTAATGAAAAATTCGGAATTCTCTGTACAAAGGCCGATATTGAACTCGTAATTCATAATTCCCAGTAATTTTTGAAACACCAATTACTTCTGGAAATGGGCTAGAATAATAAATTGCCCGGGAAGATATTCAACAACGGTGAGTTGTTTAATTCAGTCTGATCATTCAATAAATTAATTGAATTTTTCACCTCTATCGATTGACAAACTTTCAAGTAGGTTGAGTTCATACCCATAGCTCAAAATGCCGTATTTTGAAATAATTTTTCACTCATAACCTTATGTTTTAAGGTGGGAAACTTCATTAGAATTTGTTTTCCATTTTGAGAACTTGTTCTATGTTCTCTCATGCGTGTGTTGAATGATCTTCCGTTTGAGCCATATAAAACATCGATCATGACCCTCATGCCAATCCATACACTCCTGATCTCTGTGATTTTTCACTCCAACGTATGCATGAGAATATCCGCTAATAGAAAGTTATTCTGTGACAAGCACACCATAAGCAGTTCCAGAATGTCCCGTTTTACGATTGTAGAGGTATTGTGTATTTTTCAGCAATATCTCAACCAAGTCAATCCTATCAATTGGCGGGATAATTGGCAATGGACTCTGCACATCAAACGAAATCAATTCAGAATTATCTGGAAGGGTTAAATTTTCTTTAAGGTGGTAGAAAGTCTTCAAACTGCACTCAGAACAAATTTCATTGTCGTTTGGGGCGTTGACAAGTAGAGAACGGCAAACAATTTCAACATTCATTTGAATTATTTTCAACGATTAATACTTTTTCAAAGACGTATTACAAAAATGCTTGAAATGAGCATTCATAGGCGAATTGAGGAACCTGATGATATACATTCATCACTTACATCGTTACACGAATATGTGTGAATTCGAACGATTGACGTTAATATGGTGAATTGAAATCAACCTTTTTCCATAAATATATTGCGTTGCTAAAATCATTATATTCTTTGGCATTTTAACATTTTACATGGAAAGCTTCACACCATGAGTAGTTCCGAACCGGATTCAAATATAAAATTCCCGAATCAATTGATTTCAAGTGTTCATTGAATCTTTTGCTTATTCCCATTCCTTCATCTGATTATATTGTTACGATATTTCCTTGGGTTCATTCATAAAACTCCAAACAACACTAATCTACTTTTATTACAAATCTTCATCACAATACAATACAGTACAATCACTCAAACTGCTCCGCTAACTATCCAACGCTCTGTACTAAAACTCTCTGTACTAGAAATTCTGCCGCACCTATGGAGAATCTTCCAGTCAAATCTCGATGATCGAATTTTCCACGCGAGACAAGATTTGGCAGGTAAACAATCTTCCTTCAACCCCTCATATTATTTTGCGTTTACGAGCGACAGGGCCGGCGCTAGGAGATTCCGTAACAATATCAGTGTTTTCATTAAATTTGATTCATCTCAATAATGAATAGCAATATTACATTTCGTCTTTCAACCAACTATTTATATCCCTGTTCTTGTTCGAATTCATATCTCTCAATCTAGGTTTCTTTTCCAATAAGCTTTTGACGGGTTTCGATATTGAATATGCCCTTCAGTGCGGAAGTAGAGATGGGAAATAAATTATCTCAATGTTGAACGTATCATATGAAATGCATTCACTATATAGTGTAAAATAATTATATGTATCTACAATCGCTCGAAAAACGAAAAAACACCTTATCGGATATATTTCTGAAGTGTTTTGCAGTTCGATAGCGATTAAAACTGAAACGCTTAGAGTGAACACACATGGAAATATCACATTTTCATTCAATGTTTTGAATTTCACTTTGAAAAATAGTTTGAACGTTTTTCAAGCCTAATTATATATTTCTCTACGTCATGAAAATCTTAATGATTGATTCATGACATTAACGACGAGATTGGAACCTTTGGTGTGAAAGTTGAGAGTCTTCTCAGAGATCAATTACCCTAACAACAAACTGATATTTTTCGCACTAGACGCGCGTTTATTGATCAATTGACCAATTTTCTTCTCCTGAAGATACTAACCTTTTTAGCGAAACGCACGTCGAGTGCAAAAAATATCAGTTTGGTGTTAAGGTAATTGATCTCTAGGAAAAGTTTCAATTCATAACATAACAAAAATCATGCATATTTACTATTGTAATAGTAATGATAATACGCTTATTACTCATTAGAAAAAACACGAGGATAATACTGAATGTGATGCTGTATAATGATATTCAGATGAATAAAAGCCTGACGTATTGGTTCAGATAACGGTTAAAAACCGTTTCTGTTTTGCCACTGATGTTGAATGTTGTTTAGAGTTTCACTGAATACTCAAAAGGTAGTTATTGAACTTGGATTTGAATACCAACGGTGAAAGTTGTAGGTATGATCTACCCAGTTTATACAAATTATTTATGCAGACCGCCATATTGTAGGAGAAGGATCGTTCGTATATTTCTGTACAGTGTGATGGTATAGTAAGAATGGTTTGTTTACGAGTATTCAAATTGTGATGTCAGTTCTATAAGTGAGTTTTTTATGTAGATGAGGTGGAGTTTTTGAATCAAATATACTATGAAATTGGCAGGCCATATGATGACGTCGTCTATTGTACACAGTGAACCATTTTAATTCTTTTAGTTCATCAGTGATTCTGTATGCGCCAAATTTCGACTTGATTCAGACAAGGACTGTAAACAACATCGCAGTAATTTAAATGTGAAAGAACCGAATACTCCTATAACATATATCTGCGTATCGTCGTTGAAGACTCAGATAATTCAAATATTGATGATGATTGATTAAGATGAGAAGTTCCGGACTAAACTAAAGTTTGTCAAACGATCAACAATGAGTACCCCTATTATTAAATCAAACAATAAACTACGAGCAAAGTGGAGAAGTTCCAAGATTTTGCTCGTGAGAGATAACTTCACGAAGGGCCGCCCTGGAATTTTAGAAGACAAACAACTGGACGTTTCAACAATCCGCGAGTCAGTTGTCCGTGTCGAAATATTTGAAAAATCCAGCATCCATTGGGAGTGCATTCAGTTCACGAACTCAACGAAGATGATAACAATGCAATTTTGAGCCATTCTTTATCAACCGACTTTTAACGAGCTTTAATTAGCTTGATAGGTAAATGCTTGAAACAGAAACTTGGAATACGGCTTTGACGAACTTTGAAACGTCGGATCGATTTGAATTTTTGCACACTCATCAAGAACCTATGACAATGCAATAATATGACAGAATCATCCCAAATTCCTCACTAGGGCCTCCACAATTAACGAATTATTTTTCTAGCGACCTTGAATAGTACGCATTTTTTGGCGAAGGAGCCAGTTTGCATTTCTCGGTAAAACCCCACTCACTCATCGTCAATTAAACTTTAATATTAACAATCCACAGAAATATTTGCAGTTTTTAATAATATTATATGATTCGGTGAAATTTTTGCGACTTCGAAACGGTCTCCATGTTGCGCATTTTGGTCATAATAATAATCTATGGAAGCATTATTATCTTCAAAAAATTTATAGTTTGAAAAATTAACAAATACGATTTTATGAAAATATCACTGAAAAAATAATGATCATTGAAAAAACATGCTTTTGTGGAAAAATCAGCTGAAAAGTAAAAAATATGATTTTTAAGAGTGGTGTAATGAAAAAAAAAACTTAATACAATGTTAAAAAGCGCTCTTTGTACATTGCAATGCATTTTTCTATCTGTACGAATTAGAAAAAAAAATACTTTCCAGTTTATTTTCTCACGAAAGCATGTTTTTTATTTTTTATAACTATTATTCATTGAACGATATGGTCAATAGCCAAAATTGCCGGTATTTGAACCCCTGATAAATGATGGACCAGTTCGTTTCAAATTCACGTTTTTTTTTTGTCAACGTATAAAACAACAAGAGCCATTTTGTAAAATCCTGGTTTATTGGGCAATAAAGTTTTTGAAATTCCAATTTGCACGTCGTAAAAATTTTCAATCTCTTCCAGTACATACCAAGTCACCTATTGTCGAAAGGCCCATCTTCGTTGCTTAAATTTACCAAATATTCATTTTGAAACACCCGATATGTGTTTCTGAGGGTACCTGCTACGTTTCTTCAATTTGTTCTACTAACATAAAATCATATCAGTGCGAAATATCATCCAGGGGACAAAAAATATCAAATCTGGTGGAAAACACTACTTTGCTTCAGGTGAGCAAGTAATGATTGTTTGAAGTTGAGTATCTTAACTAAAATTCAATTCTGTGGTTCCTCATCCGAAAACAATGTATTTGAGAATATAGCTCTAGGTTCCTTCCTGAATGACTTGGTTTCTCTTTGAAAATCGAGTTTTCACAATGTTCATGTTATTGATTGTTATGTATGTTGCTCTGAAAATGGAACCAACGGGCTATGTGTATTTTAAGTTAATGATGATCGAAAGTAATGAAGTAGAACCAAAATGAAATCCTATTGAATCTAATGAATCCATTGAATAATTTTTGCTCTAAACTCTATATGAACAACAAAAAAAAACAATTCATTTCATTGCCATGAGATCTTAATCGATCAAAACATAAAAACTCGTATATCTCAACTTCATGATTTGGCGATTGTTTCTTTGTTCGTTATTGGTGTGATGAGTATAGGAACCCCTTCCTTGATAATGGAAAAATGGAGACATTCAGTATACGCAATCAGATACGTGTGGGCTGAAGTACTTCATTGGAAACCCAATATTTAAAAAAAAATCTCATAGAAGATTCATTGACAGTTGAAAAATATTCCTATTGGGACGAAACATTCTCGAGTAGATCGATTGGTGGAAAGGAGGCTAGCCAGCAAAATGTCCAAATCTGATGCAGATGATGTAAGTCTCTAATGCGAAACACCATCTGCTGTATGACGACGAACGACTCAAACTCCTACTACACCAGGTAGAGAACACTTCTTATAGGCACATTGTACGGCAAAACCGTGTTTTCTAATCAGCAGACCTTTCGAAATGTTTTGTGTTCTCAAGTCCAGCCGACTGTCACTGAGGAGACCTATGGCAGGTCGAAACAACTGTCTGACATTGCATTTGTGAATGCAATAATTTCTAACATGGAAATTCTGGAAATCTCTGAGCTGCATTTATTTTATGGGGATATCTGAGTTTCGAAGTTTATTTTATCAAACGGACCAACATTGTAGGAAGAGAATCATAATATGTGATGAAAGTCAAAAATTACCCCTGAAATAATCTTAAACGCCTTGGGACGCCTTAGGTGTTTCCAGTGGCGTATGGCGGACGTTTCGAACATTTCTTCGACAATTTCAAACTGTAGGCATTCAAAGATTTTCTGGGAATGAATGCACAGATTTGTTTTGGGTAATCGAATACCGAATGAAGGAGTTATACATGTCAACTCGGTATCCATGTGGAAACAAAAATCCGAATTTTATACAGTGTGTCATTCAAATAATGTTTACTTCTCTGATTACTCTAATATGTTCCACCCTGTGTAGTAGAAAATTATCCTATCACACCGCAAATTGAATTCAAAAGTCAACCTTCCCAACGATTTTTCAAGAATATGAATGGCTTAGCAGATGATTCGTTTTTTCCAACATTTACAGTATAAGTTCAAACTAATACCAACCTGAAAAATCACCAGTTTCCGCTCGAAAATGATGAACAAACACTGTAATAAACTCCGAAAACATCCCTCCGTGCACCCTTCGAGAGGATTCGGAACTTTTATACATATCCGCCAATAATTCCCGAAACACGCTCCATCGCACCCTCCATAAGTTTTTCATGACTGAGAAGTTTCCATCAAACTTCCAAAACGGTTCTCGTGAAAATGCGGCTTCAACAAAAAAATAACCGCACGTGAACGCATTGATCTGCTTGATGAAATTTTCGTTTTCCCTTTGAGTAGCGAGAATCTCAATTCGAGTCAACAGCCCTTTTATCAAGTTGTCGCCGTTTCCACTTCATTTTTCACGATCCTCGTCATTTGTCAAGGAGTCTGCGAACGCCGAAATGGAATCGAAAACAAAAGAATGGAGTGACGGAAAGAGAAGGAATCACTTTATTCCTGGAATGAAAATATATAATGTTATTAATGCTGCTTTGAGAATCATACAGCGTATGGCGAACGTGAGACATAAAATTAATAGCTTCGAGAGAAGGAAGAAAATAGGTGAATTTCAATTGAATTTGTAGTATAAACGAAAAAACCTCCACTATACAGGGGAAAACATATTAAAGTGATGACCTGGGTCCATTTTTCAAATGACACACCCCTATAGTACCAGGATTTTTGAATTCGTGTATCACTCATTCGTATTATTCAATTCATACAGGGTGTCAAAATGGTAAAAAAATTTACGCATAAGTTACTCAAGTCCTTGAATATAGTTGTGAGTGATTGCATTGTTTGACAATGCCAAGGGTGATATCGAAAAGCTCACAGAACGTTTGAGACTATTATTTCTACAATATTGGTGAGACTATGGAAATAATTTTGGACTCCACTTCAATTGGAAGTATTAAATGGAAAGAGAAAATATCACATATGCAGATGATTAACAAAGGATCATTTGAAAAATTCTACATGATAAACAACCACTACTGGATGAACAGAGCAAATGACCCAGTGTGCGCACAGAACTGCAGGAAATACAGGATACAGAAACAAGAGGGGTTGACAACATCTTGTCATTTGTCTATGTTCAACTGTTCCACATCCAAACCAGAGCATGTGTTCCGTTCTCGAGATTGAAATATTGAAATTTATCGTATGTGTGTTACATATGAAAATGTCAAATTAAATTTGAGAAAGTTTTTTTTTTATACTCAAAATTCAGGATATAGTTGTGAATGATATTAAGGTTTGCTTTATCAGACCTCTCGTTCATGGTATTTCCTTGTTTATTGATGTAACCCATAGTCAAAAATTTTTTTTATTATAATTGTTTTCACCTGCTAAATTTGAGGGGTTGCCGGAATTCGTGATATGATTTGTATTAAGGTTGTATTCTGCTAAAGCACATATATTTTTTTAAGATTACCATGACTCTTGTAGAACGTGATACGTCCTGCTATTCTACCCAATGCAAATTTTCTCACATTCGGACCACGGAATCTTGTAAACAACAGAAATTGAATTGTTCGAATTTGGAAAGTGGTATTTTAGTTTTTGTGTAAAGGTTGACAATTTCAAAATCTTGAATGTATGGAAGGGTTCAATAATTGTATGATGTTAATGTTCGAACATTAATGTTATTATTACTGTTAGACGTTTCATTATTATCAATTTGTGGAGAAGCAATATTTTGATAAGAGTCAAATAAAAATGTGTTGATAACTTCGAAAGGGTAAAAATTCTCTTTGAGAAAGTCTCTGAGTCTATTCAGACACTCAAATCGGTACTCGTGGTGGGACAGACCAAATACTCTGCTCTTCAACGCTAGAATTAGATTGCTGTTTATACTTCAATGACTTATCACTCATATCATCATCGAGGATTGTTGTCTCATATTCGTGAGGGGATGTGGTTTGGTGAAGTTAAACAATTCATTTTTAATTTTGGACTCTTGTATCTCTTTATTTTTTTTGTGAGATTTACTTGATTCACACTTGAGCTGTTAATCGTGATAAAGATGCATAACTAGGCTGTTAGAGTCTGGTATTATTCAAGAATGAAGACAACTGTATGTTTATTCCATTGCTGGCAGCAGTCAGTTCTATCGCTATTGAGAAGAATCGTTTTATAGCTGTGGGAGTGTTTTGGTTGTCTAGACGTCAACTTTTTCTCCTTTTATCGTAGGTATTGGAGGAATTGAGCGATGAAATTTCGAGGTATTGTAGAATTATTTCGATAAAATTATTCGGAAAATTATAATGCTACCTTCCGGCTATAAATTCCTATTCAGCTCAGTTCCTGAGAGCCAACCCGATGCTAATGAACTGCAGCACCGGCGAAATGAAAGCAAACAGAAGCAGGAACGGGCGGCGATAAAGGGCCGTGGCAGGGTCGGACGTCATAACAGGGGTGCCAGTCCATGTTTGAGTCCTGCTTTCACAGCTTTGTCGGGAGGTAATGTACTGCGAAACGCCTGTAAGTCCAGAGATATGACCATAAAGTATCATAAAATATCTTGGAGCAGAATGTGCCCGCTCTCGTCGTGAAAAAGGCTCGCAGTTGGATTTATTTATGACAGGGTTTAAGACTTCAGGAGGTGTCGCTCACCCCAGGAAATGAAAAAGTGTTATAAAGTTTAAGCGATCGTTGTGAAGTGTTTTACGCCGTGGTGAATTGGTTCTGAAAAAAGGAGAGAAGAGGAAACGGTTTCGCTGTGACAACTTTATTACTTACTGGATCGTTGAGCTGTTTCCTACGGAGTTTTCCATGGTGATATCACTTTCGAGAGCTACGTTACCGGTTTCAGATGTGTTGCATTATAGTGTAGCCGCTGAAAAGATAGAATGATCACGTGAACGGCACGCACTCTTTGAATGTTCCTCTCCCCAATGATACAAGTCCGATTTACACCACTCAACAAAAACGTCGCCGCGTCGTTCTCCCATCAACTCTTGGGATGCTTTTTTATAAGTGTTCATTATTACACCTTTTTCATCTACAGTTGAATGTCTTTTTTTTTATCTTTTCCTTGGAGGTGAAAGAGTGTTTCCATCCATATTATTCAATTAACGTAACACACATAAATACAAAGCACAAATGAGTACAGTACAGTGTGAACGGTTCTTCATTCATTTCAGTTTAGAAGGCGTGGCTATGCAGGCATTCACTGTTCATATCGCTATAAGGTAGACACGATTAAATTTCCATAAAATTTATTGTCTTCGCGACATGTTTCGATACACTGTATCTTTATCAAGCGAATGTTTTTAAACACAATGTTTAAAAACATTCGCTCGATAAAGATACAGTGTATCGAAACATGTCGCGAAGACAATAAATTTTGTGGAAATTTAATCGTGTCTACCTTATAGCGTATTAACTATGGATTTCCATCAAGTGAAGGCCACCTCAATCCAAAATTTGAAGAAAGCTACGACTAGCTTTTTGGTCATCTGGTATTTTAAATTACTTCTTCGTAGTTCCTTAAATACCGAGAACATTTGGTTCTTCAACATCTGTATCAAGAAGAAAGTATTCCCGAAATTTATACAGTTTGGGACATCAAATCAGAGTATAGCAGCCCATTATGGTATAAAAGGAGTGTTTAAAAACATTCGCTTGATAAAGATACAGTGTATCGAAACATGTCGCGAAGACAATAAATTTTGTGGAAATTTAATCGTGTCTACCTTATAGCGTGATAACTATGGATTTCCATCAAGTAAAGGCTACCTCAATCCAAAATTCACTGTTCAGGCGTCCTTGAATTCTATCTTTTGAACAGCCCGACTATAGTTGGTACTATATTTTTTCATTGACTCTCTCGGCACCTACAAACGGCATTTCTATATGCATTACCATGAAGAATAACAGTTTTGCAGTCTAGGTATCATTCTTCAATAACTATTCTCCAACAGAAAAGTATGGCTCAGGAAATATGGGAGTGAGAGGTTTAACAACTTAGGAAAATAGACGATATACCAGATAACACAGGATCATGGTACACCCCCCGAAATTTTTGTTAGTTCTGAAGGTAATTGATTGAAATTTGGGATGTCTTATGAACATAATAAGCGGTAATTTTTTTTCAATAATACGTTAACTATCAATTGCAAGTCATATTCGCAACTCCAGGTCTTCGTGGTTTCTACCGGTGGTTGCATGGACAATGTTTTTTACATAGCTCCAAACTAGGAAAACAATACGTGTCAAATCAGGTGACCTTGGAGGACATCGTACTAATGTTCGTAATAATGTTTCCTACGAATGCTTGTTGAAGGTAATCAGATATTATTGGAAATACATTCCCTGTAGTGTATAAACAGGTAATTGACCTAACCTGTCCTCGATTTCAATTCGCAGAATTCTAATCAAGGGTCCTTCAAATATTATTGGCCGAGCGAGTATTCCGAGCCAAACAGTGAAACCGAACCTCACTTCGAAGTTACCCTCCCAATCAATTTTGATTTTCTTGTCAGCAATTCCTTGTACTTTGTCAGTTGAATGAATCCATATTTGTAAACCTAGACCCGTTCGAAAATAAAATCGTTGTCAGAAAAGCATTGTTTGACTACACATTATTCGGCTAGATCCAATTGCAATGATCAATCCTACGTTCATAATCATTTTCGAACAGGTGTTGGTGCAATATCGATATTCGGAAGTTTTATAATTATATTTGTGCAAGATTTGGCTTATCGTCTGGTGACTAATTTCCCGATTTGCTTGAAGAAACAGTCTCATCAACTTAGGGATGAAACATCTATTTCCGTTCTCTCGTCAATGAAATCATTTTCTTCAGGATCATGGTTGGGCTCTCTTCGGAATTGATTTTCAATATGATTAAAATAATTTCTTGCTGGACTTTGTCTATAACGTTTTCACTGCTTAATTCCTTGTACGAATGTGCTGCATTTTCAATAAAAGTAACAAGAAATGTGAAGACTTTTTCAATACACAATAAGAACACCGATAGACAAACAAATATTCATTTGACAATCTGAAGGAATAATATCATTGTTTTCAACCCCCCCTCCCCCCAGTAGCTTCTCAACACTAAATTTGAACAAACAAAAACTGTATTATCTGATTTTGATTGTATTCATCGCAAATTCAATTGCTAGGTATGAACAAATTCCTTATTGATACAACTTATAAAAATGATACCACGGTACCAATATGGTTGCATTTGAAAAAACGACTAAAATCGATTACGATGAACTTTATTTCCTAAGGGTTGATTTAGAAACAGCTTTAGGCTAACACTCCGACTATTCACTTTATAACTGAAGTATATGTATATTGTTCTTACTGTGTTTACAGTACGTGGGTGGAAGAAGAAGTTTTATTATTATTATTATTATAAACAACGCAATTTAGTATTTTTTACAGTTTTTCGATTTTTCCAGTATTAGACGGGTCAAATGGAATGAATCGGAACCATGATGGGGCATTAAAATTGAATTATCAAGGATTTTGGGGGTTGAATTGTTACCTATGTCGTATCATTGGATGTATAATATATATATATATATATATATATATATATATATATATATATATATATATATATATATATAATTCGATTGATTTTGTGAGGTTGCAGTTGACCTATATCTAGTAATAGATTTATTAACTACCATTCCTATCATTCAATTAAAATGAAGATCAATTTTATCAAATCTTCAAAGAACAGAATTATCAGAATCAGCCATACCAGTTTACAAAACAATAGCTTATCCATGTTGAGTAAAATTCTAATTGAAAACTCATATCCAAAAAGTTTAGTGAATAGAATAATTTTTTGTGAAAGAATAATTTCCATTAGTTCCCAAAATGAAAATAATGATTCAGTACAACCTTTCAATTATAAATCATTACCTTATATTCAAGAACTAACACCAAAATTAATTAATGTATTTCGAAATAATAAATTTATAATTTCCAAAAGAAATGTCACCACTATCTCTAAATTATATAGCAAAGTTAAGACCCCAATATTGAACAAACAAAAATCCAACTCAGTATACAAAATTTCATGCATGGATTATATATAGGCCAAACATCTAGACCCTTGAATAGTCGCATTATTTCACATAAAAGCGACTGTAGACGAAACGTTAATTCTTGCACTTTGAGTGAACACGTCAACATTGAGGAACACAAGATGGATTTTGAACACCCAAAAATTTTGGATAGAGAAACAAATATAATCAAAAAAACATTTTTAGGAATGACTCATATTAATAACGAAGAACATTCTATGAACAAAAAACAGATCTCAATAATTCATGCCAAATTTATACATTTCTACTTGAATACGAGAAAGATAGAAGAAAATCACCTGGTATTCAGAATTTTCCCACATGACATTACATCAAAATTTGACATACTTCAATATTCTTAAATGTTTTGTCTGTTTGTTTTGTACCAATTTATATTTTATTCTCACGTAAGTAAGTGTTCCATATTTCTATCTATACAAAATATCATCCAATGTATTATTTTTAGTTGTCCTGACGAAGGTAATAAATTTGCCGAAAGCTTGACTAATTACAAAGAGTCCTCTTTGTAACTGCCCACAAACTTGACTGCAACCTCACAAAATCAATCGGATTATATTATAGCCAGTCACTAATTCTTCTCCTATATATATATATATGATATTTTAAATTTCAATCGATTACCTTCAAAACTAACGGGGGTATACAGTGTCATTCATACAGAGCGTTCAAGTGCAATGCTCCATTATCACATTTACGTCAAACTCATTTTTTCCACCACCCCACGAGTCATGACGTCATTGATATTTTTCAATAAGAGAATATATTTTCACGTCGAAAATTGAAAGCCCATACCTGATTTCGAGCATACCACCCCAAGTTTAGCCAGTATACTGAGTATAAAGGAAACCAATTTTCAAATTTCTCATATTTATATAATTAATTTTTTCACTACTCCCTCTGACAGCCGCCATCAATTTACAATGCGTTGTGCTATTTTCAGTAAGCCATAACGTTATTGCTGTCAGAATGGTGGAAGTAGAAATAAGTGCAGTACGTGACTCGGGGAAAAGGCCAATTAGGTGCACTCGCGAATAGGTGCCTCGCCTAACGCCTCGTGTTCACAATTTTTTGCTTTTGTGTAATTGGCACCACAGATGACAGAAATGAGTCTAGATAGGCAACGGCATTCTTATAAAAACCAAAAAGTATTGCGCTATATCGATGTGGCGGTTGTTGACCCCAAACATCCATTAGAGAAAACTGTAGAAACTACAAATGCAGAATAATGTAATATCGATGAGCTGATGACGGAGTTTTCATACTTCATTCGATACAAACCAACCAATAATATTAATTCATCTCGCCCTCAATTAAAACACATCTCCTGTGCAAGAGACAGTTTTTCTCAGGATACATGGCGTCACATACCCTAAGACGAATTATATTATATGAAGCATCTCAAAAGAATACATCATTATCTGTAACTCACCTGGAATGTCAAGAGAAATGAGAGCTTTAGGTATGTAAGTGTTCTTTCAATAGCGTCAGCCTGGATTCTGAGGGAAACTGTAGTTTGAACACAAAAAATGGGTTGAAAATTTAATTTCGAAGAGATTTTTATAGTTTTTTGGTTTGACTTACTCGACCCAAGTAGAAAACCCCTAGGTTATTCTTGGAATAAACGATGATTATTGCTTGCATTTTTCAGGAAACATGGTCTTAGTCCACTTTTGAAAAAAAAAAACAGCTCATAACTCGCAGAAAACTATTTAGTTGAAATCAAACTGAGAGTTATGCTTCAGAGTATTCAAAATTTCAAAAACGCATTACATGTCAGATAGACGTCAAATCCAATTGATACCCTCATAGGAAGTCAGCGAACCAGTATCTTCACTCCCAAGATGCATATATTCCTGGTGAAATGACTTCTATACCTGTAAGATGTCAATGTTTTCTTCAAAAACGCTACAAGTACGGCTCACTTGATAATGACATCCAGGGAAATTCACATTCTTGAAATTCCTTCACAGATGGCGTCAAGCGGCAACTCTAGACACATGTGAAGTCTAACGAAATTTCTATTAGCGAATTCTCTGGAACAACCCGTGCAGAGTCAGTGTGTTACTTTCTTGTTTCAACACTACCCAATAAGGGATAAAGATACACGAGTTATGTCGAATATTTCGGATAGATGCATTTGCTTCAAATTCTCGATAAATGTTATGAGGAATTAATATCAGAATTCATAGAAATTCTCACTATTTGCTGCTACTTCAGATAATTTGATGAGATTCTTCGAAAGATCGGTATCGACGTGAGAGGTAGTGGCATTATAGTGTTCAATTCAAATGAATTGGATCCTCCATAGTCCAAATCAACCTGAGTAATTTCAATTCATTACGAAGGTTGCATTATGGCGCTGTACAAGAAGACTGTATATGAAAACACTCTCCCGAAAGAATTTTTATCCCATGATTTTCAATTCTTGTTATTGCATCTTTTTTCTGGGCATGTAACAACCATTGTCACCAGTGGCGTATTAAGACGATTTGGGGCCCCTGACGGGAAAAATTTCGGGGCCCTTCGACAAAAGCGAATAGCCATTTGCTCGCGAACATTTAAATTATTTTTATCCTGAAAAAAAACATTTACAATGAGTAGTATCGTTGTAGTATGTACATATGACTCAATAATATAATATTGATATACAATATATAAGTGCATACACTTTCCCTGAATATACATACGCATTTCAAATGAATTTACGCCTTACTTTTTCTTTTGAAAATTCATCAATTATTTTTTCGGTCTCAATTTCATCCAATATATCTTGTTCTATATACAATATTGCCATATTATTAAATCGTTCCTCCCCCATCGAACTCCTTAATAGTTTTTTATTCTTTTTAGTACAGAAAATGATCTCTCGCCTGATGCGTTCGAAATTGGTATCGTTAAAAATATTTTTAAAATTGTCTCAACATTCGGGAAAGTCGATGACATTTCTTTGGCAGCTCGGTACATATCTTTTGCGGTGTTCATTAACTCGTTTTCCTGCAGGAAGAGAAGAAATTGGTTTAATTCGTCTTCGAAGTTGTTGGAAACATCAATATCGTTCTTGTAAATTTCTTTTAGAGTATTTACTGCGGATGTTTTTGATTCGTCTGACAATTCTTTATCAAAAAATACCATAAAGTGCTTTAGGTTTGTATCGTATGTCTAATTTCTCCCCTAACTCTGCCTTGGAGTTGACACATATAACGTAAAATGAATTTACAAGAATATTTTCTTTCTTTTTTCCAAATTCGTGTTCACCTCCTTTCACTTCGTCATGAAAAGTTTTTCTCTTAAGAGTTCCGTCTTCTTCAAATGTCAGGCCTGACAAATCAGTTGCATCTTCTTGTACTTTCTCAAATTCATTTCTGAATTTGACAATAAAATTGTTCAGAGACCTCAGGAGAGATGAACCTTTTGACAATTCACACTCAACTGATTGAAGTGATTTACTCGTAGCGTTTAGTCGCTGTAGAATCGTGTTCTCCAGCTTCTTCCACGGCTTTATTGCAATTAGGAAAATGGTCAAGCTTTCTATCATCAATATGCTTAGACCCCTGGTCTAAGACAAAACTCACAACTCACAAACAAGTGCAGAGTGCAGGTAAGCGTGTGTGTACAGTGCACAACAGGACTGCTAACACTGCCGTTGCAGGTTGCAGTGTTAGGCTACTTGCACACACATCGATTTTGGACGGCCAGTATAAAATCGACCGATATTTTATTGGTAGCGGGTGCTTGCAGACTCACCGGATTTTCACCGGTCAAACAATCAGTTGCTTTGTTGTCGTGACACGAGGTTATCGAAAAATAATGTATAATGGTCGGTAAACAATCGGTGTGTGTGCAAGCGTGCATTTAGTTACGTACGCCACTACTTCCTGGTAATACCGGCCATGCAGTGGCAGTGGACGGCTGCTAACCGATATTTTACCGGCACCGATCAGCGGTCGGCGTGTGTGCCAGGTCCCGTTCTCACATGTGGTTCACTATTGGAATTTGGACGACCGATATAAAATCGGCCGTCCAAGATCGGTGTGTGTGCAAGTAGGGGCCTGTTTCAAGAACATTACCAGTGAACGAGCGACTAGTTACAAGTTCAAAAGCAACAAGTGACAAGGACTAGTAATTTCTGTTTCAAGTAATAACTACTC
Source organism: Zygogramma bicolorata (assembly GCA_032362365.1). Classification (NCBI taxonomy): domain Eukaryota; kingdom Metazoa; phylum Arthropoda; class Insecta; order Coleoptera; family Chrysomelidae; genus Zygogramma; species Zygogramma bicolorata. Next base: position 5,091,324 of record JAVJAQ010000137.1, read on the forward strand.
GACAAGTATGTTGTTTCAATAAAATTACAAGTATATAAGTGACAAGTTACAAGTGTCACGACGACTAGTCAGAAGAACTAGTTGTTTCTGTTTCACAGAACTAAATAGCTACAAGCAAATAGACGACAAGTTACCAGTGTAGAAATAACTAGTGACAAGTGCCAAAATTTCTTGTTTCAAAAAGAAATTTCGTACAGTTGTAGATATACAAGTGAAAAATTTGGTGCATATACAGAGTATTAACGTTAAGCAAGGGCGGTCAAGGTCAGTTCCTCGAGGGGATGGGATATACAGTTGTCAGTAGAGGGAAGAGGAAACATCCGATGAGTCTATCGCTTTCATCAATAATAATACAGTCGATACATTCAAAAAGTATTCACATTCAATAATGATCTTCGCTCGCCTATATAGTTGATAATCGGGGGAAGTTGTAATTACCCTTGTAGAGCGAACTTTTCTCGAAAGCTGTATTACGGTAGAAATGAAAATTGAGGTTAACTATCCCATATGACTAGTGCCGAGAAAATATCATGACGGCTTAGTTCCAATAAAACCTCTGTATTTATCTGAACTCTTCAATTGAACGTTCCATGCATGTGCCGTCATGTGGAACAACCGTATGCGAAAGACTGATACTGACGAAATAGTAGTTTACCTAACAAGTGCGGAAAGTGATACTTGTTCGCGCGTGCGCACGTGTTAGGTAGGTACACAATTGTTTCACTAGCGTTCGGAAAAAACCCAGAAGGTAACGTAAAAAACATTTGTTATTAAATACATATCAACAAATTAATAATTTTTGTTTTTAGTATTGAACGTGAAATTTGGTGAATTGTTTTTGAGTTTAATTACAATTGTTAACATAGATTACCTGTACCAAAGAGTGTGTGGTTTGCATGTTTCTTGAAATTTCAGCGAAATGAGCCAACAAAAATGTCTCTTCTGAAAGTTTTTATATCCTTATTATGTCACCGTTGTCAAACCGAATATATTCCTTTTCATACATATAAAGGGATTTTGATGGAGTAAATCCAAGTTTGCGATTCTAGCCGCTTCCGAAACTGACTCTGGCAAATAGTTGTTGGAAGAATCCATAAAAAATTATATTACGAGAAAAGAATCTGCTACTGTAATTCGAACTGTCAAATGGTTCGTGTGGTCGAGTAATACAATTATGTGAAAATGCACAAAATTAAATTTCCAATGATAACGTTATTTATTGAAAGTTACTGAAAGAATAAATGTGGGAACGGCGTTGAGAACATTAACCCAATAATAGCGGTATTGATGAGAAATACAAAACGATTTGGTTCAGGGTATCAAAAGATACACAATTATTAGTGGTGGGTTTTAAAGTTTGTTTTTTGTAACGGTGCTTTAACAAAAACTTACGAACGTTACTTCAACAAGAGTTGAACATGTGATCCGTTTGCTTCCATACAATACAAAATTATAGATTTTGTTTTCTGAAATATTGTTCCGATGGAGTTCTACGAGTGGTGTTTTCCAATACTGACGAATCAGGTATCGACAAACGTCCTAACTAACTTGGAATCATTTTAGCGGAATGAATGTCTCCAAAACAAGCGGGTAGAGAATCTAGCATAAAAATTTCGTTGAAAATGAAATTTGTTAAGTTAACAATTTCAACTCGATATGGAATGGACCGTACCATGTTTTATGGTGGAGTTGAAATTATTTTCAAAGTAAACAAACTGAATCAGTGACAGACTGAAAAAAACGTCTGTCCTATATTTATCTGCACAAGCAAACGCTGATTATTCATGGAATGTTGAGTTACATTTCAATGAATAGGGTATCATTAAAAAGATAATTGTATCCTTTTTCACATGATATATCACTCGACCCTACAATCCATTTGAAATTTTGGGGTTGTAACAATCTCTCGCTGAGAGTTTGAAGGCGGAGGTTGAAAATTGTATATGAAATTTGTCGTCCCCTTTGAAAGCAAAATATACGGGTCTGAGCATTTTTTTACTTCTCGTCGGATCACTCTGTATACATAAAGCATAGGATATACCACATCGAGGTTCGACTGACATTAGTCGAATATACAAACAACGAATTTTGTGATTCATTTGGAATAACGAAGTTAGAAGTGATTGACTTGAAGTACCTACTTTTTATTTTCAGTTATGACGCACATTAATTGAAGTATCATTTTCGTTGGATGTAACACATGCATCAACAACTGCCACGAACACATTTTCAGAATTATTTATATCTGTACGATTTTGACGAACGATGTTGTTTGCATATCCCTGTAGATGATTGTACTTCAAAAAAAAAACAATGTAGATTTTTGCTATTCGTCTTTTTATCAGGAGAGTGATGATAATTTTGATGAGTACGTATAGTTATTCTGTGTTGAACGTTATTATCTTCGAAATGACGGGAAACGTTTCCAATAAGATTGCTGTTTTACAATTGATAAAACAACATAAAGATGTTCTCTTTGGTGCTTTTAGTAACAAATTGACAAAACGAGACAAAAGCGAGAAGTGGAAGGAAATTCATGAGGTTGCTGTATCCCAACAATTGATACCAAATAATAAAGACTGGCAATATTGTCGGGACACGGTTTGGCCCAACATGAGGAAAAGAACAATGGTAGGAAAAATAGTTGGCAAGGCGTAACGCTATAATGATTATTGATTTATTTGCAGGCAAAATTAGATAATGCTAAAAAAACTGGTTCAGCTGGCGGAACAGAAGCCAAACTCCAAGAAATCGATCATTTAGTTCTCGATATCATAGGAAAAGAGTCTCCCTTGATTCGGGGGATAGGTGTTCCGGATAGTTTGGGATTGGGAGAAGTTCACGAAACACATGAAACCGATCCCATTGATACAGAGGATGTTGTAGAACGAGTGAATGCAAATATTTCTGGCAATATCGGTGGTAGTGACATTCAATTACCTCGGGATAACACGCAAAGATCTAGGGGTGCAGTTTCGAGACCACGTAGATAGATTACTGAAAACAGTGTTCGGCATGATATATATATGGAAACAGAAACATTGAAGAAACAGAAACTAGAACTTCAAGTAGAATATTTAGAACATGATATTTACAAAAAAAAACTGGAAATCCTGCAAATGGAGCAACAGTTGGGACTTGAAGGGTTCAAAATTCACCGAAAATATAGTGAAACTCAACAGAAAAGACCAGAATGTTCAAGTTGATACTCTCATCGACGACAACAGCGGTGCAAGCAATATATCATATTATAACTTGTAAATTCTAGACCGTGAAAATAAACAGCTCACCAATACCATTTAATGTTTGCGTGTTATACTAGTTCATTATTGTGTTTTTGTTGCTCAGTTATCAACGCGGTAATAGTGTACATACAACACGGCCTTAAAGTGCGGACGGTGCGTGCATAAAGTGCACTTTATGGCCCGTGCGGGTATAATGGTAACAAAAAAATTCCACATGTCAACGTTTCAATTGTTTGTTTTCCTATCAACTATAGTATCTAGTTAAAGTTGAATGGACTTTTCGATATTTACAAATATTCATATTGTTGATGCAATAACGTACTAGTATGACAAACAAGTCTGGATTCATCATGAGTATAAATAAATCTACAAGCCCTCATTCATTCGAACCCTAAGGATGTTATCATGTTTTTCTCTTTCGGAATCACTGGACCATATATTATTATTTTCTATTGAATCAACTATTCATCCAACAATGTTGACTATTCTCTGTACGTCGGTCGAATCAAACCGATGAATACTGGGCTGAAAATTTCAAAATATACAGTCGCGGTGTTTTTCGGCGCTAGCACTCTCAGAGCTGACACAGTACAATATAGAAGTCGTCTACGGGGTGTTACTACAAGTGAAAGGTTGAAAAAGTAGCACCTATATCGACAAATGATTTTAAGAGGTACATACCTCATAAAATCATTTTTCGATAAAGGTTTCATTCGTACCAATAATAATATCGACTGAATTTGTTTTGGTATATACTGTAATCTCAACAATATCGAATGTGTGACATGGGTTCCGTTTGAAGGTTGCCAAATCAATAATCTATATGTATACACATTTCAATTTATATATCCATGTGACGTGACGTAACAATGTTAGGTATATAATATCTATCATGGCATTTAACTGACAAACAATTGATTTTTCATATCACTTATTTTATGTTCGAAAATGGTTTACAATTTGTTGTAATCGCTGTTCTCCTCTAATGCGCTCTTCAATATTATCGTCGTTTATATCACGATCTTCAGCAAATGGATTATCATTTTCTTCATTATCATTTACTCCAGCCGCCATGGCAACTTCGTCGGCAGTTCTTGAATAATTACACAGTGCCACACAACATTTGATGATTTCGCATGCAAATACGGGGTTCACTCTCATGTAATTCAGTACAGGAAATTTTTCTTTCAAAATTCCAATTGCATTCTCAATAACTCGTCGTGTTTGTTTATGTGCTCTCAGAAAAGCGGTTTCTGCGTTATCATTGACATCGCGAACAATTGGTGGTATTAACCATTCTTTCAATGGATAAGCACTATCTCCTAAAATCACCCCATTTGGAATAGGACGCCAACCTTCCATCATTCTGCCATATAAACCACTGAGTCTCAAAACTCTTGCATCATGCACACTCCCAGGCCAATTGGCACATACATAATAAAACATGAAATATGGCCCACACACGAGCATCGTATTGATGGAATGATTTCCATGACGATCCACATAAGCTGGTTCATTTTCCGTGGGAGCATCAATTTTAATCAGGGTACCATCTACACAACCACATACGAGAGGCATACCTGCTATTCTACTGAACCGTAGTATCACTTCATTTCTGTCTTCGGGCCATCGTACAACATCAGCTAGAATATCTTGATTGATGGCTCTGACCACTCGTTTGAGTGATCTATGTACCGTGGCTTTGGAGACACCATGCATATCTCCAACAGTATGGTATTGTCCGCCATTACCTAACCAATGAAGTGCAATTTCAAGTTGTTTTTGTGCTGTCAGAGCCTGCCCACGACGAGTTGCATGTTGTAATCTTGGCCCAATAACGCTCAACAATCGCTCAAATTTCTCCGATGACACTCTCAACCTCTCATTAAATTGGTAGGTACCCGCGAGAATATTATAATTTATTCTTGTCCTAAACATTCGAGCCCTACGGATGTTGACACGGTGTTCTTCTTCGGAATCACTGGACCACATGTTTTCTATTATATCAAATATTCAATCAATAATATTCAACGTTGACCATGCCCTGTACACTGGTCGAATTATACTGATAAATTACTAGTAATTCTCATACATTGGAATTTGTTGAAACAGGAACGAAGTGATTGGGTGAAAAAACACTTGTAAGATTGAACACATATACATGTCAGTCCTCACTTACAAGTTTAGCTTTTAGAAACGCAAACTTGTCAGAAACGGCATTTACCAGCGGTACTCCCATACTTGTGAATATTGCTGAAACAGCACACCCGTAATTCGTATAAAAAACAGTTGGACAGTAACAGTAGGATTGGACTGGTAAACTTGTCACTCATAATTTACAGGTGTAACTTGTAGAAACCCAATTTTGTCGAAATGGTAATTTACAACTGCCGCAGTAGTATTTTACCACTAGTATTCGCTTATTGAAACAGGCCCCAGGCCGACGGAGAAATTATGGTACGGTGTTGCCAGAATTATCGATTTTAACTTAAAATTGTGGTACAAATATTACTTCTTTTTTTTTTATAAAATGCATAAAAATATCAAAAATCTATCATCATAATCTGTAGATTTTTTTCTGTTCTGGCAGTTTTTCATTTTATTTTTGAATGTAGCTTTCTATCGCGATTTCGGGGCCCCTCGGAGGCGTGGGGCCCCTGGCGGCCGCCAGGTACGCCAGCGTTAAACCCGCCACTGATTGTCACTAATGCTGGAACTTGAAATGAATATGTTGAACTGGGTAATTCTGGAGAGCAATCAGCAAATAACAAATATAACTTCTACCAAAGTAAAAACTGAGCAAGATGCACTTTGTTTTTATCAGCGTCAGAATAATCTCGCGTTATATTGACTCGTTGAATTTGAGTACATGTGTATTTAATGTTTTGTACTAACCATCGGAACTCGATATAGATGAAAAGATGATTATTTATTTCGTCCATAAATAATAAAACAGCGTTTTATATCCATTATAAAACACTATTCAAAACAACACTCAAATTAAATACTAACATAACCGAAAACAATTAATAATTGGAAGCAACGGCAGATAAATGACAAATAACTAAGGCAACTACGGTAGAGAATTGATGTGGATACGACAAATAGCTGGTTGAAAGGAACAGTAAAATCATGGAAAACTTCTAGCGAAATTCGAATGAATTGGAATGCAAATGTCAAAAGATGACAGAATTCGATGCTTGCACCATCTACTAGAAATCGCAGTGAATTCCGTGGATGTGATTGATCGTGTCTAGAGTTTTCGACGAAACAATATCGAATCGGAGAACGCACCAGGATTATATGCATCTTGTTCACTCCCAAGGCAACTGTTATATTTCTAAATTTATTTTTGTGTTCTCTGATCGACACTGATTCCCCTTGTTACGTAATATACTATAAACTATCAACTGATTCACACAAATTTCAAATTCAAACATTTTTGCAAAGTATTTTGTGTGTGTTAATCCTTCAGCAAAATTAATTGAATACTCAAATTCCAGTTATATCTGTTGATGGAGGGCCAATCCATGTACTGCGTCCTTGATTTTTATCAATGTGATAATGAAAAAATGTTCGAAAAGAAAGTTGCTCTCACATAATATTGCTACTGTGGTATATCAACTGAGTGTGTTATAAGAACTTCTTAGCAGAAGAACGTTTCCACTATTAACTTGTTGCAAATTTTTCTTTACTTCCAACTGAATCCACTGAACTTTGCGAGGAGTTCCTAAAAGGAACTGAAAACTACGGGAGAAACGTAATCGTAACGAGATCGACTGCGTTAACTTCAAAGGAAACTCTTTTACGATTGATGAGAGGAAATAGACGTTTTCAATCAATATCGAGTTATCATCGGAGCCAGTTTATACCTTCGAATCCAATGAGATAGTTGAAATATTCAGCGATTTGGGAGGCAATAGTTCTCTGATGGTAGGTATTGGGTTGTTGAGGTTTACGTGAGATTCACTTGAAGTAGATTATAGATGAATGCATCATGGGCAATGTCAGTATTGCTGTTTTTACAAATATAGCTCGTGTTGGAAAGGACTCGAAATGATTAAATAAATAAAGAGTCATTGAATCATTCAAGACAAGTGATAATAATATAATAATAATAATAATTAATGATAATCAATAATATACAATCCTCAATCCATCCACATACCAATCAAAAGACAGGATACAATATCTGATCTTGTCACAAATGACTAGTAAATTCTAGATATATTTCAGTACCAAATGCACCAGAATCGTAACTGTTAGCAGTAACAACGATTAAAAAAATATATAACACAATGGTTGACAAAATGATTGAGGCTTTCGCGGCCGAGGTTTTCAATATCACTACTGTTTTACGGGTTTGAAGGCCGTCGTTCTTTGAAATTTCTTCCTGACGTTTCACTAGCGCGAGTGGCTAGCTTCTTCAGAGGCTCACTCATCTTGACTATTCATCAGATCGGCTATAATAGTCAAGATGAGTGAGCTAAAGAAGCTAGCCACTCGCGCTCGCGAAACGCCAGGAAGAAATTCTAAAGAACGACGGCCTTCAAACCCGAAGAAAAGTAGTGATACAATGATTGAATTGCGGAATGCTCATTTACATCAGAATTAGTTCTTTGGCAGAATTGAGGCAGTATGTGTTCTAGTGGGTGAATATTGAGTCAATTTCTCGTGTAAGAAGATCACATACAACGTAAATAACAGGATAGAAACATATGAGCTGACATGAGGGTACAAAACCATGAGAGACAGAATGAAATGAAAAGAGAAATGTGAAAGTTTTCGAAACAATACTAATACTCCAGTCCATGACGGTGAAAAAAGTGTAAACTGTATATTTATCCCATACAGCACCGATTCATATGAAAATTTGGATAAAGGTTCTACTTACCCTCTATTCCAAAATCTACCCCGTGCCGAGGGTTGCTCTCTCCCTGGGGGTGAATGCCACCCCTTCTTGGTGGTGTAAAATTTTTTATTAGAAATAAGTGTGGAAATCAATAGATTGACTAATTCTAAGCACTTTTTCTCCAATGAAATTTTTTCTGAAAAGCAATACTTTTCGACTTATTTACGGTTGAAATTGTCGGTTTTCAGTAAAAAAAAACACGTTTTCCGATCCTTTTTCGCGAATAACTGGAAAATAATGCATCTAATCGAAAAACCAGTGTAGAGCAAAATTATAGCTTTTAAAAAAACAAAGGCGATTGTTCATTTGTGATGTATGCAAACCCACTACAAACTGAATAATTGCTTGTTGAAAGTTGATTGGTATTTTCAAACGACAAAATGGAAAGTTTCTACGTACAATAACCAAAAACCAATGCATTTTTCGGGAAAAACTAATTGGACCTTTTCTGGAGTCCTTCTAAAATCCTTCATTTTTGTTATTCATAAAAGTTTCTAGCATCAAAACTGACCGAGGTATGAAGGAAATAATGTTGAATCCTATTTTTTCGTTGAAAAAAAATTGTGAATAACTCATCCTCTCTTCTCCCCTCTTTGAAAAAAATTGTTGTTACTCCATAATTTACTTCATTTATGTTCTTATGATGAGTTCTGAGTTTTTCATCAATTGAAAGTACGTAGTTTCGGAAAAAATTGAGATTGAAGAGAAAAAATCATATACGTGATTCAGGGAAAAATCACCATTTCTTCGAAATAACTCGAAAAGTATTGATCACATGCAAAATTTCCTAAAATACAAAATTGAAGGCTATTCTCCGCTGAAAATCTCGTTTGTTTCATTTTTTTCTTCAGGATGAAAATAGAGTAAGATATGGCCAGTTAAATATTGTGAGGGCTCGCGCAAAGTCCCTTTTTTGAGCCTTTTCAGCATGAACCTTTTCATAAATATAATCTGAAACAAAAAATAATGTTGATGAGCTCATAGCTCTTGAAAAAAGCTACAAAATACTTTTTTGGTGGATTTGATTGCTTGAAGACTAAGCGAGTTATGGAAAAAAAACAAAAACAATTTTTGTAGAAATTAGAGAATGTACATTAGTATATTGAAGAATACACATAGTAACTATATTTCAGGCCTAGTGGAACTATATGTATACATACAAATAGTTCCACTAGGCAACGATTTTTCACAAAGGGGGTGGGGGAGAGAGGATGAGTTATTCACATTTTTTTTTTCATGGAAATAATAGGATTCAACATTATTTCCTTCATACCTCGGTCAGTTTTGATGCTAGAAACTTTTATAAATAACCAAAATAAAGGATTTTTGAAGGACTTCAAAAAAAGGTCCAACTAATTTTTCCCGAAAAATGCATTGAATTTTGGTTATTGTACGTAGAAACTTTCCATTTTGTCGTTTGAAAATACCAATCGACTTTCAACAAGCAATTATTCAGTTTGTAGTGGGTTTGCATACATCATAAAAAATGAACAATCGCCTTTGTTTTTTCAAAAGCTATAATTTTTCTCTCTACAGGTTTTTCGATAAAATGCATTATTTTCCAGTTATTCGCGAAAAAGGATCGGAAAACGTGTTTTCTTTGACTGAAAACCGACAATTTCACTCGTGAATAAGTCGAAAACTATTGCTTTTCAGAAAAAATTTCATTGAACAAAAATTGATTAGAATTAGTCAATCTATTGATTTCCGCACTTATTTCCAATGAAAATTTTTTCACACCCAAGAAGGGGTGGCATCCACCCCCAGGGAGAAAGGTATTTCCTGAGGCACACAACTTTTTTAACTTTATGTCAATTCATCTCTTGAACATTATATATATATAAATATATATATATATATATATATATTTCGCATACTCAAGTATCCGTGAAAACCTTCACTGTAACATTTATATATATATATATATATATATATATATATATATATATATATATATATATATATATATATATATATATAGAAAGGAATTGAAGGAATTTCCATCGAATGCTTGTGAAGATCAGCATCTTCTTTCTCATTATCATCAGAATTTCAAAAATATAAATCGTTGATGATAAAAACAGTTGTGATGCAGTTCCTTTATAAATTTACGATACAGATGATGAGCAGAAGGAATACTTTCAGAAAACAATATTATAATTCACGTTTACTATGGCGTACTATTGAAATTACAACTTCTATGAAAAAAGTAATGTTTTAAAAAACTATAAGCAGTCGCTGTTGATAGGTATTTGAATATCATTCAAAGACTCTTTGATTCATTCACAAAAAAGGAAAACAAAGTCCACCTAGAACAGCTTCTCCCCTCATACTCAATTTTTATACGACTGAAGAGCCCAAGAGCGAAATAAGATCTTGTAAGGGTTGGAATGAAATATCGTGCTGAGTGAGATTTTTTATACGAATAGCTTCCTGTATTGCTTTATGTTGATACTCCTATGTTTGCTATCTTTCAGATTCAATGCTTGGTATAATAATAAACAAACGTCTTTGAATGATATACACGAACCTATCAATGGAGAGTGTTTGTTGTAAAAAATTGTTCTGAAATAGTTCGTTTCCGTTTTGCGAGCAATGGATCAACGAGGCATTACTTTTTAACGTGCGATCACCCAGCACGGTGGCCCGGCGGGGAATCGAACCCCAGTCATCCGTTTGAAAGGCGAATGTGCTAACCCTACACTACTATTTAACTTTTTTCATAGAGGTTTTGATTTTTACTTTTTCATTCGGAAAAGAAATGTCAAAAAATGCTTCATCAAACATCAATCTTCTGGCCTTCTATCTAATACTTCGGTCATCTGAGATTTTTGTTGAAAGAAATGACACAGATAAAGAAGTGTCGCACAAACTTCTGTGAATTCCAACCCATTCTAAAGCGTTGTGGAAAATATCTTATAATCTTATATTCCTCGTCGTGTCATCACACACTGCAGTGGATTTCATTACCATTACCACATACATTGCACGAAACCAATAGTCAACAAAGGGGCTAATTATATAAACAATTACGTGTACTTACATAGAAGTTCATTGCATTCAACATCTATTCATAAACTCCAAAACTCCGCTGAGTCCTGAGTAAATAAATAAATAGTTTATTCCGTTGTTGTAGGAATAGCCAACATTCCATTAAAGAAGTTCAGGTAAATTCAGCATCTCGGGGTAGTTCAGTATTCATACCGCATATTGACTAACCCCAGTTTGTCTATCTGCTGCTCTAACTTCTTCACTCGGGTTATCGCTCAAAATTCTCTGCTCGAACGTAGCTAATTCAAGTTTGAGACTATTGTTTTGCGCTTTCCCTCTTTCCTACTCCTCCAACGGAACTCCTCTATAACTTCTGAGAATATGTTGAACAGGACTGTACTCAGTTCGAATGTGGTTTATGTTGGGTGATATTAGTCAGTTGTTGAAGATGACTGTCAATACTGGCATTCGAAACGGCGTCATCAAACTGAACTTGAAATATATATATATATATATATATATATATATATATATATATATATATATATATATATATGACCTTCTATGAAATTATATCATATGTCTAAATTCATTTAAACATCACCTTCATACTTTCATGTTCAATTTTTGCCTCTTTTTTATTATTCAAGATCACGTTAGTAAGTAACCATTCCATTATATCATCATATGATAAATTGTTATATATTATAGACGTCCTGAGGAAGGCAATGAAGATTGCCGAAAGCTTGACGAATAACAAAGAGTTTTCTTTGTGATATAGCCCAACACAACTGACTGCAAACCCAAAAGATTCACTACATATATATATACAGTGTCACACATAAAGTTCGCGACATATGGAAGTTTTTTTTATTAACATGTTGCATTAGTCTTGTAATGTTTAAAATCACAAAATTTTATATCATGTTTAGTACAAATCGCTAGAACCAAAGTCTTTTGAATAGTTTTGGAACTGTAGGTCAATGTTTAGTTTACAGAACAATATGATATTTCGGGTTAGTTTGTAACTGAATTATTGGTCAGAAAAATAATCAAACTGGATAAAAATCTATTAAAAAAAGAAATACGAGTGTAATAAGAATGAAGAGGAATTCGTTTATTCGATTACTGACATATTAACGTCCATACAAGGAAAAACCGAATCAGTTTAACAATGAAATGAAAAAAACTAGATGAACTTTGCAACAACAAAGACGAATTTCTGGAGGTGTATTCATTTCTTTTTCTGGTAACAGGCCAATGCGGGTATTTTCTGGGCAAGATATGACATTGAAGTCTCGTATTCATCAAAATTATGAAATTTGAATCATGTTTCGTTCGAATCGATAGAGTGAAAGATTCGAAAAATTAAAAAAATTGGAAAAAAGTCGAAATGACAGTAAAGAGTCCAAATTTCGAGCAAAGGTATAAAATTGGAAACTGTGCACTTTTTCTCTTTGGCATTTTTCGAAATTTCCAAAAAAAAACTGATTTTTTGAGGATTTTCGAAAAAAATGTAAAATTTGACAGGTTTAGAGTATCACATGACAAAAGGAAAGAGGTTTTTTACTAATTTTTCAAGCACAAACTAACTGCCAAGCCAAATTTTCATTATATCCAATGATAAAAAAAACTTCCATATGTCGCGAAGAACTTTATGTGTGACACTGTATATATATATATATATATTAACCCCCAGCACTCATCTTGACAGAGTGAAGATTGTGGTTTGGTAGATGGAGGGATGGTATTTATAGCTGTATGAGAATTCGACGTTGTTGAAACTGGCGGACTGCTGTATACAGGTCTGTTTAGAGAAGGATTAATTAATGGATTTGTCCGAAGGGATAATAATGGTTTCCAGGAATTGGAGAGTCTTTGTGAGTCGTCTCGTTTGTTGGGGCATTGAGGGTGTTTTTCAATATCTATTACCCGTTGGTTCGTCTGTCCTATATATGTTCTCGGGCAGTCGTGGCAAGGAATTTCATATATTCCTTGTGATTCGTTGAGTATTGTATCTTTAGGTGAGCGCAGGAAAGAGAATATTTGATTGTTTGCTGTGAAAACTGTCTTGATGTCGTATTTTGTCAGAATTCGGCTCACTTTATCAGTGACACCCCGAATGAAAGGAAGTAAAGCTTTCGACCGTTCAGCCGGGTCGTCCGGTTGTTTGGGATGCGAGAAGCGGGTGTGTTGGCGTTGAATGGTTCTCTGGATCTGGGGGTAGGAATAATCATTTTGAAGAAGGGCAGATGTGAGCTTCTTCAGCTCACTGGGTCTGTTATGGTCATCTGTGAGTTTGATGGATCTATTGATAAGAGAATTCAGTACGGAGCTCACCTGGGCTGGATGATGGTGGGAGTTGGCATTAAGATATCTTTTGGTGTGCGTGGGTTTTCGGTAGACAGTATGAGTGAAATTATCGTTGGATTTTGTGATGTGGACATCTAAGAAAGGAATAGCGTTGTTTGTCTCCATTTCCATGGTGAATTTTATATCGGGGTAAATATTGTTGAGGGTGGTTGAGGAAGGTGTGAAGGCTTTCAGTTCCATGAGGCCAGATAGCAAAGACATCATATATATATATATATATATATATATATATATATATATATATATATATATATATATATATATTAAACTAGTGGGGAATGCAGCAATGTCACAAAAGAAAGACTCTTTTAAGTTGATCCAAGCTTTCGGAACTTTTTTTATTCCATCATCAGGGAACTACAAATAGATTACATTTATGTGAAAGATTTTACAATAAGTTGTCTTATCATACTTACACTTAGGTGAGGTTATATGCCACGATGTTCAAAAGTAATCATTAATGGAGTGCTCATGGAATGAAGTTGTATGAGCACTCCATTAATGATTACTTTTGAACATCGTGGCATATAACCTCACCTAAGTGTAAGTATGATAAGACAACTTATTGTAAAATCTTTCACATAAATGTAATCTATTTGTAGTTCCCTGATGATGGAATAAAAAAAGTTCCGAAAGCTTGGATCAACTTAAAAGAGTCTTTCGTTTGTGACATTGCTGCATTCCCCACTATTCACTAGTTTAATCCCTAACTAGTCAGCAACGACTACCCTCTTCTATATATATATATATATATACATATATAAACTAGATTTGAAAGTTCTCAGGTTTGCGGTCTGTTTACTAATAAAACTCATTTGTTCTTGATCTCAATATTTCGCTAATGTTTATTAGCTTCATCAGGAGAAAAGCTACAAAGAATGTAACAAAATTGTACGAGATTGAATCGAAAATAACAGTTCTACTTACAATCATAGAATTAATATTCCTGGTGTGTTCATTGCCCTGGGAAGCTGAATCAAACTACCCATACTCGCATAGTAACTGCCTCACTTAAACTGAATCAGCTAGGCAAAATTCATGTTTATAGGAGTCCCTCAGCTGTACCAGGCAATGATGTAATTAATGTTAATCTAAGGGTTTTTATAAGTAAGCACATGTCTGTCCTTATTTTGAAATGTTACAAAAGTGATTAAATAGAACTCAAAATATTGCAATAAATGTTACTTAACTGACCTGTATCGGTTTTATAATTAACTGTATTTGTTTTTTTGTTAATGTGGTACATTTCAAGGAACAACCTGGTTTTCTGGTTACTGACTCTGTCTTGGATTTTTACATTTGAATAATCAAATTGATGGCCGGTTTTTTGGGAGTGGTCTACTGCTGCACAAGAGTTTTTTCCTAGCCGGGCATAGCTCTTGTGGAGGGCTATTCTTTGTTTGAGCCACTGCGATTGGTTACATCCACCACACGGGATTTCATATATAACGTTGCTGTTAAGTGGGACAGGTGTTTTGTCTTCGACTTTTGAAAAGAGATCCGAAATTTTTGTGGTGTTGTATCAGGCTATTTTTATCTGTGGAAAATCTTTGAAAATATTTGTGATTTGGTGGGATAATTTGTCTACAAAAGGAATTGATTTGTATTTGAACTGTATGTTACAATCTTCAGTTGGTCCGTCATAGAAATTAGAGTTGTAAATTAATTTCTTTAGGATATGTTTAGGAAATCCGTTGTTCGTGAAGATGGCAAATAATTTCTTTAGGTTCTGTTTTAAAAAAGTTTCATGACAAATATGTCTGATTCTGTTTTTCATGGCAATAACTGTATTGTCACACAGAATATTGTAAGTAGAACTGTTATTTTCGATTCAATCTTGTACAATTTTGTCACATTCTTCGTAGCTTTTCTCCTGATGAAGCTAATGAACATTAGCGAAATATTGAGATCAAGAACAAATGAGTTTTATTAGTAAACAGACCGCAAACCTGAGAACTTCCAAATCTAGTTTATAAAGTACGGTCGAGAATACATCACAAATATATATATATATATATATATATATGAAATCATCAGTCACTGAATTTACTTATTATAATAATAATATAATATTTTCATCACCCCCTAGTTTGATGCCAGGGCGGCCGACATAATCTGTAGATGTTTGGTGTTAGGGTGGTTGGTGTCTGCAAGAAGTTCCAACTCTACACCAAAGATATCGAAAGATCTCATCGTTTATTGAATTGATCGTATGTTAACTTATTTTCTGACTCTTCTTATAACCCTATATGATACTGAAAAAATACTCTGGTAATCACAACGTGATCTACTTTTGGGTTCTCTTTTCATTCATCTCAAGATACTCTTGATTTTTATGTTAATTCAAGTCTGACTTTTCTATCTCACGATGTAAGTAAAATATGGAAATATTTTTTTACTAAATATTATTCTGTTTCACTATGAAAACTTCCTAGATGTCTTTGATAATGAAATAAAGTATTCTGAAAGCTCAAACCTACCAAAGAGAACCACAAATCTGCAATCCAATGCAAGTCGCTAAAGGCTGAGAATTACCAGCAGACATTATGGTGTGATCCACTAGGGATTGCTGCCTGATACCGGAACTGATACTTTGGAAAAGGTATTCGTTTGGATCGGTGAACCGATCCGATCCTGAAACAAATCGAGTACGAGTCCAACGAGTACTCCAGTTCATAAGGTGCGTACTACACATGCTTACTACTACATCGACTGATACTTGAGTATGTAGTCCGACGGGATGGGTAAACAACTGTTCCACCGTACCTATTACAGTAGAAAAGTGTGTATGGATCATGATGCATTATGTACTCGTTCCGTCAAACTTGGATGTGATATGCCAAAATTCCGAGATTCACGAATAAGGTCTGAAACCAAAGTTTTCTGCCATTACTTTCGTGTGTTGCTTTCACTTTTGTTGACAACGAGCCCAGTAGATGCTTTCGGAATCTTCATTCGGGAGCCTCTGTGCAGAAGGTTCCAATTGGAACCACAAATCTGCAATCCAATGCAATTTCAGCACTTGGTATGGGTGCATTCGAGCTCCAGTTTGTTTGAATGCGCTCATCGCCTTGCTAATGAGCCCCATACAGGTATGATTAGGAACAAAACTGACATAATTTTCTTCAGAAAAAAGCCTTTTCATCTGTTGAGATACAAAAAAAGCTTGACACAATCGAAATATATGTAAAAAAGACAAAAACTTCATCACGTCATCATAACAAATAGTTATAATAAATTCATGGGTATTCGTTCGCACAAGAAATATGGAAACGAGGATTTCTTGAAAGTTCTTTATTCCAAACATATGATTTTTCCGGATTGATTTGTTAGCTGTGGAATCAGTACTCGAAAACAGCCATTATTTCAACCTGTTTCTTGCACTCATAAGTATTTCTGGGGGGTGAATACATAAAAAATCCGATTCGTCAGATCATAGATTTGATTGGACTTTATCAAATCAGCTTCTCTCAGAAGTGGACCTTAGAGTTCTATTTTCATTGCCATCCCTTCTGTAATTTGCGTATGTTCAAAGTTGAAATGGAACTGCAGTGGCACACGAAATGCCCCACTGAAAAATAGTGGTGAAAGTGTGGAGTTCGGCACCAAAACATTCATTGAGGCTTCTCGATTCTATTCAGAGAAAGGCAATTCGTCCTGTTGGTGAGTCTTCGCTCACGGACTCGCTCACTTCATTGGAACATCGTAGAAGGGTCGGAGACTTGTCTCTCTTCTATAGATATTTTCACAGTCGGTACTCTTCTGAATTGTGTTATCAATCGTTCCACCCTTGGCAATATCTACACGGATGACTCGACGAGTACAGAATTCCCACCCCTTTGTTGGGAATTTGGAGACCTGTCGAACCTCTCTCGCTCAGGAATCTTTTTTGAATAGAACAGCTTAGCTTTGGAACTTCTTGCCGAAAAAAGTTTTTTCCAAGGCTTACAAATTTCAAAAATTCGAAGTGAATGTTAATTCGTATCTCCTGTCCTTTGATTCACGTTCTTTGAACAGTACAGGGCTCTCCTTTCGTGTGAATCTGCTTATATAAAAAAAAGTTGATATTCGATTACTGTTGCATAAACCCACCTTCATACCTCCTACGGCTCACTACATATTACGACCCTTCGAAAACGCTTTCCAATACGTTCCTGTAAGCTCGTGTTCTTCCTCCTGACAGTAAGCGACGGTAGAATGACGGCGTGCCAGACAAGCGTGGCCAGCAGTCCTGGTACATTGTTTATCGCTTGAATCGATAATGTGCAAACCGTCATCGCTTTACATCTCTGCCAAATTTACTTCCTGAGGATACAATCTTCCGACGTTATATTAGGCTAGAGCTCCCCAGAGGGCGGTTCAACTTGAATGCGCACTTTAGGGACGGAGCGTCTGGAGAATAAAAAATGTTAAATTAATGTCACACGGGTTGGATTGTATAGGGGAATGCGAAGATGTGAGTGAAAAGCGAGGGGATCTGAAGAGTGTATTTCCATTCATCTCGAATCGATTTGGGAGAAATTTATTTTATCATCACACAAATACTATCTACAGTGGAAATAGGAATTCATTTGATACGAAACATTCGGGAGTGATTTCTTTCTGTTCTCATTTTAGACATAAATTAACTGAAATACCCATTTCGAACAGGATTGGTTATTGTTTTCGGTCATTTTTTCTTTAGTGTTTGTTGTACCAATTGTATCATGTTTTTTCAATGCGGTGAAATAATGAAAAGTTTATTGATTTTACTCATTACCATTCTTCAATGAAAGCAGCAACTTATCGGGGATGATAGAAGTCTATCATTGTACAGATTTCAATATTTATACTCATTTTTTAAGATTGTGGTAGGTAAGAAACCCAGAAAATCCCTACACTTCATATGATATTATTAAAATGATGGGATGTACTATAATATAATATAATATAATATAATATAATATAATATAATATAATATAATATAATATAATATAATATAATATAATATAATATAATATAATATAATATAATATAATATAATATAATATAATATAATATAATATAATATAATATAATATAATATAATATAATATAATATAATATAATATAATATACCGAATTTCATCGCAAGCTTCCTCAGACAACAAGAATTCCGTGTCAGGAATGCAGCAATTTCCTCAGAACTACATATATTAGAAAACGGAGTGCCCCAAGGATCCACTCTGAGCGTGGTTTTATTTGCTATTGCGGTTAACAGACGTTTAGACAATATCAATCCAACAGTGGGGAGATGTTTATACGTTGATGATTTAACGATATTTTACTCAGCATCATCTATGTACGACATCGAGCGAACTCTCCAGGAAGCCATAGATAGTCTTCGTGACCAAGCAAAAAATTTAGGGTTCAATTTTTCTGCTACAAAAACCAAATGTGTCCACTTCTGTCGACTCAGATCACTTCATGATGATCCAAAACTAAAACTGTCCGAACATGAACTAGTATGCAGCGATTCTGTAAAATTTCTGGAAATGATATTTGATAGAAAATTGGGACTTACAAATAAACGATCTGATAGTGAGATGCAAGAGAGCTCTTAACCCACTGAAAGCATTGGCAAGCATTAATTGGGGATGTGACAGAGAAATACTTCTGAGGTTATATAAATCATTTATATTATCCAAGATTGACTACGGCTGCTTCATATATGGGTCAGCACGTGAATCAAGTTTGAAAAAATTGGATAGCATCCAGTGTCAGGCTCTTAGGATCGCATTAGGGGCATTTCGCACGAGCCCATATCTGTCACTCTGTTGTGAAGCAGGGATACCCCCATTGACATATAGAAGACTGCAACTACTCAAGAACTATGGCTCCAAATTATGTGCACTCCCAACCCACCCCAATTACATACCAATAATCACGGAAGAGTATGATCAGTATGAACGTCGGCCAACAATCACTCGTCCTGCTGGAATCAGACTTGTACAGTTCATCAATAAGATTGAATATTCCTTTCCAAGAAGTTATTCCTTGGGTCCTTCCGAGGTGTCTCCCTGGGATATGGCCGCCCTTGATATATGTCTCGACCTCAAGAGATATAAAAAAGGTGAATACAACAAAACTATCATTCTCATGGAATTCCACAGAATCATTAATAGCTACTCTGACTGCCACGTCATCTATACAGACGGATCCAAATCCGACAACGGAGCTGGGTGCGCCATAGCAAGTTTTGGAATCTGCGATTCATGGACATTACCACGTGAAGCCAGTGTTCATACAACAGAACTCTACGCTATTCTACAAAGTAGGGGATTTATTGAATTCAGCACATATAAGAAATTTGTTATTTGTACAGACTCTCTAAGCTCTGTGCAAGCACTACAGAACCCGTTCAGTAGAGATCCACTGGTACAAGCAATACTTACCCGTATACATTGGCTGAAAACTCTGAAAAAATCGATAACTTTTCTATGGATTCCTAGTCACTATGGAATAGCTGGTAATCAGGGTTGATGATATGAGAACCTATTTGAAACACGTTATCGTAGAACAATGGCAAATAGAATGGGACAGAACTGAATTGAAACTGAAAGAGATGAAGCAGAAAGTTCAGCCATATAAACCGCTACCATATGCATGTAGACGAGACCAAGTTGTCATTACCAGAGCACGAATAGGACATACTAATTTGACCAACCTTTTTATGCTGACAGGAGATCAACAACCTAGATGCCAACACTGTAACAGAAGACTAACTGTCAAACACATACTCACACAATGCCCAGAACATCAAGCAATCAAACAAAGAATTGGAATAACAAACAATTATGAAAATGATTGAAAAACGCACATACCTCACGAAATGAAGGCTAATGACCCTAGCAGTCGATGCCTCAACAAAAAAAAATAATATAATACTAATAATATGGGGTAATTTGAATCCTGAGCTCCGAAAAGAAAGAGACCTAATAGAAAATGACACTGAAATTTTATTTGTCCAATTCTGACATACAAACTGAAACTTTTTAAAATTGACGGAAATGTCGAAAAGTTTCATGATCATAACTTTCCTTCACTCAATCATGAATATTCAATAGAAAGCGATCCGGTTATTCAATGAAATTCGCATGGAATCTCTGAAATATTCATTGAAGTGAAGGTCAACTAATTCATAAAGTTTTTCTGATTCAGAGAGTCTTACTGATGATCCTGTGTCAAAATATATGTACGAATCTCACAATTTTTGATGAATAATTTTTTGGCTTCCTCCTCCACCTCAAAAATAGAAATGACAACTTCTACTAAAAAAGTAGAATGGAATGAAAAAAACTGTTGAGAAGAAGTTTGATTCAATCACAAAAAGAAAGAAACAGTCCATCTGAAACAGCTACTTCCCAACCTATATGGCACGACAGGCACTGGATTACATAGAAATCATTTTTTCCGGCCCAATTCTTATACCAAGCATGTGAAAATTGAAGTTAATAGATAGCAAACATAGGAATATCTACACAAAGCAAAGTAGAAATCTATTTATTGAAACAATCCCACTTACCAGGATGATATTTCGTTCCAACCCGTACAAGACCTCGTTTCGCTAAGAGAAAATCATTTATTGTCCTCTTCAGTGGAGAATAGATAAATTACTGAATACTTTCACCAGAATATTCAGATAAATTGCGAATAATTCAAGTCGTGTCTGTATTTTTTTTACTTCTTTCATGCGAGTTGTAATTTCTATTTTTTGATTCTGAGGAAAAAAGCCAAAAAATAATCCACCAAACTTTATTCTCCCCACAAAAATACCCATAATCCTAAATATCACAATCTTCACCATGATCAAACCTCACAAATGTCAAGATGATTGTGATCACATGTATTTTCTACATATAGTATTTGGGGTAGTAACTTCATACTATGTTGAGATGAAAAATATTCTTTTTCGACCCTTTACATTCACCGACTACTCCACAACAATTGCGCATCTTAGAAATATTCAATTCTCAAAATGTTACCGAGAAACATCTTGGTATAGTTTTTACCTAGCGACACGCTTGTTATCATTCGGAATGCCTTAAGAAATAATTTCCTGTCGAAACTCACAGAATTGTGAAAGACGTCAAACTGACAAGCAATATGATAGCAACATGGTATTGTTTGAATATTTTTTGGGGGGATAAAAATGTCCTTATATCCATTTTTTTTCCTGGAAATGTCAATGAGATGGCTTTAATTTGTTGTAATATTTATTTAGGGCAACAGATGGTACGCACGTGAATGATGAGAACAATATCAATTTAGTATCACTTTTTTTCTTTCGGGTTTTGAAGGCCGTCGTTTTTTGGAATTCCTTTCTGACGTTTCGCTGGCGCGAGTGGCTACTCCTTCAGAAGCTCATACATCTTGAGTTTGACTCCGATAATTGGCTATTACGACTTCGTAAAGCGTATTTATATGGATTCAGATAGTTTGGAGTGCTAATATTCATTCTGGATTCGGAGAATTTTCATTAATATAAATTGCCGTACTACCTGCCGTCATGATGTTTGTTATTCTCGCACACCTTGAAATGGGATTCCATATTCGGTTGAAGTTCACAGCTTCTTCTTTTCTGATGGAATTAATTATCTGTGTGCGTGTGGATCTCTATTGTGCGTGAGTATCGGGCCTGGAGATTTACCAGCACAGAAAAACTGGGTGATTTGGTCACGATTTAATATGGCTTACACAGAAGAAACAGTCTACAACCATGGAAGATTCTACAAAGAAGTGCATATTTCAATAAAGTGGAATACCTTAACATTACATGCGAAAGGTTTTGTAATATGTGTGAACAAATATGTATCTCATACAGTTTTAATAAAAATATCATAACCTACCTACAAAGAAATGCAGGCACAGGCTGCACAAGCAATTTCATATGCAGTTGCTGTCCTTAGGTCAAGACTCGCACTCTCTGCGGCTGGCTAAAGTTGAGGCGAGCAAATCCAAATGACACAGATCATAAAAAAGGTAGTTTTTATACTTTGCCTCATTTTAGAATACCTACATGGTCAAGGCCAAGAAATCACAACCGACCCAACATTGGCTGCCCTGCAGGTTATACTATCCCCTATACAAAGACATGAGTGACAGGTTGCCTACACAAGGGTTTATTTACTAGCGAACGTGAGGGACCGAAAGACGGTTTTGTTACAAGCCTTAACCAATATAAATTCATTCATGGCAGAAGAGAATGGAACAAAAAAGGAACCCTAGGGGCCACTTGTATTCTGCTAAACAGAAATGAAAGGATGGCTACTCGTTTATTGAGTAAATATCAATATTGGATACCTCTTCTGGAAGGGAAAGTTGAATCGGGTAGTTTCGATTCGGAGAAGGTTGTGTCAAAATCAACACTGTATCACTATTGATGAATTGATCATGACAGTATCACATTTTGACACTAGTCAAAAATTCCAGTCTCATTAAAAATTTTCAGGGAGACTTGAAAAAGAGTGCGGACTTTCTTCTGAAATGCCGCTAAGAAGAAGCATATGCATTTTCATATATATTTTTTTTATTCAATCTCCGAATTCCTAAAAAATAGGATAGGGAACTGACAAAATAGTCGGTCCATTTTGCTTCTCCATAATATTGCAGTTGTCAGAATTACATGAAGAACGGTAACAACAAGGTAAAAAAGAAAAACATATTATTTATATATATGCTGGCATGTTGGCTGAAACTTCCGGTTGATACGCATCTGGACTGATTTCCTTGCCTTGTCTCGATCTCCAGTGATGAAAGCCAGTTAGTGAGACAACTCGGACCTAGACGCAAAATCACTCAATCTTGAAAATGACTCCGAAATGGGAGCCGAAACGTAGACAAGGAAATCAGTCCAGACGCGGATCAACCGAAAGTTCCAGCCAGCACATTTCTGACCGCGGAAGCCTAGCCGAACAAATATATATGTGTATATATATATATATATATATATATATATATATATATATATATACAATAGTGACAAATTACATATTATAAGACAGAATAATTCAAATAGACAAATTATACATACAGGTGAGTCAACCTTCTCCTACTGTGGCGATGTTTGTGTAGAACTCCTTAATACTATATAAGCACATGTTTTTCAGGATATTTTTCATCTTTGATTTAAATTTCTCCTTGGGTAAGGATGATATGGCATGTGGTACCGCATTGTACAGGTCTATGCCTAAGACTCTTGATTTATTTATCCTTCTGCAAGAGTGTAGTAGCTTGTCCTGACCTCGCGTATTATGGGAGCAGATGTCACTATGTGAAGAGAATTTATTTATGTTGCATTTAATATACATCAGATTTCTCAAGACAATCATGGAGAATAGTGAGATTATTCCCACTTCCTGAAAGATGGGCCGACAGTGTTCCAGCAAGAAACATTCCAACCAGAACACATACGACTCGTCATCGTAAGGATGGGAGGGATCAACTGATTCGGTCGCGTTCGATAAAACGGCTATACACCGAATGACTATGCGAAGAAACCGACCATGCAGCTACGCGTCTTCCTGCCAGCACATCCCTCATCCAAATCTCTCCATTCCTCCTCTGCGCTTCCACTGATAAAAATCGGAACCGTCTCCCGCTCTTCTAGACGATTGTCACCCAGTCCATTTTGCATGCCGCGCGTTTATCTTAACGAGCTCTCCCTCTAGCAAGGAGAAAAACATTCCGGAGGGGATCTGTAGCTTGAGTAAATCGACCTTATCGCGGGAATTTACAAATAAACACCCCGGAAGAGGGTTGTGTGCTCGTCGGGGTTGCCGAATATGAAGTGGAGACGGCTAATGGAGGAATCGGGGGTGGGATACCAGCATGTATCAACAATGGGAGTGGAAACTTTTAATGTAGCTCGAGTAGCAAATATACAGCTCTATTATTTTATCTTCACTCATGCGCCATCATTTGTAAGCATATAAAATGCGTCGAGAAGTCTCAGTCAAAACAAATTTCAAATGTAGAACGACGTGGCTAGCGTCCCGATATAAATCACAACGTGTAGATACTGACTTACCAAATTGACATATTCAAATTCAGAAAATTATCTCATTTGACCTTCCTTCTCTGATCTGTGTTCAATCATACTCACAAAACATTCAAGAAATTTTTTCATGTCTATAGCGCAGCTGTCTGGCAAATCCCAATAATATCAGAAGTCATTTCATCCATATTCATACAATTTCTGTACATGTGATGCGAAAAAAAAGATATTCAGAAAAGTAGGTTGGACTTCATTTTTTTACAGATTCACACGAAAGGGAAGCCCTGTCATGTTCAAAGAAAACCGCGTGAATCAAGGGACAGGAGATACGAATTTTCATTCATTGTGAAGTTTGTATGCCTCAGGATAAACCTCTCTTGGCAAGAAGTTCCAAAGCTTAGCTATTCTATTGAAGTAAGATCCCAGAGCAAGAGAGGTTCGACAGGTCTTCAAATTCCCAACAGAGGAGTGGGAATTCTGTACTCGTCGAGTCATCCGTGCAGATATTGGCAAGGGTGGAATGATTAATAACAGTTCAGAAGAGCACCGACCGTGAAAATATCTATGGAAGAGAGACAAGTCTCCGACCCTTCTGCGATGTTCCAATGAAGTGAGCGAGTCTGTGAGGGAAGAATCACCAACAAAACGGATTGCCTTCCTCTGAATAGAATCGAGAAGCCTCAATGAAGCCTCCACACATGAAAATCATATTCAAAGACAGGTGGTATCTGAGCCTTGTAGATCACTAGAAGCTGACTAGAAGTGAAGTATTTCTTCGCACGAAATAGAAATCCAAGTTTCTGAGAGGCATCTTGAGCGATCGATCTCACATAGTTTTACCATGAGAGTTCATTACCTATCGTGATTCCTAGCATCGAGATACTTGACTCTGTAGGAATAGTAACTCCTGACATCTGAATACAAGATGAAGATAGATCGACTTTCCTCGAGTGAAGACATGCCAACAAGTTCATGTTACCCCATTCCAGTATTTTTACCAAGTCATCGTTAATTTTATTGACGTAAATGTTTCTTTGGATATTTGTTACTCGAGCTGGTATGGGGACTCTGGAAGAGAAGCTGATATGAAGAGTACTGTTGTCCGCAAAACTATGTACTGAACAAAATGTTTTCTCGAGAAAATCATTGATATGCAGCAAAAAAAAAATGGGCGTCAGAACTGAACCCTGTGGAACACCTTCATTTGTTGGGAGAATATCAGATGATACTCCATCAACAACCACATACAGAGACCTAGCAGACAGGAAACTCTTCAACAAAGCACACAACTGAGGAGGCAAACCATAAGACGGCAGTTGATATCAAAACATGAGGTTCGATTCAAACATGGCTAAAACTCATAAAAAGAAATTTCTACACTGAGAGAGGTACCTACCAATCGAAACTTCTCAACTCACCTATTAGCGCATTGATACATTTGTAGTTACCGACGAAAGTGACCTTATATGAAATAACAAAAAAATTTACAGTTTCCTAGACAATTTTCACTGACAATGGGTTTACGAAACCACGACACTTGTTTCCCTGTACAAAAGCTTCCTCAAGCAGGATAAAATCGATTTTACGGATTTTCATCAAGTATCGGTACGTTCAATTCAATAATAAAAAAAAAGGAGAATCTTGGGAATTATTTCGATTTCTATTTCGCAAAATCAGCTGGAAATAAGTATGAGATATTTTTCCACAAATCATTCCAAAATATTGTCATTTTTGACAATTCATTCAAGGAAAGGGGTCAATATATCCATGGATGTAGTGGAACAAAGTGATTGTCATTCACACTAAGTGATCCTGTAGCATAGTGGGCTCCTGTGTTTTTCTATGGTTGAAATAGCAAATTCCTAAAATGCTCTCAATAAAAGCCGCCATCCGCTGCCTGTACAGGTGTCTACCTTCTAGACGCCCTCATAAAAATGTTCGACAAACATCACAAAATAGATCACTTTTTCGACTTCTGAAGGTCAAAATTCCATATGAGAATTCTAGGTTTTCATTCATAAGCAAAGAAATGATTGAAAATAGAAGAGAACAGCAAAAGCATTCGAAAAATAACTCCTGGAAAAATAAATGGAAAATAAGGGAATAGATTCAATATTATCACGAAAATTGATACCTGTAATTGGGTGTGCATTTTTTTGGTTTGACTCCTATGAAACAGTAATTTGATAGAACTCTAGAATGTATCATCATTTTTTTCATTGGAACATCCATCTGTCACAATGAAAAATGTCTGTTAACAACAAGTAACGTTAGTAGTGCGAAAAGTGACATTTTCGCACAAGTAATATACACTATTTTTCCAACGACCACCTATTTTATTAAACAATACGTAAATATCCGATCGTGTATATGTTATATATGCTACAATATGAATTCACCTTAACAGCAACCTGACAGTTCCTAGAGGGGTACTTGCATCTGACTGTTGATGAATATGGCCAAAATCGTTGCTTCAATATAATGATTCTTGTAGTAACTTATAATTTATGATATAACTGTTGAATGGACATTATTGTTGTGTGAAATGTGACTACACAATTAGTATATTGTGTTGCCTGAATAATCTCAAATTTTTTTGTGTCAGTCTTTGTTTGAATATTGTTTCTAAAAAAAGTGCACATAAATTTTCAATAATTTTCATAGTGAAAAAAGGAAGAAATTACGATAATTAATGTTTATTTGTAAATGTGTCAATAAGTAAGTACTTATAATACAACACTTTTCTTTCCTTGATTTGCACGAGTGAGAATAAAGGTCACTTTCTATGGGAGTAGAAAGGGCGATATGTGTCACTTTCCTAGGTCGTCGTAGGAAAACTATTTTTCCTTCTCCCACACGTAAATACGCTCAATCACAGATAACAAAGTACTAGGTTACCAGGGAAAACCTTGTAGAAACGTCACAATTCTGATCTGTCTACCAGATTGTGAAAATTTTTTCAAGAAGCATTCTCAAAAATCGATGATTCTAGCGAATTATTTTCAAAAGAAAAAAAATTAATCGCAAAAATGGTCAAAAATAATTGTTTTATCTCTATTTTCCCGTCGCGTTTTTTGCGATCCGCAAATTTATTTATTCATTCGGGACACAAACAGGACAAACCCAGAACATGTATCCATTAAAAAGTTCACAAGTATTCAAAAAAGTACATATTTACAACAACATATCACCAAGTGAAAAAGCATAGAAAAAGCATAGAATTTCATTGAGTTGTTTTTGGATGTTCTAAAACATGAAAATTATTCAAGCATAAGAACACGTTGTATACCGCGGTGAAGGAGTAACTCGTCAGATATTCAACGGGATTCCAGTTCATTGAAATATTTTTTTAGTGAACGTTGAAATTTAAAATAACTATTTGCGAAAATTTCTATATTTTTAGATTCTGCTACTATATTGTAGGATTTGAGTATTCTATGAAGAGGGGAATTCAAATAATAATTCGTGTTTGCTTGATTGGTATAAAACAAAGAGAAATGTCTGGTAATATAAACAGGAAATGAAATTTGTATCAGGTGGAGAATTTCTATCGAGTCAATTTCTTGGTTGATAACTTTGTACAAAAATTTAACATCCGAAGTCATTCTTCGTTCTTCCAAAGATATAAAGTTCAATTCTTCACGAGTGAGACTTCTTTCGGTAATTCGTGGAAAACATTTCCTATTGATATATTTGATAAATTTGTTTTGGATACTTTCAAGTTTATGAATATATATGTTGTAGTGTGGATTCCAGATCACCGAGCCATAATTCAAGACACTATTCACGTAAGACATGTACAGAGTCCTCAGAGTTCGTGGATTCCTCGAATCACTGCAGGATCCGAACAAAAAGCCCAGCATCCTGTTTGCTTTTTTAGAGACTGCAAATATATGTTGATCAAACAATAATTTGGAATAAAGCATTATTCCAAGGTCTTTGACACACTGGACATTTTTCAAATTTATGATTTGAAATGTTGTAAGAAGTCTAAATTAGGTTTGTGTTTCTGCTGAAAGTTATCTGATAACATTTGGTTAGATTCAGAAATAAACTATTCTGTTTGCAGTATTCGTATAACCTGTCCAGATCTTCTTAGATTAAACTCTTATCCTGACTGGAAGTAATGGGAAGAAATATTTTCAGATCATGTGCATATATAAGAAATTGAGCAGACTGAAGGCATTTTTTGATATCGTTGATGTATATGTTAAACAGCAGAGGTCCTAGATGAGAGCCCTGAGGAACCCCTGACGTGACAAAAATTTCAGTTGATTTGCAGTTATCAATAGTGATAATTTGACTCCTACCATCAACATAAGACCCCATCCATTTAAGAAATTCTTGATGCACACCGATATCAGAAAGCTTGGACAATAGTATTGAGTGATCAATCTTGTCTTGCCTTACTGAAGTACGTATACACAGAGTCAATCTGAGTTCTTTGATTCAGATATTTTAGGATGAATTCCACATATTGAAAAGATTCGAATTCACGGATCGATTTCGAATAAAGCCATGTTGCTGTACATTCAATATATTTTTGACGTCATAAAATAGTAAATCGAAAATTATGTTCTCAAATATTTTTGCAACAATGCATAATTTGGAAATTGGTCTATAGTTTTCGATAACTTGCCTATCCCCTGATTTGAAAATGGATAAGATATTAGCTTTTTTCCAAATTCTTGGAAAGTGTCCTTCTTGCAAAGATTTGTTGAATAAAATATAAAGTGGATCCACGAGAAAACAAGAGCATTTTAAGAAAACAGGTTGGTATTTCGTCTGGTCCGGGACCTTTGCTGGGTAAGTTGTTGAGCTTTTCATCAATATCATTCCGGCTGATATTATATTTCGAAATATTTAAGAGTGTATTGTTTGGAGCCCTGAAAGTTTTAGTTTGTTTAATAACGAATACGGATGAGAAATAACTGGAAAATACATCACAAATTTCCTGTTTACCAGACAGTATTTTATTATTGAATTTGATGCTGTTAGGAACATTTACAGATTGTCTTTCATTTTTATAAATTGCCAAAAGTCCTTTGGATTGTGTAAGATATTTTCCTCAACTGTTGTTATATAGCTTTTATAATCTTCATTAATGAGGTATTTTGAACGTCCTCTTAATAGTTTGACAGTCAAATAATCGAGATTACATTTATATTTTTTCCAACGTTTATGAAACTTATTTTTTTCTTTAATTACTTCGATTGTAGAGATCGAAAACCACCTGGGGTATAATCAGGTATAACATTTCATCTTCAAAATCACGGCCTCCTTTGCGAATTCTTCGTTACTGTCAATCTGTCATGAATTTCATTGTAATTACCAGAGTATCAGTGTTTTCTGTAACAGATCAATTCTCGTAGCTGAGTGAATCTAGTGCTGAATCTATTAACGGCACTCCACCAATAATTAACCGAAATTGTCCAAATGGCCTAGTTGGTTGAGGCGTATGCCAGGTGAGAAGGACCACTTTATAGTCGTTGGTTCGAGTTTCACCAAAACTGAAATTTTTTTGCTACCTTTTACCGATTGAAATATAACTTTCTAGGTACCATCTTTCGGAAATTCCGAAAGATGTCGACATCGTGCTCAAACTTCGTCCTCTTGCGATATGGCTACCATATCCATTCTTGTTGAACAAACTACAATTACATATTTACCAGCATCGAATTTTCTTCTCCGAAAACTGAAATACGTTTCTGAAGCTTATATGATTTCTTTTTCACCATTGCATAAATTCTTGTGGAAATTATATTTTGATGAATGATAATGTTATACTAGTAATACACATCTTAAATTGAGCTGAGAAAATTCGAAATATCAATTCATTCACTCCATCAAAGAAACATCTAGACAATGAGTATCATCCTTTTTACTGAAGCTCAATTCGATAATGATATAATAACCGATATCCACCACGATAACCCTATTTATCTTATTATCGCCGTATTTCACAATATCCACGGTTTCACAATCAACTTGTTTCATGGGAGCAGAGACAGACAGTGTTTGTTTATATCTGGAGGGAATTTTTTTGACCAAACATCCCCCAAGCATTGATGAATTTACATATCCTGCTCCATTGTGTTATGGGGGGAGTTGTTTGGCAATTATCTGCTCCTGCTTTGCAACACGCTTTCGGTGAATTGGGTACACCAAAACTTTTGCAAGATCATCAGTTCTGTTGGGATTCTACAGCTGAAAATACCTTGTGGGTTGCTTGAATTGAATCACTTTCCACAATAGGCTATGATTCATGATAATGGGTGTAACACAATTTCATTTGAGAGCAACCCGGAGAAAATTTTATATTGAGAAAAAAATCTTACCCATCTAAAGAAACATGTAAAGAAGTGTTGCTTGTATTTTTTCAATCTATACTCCTGTGGTGATTTATAGTGAATATTGATTTTTAGTGAATCTGGGACGATGACTGATACTGATTTCGTCCAAGCCCAATCGGGAAATCCACCGAAAAGGGATTCATTCATGATGAGAGGATATTCTGCATGGAATTTTGATTTCACTTATGTAGAAATCAAAGGAGTGGGAGCTGCGAGGTATCATTATGTTATATGATATTCT
This sequence comes from Zygogramma bicolorata, assembly GCA_032362365.1. Classification (NCBI taxonomy): domain Eukaryota; kingdom Metazoa; phylum Arthropoda; class Insecta; order Coleoptera; family Chrysomelidae; genus Zygogramma; species Zygogramma bicolorata. The sequence continues at coordinate 5,122,454 of JAVJAQ010000137.1, forward strand.
TGAGTATATAACATAGATTGGTTCTTATAAATGCCCACAGCAGACATTTATGTTATGAATAGATAATCTGATATGTGAGTAAATTAGGTCAGGTTATTTTAAAACCGAGTTTTCCTTTGCTAAATAGCTATTGCAAAACTCACTTCTCACACTGAGCTATATAAATACAGCATGCTTACGTTAAACTGATCTTCACGATGATTTAAACACGATTTTGGAGATACATTATTTCTTCTCATTATCGTACATCATTACTCAATGATCTGTATAGCAATGGAAACTGAAACGTTTATATAAAACAAACACAGGACACGTTATTTGACATCATTCAAAGCGCTCTAACGACTGGAATCAATGTTTCAAATTCCACTCTGAAAAATAATTTGAATATCATGAATAGAAATGTGAATAATTAATTAGTGACGTAACAAAAAATCATATTCTCAGTTCGGAACTTTTATAGATGATCTGGGCAACAAATATTTATAATTCAGATGAGAGATTCTCTCAAGAAGGAACTTCATGAAGCTACGGCAACGAAGTAAATTGCTGTTTCTGGAAAATAAAAGTGTAACTCTTGATGGAGGTTCATTTGATATTTATCACGACCCTTTTTATTCAATCATTTTCCTTGATTTATGATTCGAAGTTATCTTGTCGTTAGTCAGCTAGTCATCGAGAAACTGATTGCAGGAAATGTTATTCTTTATGAGGTCTTGTAACGAGCAGCAATAAAAATTTACTGCTTGTAATTCCAATTGATTCTGCGATGAAAAATAAAACCTTGGTTTTATCGAGCGCATAAACGATCTGGAAAACGTAAATCAACACATCAAAAGGTGTGTTAAGTTAGGTGATTGAATCAGTTATTACCCTATCAATTGCCGATTGAACAATGTGATTAGTCTGAGATTAGCAATATATTGAGATGTTATGGACTTTCGGAAACTTGTACTCAATAAACTTGAAACTGGGATTATCATGTTCATCTGATGAACCTCTGTTTTTTTTCTATGTTGTACAACATTCAATTGCATGTTGGATTCTCAGTCTTATCTAGCAGCTAAGTCTCAACAGCAAAAAGGGAAGTCTCTAGCTAACCCCCTAAGCGAGAGTACCAAACTTCACATATACTGGTGGATGTTAAAGATGATTCAAGATAATTTTTTATTATGATCCTTCAAGAATCGCACAAAAGCAGACACATTGTTCTATTGATCATTCTCTCGAATGCTATGAAATGATGAAAAAATTTATACCTTGACGGCTCCCCTATGAAAAAATCACATTATTAGCTCTCACTGCCCCCACTGAAAAATTCAGCAGCTCGTTCTATTCAAGAAGGTCCTGTTATCTCAAGGTTATGGCGATAAATCAAATCATCCCTAGAACAATTCCTTCAGGCCAGTCTCAACTACATATACGGTAGGTTTGAAGGTTGACACCTATCAGAAAACAACCACTTCGCTGGCTAATACCACGAAGGGCGTTAGAATATATCCGTCCGGTGCTAGTAGGGGTTTTTTCACAAGAGAAATTCCCACCGGATTTTATTTTCGAAAATAAGAACGGTCTCCCACCCGAAGGTTGATTCTGGCCACTTGTCACCAACATCTCAAAAATCGTTGGTGAGTATGCTCGTGCCAATCTTTGAAGTGTAGACTGGACAATTTTCTGTTGTAATGATACTGGTGCTTGAATTATTACCGGAAATTTTCTCGAGCTCACGAATATTTTGAAAATTATTCCGAGTCGAAGGCGAGGGATACGGTTCTTGAAATGTTCGTGAGCAAGAAAAAAATTCAAGTACGCGTGGTATTCGGTAAGAAAATTCCACCATATTGAACTTATTATTTTAAATTCGTGTTTTAGCCTTCAAACTATGTCATGATAGGCTTTGATTTTACAGATTCGACAATTGAATAAAATTGCCTTGTTCTTCTTTCACATTCAATTCAGAATATTGTGTGAGCTTTAGCGAAATCGACTGTGCGATGATGAGGTGCCAGGCTCGTAAATGGAGACGTGCTTTTATAATATTGTTTTTTCATTAGTCTGCTAAATTGCTCTAGTGACGAATTTGAACGTTACATTTCATTTACTTCCGCTCAAACTTGGTAAGTGACATGTTATGCGTCAAACAAAATATTCCCTGCTCATGTCAAAAAATTTCCACTATAATTCGCTGTAGGTTACCCATGCGGTAAAAAATTTCCGATAAAATATCTGAGTTGCCACTAGTTGCCATGGTAACGCGAAACAAAAATACGTATTTCATTGGTCGAAAACTGTTGGTGTATAATTTTTTGTGAAAAACCTCACACTGTGTAGGCGGTTGGGACTGGCCTGAACTAAATGTTCAAGAGGTGATTTTATTTATTGTCAGTATGCCCACCTTGCTCACTATGACGGAGTTCTTCGACAGTTTGACAGTATTGACCCCTATCCCATCCAAGATTTCAGAGTTGGATCTCACGCCGAAAAGACGTTGGAATGACAATGTTCAAAAGATTTTCCGTCAAAAATTGAAATCGATGATTTCGATACTTTTTTTCTAATCGCCAACTTTGATATACTGGATTTGTTTTGATTTCATCAGCCAACCATACAACTCAGGATGATGATTGAATGATCCTTGATAAACAAGAGAATGACAATTTCATTTTTTTTCAGGTCCTGCTTATTGGGGACTCATGAATCCTCAGTGGAACATGTGTTCGAAGGGCCGCAGGCAGTCTCCTATTGACGTAGAACCTGACAAGTTGCTGTTCGACCCCTACCTCAGACATATTCACATAGATAAACACAAAGTGAGTAGACATTACCACAGCCTTCATTATGGTGTCCCCCGGCCGTGGCCAGAGAATTGGCAACGCTGCATTCCATCCAATCGGAAGTACGATTTCACTGTGCTGACGGAGTTCAGAATTGCGACTTTTCAAAGAGAATTGTCAGCGAAATAACCATTCAAATGATCGGAAAATTGTTGATGATGATTTTCCAAAATGAACATCCATAGTCATCTCAGAAAAGTGCAGGAAATGACAAAAAACTTCACCTTAATACTGAATAAATGTTTAGTACTTTCACTTGATACTCATATAATTCAATAAAAAATACATTTCATGAGAAACTCACATCACCAAAACTGAACAACAAATTGTCCAAAAAAATGTTTTTTTCAATTTTCACATAATTTTGGGCACTTTCTTCAACACAGAATCATTCATTTTGTGCGAATAGACATCTTTTTGAGGAATTCAAATACAATTTCAACGAATGCGTTCCTTTTTCATCTTGTGCTAGTTTTTATTCCAGAGAAACCAATGATTTTCCCATATTTCTGGCCAATGTTATGAATTTTGAGGACTATTTGTATTCGAAACTGACATTTTGATCCAGAACACAATAATTCTTTCAATGTTGAATAATTGGGTTGAGAAGGAGAGTCAAGGATAAAAAATGTGTTCCATTGGTAATGTTAGATATGAGTGGGGGTAGGAGGCTGAAGAAAAAATTCGTTTTGTTTCTCCCAAATAGTGACCTCGCTAAAAATGAGCAAATTCTGAGAAATGTGGTATTTTGACATTGAAAACCCAAGATACCCTCTGAGTTATACGAGAAGTTACTGACTAATGAAATGTGATCCTCTCAGAAGGAACTATATTTTCATTAGAGCAGCAACTTTTCGGGGTAGAATATCCTATACTTGTCTGGATTCTAATATCAATTCTCATTTTTTCAGATTGATGTAGCTCGAGAACTCAAAAAAACACAATGATAGATAATTCATACACAAAATGATGACTCCCAAACAGTAATCAATAGAGGTCTAAATGAAGAATTGAACCCTGTAATTATTGAGGCATTTTCGATTCGAACAGTGTGTGAATTTCCCTTCTTGGTGTCTTCCGAGATGGTTTTCGAGTTGAGTTATGTAGGTAGCTGGATGATTTTGAAACTAATTGATCAAATATTGCTCAATCTTTCGTCCATCCTTGGATTGATCTGAAAATGGTTATGGTCGAATCAGTAATAAATCGATGTACAGCAACAGCTTATGCAGTCCATCCTGGCACAAATTCAGCTCAGTTGTACTCAGTTGTATAGAGCTCAGTTGTACTCAGTTGTACAGAACGTGACGAAAGAAAAAACACCTACTATAAATAAAATTCAACACAGTGGAAGAATATAATAGGTGATTTTTATTTACTGTTTGAATGTCACATTATTTTGTGGTGGATTACTATTTGTTCCGTAGTTTTCTGGGTTTGTAACCTACCACAATCTGAAAAAATAAATATGGAATCTATAAAAGTGTGAAAGGATAGATTTTTAATCTACCCCGGAAAGTTGCTGCGTCTATTGAAAAATCAGCTCTTTCTGGATAGAACAAGTCTAATTACTCAGCAACTTCTCGTATATCTTAAATTTTGCCTATCAAAAAAATAATAAGAACTAATATATATATATATGTATATATATATATATATATATATATATATATATATATATATATATATATATATATATATATATATATTACAAGACGAGATCATTTGGTGATATAGTTGTACAAATGGAGATCCGTTTTGTCAAGTCGAGATCCGAATCGGATCTCGTCTTGTATCTATGTGTATATTAATTTTTTTCGTTTGACCTTGACGGAAATAGTGTTTTCCCCAATTTTTGCTCGGATCTCCATTTCAGCATTTTTATCGATATTTATACCCGAGTAGTCATAGCAATCTCTCTGTGGAGGGCGCTGCTGCGCCAAATTCGTATAAAACGTTATATGAACAACCCGAGATCCAGATACCTGACAACGTCGATTCGCAGATTTTCTCCGTTTGATACTCTCTTGCAATGTGGAGTGATGGATATTGACCACATAATCATGAAAAGAACAGGAGTCGGTTGAAAAATGTTTCACATACTTGCAGATTACTAAATATTTTTTTTCTCCATGACTAAACTGAATAGGAAATAAAATATGTGTTTACAACGCTTTATTAAAGGAAAAATATTTGTTCAATGACATTTCAGTACAAGTGATCGAAATTATAATCCTATTTATTTTTATAAACATTGTAAATGAATACTTTTATCTGTAACCAGTTTTTATCTCCCAATAACTTCAGGTTATCATCACGCAGCTTCAGGCATTCTGCTTTTTTGGGAGCAATCTTATTTTCTATGTGGTTTTTAAAAAACTTTAGCATGACTGACTTCTGCTTTGAATTCCATGTTCCTCGACAACTCTTCTGTTTCAAATTTTTCTCATTGGTTTTCTTATTCTTGCTTTTGGGTGGTCTTTCTGCAATTGATATACATAGTGGATTACTAGATAATGATTTCATGAAGATGAATAAAAAAATGCATTCAGCATGTGCCTGAATTAATAACAATTTTGTCAAGTTCAATAAAGAACATTTATTTTTTACGAAGGCGTTTAAGGGCCACAAAGATTTTATTTTTAATTATTTCGGCTTCAAACTCGGAAATTCCGACTTCCAACTCGAAAATTCCGACATTTAAGCAGGAATTTTATCATTTAGTTTAAAGTCGTAAGAATAAAATTCCTACTTTGAAGTCGGAATTTTGTTTTTCCGATTTTAATCCGATTTTAGTCAAACTCGGAAATTCCGACTTTAAACTCGGAAATTCCGACTTCAAACTCGGAAATTCCAACTTCAAAGTCGGAAATTCCGACTTCAGTCTCTTCCAAAATAAGATGTGTGGCCCTGACACGCTTTCGTAATTTATATAATATTCTTATGTGTTTTCGAAAATAACCTGGCACACCTCATGATGAAATGATTATTAATTACCTTCTTCTGATTCAGAACCACTGAAGTTTTGCACTTCACACTCTGAAACTTGCGTATTACCTACAACGGTAGAACTACAACTTGGATAATTTAGTTTAGTTGAATCATCTGGAATTTCCGATTCATCTATATCGGATTCTAATGCTAAAAAAAGAAATGAGAATCACCTATGAACGTTTGGACCTTTGGTGTGGATACAATTTAAATATGAAAAACTATCCTAACGGCTAATCAATTTCAATTTCACTCGACGCACGTAAAAAGTTTCAGCTACTGAAGATGCCAATTTGCTTGGTGAAACGCGCGTTGAGTGAAACTGGCGGTTTGGTGTTTGGGCAATTTTTTATGTTTGAGGAAATGAGAAAATAATTGGGAAAATGTTTGTTTTATTACCAGGCGATGATAATTATCAAAAAAAAAACTGGTCACGAACTAATTACATGATTATGAATATTTTTCTGGAAAAATTAATTATAATTGTTACCGTCTTTTTTATCTTCATCAAATGATTGTCTGTTCCACGATTCCAGCTCGACGTCTATCTCATCTAGGGTCTTTCCTTGGTTTTCACTGCCGACACCCCTTTCCATCATCAACAGCAATTTTGCAATTTTTGCAGTTTGAAACACTTCTTGTGGCAACCTGGAAATGAAGGATTGAAGGGGAGATAACCTATGTTGGGTTTGAGCCTGGTTCCATGAACGACAAAAAATATGTTAACTTTACAGTAAGTTCATCTTTCGATCATGAAATTGAGTTTGCACGAAAATGATGGAGCCTGGTCTGAAATTTGAAGTTATATAATGAATAATGAATTGTGTGAAAGGAACCAATAACCCTCTCGAACCTAATTTACCTGTAAAATCGTTCGTGTGTCTTCTTGGTATGCCCCATGAATGAAGCAACTTGTTCCATTTCCATTTCATTGAGGTTTAAGATTTGTAAAACAGTTGCTATCTGTTTTCTTAAACGAGAAGATGTCAGAGTACCCGGATTCTTGGCTCCACATTTCACTGCAAATTTTTTCAATACAGCAGATCCATCCACCCACTGGGATATACTCCCTGTTAAAGCAAATAAAAATGGGTTCTCTTTCGGGATGAACGTAGTTTTTCCTCTTACCGACAACAATGTTTTCATGTACTCTTGTACCTGTTTTGAAAAGAGTATAGGGACAGATCTACTGCCTTTTCCGACCGTTATGATCCGTTTAAAGTGTTTGGATAATTCTTTCTCGGTTTCTGTTAAAGCATCGAGACACTCCTCTTGGTTATTGGATCTTGTCTCTCGAGTATACGATTCTAATTTCGTGTATTGGACATCGCCGATTCTCTTCCTATTCAAAATAATAGTCAGGGCCAAACATGCTTCCGTAAGTTTTCTAAAGGACTGTTTATCTTCTGGATTTGTTTTCAGTTCGTTCATACATGTGTCTGCAATGTTTTGTGTATAATTTTTGAATAAAATTATGTCTTGTGTTACTGGCAATTTCTGAGGATTCACAGAATGCTTCTCATTAAGATCTTTCAGTGCCAGACTTCCCATTTCGAACTTCCAGTTAGCATCAACCAACTCGCGAAAGGCTTTAATATTTTTGAGTGCCACTTCGTAATTAGTTACTGCCAAAACAGGATTTTTTTTCAATAATAAGGATCTAGCCGACGAACATACGGCCAATAAAATTGTTTTCATGTGAAGTGCCAAAGAAGGTGCCTGAAAAGATCGCGTTGATTCATTGTAACCAGAAATAATTCGACTTGCCGAAACTACTTTATCGAAGTGTTCAGGTTTCAACATTTCTATCATGGAATTGATTTTATAAATATCTTGCATTGGAATAAGGAGCCTACCCAATTCTCTCAATTTGTTTGATGTTGCATTCTTGATATGCGGTCTCTTATGTTTGCGTAAATAATCCTCTGCATATTGACAAATTATTGGGTCACTTTTCGCATTGAGAGATATTCTGTCAGCATGCATCTTGTCAAATACTTCAGATTTCAAACGCAAATTTTTTAGGAAGCCTTGGCGTGATTCAGTGAAAGCCAACATTGTTTGACCTTCGCTTGCAAATTTTTTTTTTATGTTCACTTCGTTATTGAAGTAACAACTAAGGGCATGCCTTCTCAATGATTTTCGTTTATAAAGTCCCTTGCAATATTTACAAGGCAAGAAGTCTGTTGGTAGGACATCATTTTCATTTTCTTTCGGAGTAGGCCTTTGAACCGGCCTTGTTATTTGTTCTCCAATTATTGAAAAATTTCCCTGCTTCCTCAGGAGATCAATCATATGTTTCCGCTTGAGATCACCTTTAGGTTGTTGGAGAATTTTCTGTACACTTTCTTCACTTGCGTGTTTTCGGAAAAGATGTCTGGAAAAATTTGTTATGTCTTTGCTACAATAGAGACAGCGATCTTTTTTGTCCCATACCCTCCCTTTTCTTAGACTGTGTTCCACCATGGTTCGGTTTATGGATTTCCGGGTAGCATCCTACGAAAAGTATTCATCGGTATAGAATATATTCAATGAGAAGAATTTTATGTTTTAGACTGAAAACATTTTCTATGAAAAAAAAAACATTTGGTTGAGTTGAGGAATTTGTCCCTTCATCAATTTACGGTCAATTGGAAGACATATTTTTTTCAATAATTGAATGAAATATAATGATGAATATTTGGTATGGTATGTATTGAGTATGTACCCAGAGAAAAATTAGAAATATTCTTTTTATATGATTAACAACACAGATGTAAAGTGCAAACCTCAAGCTTGAAATTGCTTACTTTGTTTTTCATGCAGATTGTATATAAGAGATTATTTTCAACATTTACTGAAGAATATGCCGGGATTATGGGTGCGCTGAAAAATTACGCAGAAGTAAAACCCAGTTTTCTTTGGCATGTATAAATGAGATCTGTCCCACCACTCTTAAATCGTTGCATACAGTCCAAAGATGGACCTGGTTCCTGCTTCACTATAAATATTCCATATCCATGATTTTCGGATCCTCCGCAAACCGCAGGAAAAACACTTTTCATATACTCATATACCCACATGTTACATTCGCATGAAATGGAAAAAGTTTTAAAGAACGTAATGCACTTTTCCTTTTCCTTCTCTGATAATTTTTAGCAAAGTTATGACGATTATATTGTTTGGCTCCGCCGGGACTTGCAGTGGCGGGTAAGCGCGAGCCTGAAATTTGATGTCGGCGTTCAACCACGTTTTCTGAGAAAACGAGCTCATTTCATGAGAGATTACCAAATATCATTCTTGTAGAGAATTTAATTATCTTTCAACCTATCAAAATAGTTTTTTGATAAATCTTATATTATCTGAAATAACAACAACAAAAAAATATATTTTTTTTAAATGAAATTTTTTTTGTGTTCCACCCCTGATTTTTTGTCAAACAATTTTTTTTTTCTAATAATACACGATGTCAACATGTCATGTGCCGAGCTTCAGAGTGCTACAATTCATTCTTCACTTTTGGCTCGAGTTTGTCTGTCGTTACTGGACTAATAAGGTTCCTATGGAATAAAGGAAAATTGCATTATCTAGGAGAGGACTCCCCAATAACGGACTCAAAAACGTATTCATTTGAGCTTTACCTTTCCATTGCTATTTGTTGGTGTTTGGATAGTAATCCATGTTTGAATCTGCTTCAATAAATACCAGTTTCTTTATACCCCGTGTAATAATTCCGAAATTTTCTAAAAATTATTTGGTTTCAAATATATTTGAAGTAGGGATATGAAAACATATTTTGTTATATTTTTGAAGTATTGAAAAAAAACTGAACGAAGCATTCAACATTTTGAAAATACCACACTGATTATTTTGAGAATGGACGGGAGAATTGAAAAATGTAAAAATATACATGGTGATTTATTTGAGATGAATATATCTTTATCATATGCTGTTTGTACCTGAGAATGCTTGAATAGTATAGGAGGCAATTTGGGAATGATTTCACTTGACTGCGAGTTATCATCTGAGATGCTTTCCTCATTTTCTTCATCTGGTTTCCAAGAGATCTGAAAGATAGATCTGATTCTAACTGTTTTCTTTCGAGAACTGAAGCAGACGATTCGGAAAAGTATCAAAATGCAATTCAAGGCTCGACCTAAACATAGGCATCTGCATCGATAGACTAAGTTCTCAACCATAGACAACTGCAAAATAGACACCGATGGTGCCGATAATTTTTCTTAGCATTCAACCGCAATCGAGCATTTAACGACGAGAAAGAGTCACCCTAACCGGTATATAATTCTAAAACAACGAAAATCGAACTGGATGAAGATTATAAAACCAAAAAATTTGGAGAAACATCTATTATCGTTATTTTGGTGCTAGACTGCCGATTTGAACTCCCAATTAGCAAAAATCTTTAATATTGATGTTTTTGTTCGGAGGAAGAAATTTTCATTGAACTAAAGTTCCCTATAAACAGTTATTTTTCACTGCTGGTTAAATCTGTGACGAAAACAATCGGAGAAATGGGAAAATGCAGAAATGGTGCTGACAAAATTCTGTCATTCGTCGAGTCTTAAATTGCAATTTCAAATAAAGCTACTCATTTTTCTCATTATTGAAAACTTTTTTAGTTGAGCCTCTCAACTAGAAACTGACCGAAAGATCTCCAGAATCCTCTGAACGAGCACCAATACTTTCTTCATTCTTTTCTTGTTCCAAACTTGGAGTACCGTCAAGAATTTCACTAACACATCCATTGACGCTCTTTTCGACATAACCCTAGAAACATGTTACTCCATACATTCGTAATACTTCATATTGAAGGAATGCATGATAACTACCACATACCGGTCCATCGTAGTTTGAAGCTCCAACTGGACTCAATTCTTGAAGTACTGGATTTTCCAAATCTTGGATACAATTTTGTACTTCATCTCCATCTACACGTCTGACTTTATTTTGTTGAGCTTCGCGCTAGGTGTTGAAATTCATCCAAGGATCTTCTTCATTAAATTCTTCCAAATTATTATACAGGTCCGATATTCCTAGTGACCATGACGAAATATTAATATTTTTTATTATCATCGATCTATGAACTTTGCTGAAGGTAAGTAAACCCTGAGAGGAGCTATATTCATTTGAAATATTCAGTCACTGATATTTTTATGGAGGAATATGATTTATTAGGTAAGATTACATACAAAAAAAAATTCATGAAATTCTTTATTGGGATGGATTAATTAATTATTCATGTTTTTTTTTCTAAATAAGTGTCATTGGATTTTATACCCACAGCATACTTGATGAGCGAATTATCCCGAAATTTCTTAATAATTTGTCATCAAATAATTGTTGTCTTAGAGTTACTATCCATCCGATTTTCGATCTAAAAACCATCAATGGATTAGTCATAAATAAATAAAAATTAGAATCCAAGTAATCCGTTTCTTAAGATGTCATTTGATAAAATTTAATTTTTTCAACAGTTAGTGATTTTGGAAATTTCAAACCTCCATAGGTACTCAACTAGGCACTCATCATTGACGTTCATCAGACTAATTGAAGTGCATCCAAGGCAAAGATAAAAATGCTGCTCAAAATTAAATCATACCAATTTTTTTCCCAAAAGTAGGTGATCGTACTCAGAATCGTTCCTAGAATCCAAAAAGGTAAAAATATATAGGGTGTTCCATTTGAAATTCTTCAGTTGGGGTCGTTTCCGGTGAAACCTGGCGTGAGAAAATTCAATCCTGAATTTTTTTCGAACTGTTGAATCCAATACCTACCCCTGCCAAGTTTGAATCTCATGCCATTAGAAGTCTGGAGAACATGGCCTGTCTAATGAATACGTTGACACCTGGTATACCCTTCAAATTAAACTTTTATAGGAATATTATTAATGAATTTCTCAAACTTCTCAGCATCTGAAATTTCAACTCTTCACATCATTCGGAGTATTGTATTTTTATTGATCTTTTTGAAACTTTGGTGAGTTATGTAAAATACCTGGGCAAAAATATCTAAATTAACAGTGACGTGTGTAGATTACCGAGATGACGGATATGAGGTATCGTAATTGCTAATTGAAACACAGAGGTGTAAGAAAAACCATCAACAGCATTCCGAAGGCGATAATGTACTTAACACTCAATATATCTGTGACTTCTTTTTTTGAATGTCAGCAGGTAGGATTGACAATTTCTCCACTGACAATTTTTGTTAATAATAAATAATGATAGATGGATTAAAAATTCAAATTTTCGCTTGCAATGGAAAAAATTCGTCGACAAGAATCCCAAAGACAACAGCAAGCCGCCTACGAGATTTCTGAAAATCAATAAGACTTCAGACTTTCATTTTACCCGGAGCAACAAGCGGTATTCATTAAGTGCTGAGATCTAACTTATACTGATGATTGGTAATAACCATTAAACTAGTACACAAGTGATTTCCTGTTGTATTTGAACGGATTTTTTCAAGCTGTGTACGTGAAGTGAACTGCAAAGCTGTTCTTGTAGAAGCTTTGCCAGGTAGACTGAAGGACTTTTAGCAGTGGTAGACTGCTTGCTGTTGTCTTTCGGAGTTCTATCGACGAACATTCCTATCGTATGTGGTTCTAAAACAGGTTGAATTTGCGATCCATTCTCCATTATTTCAATTTCAATATAGTAGATCCGTCCAGTTAAATAATTATGGCTGAAAAAATAAATGTATAGGTACCTTAATTGACCGGTACAATTACAATTTAGTGAATGTTCAAGATATATTTTGATGAAATGTAACAAACAATGGGTGTTTCGAATGACCATTATCACATGGCTTTGGCATTAGGAAAACGGAACTCTGTTGATACCAACGATAACAACTAGGGCAAAAAATAATTTGGTTTACAACTTTGACTAATGCAACAATGTGAAAAAGTACTCTCATAGCAGTATTGTTTATTTAATAAAAAATAATAAGTTTTTTTAAACGACGCTTATTTTTAAATGCACTAAAAAAAGAAAATCATTTTTTTTTCATTAACATCCAAAAATGAAGTGTATGAGTAATAGCGTAGAGCGCCAGGAAAATACATTTCGAAATGATGATTAAACGGTCCACGCTTTTGCTCATACCCTTCATTTTTGGATGATCATGGAAAAACTTATTTTCCACGTTTCAGTGCATTTTTTTATTATTTTTTCAGTCTTGCGGTCTTATCATATTTTGTATCGATTCAACCTTCTTGAATTGTATCCTTTCCCCCTAAAACTCCCAGGTACCAATTTTGAATAGAATCGGATTATGACCACAATACTCATCAGCCATATTGGATCCGTCATCTTGAATTTCCCAATTTTGACAGAAGAATCATAATCTTCGCCCCCGAAAACTGCCAGACTAATTCTCAATAGAATCGGATCATAATTAAAAAACTCGTCCGCCATAATGGAGCCGCCATCTTGAATTTCCCAATTTTGACAGAAGAATAATAATCTCTGACTCCGAAAACCCCAAGATACCAATTTTGAATTGAATCGGGTCAGAATTATCTGTAAAACTCGTCCGCCATATTGGAGCCGCCATTTTGTTATCTCCTCTACCAAAAATTTCATTATACATTTTCATCGGAATAATGTACACTTACCAAATTTCCAATCAATCGGACGATTAGAAGTGGTCTAAAAATTGGTTACAAGATTTGACCGTGACACTTTTTTTTTCAACAGGGTGAGTTAATATAAACGAGGCAATGAAAAAATATATAGTTGATTCCCATTTGGTGAAATATATTTCTTTTCATTGCCGTCATCAAAATTAAGTTTGAAATCATAGTTCACAGATTCAATGATACATCTTCACTGGATACCTCTGGTCAGCGGGCTGATTCACATTTTTCGTATAATCGTGCAAAATATGCTATGTGCAATCATTTTCTACTGTATTAATGAAAAAGCTTCACCGAAAACACTTGGTCAGTAAAGTTAGTCGAAAAGTCACCTAATAATAACAACATACCGAAATCAGCCAATTCTGTCGATAACTAGAAACCCCATTTTATTTTCTATTACACCCTGTATATTAACAAATAAAATTAGTATCATGATCGCGTAGAATGCAATTGTACATCTAATATACGTCAGGTGTAAAATCAGCAAATTTTATCGATGTCTAGAAACCCCGTTACATTTTCTATTACACTCTGTATATCAACTAATGCAATTGCTGTCGTGGTCGCGAGGAATGCATTTATTAATCTAATATACCTTCGGTGTATTATACTAAAATTTCAGCAATTTCTATCGATAACTAGAATCCCCCTTATATGTGTGCCTAGTCCATTTCACTGACTGACTAAATTTTTCAATTGAATAGTGCGAAGAAAACGAGACCATAGAATTATTTTCTCTATGACGGTTCTAAATTCATAGGAACATTTTATTCGTTTTTTTGACTTACCTTCTTCTGGTGTTTGTGAATTATCATTCGAAACATTCAACGATAGCATCACTAACTTCTTCCCACGTGAACACATTTTGATAAAATAAAATTAGGCAAATGGCTGACACAAAAGCTAATAACTTACTAATGCGATCAAGAGAAATAATAGCCAAATATTACCAATGAAGAAGTCGTTTTACGAGCGCGCCAAATTAACGGTTCGGATTGGCAGTTTTCAAATATAGACTAAGTACAATCGTTCGAATTTCTTCAAATAGGTTTGACAACGTTGCAGGATCTCGTCTTGTGGTACATACATCAACATATACGTTTCCGGATCTCGACTTATCAGGCTTTCATTCCGGATCTCGTTCTGTCTTCAATATATCATCAAATATTTGAACTCTGAAATTGTTTCCCCTCTCTAGGATCATAGAATAAGGAGCATATTAGACACCTGTTCGTGAAATATATACTCAATAATGTTTTTCGCTAGTGGTGGATCTCGGGTTGTCCTCACTTTAGTCGGATCTCTACTTGATATAAAATTATATATATATATATATATATATATATATATATATATATATATATATATATATATATATATGAAAATACTTATCGTTAACATTTCGGAAATTGAATCCGTTTCCGTTCTCAAAACTTATACGCAAATTTCTGTTCGAATGCAAATATCTCTTGTTGGCAATCCTCGTAATTGACATTTGTCTTATTTGTTGAGATTGTGGTAGGTTATAGACCCAGAAAACTGAGGAACAGATATTTATTCACCACAAAATAATGACGTTCAAACAGTACCTAGAAATTACAGATTCTATGAAAGAAAAGAAATCAAAGAAATTCAATCACTCTCTGTTGATAGGTGAGTAGGTATTTGTCAAATATTTCAAATCTGACATAATATTTTGTCCTTCAGGAGGGGCAGCCATCCGCGATCCATATCAAGCGAACTCATAGATATGCATTCTTCACCAGACAGCTCTCAAATATATGTTGGAGTCCTCTAGTGTATCGAGGTTCATATGGGATTACTATAAACTTTTCGTTTATCTCATCTTTCTCAAAAGTCGAAGATTTACGAAGTGTTTCCCTAAATTTACATTCTCTATCTCTCGAGAGATAGTTGATAAGATAATTAGAAAATGTAAATTTAGGGAAACACTTCGTAAATCTTCGACTTTTGAAAAAGATGAGATAAACGAAAAGTTTATAGTAATTCCATATGAACCTCGATACACTAGAGGACTCCAACATATATTTGACAAAGTAAACATGAAAGTTGCATATGAAACTTCTTGCAAATTACAGCAGCTTTTTGGTTACCCAAAAGATAAACTATTAAAACCCGTTTCAAAGAGCATTTTGCACATATAAAATACGGAAGGGTAGAAAAATCCAGTGTCGCCCAACACGCTCTACACAATGATCACAAAATTGGTGAAAGCAATCTGAAACTGATCAAGCATGTGCATGACACAAGACTACTCGATGCATGTGAGAGTCTAGAAATAGCAAAATGTAAAAACAGCATGAATGGTGACAAGGGACCTATCCCTTTTAGCCCGCTTTTCAATTTATTGTTGAGGAAGTAATCAGAAATCAATACTAACAGATGACGGAACTTACAGGTAGTCAGTTCATTACCGAGAAATTAATTAGAATAATTAACAGTAACAAACGGAGTCCATATCGGACCGCAAAACTTTAGGTATATAAATAACTAACCTTAGCTCTAGATTTAGTATCAATTTTCTTCTCCTGAAGATGCTAATCTTGTTAGCGAAACGCGCGTCGAGTGCAAAAATATCAGTTTGGTGTTAGGGTAATTGATTTCTTGTTCGTGCGGTCAAAAATATATCGGTGAAGCGTATCGACTATGGGAAGTGCGAAAGAGTGAAGACAAGATGTACATTAGGAACAGACAGATAGGTGGTCCTAAATCATCAGAAAATATTCTTACTGCCGATGGAGATCACTGAGTAGAATGGAACGACACTGAAGTTATGACGAAAGAGAGCAATGAGCATGGGCATGAGAGCTGTCTGGTGAAGAATGCATATCTATGAGTTCGCTTGATATGGATCGCGGATGGCTGCCCCTCCTGAAGGACAAAATATTATGTCAGATTTGAAATATTTGACAAATACCTACTCACCTATCAACAGAGAGTGATTGAATTTCTTTGATTTCTTTTCTTTCATAGAATCTGTAATTTCTAGGTACTGTTTGAACGTCATTATTTTGTGGTGAATAAATATCTGTTCCTCAGTTTTCTGGGTCTATAACCTACCACAATCTCAACAAATAAGACAAATGTCAATTACGAGGATTGCCAACAAGAGATATTTGCATTCGAACAGAAATTTGCGTATAAGTTTTGAGAACGGAAACGGATTCAATTTCCGAAATGTTAACGATAAGTATTTTCATATATATATATATATATATATATATATATATATATATATATATATATATATATGAAAATACTTATCGTTAACATTTCGGAAATTGAATCCGTTTCCGTTCTCAAAACTTATACGCAAATTTCTGTTCGAATGCAAATATCTCTTGTTGGCAATCCTCGTAATTGACATTTGTCTTATTTGTTGAGATTGTGGTAGGTTAGGTAGGTTATAGACCCAGAAA
The DNA here is from genome assembly GCA_032362365.1 of Zygogramma bicolorata. Lineage (NCBI taxonomy): Eukaryota > Metazoa > Arthropoda > Insecta > Coleoptera > Chrysomelidae > Zygogramma > Zygogramma bicolorata. The sequence goes on from JAVJAQ010000137.1 coordinate 5,139,361, forward strand.
ACTGAGGAACAGATATTTATTCACCACAAAATAATGACGTTCAAACAGTACCTAGAAATTACAGATTCTATGAAAGAAAAGAAATCAAAGAAATTCAATCACTCTCTGTTGATAGGTGAGTAGGTATTTGTCAAATATTTCAAATCTGACATAATATTTTGTCCTTCAGGAGGGGCAGCCATCCGCGATCCATATCAAGCGAACTCATAGATATGCATTCTTCACCAGACAGCTCTCATGCCCATGCTCATTGCTCTCTTTCGTCATAACTTCAGTGTCGTTCCATTCTACTCAGTGATCTCCATCGGCAGTAAGAATATTTTCTGATGATTTAGGACCACCTATCTGTCTGTTCCTAATGTACATCTTGTCTTCACTCTTTCGCACTTCCCATAGTCGATACGCTTCACCGATATATTTTTGACCGCACGAACAAGAAATCAATTACCCTAACACCAAACTGATATTTTTGCACTCGACGCGCGTTTCGCTAACAAGATTAGCATCTTCAGGAGAAGAAAATTGATACTAAATCTAGAGCTAAGGTTAGTTATTTATATACCTAAAGTTTTGCGGTCCGATATGGACTCCGTTTGTTACTGTTAATTATTCTAATTAATTTCTCGGTAATGAACTGACTACCTGTAAGTTCCGTCATCTGTTAGTATTGATTTCTGATTACTTCCTCAACAATAAATTGAAAAGCGGGCTAAAAGGGATAGGTCCCTTGTCACCATTCATGCTGTTTTTACATTTTGCTATTTCTAGACTCTCACATGCATCGAGTAGTCTTGTGTCATGCACATGCTTGATCAGTTTCAGATTGCTTTCACCAATTTTGTGATCATTGTGTAGAGCGTGTTGGGCGACACTGGATTTTTCTACCCTTCCGTATTTTATATGTGCAAAATGCTCTTTGAAACGGGTTTTAATAGTTTATCTTTTGGGTAACCAAAAAGCTGCTGTAATTTGCAAGAAGTTTCATATGCAACTTTCATGTTTACTTTGTCAAATATATGTTGGAGTCCTCTAGTGTATCGAGGTTCATATGGAATTACTATAAACTTTTCGTTTATCTCATCTTTTTCAAAAGTCGAAGATTTACGAAGTGTTTCCCTAAATTTACATTTTCTAATTATCTTATCAACTATCTCTCGAGAGATAGAGAATGTAAATTTAGGGAAACACTTCGTAAATCTTCGACTTTTGAGAAAGATGAGATAAACGAAAAGTTTATAGTAATCCCATATGAACCTCGATACACTAGAGGACTCCAACATATATTTGACAAAGTAAATATGAAAGTTGCATATAAAACTTTTTGCAAATTACAGCAGCTTCTTGGTTTCCCAAAAGATAAACTAGAAAACTCAGAGAAGTCGAGAATTTACGAGATCAGTTGTCGAGATTGCAACAACAAGTACATCGGCCAGAGCCGACGAGCTATTAAAACCCGTTTCAAAGAGCATTTTGCACATATAAAATACGGAAGGGTAGAAAAAACCAGTGTCGCCCAACTTGCTCTAGACAATGACCACAAAATTGGTGAACGCAATCTTAATCTGATCAAGCATGTGCAAGACACAAGACTAATCGATGCATGTGAGAGTCTAGAAATAGCAAAATGTAAAAACAGCATGAATGATAACAAGGGACCTATCCCTTTTAGCCCGCTTTTCAATTTATTGTTGAGGAAGTAATCAGAAATCAATACTAACAGATGACGGAACTTACAGGTAGTCAGTTCATTACCGAGAAATTAATTAGAATAATTAACAGTAACAAACGGAGTCCATATCGGACCGGAAAACTTTAGGTATATAAATTAACCTTAGCTCTAGATTTAGTATCAATTTTCTTCTCCTGAAGATGCTAACCTTGTTAGCGAAACGCGCCTCGAGTGCAAAAATATCAGTTTGGTGTTAGGGTAATTGATCTCTAGGAAAAGCTTCAACTTGTACACCAAAGGTTCCAAAACTCATCGTTTATACGCACGAACAAGGTATTTGATGGATACAACTTTTTGCGCTTTCCGTTGTGTTATTCGGTTTGGTATAGATTCCAATATAAACTTTAAATTTTTTCAAATTGTGGTAGGTTACAAACCCAGAAAACTACGAAACAAGTGTTTTTCATCTTACTGTTCTTCACAGAGATTGCTGGACATATACGTCATTAGCTGTGTGGATGTATTTAAAACTCGCAAGATATTGACGGTGCCATCGCTTTTCATCTTTGAACTAAGTGTATATGGTTTCACTCACTACAACAGCTTTTCGACCAGATCTAGTATTCATGCATATGACACCAGAATTAAAATTCAGCTGAATATACCCTTTTCCAGAGTTCAGATATCTAACAATTGCCCAAATTCACCAGGTCCTTTGTTTTATAATGAACAACCTGATTATGTAAGGAATAGTCCCGTCAAATTTCAAAAATAACCTTGAACAATTTCTAATTGAAAGATGTTTTCACAAAGTTGATCAGGCACTGTGATTGTATTTGTGAAGTTTCTGTTTATTTTATTTTGCACATGTTTCGTTTGTTTTTGAACTACTTACTTCATAACTGAAGGATATGTCATACAAGTCATATACACCTTAGATTAGTTGGTTGAATGACTACTCCTATACAATGTTTGTATTGTCCTTCAGGAGAATAAAGTATTATTATTATTATTAGTTCTTTGCCAAGATGGATTGGATAAGTAGTACAATGTAGTCGTAACGCAATCGTAAACTCCGTAATAACCCAATGATGCTTCAGTTGACGTCCTGAGGCCTTAAATCATTCACCACCTGAAATCGTTCCGGAGCACCGGGAACATTGAATATTTGATATATGAGGAATGATGATGGCAGCCCCGAAAGGAACTCGCACAGCCCATGCAATCTATCATTCAATCAGAGTGCAAGCGGTTTGCGGCGAACCACTAATGACCTCTGCCATTATACACAGACTCCAGTGGAAATTCCTCGGGCATTTCAGACATTGTTATTCAAAAGTTCCGCAAAAAATTCAATTATCTTAAAAACAGCTAATGCTGCCGTAAAATCCTGGGACGGGGTTATTTTGCAAGCAGATTGAATTCATTATGGCTTGTTCTTCTCGTTCCCGGTTTTTGTTTACACTGGTTTAACCGTGTAACCGATTTTTTGATCACGGGGACATTTTTCTGGGTCTTTACTGACCGCCATTTGCCACGAATAGAGGGACTGATTGTTCGAGGAACTATTTTTTGGACTTTCTTTCTCCGAATCAACGAATGGATTTTGTCTATGAAAGAAGCAGATTCAGAAAAAATCATACTTCCTGCCTATATGGTACGAGGGGTGAAAAATTACATAGAGAACACTTTTTTTTTGATCAACTTGTATACCAAGCATATGAGAATTGAATCGAATGGATAGCATACATAGGAGATATTCACATAATGAAGCTAAAATATAGGCCTGTCTGAAACAAATCCCACTCACCAGAATAAGATTTCATTCAAGCCCACACAAGATCTTGCTTCTCTCAGAGAAAATCTATTCTGAGCTCTGAGGATGGATTATATGTAGGATGGCTATACTCTGGTGCTTTTAGTGTGGCGATATTGTTTCAGACAAACCTGTAGGCAGGGTGTAGTTGTTCAGAATTATGCATTGAGGATGCGCTCATGGGTGAAATTCCTAAAAATTCTCGAGATCACTCGATTCATGGAACACGTTGTTGCCAATACAGATCACCCCTTTGGTTGGAACAGAGAATAGAACGCAAGATCAATCTGACGTTTGATAATCTCACGTTCTAGTATATTCAATGACCATTTGAAAATTTCGTAATTATCATAAAAAAAACACAAGAGAAGTTTGCTGGCAACAACATTCTAGAGTGTGCACGCGTTCTGAATATTCTATAAATGCAGTGATATGTGTTTTAGATATTCTCCGTTCAACCCAGAAGATTATAAAAGATAATAATTATTTCACTCACCAGAAAAATAAGGTGTTTTTTCTTTCGTCATGGTCTGCACTCCCACTGTGTGACTGAAAAAGTAGCTGTGTTTCTACCAGAATGGATTGAATAAGCTGTTCATCTCTTGCATTTCAATCAGAGAATATGGAGATTCATACATAATACATGTTTATATGAAGTTGAAAGATTTCCCGCAAATTCGAGCCGTTTCTGATATTCACATTTATAAGGACTCTTCAGGAAAAACATCACCTCTTCGTGTTTCTGTACATTTCAACCAACCTGGCGATATGTATTCTTGAGAACACTTTTTTTTTTAATCAACTTGTATACCAAGCATATGAGAATTGAATCGAATGGATAGCATACATAGGAGATATTCACATAATGAAGCAAAAATATAGGCCTGTCTGAAACAAATCCCACTCACCAGAATAAGATTTCATTCAAGCCCACACAAGATCTTGCTTCTCTCAGAGAAAATCTATTCTGAGCTCCTCAGGGGCCAAGGGATGGATTATATGTAGGATGGCTATACTCTGGTGCTTTCAGTGTGGCGATATTTTTTCAGACAAACCTGTAGACAGGGTGTAGTTGTTCAGAATTATGCCTTAAGGATGCGCTCATGGGTGAAATTCCTAAAAATTCTCGAGATCACTCGATTCATGGAACACGTTGTTGCCAATACAGATCACCTCTTTGGTTGGAACAGAGAATAGAACGCAAGATCAATCTGACGTTTGATAATCTCACGTTCTAGTATATTCAATGACCATTTGAAAATTTCGTAATTATCATAAAAAAACACAAGAGAAGTTTGCTGGCAACAATATTCTAGAGTGTGCACGCGTTCTGAATATTCTATAAATGCAGTGATATGTGTTTTAGATATTCTCAGTTCAACCCAGAAGATTATAAAAGATAATAATTATTTCACTCACCAGAAAAATAAGGTGTTTTTTCTTTCGTCATGGTCTGCACTCCCACTGTGTAACTGAAAAAGTAGCTGAGTTTCTACCAGAATGGATCGAATAAGCTGTTCATCTCTTGCATTTCAATCGGAGAATATGGAGATTCATACATAATACATGTTTATATGAAGTTGAAAGATTTCCCGCAAATTCGAGCCGTTTCTGATTTTCACATTTATAAGGACTTTTCAGGAAAAACATCACCTCTTCGTGTTTCTGTACATTTCAACCAACCTGGCGATATGTATTCTTGAAAACATTTTTTTTTTGATCAACTTGTATACCAAGCATATGAGAATTGAATCGAATGGATAGCATACATAGGAGATATTCACATAATGAAGCAAAAATATAGGCCTGTCTGAAACAAATCCCACTCGCCAGAATAAGATTTCATTCAAGCCCACACAAGATCTTGCTTCTCTCAGAGAAAATCTATTCTGAGCTCCTCAGTGGCCAAAGTATGGATTATATGTAGGATGGCTATTCTCTGGTGCTTTTAGTGTGGCGATATTGTTTCAGACAAACCTGTAGGCAGGGTGTAGTTCTTCAGAATCATGCATTGAGGATGTGCTCATGGGTGAAATTCCTAAAAATTCTCGAGATCACTCGATTCATGGAACACGTTGTTGCCAATACAGATCACCCCTTTGGTTGGAACAGAGGATAGAACGCAAGATCAATCTGACGTTTGATAATCTCACGTTCTAGTATATTCAATGACCATTTGAAAATTTCGTAATTATCATAAAAAAACACAAGTGAAGTTTGCTGGCAACAACATTCTAGAGTGTGTACGCGTTCTGAATATTCTATGAATGCAGTTATATGTGTTTTAGATATTCTCAGTTCAACGCAGAAGATTATAAAAGATAATAATTATTTCACTCACCAGAAAAATAAGGTGTTTTTTCTTTCGTCATGGTCTGCACTCCCACTGTGTTACTGAAAAAGTAGCTGAGTTTCTACCAGAATGGATTGAATAAGCTGTTCATCTCTTGCATTTCAATCAGAGAATATGGAGATTCATACATAATACATGTTTATATGAAGTTGAAAAATTTCCCGCAAATTTGAGCCGTTTCTGATTTTCACATTTATAAGGACTCTTCAGGAAAAACATCACCTCTTCGTGTTTCTGTACATTTCAACCAACCTGGCGATCTGTATTCTTGAGAAACAACAGAATATTTCTCTCAACAATGCTTTCGATTAACTCCTTTTGTGTCATATATTTCACGTTGGTTCTTTGAACATACACCAGCATTGTCATCGTTTTTGAACGTTCAACAATTACTCTCAGTACTGGAAACAGTAACAAGTTCCCTTTTATCCATCCAAAGAAGCACAAAGATTCTATGCTCTCTTGACTTCTGACAGGATAGTTATAATAAAGTCAAGTTATAATTCGATCAATTACTTTTAATGAGTGAAATGTACCGTCACAAACGACAAATTTTCTCAGTTACCGTTCTCATAATATTGATTTCCCCATTCATCATTGTTACATATAATACTAAAACAACAAATGATATAGGGGTTCCCCAGGGCTCTGTTTTAGGTCCTCTGTTTTATCTGATATACGTTAATGATATTTGTAATGAAAGTTGTATAATGTACGCAGACGACACCTCCCTCATCACCACAGGGAGCAAGATAGAGCAAACAGTCTCGATGGCCAATGATGAAATCAAAATATCTGAAGAATGGTTCTCTTCGAATAAACTAGTTTTGAACATGGGGAAGACAGAGTTCATTAGATTTAGTCATTCAAATAACAAAATCGACCACAGCTTGTTGCTAAAATCTAACAGCAGATCTATCACTCAAGCACCTTCTATGAAGTTTCTTGGGCTGCATGTGAATGAAAACTTTAAATGGACTATCCTTATAAATGAAGTGTGCAAAAAACTCGCTCCAAAGTGTTATCTCTTGTACCAACTCAGGAAAATCGTCGAAAAATCTGTATTGATGATAATATATTTTGCACACTTTCAGTCACTAATGACATATGGGATCATAGTATGGGGAGTTTTCAATAAGGCCGATAGGGTTCTCAAACTCCAGAGAAGAGCCGTGAGAAATATCGCTGGAGTGGCCAGGAGAGAGAGTTGTAAGAATATATTTGTGCAGCTGAAAATCCTGACTTTCCACTCTTTGTATGTCATGCATATACTGACATGCCAAAACAGAGCTGGCCTCATTCAGAGCGCTGGGAAACAGTAGATACCACACAAGTAACTCAGCAATCCTTGAAGTACCGAATCACCGTCTTCAAAAAACAGAACGTTGCCCAAAATACATGGCAATATGCCTCTTCAATCATCTGCCAAACTGCTACAAAGTTCTTCCTTCGAATGAATTCACAATAGTAGTCAAAAATATATTACTAAAGAAAGCGTACTACTCTATAAGTGAGTATATGGAAGACACAGATTTCAACTGATATTTGTATATTTTACGCAAGCACGCATTTCTCATATTTTTTATATTTTGTTAAACTACTTGCTTTTTTGTACTTTTTTTTAGATTTTTTATGTATGACTTGTTACATGTAAGCAGTTTGTAACATAAGTTTTATTTATATTATCGAAAAAACGGTTCTGACCACAATTAGTGCAAAATGTTTTGTAATTAATTCATCTCATAACCATTTTTATAACTGTACTATTTTGACTTGTTCTATATTATGCTAGACATAATCTAAAGAACCGATGAACTATTATTATTATTATCACAATAAGTAATTCAACTGGGATTTTTGGCTGAAAATTCAACAATCTTGAACAATCCTAAAAAACAGCTATTTATATGACAAGTGCTACTTTGCCTCCCGAGGATGAAGTTTGCTGCCCGACGCGTAATGGAGGGCAGTTATCATCAAAGGGAGAAAAATATACTCCCCTATTTTATATACCGTGTGACACAGACTCATGGTACAACCCCGTTTTCTCCTTTGTTTTTCTAGCTATATTTTTAAAATTCGGAACATTGAATATGCTCACTGAACAGCATTTCTCGACATATCTGAAAGAAAGAAACAACTTCAACTTTCGATTCTTGAATGGGACACCCTGTATATTGTTATATGATCGGCTAGGGATGATCATGAGGAATCCAACGATACCAGGTTTGATGAGGTTATCTCCAATGACTGCGGAGATATCGCCATTTATATTATCCGTAAGCTCAACGAGTAGGAGAAACTTTTTCTGGCGGGTCAATACAATTCTCTCTCCCACTCATTGAGCTTATGAATAAAATAAATGGCGATATCTCCGTAGTCATCATAGATAACACCATAAAACCTGGTATCGTTGAATTCCCCATGATCATTCCTAACCGATCATGTAACAATATACAGGGTGTCCCATTCAAGAATCGAAAGTTGATGTCATTTCCGGAAAAATTAGTAGTTGTTTTTTTTCAGATATGTCGAGAAGTGCTGCTCAGTGAGCATATTCAATGTTCCAAATTTCAGAAATATAGCTGAAGAAGCAAAGGAGAAAACGGGGGTGTCCCTTAGGTCTGTGTCACACGGTATATGACTTTTCCGCCTTCCTCAAATAACAGTTCATTTTCGAAAAATGCATTTATGAAACTAAAAAATGAAATGTATTGAAGAACTAAAAGTAAGAAGTAGGTCTGGTATAGCATGCTACGGAGATTCTCAAAATTGGGAGATCCTGAAAAACAAAGAATTGGAAAAACGAAAAAAAAATCCTCGGCGTTGGATTCGAACCAACACCTGCAATTGTCTCCAAATCTATTATGAACAACGTCCGTTCCATCAACTCGTTGAGCTTTTGAGACTCTTAGACTTTTTTGAGAACAACATACGAAAGTTTCTGGAGGGCAGATGCCGCCGTATGGGTTCATTTCATCAAATGGCCACATTAATTTCGTCATTTGACAAATATCTGGAATGCTTGATAAAAAGCTAACCCATTACAGAAAAAATTCAACAGTTTGATACTTGGACTTGAAGTATTTGGAATTTCAATGCGTTTGGCAGTTCAATATTCAATTCTATTCCATTGAGATTTTTTCGTCTCATTTCACGTTGTACTCCTCACGTTTTTTTGTCGTTACAATTGCTATTGTTGAGTGGATTTTTCACCTCTACCTAGTTACTTTTATAAGGAAGCATTTTGCATTGTTTGTGGTGTTAATAGTGCCGAATCTAATATCCATCTCCATTATGTATCAAGTAGCTACCGTAGGTAGATTATTCCTTAGTGTTAGAAAATATATGATAGTTTCAACACATATTTCAGTTTCGAAAATCCCAGAATGGAGATTAATGTCCATTGATAATAGAACGCTAGATTATTCTGTCGATAATGAAAACAAACTTCCCCCTGAATGACCTTTCTCAACTCACTTGGGTATATACTGATCACTGAAATTTTTCCGGAATTTCTCATTCAAACAAATTTTTTCCAGAATTGAGGGCAATGGTTGTTACGTGCTTAGTGAAAAAGATGAAAAAACAAAAATTCAAAATCATGGAATGAATGTTTTTCCGCTAATCATGATTATCAAACGATCTCGTTTACCATTCCAGGTGAGCGGTATGCTGCACAACACGGGACAATCGCTGGTCTTCCGTATCGACAAAGATACCAAACAGCACGTCAACATATCTGGGGGCCCATTAGCGTATCGATATCAGTTCGAGGAAATATATATCCACTACGGAATGGAAAATCGACAGGGCTCCGAACACTACATCCATGGCTATTCCTTTCCATCTGAGGTAAATATTATAAATGTAAATGTTTGTGGATAACCATCTTGTTTATGAAACACAGTTGTCTGTGGCACGCCGTTTTACTTTTTATTCGACATGACCGTAAACTCCAATTTAAATGTCACTTCTATTTTATGCCACTTCACTTAATATAAATGAAATAGATATTATTTTCGTTGGCGGTAATTTCATTGCCAATAGCAATGTGAACTCTTATTTTCATGTCACATGAGCCTATCGATCCAATTTAAATTTCAATTGTATACTTTTCTTCCTATGGGATATTGTTTTTTTTGTACATGATATGTTGGTGTCTGATTTTCTAACATCACATCTCCTATCATCGACAAATCCAATGACACACAATACTTCCATTTCCGTTTCACATGCATTGTTATCATTTCATACTATTGCAATATAATAAGTCTTCATGTGCAATAAATATACATGTGATAAGAGAACTCGTTTGATGTCACATCTACTCATATGACTTGGAAATTCAAGTGCTATTTGAATCCTTCTTGAATTTAATTGTGACTTTGATGTGCATGAAAGTAGACTGCACGAGATATTCCATTGACAAAAAAATTAAACAACATTTATATTAGATTTCGATACCTGCGATATCATGTTATAAAGCCGAATAGAAAAGAAACGGCATTCAACTCATTCATTGCGAAGTCATCATTAACTGTATATTACAACTGCAGGCCTCCAAGTGCCATTCAAATGCAACTTGAATTTTATTGTCACATTGATGTAGGCGGCATCGAAGTGTAACGGAAACGCAAGTAACAAAAAAATGGAATATCATTTAAATTCGACTTCAATACCTACGACATCAACGTGGACCATACAATCATGTTGAATAGAAAAGGTATTCAAATTGCTATTACCAATGGAAATGCACAAGACACCATAAGTCCAAGTCACATAAAAATGCATGTCCCATTTAAATTGGCATCCCAAAGGCGTGCGTAACATTTTACGTTGGGGTTTAAAAATAAATAGATGGAGAAAATAATTCTTCTTCTTCTTCATGTATTGGCCTTAGCTGCTAAGACTATCCGGCCAATGGGCAGAGTAATGAATTAAATTTGTTTATCTAACACATGACAGTTATGACTGTCATTATTATTGTCATTTTAGACAAGTAAACTATCAAATAACACATGTTCGCTCATGTTACGCTGGGGATGGCGCTGATATGATATCATTGTCAACTGTCAAAATGGACTTGGGGGTGACAAGTCATAAATAGTCGAAATTCTTCTAAAGTTATCCTGCGTTCTGTTCTTCATTTGTGATCGGTTTCATTTTATTGTTTTAATACTTTATAAATTTGAATTATGATTTTTCTAGACTCAATCATGAGAAATAAATGATGTGTGACGAGCTGCAGTCAATATAAAAAACATCGATTTCCCAAGGATAATCCGGAAATATTTGCGGCATGGATAGCAAAAAGCCAGTCTTCTTGTTTGAATAATATGCCATATGATGGAACATACGACAGGGTTCGTGTTTGTGGGAATCATTTTAGAAATGAGGACAAAGTTGATGGAAAAAGAGTTCTTAAAACGCCCGTATGCACCGCTTCTACTTGATGGAGGTTTAACTAAGCTTGGCTCCATCACTAAGGGCCGGTTGTTCAATACGAGATTAATCTCCTTGTTAGCTAATCCAGGTTTGCAATCCTATCCAAGATTAGCATTAGGATATGTTGTTCAATGTGATTTTAATCTCTTGTTTTCTAAACCATAGTTATATTAGGTTGGTAATGGAAAAATCAAGATAAGAAGAAGACTACTGAATTTAAATATAAATAGATGACATGAGAATGTAATATTTGATTGTTATTGATCGAAAAATTTGAAATGGATTCGTCATATTCATTCAAAAAGAAAAGGACAGAAAATTTCAGACCTGACGAGGAAAGAATTTTAGTTTCGTTGGTGAAGAAATATAAAGATATAGTGGAATCGAAGAAAACAAATGCTGTCACAAATTCCGAGAATTTAAAAACCGATTTGTGGGATTAGCAATATCATTGGAAATTAGGCCCACTATCCTCCGACAACTTGTTTTGGAAGACGAAATCGATTCAAAAACTCTGTATCTGTCCATTTTTCGAAATGACATTGGCGATTGCGGAAAACCGGCCTTTTTCATCGTCCGTAATTTCTTCATTCATCTTTGTTGATTTTATGAAATAACAATAATTTCTGGGTTGGCACGAAGCTTCAATTTGACAACACAGAAATTTGAGGTTAGAATCCTCAGATTATCATCATTAAACCATCACATTGGCAAGATTAACTTAAACCACTGTTAATCCTTAGTTACACGCAAATCTCGCATTGAACAACGGAGCTAGTGTAGTTAACCATTGGTTGGAGATCATCTCGAGATCACCTCGCATTGAACAACCGGCCCTAAGGAACAAGGCATCTGATTGGCAAATCCATAGCAACAAAACCTAGCTTACTTGAACCATCATTAAATAGGAGCGGTGCATACGAGCAAAAAGACCACCAATTCCGTCATTATATCTTTCTGGTGAGAATTCAAAGACGAGAGGTAATATTACTTGATTTATTTATCAATTTCATTTCAGGTAATCATAATGTTAGTGATGCCGAATTATCTAGGAAACCGCCTGAAAAAATTATGAAAAATTCTCTACTTTGAATACAAGTGAACCATCTACGTCCATGGTGGGTCTTGAACAAATTTCGAATAGCCCCAACAATCATGAGACCAATTCAGAATATTCGGAGGAAGATGCTGTTTGTCCATTGGATACAAGCACAAACACATGCATTTCGTCCATGAAGAGAAAGATGATTGCACTAACTAGAGGTAAAATGCAATAATAATCAATGAAATATTTCTCAATTTTGAATCAACGACGAAAAGTTTAGTGGAGGGCTCGCTAGTTTTTGAATAATACTAATGTGAGCTAATCTTTGAGACTTTTGACATTTAATTCGATGGAAATTTTGATAATTATACGGTTTTCATTGTTTTTAAATACTTTCCTATAATGTATTCTATTTAATACTATCGTTAGATATAACAAAATAATAAAAAGGTGAAGATGTAGATCAACCCCTTTTTGATTTAATATTCACAGTTTTCTACAGTTTGTTTCAAGAATATCTACAGTTTTGCTCTATGAGGGGGTTGACAACACTGGTGTCAATGTCAATACTATACATCACACATTAAATCAAGTGATAAGTGGTTTATAACGGAAATTTGAATCGTCTATTGTGTGTGTGGGACTATGAGTTTGTTTGAAGTTGAGGTTGTTCAGGAAACTGTGGCAATTGACCTTATTAAGTGATGCGACCCCATGGTATCTTTCTGAGTTCCAGCAAAAATAAGCACACAGAAAGCACATCTACAACGCTACAAGGACATAATACAAGACCAAAAATGAAAATGCAGAAGGAACTCGGAAAGAGAGGTTATTTATTCATTAGCAAATGTGAAAATTTTACCAGTTGGCAATCATGGGGTCGCATCACTTTTGCAGTTGACAACCATGGGGTCGCATCACTTAATAAGGTCAATTGATGCCACAGTTTCCTGAACAACCTCAACTTCAAACAAACTCATAGTCCCACACACACAATAGACGATTCAAATTTCCGTTATAAACCACTTATCACTTGATTTAATGTGTGATGTATAGTATTGACATTGACACCAGTGTTGTCAACCCCCTCATAGAGCAAAACTGTAGATATTCTTGAAACAAACTGTAGAAAACTGTAAATATCAAATCAAAAAGGGGTTGATCTACATCTTCACCTTTTTATTATTTTGTTATATCTAACGATAGTATTAAATAGAATACATTATAGGAAAGTATTTAAAAACAATGAAAACCGTATAATTATCAAAATTTCCATCGAATTAAATGTCAAAAGTCTCAAAGATTAGCTCACATTAGTATTATTCAAAAACTAGCGAGCCCTCTACTAAACTTTTCGTCGTTGATTCAAAATTGAGAAATAATTCACTGATTATTATTGCATTTTACCTCTAGGTAGTGCAATCATCTTTCTCTTCATGGACGAAATGCATGTGTTTGTGCTTGTATCCAATGGACAAACAGCATCTTCCTCCAAATATTCTGAATTGGTCTCATGATTGTTGGGTCTATTTGAAATTTGTTCAAGACCCTCCATGGACGTAGATGGTTCACTTGTATTCGAAGTAGAGAATTTTTCATAATTTTTTCAGGCGGTTCCCTAGATAATTCGGCATCACTTACATTATGATTACCTGAAATGAAACTGATAAATAAATCAAGTAATATTATCTCTTGTCTTTGAATTCTCACCAGAAAGATATAATGACGGAATTGGTGTTCTTTTTGCTCGTATGCACCGCTCCTATTTAATGATGGTTTAAGTAAGCTAGGTTTTATTGCTATGGATTTGTCATTCAGATGCCTTGTTCCTTAGTGATGGAGCCAAGCTTAGTTAAACCTCCATCAAGTAGAAGCGGTGCATACGGGCGTTTGAGAACTCTTCTTCCATCAACTTTGTCCTCATTTCTGAAATGTTTTCCACAAACACGAACCCTGTCGTATGTTTCATCATATGGCATATTATTCAAACTAGGAGACTGAATTTTTGCTATCCATGCCGCAAATATTTCCGGATTATCCTTGGGAAATCGATGTTTTTTATATTGACTGCAGCTCGTCGCACATCATTTATTTCTCATGATTGAGGTTCAGAAAAATCATAATTCAAATTTATAAAGTATTCAAACAATAAAATGAAACCGATCACAAATGAAGAACAGAACGCAGGATAACTTTAGAAGAATTCCGACTATTTATGACTTGTCACCCCCAAGTCCATTTTGACAGTTGACAATGATATCATATCAGCGCCATCCCTAGCGTAACATGAGCGAACATATGTTATTTGATAGTTCACTTGTCTAAAATGACAATAATAATGACAGTCATAACTGTCATGTGTTAGATAAACAAATTTAATTCATTACTCTGCCCATTGGCCGGATAGTCTTAGCAGCTAAGGCCAATACATAAAGAAGAAGAAGAAGAATTAATTTCTCCATCCATTTATTTTTTAAACCCCAACGTAAAATGTTACGCACGCCTTTGGGATGCCAATTTAAATGGGACATGCATTTTTATGTGACTTGGACTTATGGTGTCTTCGACTCAAATGGAACATGCATTTTTATTCGACTTGGACTTATGGTGTCTTGTGCATTTCCATTGGTAATAGCAATTTGAATACCTTTTCTATTCAACATGATTGTATGGTCCACGTTGATGTCGTAGGTATTGAAGTCGAATTTAAATGATATTCCATTTTTTTGTTACTTGCGTTTCCATTACATTTCGATGTCGCCTACATCAATGTGACAATAAAATACAAGTTGCATTTGAATGGCACTTGGAGGCCTGCGGTTGTAATATACAGTTAATGATGACTTCGCAATGAATGAGTTGAATGCCGTTCCTTTTCTATTCGGCTTTATAACATGATATCGCAGGTATCGAAATCTAATATAAATGTTGTTTAATTTTTTTGTCAATGGAATATCTCGTACACTCAACTGTCATGCACATCAAAGTCACAATTAAAATGAAGTGGAATTTAAATTATACTAGAATTTCTACAACATATAAGGGGATATGACCTTACATGAGTTTTCTTGACACTTTCATTTTTATGGCACATCAAGGATTATTGCTGATGGTATGCAACGAAATTCATGCACAGTAATAATGCATGTAGAATGGAAATAGAAAGAGATTATGATATTTTTTGAGGCATATTACCCTCAAGTGCCATGTTTGAACATTGCATAAAAATGTAATATAATAAGAGGAAAACCGGCGCCTTCAATATTCATTCGACCTAGCTATCTAAGAGCCATTTTAATTTGTTTTCATTAAAATGGCTCTTAAGATAATTTCGGTGAGTCTCGTTTTCCTTGTAATTTCCAATATAAACCTTTTTTCCATTCTGAATTGAAGGATCTGTCATGTATTCTGCCAATTGCTGCGAATGACATAATTTCATTTATTTTGGATATTATACATAACACCATAAGATATCATAATACTACATGAGCTGTCGAAAACATTCCAAACTTTTTTGGTGCTCAAACAAAATCAATTACAATTGTTATTTATAATTGAAATACCGGTTGACATAATAAAAATGAATTTTTGATAATTGAATGGAAATAAATTCCCTTGCAAATTGATAGACCGAATGTTTAAGTTTTGCTATTTCCAATAGGAAAATACATTTGAATTGCTATTAGCAATGAAATTACCGCTTACGATAATAATATCTATTCCATTTATATTAAGTGAAGTGGCATAAAATAGAAGTGACATTTAAATTGGAGTTTACGGTCATGTCGAATAAAAAGTAAAACGGCGTGCCATAGTTGTCTTTTCAAGCATTTCACCAAAATCTTTATATTCACTATCTAACTAACTAACGTTGAAAGGTAAGGCCTCATCAAGCTATTACTCACACAAGTTTCGACTTCTGAGACAAAAATATATTACAGTTTCCTGTATGATTTCCACTTACAATGGGTTTACAAAACCGCGACACGTGTTTCGCTATTACAATAGCTTCTTCAAGCAAGATAAATGAAGTTATCTTGCTTGAAGAAGCTATTGTAATAGCGAAACACGTGTCGCGGTTTTGTAAGCCCATTGTAAGTGGAAATCATACAGGAAACTGTAATATATTTTCGTTAATATGGATTTTCATCAAGTATCGGCCAGTTCAATTCAATTTTCCGACTTCTGAGGGTTGACGTTCGTCAGCTGGTTAACGGAAACGAACAATTCCAGAACAATTTTCAAACAACTATCTATGGTGCAATTTTGATTAGGGTCGTCGCAACCTATAAATGGTTTTATCAATACCTAAAGCAAAACCTACCGAGAAGGAAACAGTAAGTTTCATTCATGTAAAGACCACTTTCAAATAACTCTCGTGGCGCGAATATATACATCACATGGGTCATACCTATCAATAGAGCAAGAGCCCGCGTCCTCCAGACCTTCGTTATTTTATAAAAGCTGAAAGTTTCTCTGCGTATTCCCTTAACACAGGTGAGAACGATCAGCGACTATGAAGTTTGGATGATAGTTACTTCTTCAGATACCAGGTAGCAAAGGCGTATAATATAGTACCTCACTTTCGTCAAAGTATAAAGCTCAGCTTTTTCATATCTTCTTCGGAATGATATTAGAAATCACATCATCCATTGCCAGACACTTACTCTGATTCCAACCCCCTGCCAGACACCCCTCAACTTCATTAAATCATAATCATACTTACGTTTGACAGTATTTGAAGGGTTTTTGTGACGCCATCTTGCCTATAATGTCGATATTTCTGTTTACTTGTCAATGTAAGAGAAATTTTATCTTTTCTGAAGGGTAAAGTAGGTGCAGATATCTATTTGTCAGTTTGATGAAATGGTTTGACTGAAATATTGGCAGAAAGATGATGAAGCTTCACAGGAGTGTTAACAATAGAAGTTTATACGGAAAATAATAGTTCAATCCTGAAAGTACTTATGAAAATATGAATGATCTAAGATATTGATGAAATTATTTCACATCTATTGCTGAATTGCTTGCCATCTTTTTACGTTATGTATAAGTAATCAAGAAAATGTGCGCTTGAAGCTACGACATTCGTAAGAAATATATAAGAAAACACATGACTTGGATAAAAATCTTTGCTGTCTGTTTCCTGGCCAAGCAACCAAGATCTAAACTCCACAGTCGCTGATTGTTTTCACCTTTGTTGGGGACACGCGCAGATGAACTTTCAGCTTTTATAAAATAACGTAAGTCTGGCGATCGCTGGCTCTTAGGCTATAACCCATTGGTATGGATTCAGTGGACGAGCCACTGGCAACGGTATAACAAACTTGCTGGAGTGCGAAACACTTCGAGTTGCGGATTCATATCGAAAAACGAAATGAAGAAAGAAAAGAATAATGGTCTCGAATCCAGGATCAAAGAATTTAGCCCTATAGTGGGAGATGAAACTTGCACTTTTCAATTATGTATATATATATATATATATATATATATATATATATATATATATATATATATATATATATATATATATATATAAAAACATATAAAGTATAAACAGATAAACAGATTTACACAAAGAAAAGCCGAGAGCACGGCGTGAATCAAGGGACAGGATATAAGAATCAGGATATGTGCTTCAGGAGGGGCAGGCATAAAACTGAGAAGAAAAGATTCATCCAACACAAAATAATGAATTTCAAACAGTACTCCTATGATTATAATTCAGAGGAATCTTCCCATTGAGCTCCTCATTGATTTCATATGGATTTTCAAAATTTTGAGCTGAAGTTCTGATCAACTTTGTGCTCAATTTTCTGGGTTCCTTACAATCTTAACATGATCAATTCACAAACAGACGGTGTGTGCCTCATAAGTATCAATACATATATTAATTATTATGTGACAACAAAAATATTTAAATGAAATTCATTTTGCTCCAAGATTTTGAAAACGCATTTTTGTAGGACAGTTTTTGAAGTTATGCCATCTAACAGATGCGTAGGCTCCAATGAGAAAGGTGTTGTCTCAACAATTGTAATGGTGCTGACTGTGCATCTGATTTGTTTTCTACGTTTCGTATAAATGAATGCAGGTAATGAGATAACGAAACGACGTTCGGGATGTTAATTTCTTAAATTCATGTGAACAGTATTGATTACGATTATTCTGAACTGATCCAATGGAATGTTACCCCTATGGCATCAAACCAATCAATTGTCGCTCGTACGCTAAAATCGAGATCTCATTTTTTATTTCCATTCTACTTGTTAGTCGCATAGTTGGAACTTGGAATCAAAACATTGGACAATGTATGAATGACTTGTTGTGGCTGTTCGTTCTCTAATCCAAGGCCACGAATGATCGTCGATAATATCATCAAAAATGTCAATCGAACACAACCCTTTGATCTACCACAAAATCACTCACGGCGAAGTAGAAGTGATAAGTGAGTACTCTAGTATATTATGGCGGAAAACGCCATAACGAAATCACTACACGTAGCAGCCAAAGTGTGTATACGTAAATTGGTTTATGTTGGAATTGAATTCACGCTCCACTTCCGGGAATGAAATTTGCGAAATGGGTTTTTTGTTACAAACATGACATTTTCCGATTGCAACATTCCCAATGTTCCATCTCTAGTCGTCAGCTATTATTATATATATTATATATGGCCACGGAGAAAAGAAGACACACTACGTAGGAACGTAGACGGTGGAAATGGTTAGGAGAAAATTATTCAGAAAGTCGACTCGGGTAGGTCAAAACTGTCCAATCATTTCACAAAAAAAATCTCGGAAGCAATGTAGATGTAAGTACTCTTAACCCCAAATATCTTGTATGGGGATTTATCTGATCATTTCGCCCAGCTTGTTGAATTCAATTATGATGTGTGATTTGATGAAAGTGATGTTTCTCCAAGAAGAGCCTTTGGCTCTGAAAATAATAAATTAGAATTCAAACAGATCCTATCGAACAATTCCTTCCTTTTCCGAATTTCTCACTGAATTCAAATCTATTATAGATTCAACTTTTCCCGTAACTGTGGTAAGAAAAACAAAAAATTATTCTAGGAAAGGATGGATAAATCCGTGACATGCATAGAGAAATAAAACTGGGAGCGAACTACGGTCTGAAAACAGAATATAATAAACTTGAAAAATTCACAAGAAATCGATCATAGAAACGAAGAAATCTAACAATGACAGTTTGTATGAATGCTCAAATAATAAATCTAATACAACGTGGTATATAATAAACAATGAAATACAGCGAAATATGATACAAAATGATCAATTTTTCTACACTGATGACGATGGTACGACCATAACAAATTTGCAAGAGGCATCAACAAAATTCAACGAGTTCTTCATAGAATCCGTACAAAGGATCATTGATAATTCCAACATTCATAGTGATTACGGTTATATTTCTCGTAATGCCACATCTATGTTCTTAATCCCTTATACGCAGGAAGAAATGCGAGACATTATAATATCGGTTACCAATAAAAAATCAGCAGATTACGATGGAATTCCCTGCTCACTTCTTCGTGAGGCCATTGATTTTGTGCTACCTACCTTGACCACTCTTGTGAATATGTCTTTTCTGGATGGTAAATTTCCCGAGTAGTTGAAGGTATCCTTAATTGTGCCAATTCCGTAAAAAGGGGATAGCCATTCAATTTCAAATCATAGACCAATAGCTTTGCTCTAAGTTTTTTTTCAAGTATTCGAAAAGGCATTCTTTAAGCGCTTAAGTTCCTTCTTGGAGAATCAAAACATCTTATCAGGCGCCCAGTATGGCTTCAGGAAAAAATATTCTACCCAAGAAGCGATAAATAGATTATATACTTATATTGTTAAATCTCTTGACAGCAGAGAAATGTGTGGAGGTATATTCTATGATTTCAGCAAAGCCTTTGATACGATTAATCATAATCTTCTTCAAAAAAAATTAGAACGCTTTGGTGTCCGAGGTAAACCACTGGAATGGATACAGTCATACCTACTTGATAGACAACAATATGTTTCCCTGCGAAAAAATAACATGACATACTCATCCGCGTTGAAACCCATACTTACTGGAGTTCCTCAAGGAAGTATTTTGGGGCCACTCCTATTCATTGTTTTCATCAATGACATTGTGTGATTTGGCTACTCTATTCGCTGATGGCTACTCTGTAGCCGTCAGCTCAAAAAACCTTAATACATTGAATACCATCCTCAATACATGTAACAAATCACTGTCTGAATGGTCGAAGCTCAATGGACTTGTTCCAAATTCGTCCGAAACTCAACTCATGTTATTTTCTTCTACAAAGAGAAATGATTGCAATCTCCGTATCACAATGAATCATGTTCATCTCGAGCAACGCTCATGTGCGAAATTTCTAGGAATATCCTTGGATGAAAACTTGGCGTGGAGTAATCAGATAATTGCTGTGAAGAACAAACTTTCAAAACATAATTACGCACTCTACCAGCTAAGAAAATCAGTGCATCTCCATATTCTCAAAACATATTATTTTTCTTTCGTTCACTCATCTCTAAGTTACGGAATTTTTTGTTGGGGAAACTCAACAAAAATCCAAGAAATATTTATTCAACAGAAAAACATTATCAGGTGCATCATTTTCTCTAGACCGGATGTCGCGATCTTTTCCGGAGTTTGGGCATTCTCACTGTCTATTCACTATACATTTTCATATCTGTGGTCTATTTTCACACAAATATTTCACATTTTTCGAGATGTAATGATGTAAATCGTTATACCACCAGACAGGCAAACGATCTTTTTATTCCCACTCACAGGCTCGCAAAAACTGCCAACAGTTCCTATATAATACCGTTGAAACTATATAACAGTCTAGAATCATCAATAAAACGGGAGACAGATATAAAAAAATTCAAGAACACAATCAAAAAAATTTTAATCGAGAACGCATTTTATAGTTTAGATGAATTTTTCAATTATGCTGTTAACCAAGATCTTTTTAACTATATTCGTGAAAATTGTTTTTTTTTCATGATCTGTTTTGTACTTTTGTTATTTTATCTATAGACGTGTGTTTATATACTCCAGTGATGCTCAATATTTTGACCATTTCCACATAAATGTACATTTATCAAGGAAGTAAATGAATAAATAAATAAATAAATCTCTGAAACTGGTGCAGATGGTGTAAACCTCCGAGAGGCAACGCCATCTGCTGAGTGACGACCGAAGTCTCTAACTCCTAGAGATCTAGGAAAAGTTTCAATATTTCAAATGTTGAAGGACAATACAAAGAAAAATCAGTTTTAGTGGGACTCGAACCAAGGATTACAATTTGGACATTCTCAGACGACGTACGCCTTAACCAACTAGGCCATTTGGACTATGCAAATCCTGTAAATTATTTGTGTGGAGAGATTTTCCACAGAAAAAAATCACGTGTAACAATCCAAACTTGAAGATAATTCGGTAATATAATACACTTCTGATGATGTTTTTTTGAAAAAATTGTATAAAGTTAGACAGATCAGAATCGTTTCTACAAGGTTGTCCCTGATAACCGAGTATTTTGTTCTCTGTGTTTGAAGGAATTCATATTCTACCTCGATTGGATATGGAATCATAATGAATCAGTTGACTGGAATTGCCCATTAATCCATTCAGTAAACTATAATATTTGTATACTATAATATTTGTGGCCTCGGTGGTGTAGTGGTTAGCATATCTGCCTATCAAGCGGAAGGCCGGGGTTCGAATCCTCGCCGGGCCACCGTGCTGGGTAATCGCACGTTAAAAGGTAAGGCCTCGTTGATCCATTGCTCGCACAAGTTTCGACTTCTGAGAGTTGACGTTCGTCAGCTGGTTAACGAAAACGAACAATTTTAGAACAATAAAGAAATGAGTATATTTACGGGTAGGGGAAAAAAAAGTAGTTTGTACAAGTGTGGTTCCGTCCAGGGGCAATTTGGCTAATATCCATTCGAGTTATACAGTTGAATTTTTCTTTGACCAAGTAAATATTTAAAAACTATATTTCAAGTATCATATTGATGATTAAATAATAAATAAATTTAAGATATAGTGTAATTTTTTGATATTCATAAAATAAATCATAGGAAAGAAACTTTATTAAATTCAATGTGAACGATACAAATTGAATTAATATTGACAAATTGAAAAAGGTACAATAAAATTTCGGTTTTGGTGGGGCTCTTACCATCGACTATTATGTGGACTGTTTCTGAGAGCGTACGCCTTAACCAACTAGGCTATTTGGACTATACGATTTTCGCCAATAATTATTGATGTGAAGATTATATGTAAGTCATTCAATTTCTAAAAAAAAACATCAATCGTGACAACATGAACTTGACTCAAAAAACTAGAAAATCTTTCAGATATAAGAAGATTCATTTATGATTGATCCGAATTGTGAAGTTTCTACGAGGTTGTTCCTAGTACAACTAAGATGCCTAGGTAACCCTGGTGGTACTAATACCTGAATAATTTTGGGATAAACTTGGCGAAAACCGATTGCTTGATTTCTGAGATCGCAAAAGCTTTAGATCGCTATTGTAGATGGCGATCAGTCATATACCATATGAAGCTTAATTTTCAGTAGAGAGGAATGTGCAACCGAATATTCTTCCACTGTTTATTATTTGCCTACTGAGATTTTGGCAGCCCTGACAGCCAATCAAATGCGTTTCAGAAAACGTGCATGTAACGTGGAAACCTACCGTTAACAACCTGTCAATACTGTCACTGTCACCTGCTACCTCTACAAGTTTTTAGTGTTTATATCAGTTTGTAAGACTAGACTTCGATTCCGAGAAAATTTACTTTGCCCATTCACCTGAGAATGTAGGACAAAGTTCATGCTAGTGTATTGAAAGTGATAGACTGTCTTGGTATTGGGGATACACACATCAGTTATGCAACGGTTCAAAATACGTATCACATCGATATTTTCTTCATTCAAACAAAACTTTGTTTTCAATATCTCATTGATAAGAGCTACAGATGTTTCCTCCTCGATATTAGACTTTCGCTCAATCTGAAACGAATATAAATAGCTACAACGCTACATTCATGGTATCATTTTGGGGCGATTTGTTTTGTACTTACCTTAGGTACTGAATAGAGACGAATATCTGTATCCGCAGATTTTGACTGACCTGTGTGGTCAGTCAAATACGAAATCTTCTACACATCGTGAAAACGTACTTGTTATAACTGCAAAACTCATTCTACTCATATAGACTCTTGAACACTGTTGAGTCCGAAGAAATATTTCAGTTTTCATTGACAACAATAAACCTCAAAGTTACGTCAATCTGACAAAACCGACATTTGACAGATTTTCGAAAATGCTCATATAACGCCCCCTATACAAAAATTAGAAAGCTTTTGTAATCGTCGATTTTTTTTCGCCAAGAAATTCTAAACAATATCGAATCACTAGATACGCAAGGGTTTCCTAGGCATCTTACTGGTAACCAAGTATTTTGTTTACTGTGATTAGTCGAATAAATCATATCCTACTTTGTGTGGATATGAAATTATAACGTTTTAGTTAACTGGAATCGCCCACTCATCCGTATAGTAAACCATAATGAAAAGATCATATTTACGCGTGGAAGCTGAAAAAAACTACTGTTCACTAGACAAACCAGTTATCAATCTGCAGTCGTCAGAATACAACAGCCAGCAATCGTATTCCACGTAGCCAATAAAGAACACACTCTTTCATCCTCACGAAGAAATTCAAACTCATACGTCAGACGTTTTGACAATCTCCTCGGAAATTCAATACGCTTTTCTCGTACGATAAAACTAAAAAAGATAAATGGCCGAATTCCAACACGAAAAGTATTGTGCAATATGACCCGCTTGAATATTTCATGCCGGAGAACAGAATACCGAGTGAACCGAATATTTGTAAATGGGCAGCCAGTCGATGTTGACTTTAAAAGAACTGTTTTATATTGGTAATGGACTCTGGATGCCGGGTCTCATCAGTGTACGCTAGCATCACACCTGCTGCGGTTCCTATTAAAATTGTACTTTTCTACTACAATTTGGATGGATTTTGATTTCTAGTAAAAGCTGCCAACGTTACAAAAAGTTTTTGGGATGAACCGCCGTATAATTTGAAATACTTCAACGAATTCATTTTTCAGTGCTACTGCGTTTTATTTCTCTTAGAAGATTATTATATATTGTGAGACCTTTGTGGAAAATACTATTTTGTTAAAAATTTGCCCTAACTGTTATTGAATTGATATTTCCACAACTTCTAGTTGAATGGGTTTGGATATCATTAACGAAAGTAACATTTGGAAAATTAGTTGGAAATAAGTTGGAAATAAGTTATAGATTATTATCATTGTATTCATCATTATTGTTAGAATTTGAGTTTTTTCCAGAATGTGTTCAATAGGAGCATATCTATCACAATTGAGAATTCTTCTTTTGAAAATTAAATGGAGGAACAATAATTAAAATAGAAAAGAAGCGTATTTTTATATATCAATACTTTCATCCAGTACAAGATATTACTGCTAATTCATCCAAATACATTGGCTTACAGCGCTTAGAGACACTTCACAAACTCTTTTATTATATGCAGATTCATACGAAAGGGATGCCCTGTAATGTTCAAAGAACACCGCGTGAATCAAGAGACGGCAGTTTAGAAAGGAGACCCCGATGCCATACTCGATCAAACGCTTTTGAAATATCGAGTGCAACAACTATTGTTTCTCAGAATTCCTCGATTGAATGCTGCCAAATATGAGAAACATAAGCCAATAAGTCACTGGTTGATTGTTGATGACGAAATCCGTATTGTCGATCATTTATTATTCCTGATTTCTCTAGGCATTTGATAAGCATCATATTGATTTATATTTCCATAACTTTGGAAATGATACAAATACAAATATATTTATTCCATCAGATACTTGTGATAACGAGTATCGAAATTGTCAGAGTACATGACCATGGTCAAATTTCATAAAATACAGGTCTAAAGTTACATGGCTTGCTCAAGGACAATAAAAAAAAAACACCGATATGATATGATCATAAAACTTAGTACATAGTTGAAAAAGTTTCAAAATTGTAGATAAGAAAAGAAGGCAAGTCAATTGAAATGAGTCAGCAAAGTATTCAGCGAGGGAGTAATAGCTCTTTCTTCTCTTTCTTCTTACATTGTTTTCGAAATACTTGCTTTCCCAATTCTTTGAGTTGGACAGGTAAGTGGTTATATATTTTGAGAGAATCAAAATTGGGCCTTTTCCGATCATCGCAAGTGAAGCGGAAGGTATATGAAGCTTTTTAGCGTTTCTTGTATTATTAGTTATTTATGTATCAAGGGAATTAGGAGGGCCTTAATTACCGATAGCAAAGTTTGCGTCCCGAGGGCCTCTGGCCCAAGGGACAGCAATTGCCTGAGGTTATTTATGCTCATTAATTCCCGTGGTACATAGATAATTTTATTTCTGACCGATTTCAATAAAATTTTGTTCATTTTTTAAACGGAAGAATGTACCAATTCATTACCTTCCCGGTATATTTGAATCAGGTACCGTTGATTATAGTAGAGTTTTCTTGTTGCTAGGTTGTTGCTATGTTACTTGTTTATAAACAGACCTTTGGTATCAAGCTGTGTTTGCGGTAAAAACGTGTTTTCTACCCCATATGGAGGATATTTTGAAGAAAGCTGAACAAGCAAGAGAATCATCAATTCCATCGAAAAGTGAAGCCGTATACCAAAAAGAATACAAGATATATCTGGACTGGCTGACACGGCAAAATGTTACTACTCACTATATATATATATATATATATATATATATATATATATATATATATATATATATATATATATATATATATATATATATATAATTTTATTTTTACTTGTGAAAGGTAGAGGGAATTATAAAATCTATAATGTCCCAAGGGAGTTATGACCCTCTTTATTGATAGCGTAACTATGACGATATAAGCTATATATATATATATATATATATATATATATATATATATATATATATATATATATCCCGGTCAGAAATAAAATTATTTATATCACCCCAAGTCCCGAATCTCTCAATGTTATCGTGAACAAAGCAAGCTGCAGACGAGATATATAAATCGTATAGAGTTGGAATATCGTATGTTTTGAAATACGGTCGACAAAAGTCTGTTGGTCGTAGGCCAAATATACTTCTCATTAGACGTTTTCGACTGATAAAAACTTGTTGAGACGCTGCGCTATTTCCCCAGCACAATGCGCCATACATTAATGAAGAGTGTACTCAGCTATAGTAATAGGATAATACAGCATCCCGATTAGATACTTTCCTGAGCTGAAAAATTGCATAATTTCTTGAAGACAATAATTTGATTAATTTGTAAGCGTGTGTTTCCCAAGTAAGATTATCATCTACATATAAACCAAGAAACTCAAAAGAATCACATTGTTTGAGACACGAATTATTTTCATCACCCGACCTAACTTACAGGCTTACATTGGATTTGTACGATGGGGGTTCAAATAAAATTAAATTAGTTTTTGATTTATTGAGGATAAGTCCATTGGTTTTACACCATATATCCATTTCATTTACGCTATAAGGTAGACACCATTTCATTTATACAACTTGATGATTTTTGTGCAAGTTCTTCATGATCATTGCTGTTAATGACAACAGATGTGTC
This sequence comes from Zygogramma bicolorata, assembly GCA_032362365.1. Lineage (NCBI taxonomy): Eukaryota > Metazoa > Arthropoda > Insecta > Coleoptera > Chrysomelidae > Zygogramma > Zygogramma bicolorata. Next base: position 5,166,422 of record JAVJAQ010000137.1, read on the forward strand.
ATCTGCATACAGTGTTAGAAGGCCATCGTGTATGTTATGAATGAGATCGTTGATCATTATGATAAATAGAGTAGGGCCAATTGTACTGTCCTGGGGCACGCCACTTGTCACTGGTAATGGTTTAGATATCGAATACATTCCATCATGTTTTATGTTAACCTGTTGACTCCTATTTGGGAGATATGACTGCACCCAATTAAGTGCAGGTCCTCTTATTCCATAAGTCTCCATTTTTTGTATGAGCAGTGAATGGTTTACAACATCGAATGCCTTTTGAAGGTCAAAAAATAAAGCAGGAGTTTTGATTTTTTTATTGAAACTATCGAGTAGTTTCTCGTGATAGATAGCAATGCAATTGGTCTGTGATTACAAGGTAAAGTTTCTGAGAGCAAGATTGTACAACCGTCGTAGAGCTGCCATCAGAAAGTTTTTACCCGTCTTTCATCTCAAAACGAATGACCTGACTTTATGTATAGTTTTGTGATGTATGTACAGCTCATCCAATCCATCTTGGCACAGAACTAATAACGTATATGCCCCCAGCTATCTCTGTGAAGATGAAAATAACTATTATATGTGTTCACTGTGTTGAAATTCATTCCTAGAAGGTGTATTTTTTTGGCATGGTCTACACTACCAGTGAGCATCCGAAAAACTATCTGAGTTTGTGCCAAGATGTATTGGATAAGCTGTACGTAGTTAACGTGGGATTATATGGGTAACTCCTAAAAAATTACCAGTTTGAAATAATCCAGATTACTCGTGATAATCGAAAAATCGGGATTGAAGTCGTTGGTGAAACTCGGCCTGCAAGAAATAGTCATGGGCGTCATGACAGCTTTTTGACTGGAGGTGGCAAGGCTTGAAGGTATTGAGTTTTATTCTGGATTTTTTTTTGTCTACTCCCATCACAACCTAGTTGATTGCATTTTTGCAGTCGTGAATTATAGCTTGCAATGGATCGAGTTGACAGTCTCCTTTTCATCACAAGATCGAAAGGTACATAATAAAGCAAAATTCTATTTGGGTTTCATTCGTAATTGGTAACATGAAATGTAAAAGTCAGAAAGAATGACAACAATTATTTCTCCAGGTGAACTGAGCACAAAAATAGTTATTCATAGTGTGCTATGTTGGAAATGAGTCACGCGAGAAAGATTTACACCACCAGGCCATCAGGTCGAGTAGTGTAAATTCTAGAGTAGGAAACATAACACACGAGTGGAATACAATGTTTTTATCCAACACATGACAGTTATGACTGTCACTAATGATGTCATTCTAGACAAGACAACAATCAAATAAGACACTAGTGTGTTATTTGATTTTTAATTGTCTGAAATGACATTAATAATGACAGTTATAACTGTCATGTGTTGGATAAAATCAGATAACACACTAGTGTGTTACAACGCTATCAATAAAGAGGGTCATAACTCCCTTGGGACATTATAGATTTTATAATTCCCTCTACCTTTCACAAGTAAAAATAAAATTATATATATATATATATATATATATATATATATATATATATATATATATATATATATATATATATATATATAGTGAGTAGTAACATTTTGCCGTGTCAGCCAGTCCAGATATATCTTGTATTCTTTTTGGTATACGGCTTCACTTTTCGATGGAATTAATGATTCTCTTGCTTGTTCAGCTTTCTTCAAAATATCCTCCATATGGGGTAGAAAACACGTTTTTACCGCAAACACAGCTTGATACCAAAGGTCTGTTTATAAACAAGTAACATAGCAACAACCTAGCAACAAGAAAACTCTACTATAATCAACGGTACCTGATTCAAATATACCGGGAAGGTAATGAATTGGTACATTCTTCCGTTTCAAAAATGAACAAAATTTTATTGAAATCGGTCAGAAATAAAATTATCTATGTACCACGGGAATTAATGAGCATAAATAACCTCAGGCAATTGCTGTCCCTTGGGCCAGAGGCCCTCGGGACGCAAACTTTGCCATCGGTAATTAAGGCCCTCCTAATTCCCTTGATACATAAATAACTAATAATACAAGAAACGCTAAAAAGCTTCATATACCTTCCGCTTCACTTGCGATGATCGGAAAAAGCCCAATTTTGATTCTCTCAAAATATATAACCACTTACCTGTCCAACTCAAAGAATTGAGAAAGCAAGTATTTCGAAAACAATGTAAGAAGAAAGAGAAGAAAGAGCTATTACTCCCTCGCTGAATACTTTGCTGACTCATTTCAATTGACTTGCCTTCTTTTCTTATCTACAATTTTGAAACTTTTTTAACTATGTACTAAGTTTTATGATCATATCATATCGGTGTTTTTTTTTTATTGTCCTTGAGCAAGCCATGTAACTTTAGACCTGTATTTTATGAAATTTGACCATGGTCATGTACTCTGACAATTTCGATACTCGTTATCACAAGTATCTGATGGAATAAATATATTTGTATTTGTATCATTTCCAAAGTTATGGAAATAGAAATCAATATGATGATTATCAAATGCCTAGAGAAATCAGGAATAATAAATGATCGACAATACGGATTTCGTCATCACACTCATCAGATAACACACTAGTGTGTTATTTGATAGTTTTCTTGTCTAAAATCACATTAGTGATAGTCATAACTGTCATGTGTTGGATGAAACACTTTTAATTCTTCAGCAAATTTTTCGAAAATGATTATATAAGATTCTACGATTCATTTCTCACTTTTATCTGAATTCTGCAAGCCATGCATGCTCATACCTTAGAATCATCAACAGTTCTGGTTATCGATCAGTTGAATCCAATTCACATTTACTTAAAACATTGTCCCACAAAATGAAATCCGGATTCTCCATAGCTTTTATACCCGTTACCTGGTAAGTATAGAGAGACATTAAAGTTGTATAAGCTACTCGAAACCCCTCTTTGATTCTGTTTCCTCCAGTGACAAGTAGATGTATTGATTCGCACATTTTCTGATTGGGTCGAGCGTTATGAATAATAAAAAGAGCGATTACGTGTCTTCATCTCGGAGATTCTCGCGTTGAGTGTTAGCGAGTTCACGTGATGGATTTTCGATCGTGGTTCTTCGTATTGTCAGATGACATACTGAGGCCTCTTACGTTTCGAATGCGGATACGTCGTGAGTACACTCAACTTGGAACTTGGTTTCAACATTCATTCATTACATTATGCAAATTTTTGGACTTATATTTTAGATGTGATATCTCAATTTTCTTGTCACAATATTATTTCATTATTTCTTCATTTACATTTTTTTTGACTAATATTTTATATGGTTGTGGTCTCGGTAGTGTAGTGGTTAGCATATCTGCCTATCAAGCGGAAGGCCGGGGTTCGAATCCTCGCCGGGCCACCGTGCTGGGTAATCGCACGTTAAAAGGTAAGGCCTCGTTGATCCATTGCTCGCACAAGTTTCGACTTCTGAGGGTTGACGTTCGTCAGCTGGTTAACGGTACGAACGATTTTTTTTTTACGAACGATATTGAATATCTTATTTTTTTGTTCATTTTTCTTTGATCAACCAAATATAGAGCAACAGGTTTTGATAGAGTTAATAATATAGAAAATGGAATTCCGAACCATTACCATATAATATTCATAATATGTTAACTCCTTGTTTCCATTTTTATCAGTATCTACTGCGTCGAATGCAAAAAGGTACAAAGCTACGCATTCGATATTGATTTCGAACTTACAAAAGAGATATTGCTTGACCCATTTCTTGAATACGGTTGACAATGTTCCTTGCTGAATGGTAATGGAACGTCCAACAGTTTTCAATAGTTTACCTAACAAGTGCGGAAAGTGATACTTTTCCGCACGAGATTGCAGATGGCCGAACGACGCGTTAGAAAGTTAACACAAGAAAAAATTCATTATCGAATACATATCAAACTATTGATTATAAGTATAACTACTTTTCTTCGGGCTTGAAGGCCGTCGTTCTTTGGAATTTCTTCCTAACGTTCCGCTGGCGCGAGTGGCCAGCCTATGAAGAAGCTGCGAAAGCCTTAACCATTTTGTCTATCGATTATAATTAATATTAATATTCAGTATCACTACTTTTATTCGGGTTTTAAGGCCGTCGTTTTTTGGAATTTCTTCCTGACGTTTCGCTGGCTCGAGTGGCTAGCTTCTTCAGAGGCTCATTCATCTTGAAATTCACTCCGATGACTGGAGATTTTTTCTTCGCAAGTTGTATTTATGCCGATTCAGGTAGTTTTCGGTGCTAATTATTCCATTCGGATTAGGGGAAATGTCATTAATATTGATTACCTTGTTTACCTCATCTGGGTTCGGAGAATAACTACCTACAGTTATTATCGGCAGTTGAATCGGCATAAATACAACTTGCGGAGAAAAAATCTCCAGTCATCGGAGTGAATTTCAAGATGAATGAGCCTCTGAAGAAGCTAGCCACTCGAGCCAGCGAAACGTCAGGAAGAAATTCCAAGAAACGACGGCCTTCAAACCCGAATAAAAGTAGTGATACTGAAAACCTCGGCCGCGAAAGCCTTAACTATTTTGTCAATATTAATATTGAACGTACAATTTGTTGCGTTGCGCAAATCAATTGCAGAGGCTAAAATGTTTTTCACTGTTTTGTCAGCAATTTTGCCGGAGGAAGTCATTTTGGAAGGCTTTACTGGTGACAGCTGCTGACTAGTGGAAGGGTCGGCGAGAAAATTTTTGCCTTTTTTGGTCTAATTCCAATGTTTTGTTTTTTATATATGCCGTGACTTTAAAGAACTTGCTTCAATCGACGTCATTTCTGAATTCAATTACACTTTTTAACATTGAGTACCTGGACCATAGAGTAATGCATGTTTTGGAAATTTCAGCGAAATAAGCCAAAACAACGTCTTCTTTGAAAGTTTTGATTTCCTTATTCTGGCACCAGTTTTCGAAAAAAAATATTCTTTTTCATATCTATAACGGGATTTTAATGGTAGCAGATGCATGTTTGCAATTCTAGCCGCTTTCAAAACTGAATCTGAAAAAACTGTGACGGAAACATTGGTTTTGACAAGGTAGTGTTTTGACTGACAGATTTGTTTTCTTTGTTGCTACGGTAATTCAAAGTGACAAATGGAAAATGTCAGATGTTTGTTATTATTTCACCTTCAGTTGATGGGGCTTATACCAAGGCCATTGAAAAATTATTGAAACATACTTTTTAAATCAAAAATTATGGCAGAATTCTAATGAATTTCTTCATTTCCGGTCATTCTGTAAACTACAATCATACAAATATATATTTTGAATAGTCAAATGTCAGTTTACTTCCCAAAAACTCAACAGATTTACTTTCCGCACTTGTGCGGAAAAGTTACTCTTTCAACACCAAAATGAGTGCGGAAAAGTAGACTTTTCCGCACGCTGGTAGAAATATAATTTAGACAATAGAAGTCCGAACCATTTCCATTCATTTTTTGACCACTTACACTATTTAGGATTGGGCGTTGAAATACCAAGGTTGAGAATATTTTTTCCCACGACCACATAGGAAAGTGACACATATGGCTACTCCCATGGAAAGTGGCCTTTATCCTCACTCGTGCGGAAAGTTATTTTTTACACTAGTGCGGAAAGTACTTTCCTCACGGCTGTGAATGAGCCGTCAAACCCGTGAATTCTGCGAGATTTACAAATGCAATTATTATGTGCTCCTTTTTATTGTAGTAATTTATATAAAAACTGAACTGATAGGTTAGTAATTATACATGAAAAATAAATAAAAGAAAAAGAAGTATTATAAGTACCTACTTATTGTCACATTTTCGAATGAACGATAATTATCGTTATTTCTTCATTACGCAATAAAATCTATTGCAAATTCATGTGCACTTTTTATAGAAACAATATTCAAATATAGACTGACACAAAAAAAACTTAGATTAATTAGGCAACTTGAAATAATAATTGTGTATTCACAGTTCACAAACCAAAAATGTCCATTCAACAGTTGTATAATAAATTATAAGTATTTATTACAAAAATCATCACATTGAAGCTCATTTTAATCTTGACAGAGTCACTCTTCCGCACTGGTGCGGGAATATCTATTTTTGTATAACTTACTACTTAAAATGGGTGTTGTTAAATGGCATACGAATCTGTTAATTTTTTCTCGAATGTGCGACGAAAACACGAATCTTATATACGAAATACGAACACAAGTTAGTATTTGACAAAACATATGACTATTTTCGCAACTGAAAGAAACAAAGAAAGGTTTCTGAAGATGTTCTCAATGTTATTTCGGGGGAACATCAAAAATTATAAAACCTTCTATGTTACGGAGTATTCACGTAATGTTTACGAGTACATTGGATGTTAAGGAAAATATCAATAGTCATAGGGAAATTTTCAATATTGGTCCCGCTCATTCAGAACAAAAGCGTCGGATACCAAGGAAAGGAATATCTAATGTTTCTGATCAGCAGTAACATGGAACATCTCATGCAATTCATTTTAGGAGTAATTGTTCAAACTTTACTATCAATAATTATTATTCCATTAATTGAAATTGTTTTATGATGAATGATCAATAACTAATTCACTCTGTTGAAAATGAATCCTTTATAAAGTAATAATGTTTATTTTGTGAATTATTCTGGCAGTGAAATCGAGTCATTATTACTTATCATTCTATGATTGACTTATCTACAATGAGAATAATAATGACATTTGTTGGATAAAACAATTCTGCAAACCACTACCTTGTCAAAACCAATTTTACTATCTCTTCTACCCAAGTTGCTGAAAAGCAGAGGGAAACCGAAATCTGACATCATTGGAAAACATTTCAGCCTTTGCAATTAATTTGCAGAATGCAACAAATTGCACGTTCAATATTAATACTATATGTTCGATTGGCCTTCTACAATCGCGTGCGGAAAACTGTCACTTTCCGCACTTGTTAGGTACACCTCATGATAAAGATAGACGGGCTAGAGCCATCTTTATCTCAACGCCAATTCCGAAAAAGTGGCCTTGTTTTGACTCAACCTGAATAACAAAAGTGATATTAAAGACAATTTGGTACAGGGTTTATGTCGCTGAATTGTATTCACAAGCGATGATAGAGTTCTTCAATAATAGTCCACTGAATTTCCGTAGGCAAATAATAGATATCATTCGCTGGAAATACCATACCTCAGAAAATGTTCGCATGCATGTTTTTATTTTCTCGGAGTATAATAACTTTACACAAGACGTTCCGGTTCAAACTCTCCATACAGCATATAATCACGCTGATCCAGATACTTTAAAACTCTTTTATGGCTGTTTCTCCGAAGAAGCTTTGCTTTTTAAGGAAAATACGGAGCTGGAGGATCGACTCGCATTAAGTTCTGCGAGCGATCGGAGATTGGATGGATTTTTTTATCTCTTCCTCATTTTTCATTTGACAATTTTCCTTGCTGGGTGGTATTGTCTCGGACCTCCATTGTCTATATAATTGACTATTGAAACCTGTTGCGAAGGAAAAAACTCTTAATAAATTTAAATTAAAAAAAACAATAAAATCCAAATAAAAAGTTTTAAGTGGAATTTTTAGCCAAATAATGAAAATTAAATAGGGAGTAGAGAAATCAAAAAGTATGTAACTTGGTTCCAACATTTGTTTATATTAAATCTTATTTTTATTATTTTTCTCGATTTTGCTATTTCGAATTTAATATTTCCATTTCTTTTTGAGATCTTATTATTTTTTTGATCAATCAAACCTCAATTTTTTTTTATTTGTCCAGAAAATCCATTTCAACATTTTTTGTTTGGATTTGGATTTACTTATTTGATATTATTTTCAAATGGATCAAATCTTATCAGATGCAATATTGAGCGATAACAATTAAGATTCAGGAGAATCGAATAGCTCAAGCGCTAATTGGGGAATTGAATAGAACCAATAATTTTCTATTTGCATTTGCTCAGTGCTTGGAGCATTTCCTGAAAATTATGTGAATAAAACTGAGCCCGACCTGCATAGGGAATTATCCAACTACCGCATGAAAAAATAATATACTCCATTTGTTTAGCCTTCTGATGGTTTCAGAGACTTTGTCCAACGAAACTCTCATTCAAATCCCCACAACAGGAAATAGGTTTTTCAACTGTCCAATAGTCTTTTCGAAACCACTTTGTCCCTTGCATGACGTAAGTTAAAATTGACCTGTTGTGTGGTGTGGGGAGGTTTGATAGGTGTCGATATCTTGGCATCATGTACGCTGCCTTGCCACTCCGTACTCATGCTGGTGAGCTCCTCATCAGAGTCACAAGTGACATTCATGCTTGCGTGAATGTGAGCGCAGCCTATAAACCCTATGACAGTGGGGAGATATAGCCGGTTTGCTACAGAAGTTTTGCTCCAGTCACTTTTTGTACGGTACACGGAAACTTGATCCAGTTTTGTGTCTTATCTACTATGCTACCCAAAACCTCAGGGATGCCGCTCGGAAAGCCTGTATCAGTAACATAACTCAAAAAATTCTCCATCTTCTTTACTGATCACATAGAACCGCCACGAGTCTCATTATTTTCTGATAAAAAGTATCTTGTAATGAATTCAACACTGATAGTCTCAAACTCAAAAGCTGTTTGGTATCACCCATTTTTCTTCTCTCCCTATCCCTCACCTAAGTTCATATACTTACATCGCCATGATTGCAACTAACAGGATGTGAGCAGCGGGTTGGATTCCAAATAACTTGGGAACATACTTAGTCCAAAAGTAATTACTGATTTTCATTCACATATTAATATAATGATTGAAGATTGGTTTGATCACAAACAACTTTCCTTAAATTTCAACAAAACATTATTCTTACCTTTCTGTAATTATGAATCTTCCTTGCCACAATATCAATTCATAACCATTCAAAATACATTCATGATGTCTTCAACGACAAATATAAAATACTTAGGAGTTTCAATAAATTCTCATTTGAGATGGAACTTCCATATAAATTATATAGTGAAAAAATCAAGAAGTATAATAATAATAATAATAATAATAAACGTCTTTATTATTTTCAATCGCTGCAATAGTACAAAGAAACAAAAAAAATGTAAATATAGTGGTACGACATGAAAATAAAAGTTCAATTTTTATAGAGACCAACCCTGAGACCAGTCGCTACTAATTGTTCTTCCACTTAACCTTGAACGCGCTGCGGTATCCATGAAACCATTTTTATATGTCCAATATAATACAAAATTGAGCAAGAGACGAAAGAAATATCGGGATTTTATTGTGAATTCAATAAATAACTTTTCAAATTCAGTCGAAATCGCTGTAACCCACTTCTTTTTATATGTTCAGGTATGCCATTGTAGATTGTGCATATTTGGAAGCTGAAGCTACGCCTGAAAAACTCCGACCTGAATCTTGGAGGTGTGAGCCATCCTTTATTTCTCACATTGAGATTGTGTGCATCGGCTCTATAGGTAATTTTCCTATGCAGATATGAGGGAGTTTTACTTAAAATAACTTTGTGGAAGAGAATTGCAGAATGCAGAGTTCGTCTATTTTTCATATTCAACCAGCCAATATCTTTCAGTTTGTGTGGAATTCTTTGACGACGTCTTATGCCATAGATGAGTCGTAAACAAGAATTTTGAAGTTTTTGTATCTTTCCTATATATTGACTGGTTAAAAAAGGGCTATATAGTACGTCTGCATAGGTAAAATTTGATAAAACAAGTGTTTCACATAATGTAGCTTCCAATCTCAACGGAAAAAAATGCCTTTGACCATAGATGACTCTCAACATAGAATATGCACGTTGCAATATTTTATTGATGTGATTCTCAAATCTCAAATCAGAGTCGAGCAGAACGCCCAAATTTTTCTCACTTTCGACTATTTCAAGATTCACATTGTTTATGATTATATTCACAGAATGAAGAATGGGAGTACGGTTGTTTTTCGGGCCGAATACAAGGACCTTCGATTCATCATTATTTATGATCAAGCCATGATTCGAAGCTGTTTCAGTGAAAGCCGCGAGGTCCTTGTTTATACGTGAACAAGCACCTTCTACTGCTTGATGTGGAGAAGCTGGGTGTCATCGGCATACATATGGATTTCACAATGATGAAGACTGTTCACTAAATTAGTTGTATAGACTGCAAATAGCAGGGGCCCTAAAATAGCCCCTTGTGGAACACCATTCTTCATAAGTTCCGCCAACTTAACAACAGATTGGACCTGGAACAAAAAAAATAGTTTATTATAGTCTTGTACAAAGTCATTTGACATACTGCCTAATAGGATGGGGAGGGGTATTCAAAACTCACCTGTGTCCATTAAACGTGATACAGAGAAAATTCTTAAAAATAATGTTGAATAAGTCTCTCCGCTGTAGTAGTGACAAGTTGTATGAGGAATCTGGGATGTTCGACTTGAGCCAATTATTTTATGAGTTGTTACATCAATTCAAGGAAAAGGGAAAACTAAGTCGGTCTAGCCATGAGTATATCACACGCCACAAAAATAAATATATCATACCATATGCATCCAAGAATGTAGGACAGAGGTCCTATAAATTTCTGGGACCAACTGTATTCAACTCCCTACCAGATAGCATACACTCCCTAGAATCACTTTTACATCTGAAAAAAGCGGTCGATAAATTAATAAGGAGTCAAACTCGTGAGAGAATTGGTCAAATATTTGATAATGCCCTTTGAAATGTTCTACTAAAATTAAAAAAAATGTACTCAGCTTTGCGCTCCATATTATTTCATTAATGTTAATTTATTGCCAAATTTTTATAGATCGTGACAATTTCCAACTTGTAAGAAATTTTATTTATATCTCCCATATGATCTTTTTCATCTTTACACGTCTTCAATTGTTTTGTGATCCGAATGATTTTTCTTATACTTGTTATTTTTATATTTAAAAGTCTCCGATGTTATGATAGTTATAACGGTTATTTTAATCTATTTGATTTATACCACATATGATTAATTTTATATATTTTTACATGTCTACAAAGTTTTTGAATCTTCTTTATATTATATATATATATATATATATATATATATATATATATATATATATATAGACAACTAGCTGTTTCTAGCTTTGGCCTTCATCAGCTGTGGGTTGGCATGGTCCTCGTATCGAAGACAAATTGTGATAGACAGAGAATTTGATAATCTATTTATCAGTTTCCTGATTTCTTTGCTTCATAGCAAATATTACTTTCTACTTATATATATAAATATATATATATATATATATATATATATATATATATATATATATATATATATATATATATATAGAATTTATAGAAGTTTCGAGTGGATAGATGATACAGAGGTTTTTTATTGGGCTTTGCACTCAAATGAAAATAGCAACCGTAGACACGTGTTTCTGGGTCATTGCCCTTCTTCAGCACGGTGTAGCCAAGTGCAAGGATGGACAACACTTGGAGAAACATCACAAATGAACGGAGTCATCAACAGAAGCCAGCTGCACATTTGTGGTTTCGGTCAGAAGACCTTGTTATCACAAGGCATCAACTGACGTCACCACGGAGGCAGCTATAGCCACCTGCGTGACATCCATGCCCAGGAGATACATTATAGAATTTATAGAAGTTTCGAGTGGATAGATGATACAGAGGTTTTTTATTGGGCTTTGCACTCAAATAAAAATAGCAACCGTAGACACGTGTTTCTGGGTCATTGCCCTTCTTCAGCACGGTGTAGCCAAGTGCAAGGATGGACAACACTTGGAGAAACATATATATATGTATATATATATATATATATATATATATATATATATATATATATATATATATATAATGATTTTACACTTTTGTTAACCTAATACTCATTATTAATTTCAGTATCTTGAATTATAACAAATTATGTACACCACGTACAAGCAACAGCTGTTGCTTCTGTGGGTTTCCCAATGTTTATTTGCAGAATGTTTAGCCAAAGAAGATTCACGTATAACGAACAAGAAGCGCATCTCACAAATTAGACAAATACGCCCTGAACGCGCATGTCCACCAGCAATGTCGGCATTCGGCAGTCGGTCAGTAATAGAAACAAACAAGTACTGGTGTTTCTTGTCGAATAGTTTACTGGCTTACTGTTTTAGCTGGTAGTCTTGCGTAGTCGCAAGGAAAATAGTGTGGAGGTCACGAAATTCTGTAGTGGTGGGGGATTAGCGGCTGTGTAGCGGCAAGTGTCGCTTCTTATTCGTTGTACGTAAATCTTCTTTGGTATAGCCTTGTTATGCTTGCTGCTTTATTTTGTGTAAATAAACGATGATGATGATGATGATGATATATTTAAAGCAAAAACTCTTTCGCCTGGGAAAACTGAGCGTATACTCACCAAAGTATTTTCTCCATTTCTATTCAACTAAAACTGAGAAATCCTCAAAATAACTTGAGTTTCAGTATTTACTCAGATTTATTCACTTCACCCAATGGATCTTTGGAGAATTTCATGACTGTTATTATAATCACCGACAAGATCATAAACAATTTGTTCGCTGTGTATAGTGTTTATTTTAGATTTCAACATAACCTTACTCATCTCATTTCAATTTGGGAAAGGGATACTGTGACTAAATGGCGACTTCTGCAACAGTAGCGCCGGTAACTTTCTAGTCTCTAACAAGGTGCCTCGAAAATTGCCGCTAAATAATTGCTACTGAATGTCAGTGAAATAGAAATGACTGAGTCAACTAGACAGTACTGTTCAGGAATGTCGGAACATGAGGTAACTCGATTACGTGCCATCGAACTTGAAGTAAATAGAGATTTTTTTTATATGCAGATTCACACGAAAGGGAAGTCCTGTAATGTTCAAAGAACGTCGGGTGAATCAAGCGACAGGAGATACGAATTAACATTTACTTTGAATTTGAATCAAAAATAGAATAATCATAGGTAATTATGGAAGTGGCCGTTACTTCATGAAAATCTATATATATATATCTATATAATCTCATACCAAGTTTCTTACTGAGGGATTGTTTAAGATTATCCTCAGAACCGCTGGCTGTTATTTTCAACACTTTGCTGAAAAAAATCAATTTTTCCGGATTCATGGAAACGAGCAAAAGTGTGCCCCATACTCAAATCCGGCGATAAGGATAATATTGAAAATTACAGGCCAATTTCAATAATCAGTAACTTTGCTAAGGCCTTCAAAATGTCTGTTTATCAAAAAATAATGCCCCAGGTCAGACCCTTGATATCACCACACCAACATGGTTTCATGAGTATGGGGTCCACTGCAACTAATTTAGTCACTATCAAACAGATTTTATCGAATAACGTTGATACTAAGGGTCAAGTGGATGTAATTTATACGGACTTCTCGAAGGCCTTTGATCGCATCGATCATACAATGTTATTAGATAAGTTAGCCAGTTTCGGATTTAGTCACGCACTTACGACTCTTCTTTCGCCATATCTTGAGCATAGAACCAATTATGTTTCGTACAATGGTTTTTCATCGATTCCATTATCACAACGTCTGGAGTTCCGCAAGGGTCGAACTTGGGACCACTTTTGTTTACTTTGTTCATTAACGACTTAACTAATAATTTGGAATGTGGTCATCTATTATTCGCAGATGATCTTGAAATCTACACTAGCATCACGTCATTGCAAGATTGCGAGTTTCTGCAGTCCCAATTGGGAATTGTTGAGAGTTGGCGTTCCAATAATAAACTTTACATGAATGTATCAAAATGCAAAGTGTGTTCATTCAGTCGTAATATGTCCCTAGTGCAATTCTCTTATTCGTTCGATAATATACCTCTTTCAGTTTGTGTAGAAGTTGAGGATTTAGGAATCTTATTTGATAACAAACTGACGTTTATAACTCATGTACATAGCACAGTGTCATCAGGTTTGGAGAATTTAGGTTCTTTCATTCGTAATTGTAAATCATTCACAAATATCTCAGCCATCAAAATCCTTTATTTTTCTTTAGTTCGTTCAAAATTGGAATATTGTACCTTGGTGTGGAATCCAAGGTATAATGTGCACATTCCAGCTTTGGAAAATGTACAACGAAGATTTTTGAAATTCTTATCTCTCAAACTTGATGGCAGATATCCGCTCAGAGGTACTGACCAGGCGCTTCTTTTAGAAACATTTGGTATACCCTCTTTGGTCCAAAGAAGAATTGCTCAGAGCATTACATTTTTATACAAGGTAGTACATGGTTTATTGGATGTTTTTGAAATTTTAAGCAAACTGAATTTTAATGTACCGCAAGCAATAACACGAAGACATGTTACTTTTTATTTACCTTACCGGAGAACCAACCTAGGTGATAACTCACCTATAATGGTGATGTTTACTAACCTCAATAAGTATTGCGCTGATTTGGACATTCACAGTGACAAATTGTCTAATATCCTGTCGAATATTCATTATAAAAATGTTTAGATAGATGATTTTTTTGTTTTTTTCTCCTTTATTTTCATCTCTCATTCAATGTATACAACTGTAGCTCATCTTCATTTTTGTATTGTCCTATAAATGGAGTTATCTGTTGGGCAATTGAAATATATTTTTATTCATTTATTTATTTATTAAATACAAATAATATACAGTTGCTTGCAGGATTTTTACACATTAGGGATCACTGAACCGCGGCACGTGTTTCACTTAACAATTGCTTCCCCAACCGGTATCTTTTAACTAACCAGTTTGATCATGTGTCGCGGTTCAGTAAAGCCTAAAATGTAAAAATCTTACATACAATAATATACTGTATATCATTTGTATAGTTGATTGTCATAGAACATGGCAATTTGAATTGTTAAATTTTCAATGAGATTATCAGTAACCTACAAACAAGTTCCGAATGTGACTTAGACAATGATGGAATTCAAAAACTCATAATATACGCTCCGGTTTCCCTTCAGTTTTTAAGAAACTCACAAAAGTCTGTTATCGATCTGGAATTCACCCAGTCTGAACATGAAAGAAATTTCCGGAACACATCCACTCCGTATTGTGAGCAGTATAATATAATACTAACGTCAAACCTCTTCCCGAAATAAATAAATTCAGGGCGTATGAGAGAGCGTTTCACCTGGAATTTCTGAAAGTACTACATCAAACTGTCTAGAAACTCCGATCTCTTACTTTCCATTCCTCTAACATACAAAAATAAAGTTTCGGTTCTACATCTCGAGCACTAATATATGAATTCCGGACTAACTTTGAGCAAACTGCCCTGAATAAATCCATTTAATCCGCATATGTGATCGGGATGAGAATGTTTGGTATACACGAGTCGATGTACTTTATGTTGAAACCTTTCAGGAGAATAGGGATTTTCAGTGGAATCATACCAAATCGACAACGAAACTAAATGGTTCATTGCTTGGTATCTCCACTGTAAGCTTCGCAAGGATTATGACGATGGTAGCTGAATATTCGAGATGAAAACTACTTCAATAGCCAGAGGGGTTGATGAGTTTGACTGGTGTATTGATAGGGATGTCTATTAGTTCTTGATGATGACTCTTGCATGAGAGTCGAAACGTCGAAGACTAAAACACTTTGCACAAGGATGAAAAGTCTGTTCACCTACGTGTTCTTGCTACTTTAAATCATATATTGTGATTCAAAACTGTGTCTTGCGATGTTTTTCGGTGAGTATCAGCTTCAAGCTCCTAATAACAGTCAAAACAGTTGAACGAGCACTCTCAAGTGTTGGTTCTATCATTGGTTAATTCGAAAGAAAACGAGATAATAAACGCTCTTTCCTCCCTTTTACGGCTGTTAGAGAAATGAATCAAGTATAGCAAACCTGGTTGTATTTTTTTAAGATCTCTTTTTTGTGAAGGACGAATTCTCTCTCCTCTTTTGCTTTCCTTTGCCATCATTGAGTGTCATTCCATTCTACTATGTGAATTCCATTGGCACAGAGAATGTGTTCTAATAATTCAGAACCACTTATCTGTCTGTACATTTTGTGTTCAGTATTTCGTACTTCCAATAGTCTGGGTGTTTCACCGTTACGAACAAGGAATTTGATAAATACAATTAATTCTTTGTATTTTCGGTCATGTTGGTAGGTTTTCTGTGTTTCAGTATTGGGCGTGAAGTATTTGTTGTTTTGAATGTTGTTCTAACATTATACCTGCTGCCTATACGCTTTATCTTTTCAGATATCCGAGGGACCTAATGTAAAATATTTGTTACAGTGTGGGTATTTTTTTAAGTTGTATGTCTTCACTGTGGGGTGTGTTACGATTTTCAATTTCAGTAAAGATATTGAGTTGATTTCCTCATCCACCCTTTCCGATGAACTGTATATTATTTTCGTTCCATCATAAAGACATTTTTCCATACTTTTTTGACACTTGTATGGTGATTTGAATTATATTTTGTATATATGATGGTATGTGTTTTCTCCCGAAATACGCTTCTGTCTGCATGTTGATTTTTTATCATTACATGTAGAAAAAGAAATTCATCCAAATTTTCTATCTCCAATGTGAACTTTTTTGTTGGTTCCTGTTTGTTGTTTGTTTCAAGGAAATGTCAAGTTCATCTCTACCATGACTCCATATAGCGAAAACATCATCAACATATCTCCACCATACTTTTGCTCCATTTGGATAACTTTCAACGGAAGAATCCTCAAAATACTCCATACAAATACTACTCAGAATTGTAAAAAAAGGTGAACCCATAGGAATCCCAAATTATTGTTGATGAAATTCATTTCTGAAATGAAAATATATTTTGTGCGTACAGAGAATCCATCGAAAAATCTAGATTCAACTCGGTTCTTTTGATTAGTGTTTCATCATTCTCCAATTCGGCCTCGAAAATTTCTGAAGTTTAATAATTCCAATATTAATTATTATTTTTCCAGATTGTGGTATGTTATGAACCCAAAAACAAATCGTATTTATTATCCACAGTCAAATATTCATTTTGACTTGTATGTATATGTATATCAACTGTCAGTGCGGTTTCTTGGAAGAATTATTCTAAGGGGGCTGCTGATCCTCGTATCACCGAAATCATTGAAGCGAATCCTAATAAATTCGATGTCGATGGGGGTGATATGTGAAATTTTGAGCATTGAAGTTTTTGTAACCATTTATACAATTTTTACTTCTCGCTATTTCTAGAGTCATCATGCATATCACTAATTTTATGGTCTTCGTCCAGAGCAATTTGGGCGACACTGGAGTTTTCTACCCGTCCGCATTTTATGTGTCAGAAATTTGTGACAAAAAATGCGCCCTCCGTAAAAATAATATGATAGAATATTATGCAACAATCATGTAATGATGGTTATTAATACACGAGCATCAATCCGGATATGAAACGAGCCGAAGGTGAGTTTCGTATGGTTGATGCGAGTGTATTAATAACAATTACATGGGAGTTGCATACGCTATTTCATCTACACCCGATGAATAGTGAAGAACTACAAATATTATATTTATATTTATATTGCACACAATACTACTAATCAAACGCATTTCTTTGAAAAATTCTACAAAATTATAATCAATGGTATTACTTCGAGAAATAAAACGATGGGAAATGAAAAAAAGATCAAAAATTAAAAAAAAAAGATAACTCGAGGCCGGATTTGAACCCATGTCTCTTTCAACTAGCTGAGATAATCTCATCGCCTTAGACCACTCGCCTACGGAGAGATAATTCGATTGAAAAAATAAATGAATCATGCATTTGTCAAATAAAAAATTTGATCACTCTAACTGTATTTCTGCCGGTGGAGGTGTCAAAGGTTATTTTCCCATATCGCTGGTATCAGACATTTTGTTATGATTATCGAAGTTTGGCTATATTCTTCAGAAATACAACATCTATACCGATTTTGACATGACAAACGTCAAATGCAGAGCACGCACATCATGCTTGATCGAAAAATAATGGGTTTTTATTGGTTGAAAATCTGTATCGTAATGAAAGATCTGTATCGTAATGGATTTCATTATAAAACGGGTTGTGGACATATTAGTGCTTCATTAGAGTACAGGTGTAGATAAAGAATTTTTTACCTGCCCTATCACTACTCTAAAATTGAAGTATAAGGGTCCGTAACAACTCCATTACTTATTTACTTAAGTCAAGTTCGCATTCGAATATTTTCATTACTTTCCAAAAATGTTTCTTTGCAGAAAAATGCAATTCTATGGTTGAATCAATAATTATTTAGTGGTGGATTGATTCTTTCTTCTAGTTTTTTGGGTTCTCCACCTACTGCAATATGAAAAAATATGAATTGATATTGGAATTTATACAAGTGTAGAAGGGCAGATTTTTACGAAAGCGTAGAAGGGCCACACCAAAATATGTTTTTCAAATTGTATAATTCTGACTTGCAAGTCAGAATTCTAACCTGTATCTCAGAATTCTGACTTTTATCTCAGAATTCTAACTTGTATCTCAGAATTCTGACTCGCAAGTCAGAATTCTAACTTGTATATCAGAATTCTGACTTTTATCTCAGAATTCTGACTTGCAAGTCAGAATTCTAACTTGTATCTCAGAATTCTGACTTGTATCTCAGAATTCTAAGTTGTATCTCAGAATTCTAACTTACAACTCGGAACTACTATTTCCACTCGGAATTTCATTTTTATGCATTAGTACGTTGTGTGTACTTATGCGAGGAGCATCATTAGAAATGGACACTGTCGAGGTGAGTATAATTTTCTTTTATTGCACTCAATTCAATGTTTAGTGTTCTACTTCATCAATTAAGAAAATATGGACCTATTTACAGATTTTTCAATATTTGTGGTCGAGGTTTATGCATGTATCGTTATCCGAGTTGATCTATTATTCAACAGATAAAACGTCCTACCATCGTGTTCATTGTATTATTTTGATTCAGTATTCATTACAGTATGTTGTTCTGGGTAGGATGCCGATCAATATTTTCAAAACAACATTTTGTTCTGTATTTGAGTTTGAGAGTACGGTATAAATTAATATTTTTCATTTATTGTAAACCATTGGGTATCTTATTAACAAATGTGGTTTTCGATCATTGATTTCTTAGTGATCCCGACCTATAAAGCTGACTGTATTCAATTTTTATCTAAGCTTCAGTTCTGTCTCCTAATTTGATAGAAGGAATATATATTTATATATATATATATATGAATAATCGAAACCACATTTGTTAATAAGATACTCAATGGTTACAATAAATGAAAAATATTAATTTATACTGTACTTTCAAACTCGAATACAGAACAAAATGTTGTATTGAAATTATTGATCGGCATCCTACCCAGAACAACATTCTGGAAAACGATACAGGCATAAAGCTAGTCGACTACAAATATTAAAAAATCAGGAAATGGGTCCATATTCTCGTAATTAATGAACTAGTACTCTAAACATTAAATTGAGTGCAATAAAAGAAAATTATAGTCACCTCGACAGTGTCCATTTCTAATGATGCTCCCCACATAAGTACACACAACGTATTAATATTAATGAATAATAATTGTTGGAATCAGAAGATAAATATTGTTTCAAATAAATATTCTTGCTCTGTATATTAATTTCCTCAGATCAACCTTTCCTAGCTTGGTAAACGATTCCGTTTCGATTTTTTAGTTTCGTTTGAAAAAGATGAAAGGGCTGTCAGATTGACATCAAGAACTTTTGATAGATGCGATCATTCTTATAATTTTCTGTCTACGCAAAAATAAAGGATTTTGAAACAATTATATACAGTTCACTATTATATCAAGAACCAGGAATTTCTATACCGAGAACAAGTATTCGAATGAATTTTCAGGAGTGATGGAAATATTTTCAAGATTTTCGAAATTTCGTCGACTTCAACGGACAATAGCGTATTGTCTACGATTCGCAAATAATTGTTCGAAGGTTGAAAGTAAATTGAATGGCCCTCTTCATTTTGATGAATTACAAAATTCTTTGAAGGTTATAGTTAGGTCTATTCAACGTCTTCATTTCAGAAAAGAAATCGGAGATGTCAAATCGAAAATGCTGAAGGAGGTATACTTCGTGAGGGAGGAAGGTTATCTCAATCCAATTTATCTTTTGCTCAAAAACATCCTATCATTCTATCACCAAAAAACCATGTTGTGAAACTGCTCTATAGACAAGAACTATTCTTTCTCATCTCAGGTTGAGATTTTGCCCGATAAATGGATTGAGACCAATCAAACGAGAAGTTAAAAATTGCGTTACTTGTTTTAGATTCAAAGCATCGTCGTCTCAGCAAATAACGGGTTTTTTACCCTCTCATAGACTCTCTATTGTACGTCCTATTCTTGAAGTAGGGGTTGAAAAGCAGCGATCTCCAAAGCATATATTTCGTTGTTTGTTTGTATGGTTACAAAAGCAGTTCACGTCGAACTTGTTTTCAGTCTATCAACAGATGCATTTATTTCAACACTCAAAAGATTCATAGCTCGTCGTGGATGTCCTCAAATAATATTCAGCCACAATGGAACTAATTTTCAGGGCGCTAATAACTCACTTAGAGAAATTTAAAATGTTTTTCGAGAAAAGAGAAATTTTGTGAATGGTTTTTCATCTACGAAGGAAATACAGTGGAAGGTTATACCCGCAATAGTCCACAGTGGGGAGGATTGTGGGAAGCCGGTATAAAATCTACAGAATTTCATCTCAAACGGGTTATGGGAAAAAGTATTCTGGATTTTGAACAAATCACAACTATTTAATGTCAAATTGGAGCTATACTGAACTCTAGGCCTCTCTCTCCCATTTCAACAGATCCAGAAGATTACTCGTGTCTTACACCCAGTCATTTTTTAATAGGAGAATCATCAATTTCTTTTCCGTAACTCGATATATCTGAGATTCCTGTCAATAGGCTAAAGGCCTGGGAATGTTGTCAAAAAATTAGACAATCCTTCTGGAAACGTTGGTCCGTAGAATATTTAAACAGGCTTCAACATAAACCAAAATGGACCAAAGTATATGAGAATTTGAAAGTCAATGATTTAGTTTTAGTAAAGGAGGATAATATTCCACCGCTGGAATGGCGACTAGCTCGCATTGTAGAGGTAATGCCAGGATCCGATAACAAGGTTCGAGTTGTTAAAATTCTTACAATGAACGGATGCTTTACTAGACCAATTACGAAATTATGTCCACTTCCATTTTGTTCTGATGAAAACTATCTAGCCGGTGGGGAGGTTGTTGGGATCAGAAGATAAATATTGTTTCAAATAAATATTCTTGCTCTGTATATTAATTTCCTCAGATCAACCTTTCCTTGCTCGGTAAACAATTTCGTTTCGATTTTTCAGTTTTGTTTGAAAAAGATGAAAGGGCTGTCAGATTGACATCAAGAACTTTTGATAGATGCGATCATTCTTATAATTTTCTGTCTACGCAAAAATAAAGGATTTTGAAATAATTATATACAGTCCACTATTATATCAAGAACCAGAAATGTCTATACCGAGAACAATAATGAAATTCCGAGAGGGAATAGGAATTCCGAGTTGTAAGTTAGAAGTCTGAGATACAAGTTAGAATTCTGAGATAAAAGTCAGAATTCTGATGTACAAGTTAGAATTCTGACTTGCGAGTCAGAATTCTGAGATACAAGTTAGAATTCTGAGATAAAAGTCACAATTCTGAGATACAGGTTAGAATTCTGACTTGCAAGTCAGAATTATTCAATTCGAAAAAAATATTCTGGTGTGGCCCTTCTACGCTTTCGTAGATTTTCAATCTACCCGATAAGTTGCTGCGATAATTCAAAAATATTTTTTTCTGAACGGAACACGTTCAATTACTCAGCAACGTTTCGTTTATCTCCAATTTGTTGTAAAAATACAAGAACTCATATTTATCACAATAATTCTCGTTGACGTTTCGGAAATCAAATATTCTCAAAACTTTCACAAAAGTTCTTCTCCAGATTCGTTTTTATTTTCGTTTTTGTAAATGTCAGAAATTTCAGCCTTGACATAAGTCTTTCGAAATTATTTCATGTTTTTTTAATGGGGTAGGTTGAGAACTCAAAAGAACTGGTTGTATATTATTCAATTTCCTTCACGGTCTCTTTGTTCACCGGATTGAAAGCCGAAATCTAAAATATCATTCGTTCCGACAATATTTATTCGACGCATATCCAACTACTCAATGGAAATGAAATTCGGAATCCCACTCCATCCATTCTCGTAAAATGCAAGAATATATCCCATGCGTATGCAATACAAAAGGAGAAGCTAAATCGATAGAAATAAAGTAATAACAGAATGGATACATATCCCAGTCCATCACGCTGACTTTTCCAGAAATTCAATAAGAGCCACCCGAATCCGCGAAGACGAATGCCAGCTTAGGGGCCATGGAAGCTTTCTCGCGCTCAATATATCGCTCCTCAAAAGACTCCGCTACAGTGTGCCCCAATTTTGCTACTCAGCTTTCCTAAATTCTATTGGGTGGTACGTAAACGCTGCTGTCAGCCAATACGCCGTTGATTGTGTGCTATGAGAGAATATGGATGCGTTGGCAGATGATTCCATTTCCATTGCCCCAGGTTTTCTCACATTGCATTGTAGGATCAGTGGATATCTTGTTTCTGCCATTCTATATCGAGTCAGCGTTTTAAATTCCCAGAAGAGAATTTATTTACTACGCTTTACGACTCTAATTTGACCCAGAATTGAACAACTTCAACGACATACAGTACCAGACATATCATAGCTCAGAATGTGATTTGAGATTAGAATCTTCGGCAGAAGGAAATTCATCATCTTCAATAAGATCTGAGAGTATTTCTTCGTAGTTTTTTTGGGTTCAACCGCCAACTTTTATATCGCAACCATCCTCGTTAACACAGTAAGTAGTTTATGCTGTTAACTTTTCTCCATTTTTCTAAACCAATTACAGTGTTAGAAGAGTACACTTTTTGCTTGCTGCTTCACCCAATATCTCTCCCCTTGTATATATATATATATATATATATATATATATATAAATATATATATATATATATATATATATATATTTATATATATATATATATATATATATATATATATATATATATATATATATATATATTTATTTATATATATATATATATATATATATATATATATATATATATATATATATATATATATATATATATATATATATATATATATATATATCTATACGAAGCCCAGTATATATCACAGGCAACTGGATGCCCGGCCTTTCTAATGTTCTTTTCTAATTTTTGATCGAGATTATAGTCAAAATGAGAAGATAATAATCCGAAACTCCTCCGAGTGGTAAGTTTTATGCATTTCGATATTCTTAAACATTCTGTAGACAATACGATGCCGATCATAATTTTGTATATAATGGGTATCTTACAGACAATATAAAGCCCGACATTGTTGCCAGGTTTTTCGGGGTTTCCCTATGGTCGAAATAGCAAATGCGCTCCAATAATAGATAAGATACCCCGAATCCTTGCACTTGCTTGCAAAGGGCTTTGGCTTCTGAGCGCAATTAAAAGGGAGCCTGACTGAAATGAATTATGATGTGGTCCATTTTGGGTAAAAGTATATTTTTCGGCAGAAGGTAATTCATCAAATTCAATAGGATCGGGAAAAATTTCTTCGTAGTTTTTTTTTGGTTACCTATCAACCCACCACAATCGAAAGAAATCAAAATTGATTAGTATAACTACTTCTTTTCGGGCTTGAAGACCGTCGTTCTTTGGAATTTCTTCCTGACGTTTCGCTATCGCGAGTGGCCAGCGTCTTCAGAGGCTTACTCATTTCCGATGACTCAACGTTTCGATTTCTCAAGGTGTATTTATATTGATGCAGGTAGTCTGGAGTGTTGAATAGTTCTGTCGGGCGGGTTCAGGGAATAACACTCCAGACTACCTACATCAATATAAATACTCCTTAAGAAATCAAAACGTTTAGTCGTCGGAAATGAGTAAGCCTCTGAAGAAGCTGGCCACTCGCGCTAGCGAAACGTTAGGAAGAAATTCCAAAGAACGACGGCCTTTAAGCCCGAAGAAAAGTAGTTATACTAATAACCTCGGCCGCGAAAGCCTTAACCATTTTGTCATTAAAATATATATATATATATATGTATATATATATATATATATATATATATATATATATATATATATATATATATATACATTGTAAAGATAGAAACATGGAACACTTACTAACTTGAGAATAAAATATAAATTGGTACAAACAGACAAAACATTAAAGAATATTGAAGTATATCAAATTTTGATTTAATGTCAAGTGGTATTCAGAATTTTCCCACGACATTACATCAAAATTTGACATACTTCAATATTCTTCAATGTTTTGTCTGTTTGTACCAATTTATATTTTATTCTCACGTTAGTAAGTGTTCCATATTTCTTTCTTCACATAATATCATCCAATGTATTATTTTTAGTTGTCCTGACGGAGGTAATAAATTTGCCGAAAGCTTGACAGATAACAAAGAGTCCTCTTTGTAACTGCCCACAAACTTGACTGCAACCTCACAAAATCAATCGATTTATATTTTATTCTCACGTTAGTAAGTGTTCCATATTTCTTTCTTCACATAATATCATCCAATGTATTATTTTTAGTTGTCCTGACGGAGGTAATAAATTTGCCGAAAGCTTGACAGATAACAAAGAGTCCTCTTTGTAACTGCCCACAAACTTGACTGCAACCTCACAAAATCAATCGACTTATTCTAGTCTCAGTCACTAATTCTTCTCCTATATATATATATATATATATATATATATATATATATATATATATATATAGGTGGAATCGAAATAACTACTATACCTAATTATTTTAGGTGGCCATTTCTGAACAGACTATACTGGAGAAACAAATAACGCTCAATAATATCAAACCCGACAGTGCCAATAAATGTTTTCCAGAAAACTTTTTCGGAAGTGTTCCACATAGTTATGATTACCGTTCAGTTGTGAACTCTTCCGTGAAAGAAGTCGGTTTCATCTCAAGCTAATCATGTCAAAAATTTCACAATCTACGATAGTTATAATAATAACTTCATGTTCCAGTATGTTGAAAGAAGCAATACTCGCCTGAAATACACGCTGGAAAAAAATTAGTCCATTCGGAAATTATGTTGAAGTGTTAGACGCTTTGACTCCCATGCTGAAATTTTGACAACTCGTATGCAAGTATTCTGCAATACACCAATTTTTATGAAGACAATTCAACTCATGTGTAAAATATCCCATAAGTCGCCGTGATTTTTGTCATTATGACAGCGAAAAAACTTTACCCTAAGTTTTTCAGCGACAAAACGGAACCTAACTCTTGAAAGCATGGCAACCAGAATTGTTAACAAATCTTTGACGCATCTTTGTCAATTTTTTACTTGCGTTGTCAAAAGAGTATATCTGATCTGTGAGAATGAAATATAAAAATTATGTTTTTAACAATTGTACTTTTCCGTTGAATCGAATAAACTAAACTTTATTCATTAAATTGTCGTACCGAATTACACTCGAGTTTTTCTTGCCGAAGAAGACTTGACATTTATGATTCGAGTTTAGTGGCCCTCCGGCAAATCAACTCAAAAAAAACTGCCAGAAAGAATTAGTCATCATACGGACTCGTAATTTTTTCAGAGGTAGTTTTTTTCCTTGAGTTGCCAGGCAACAAAATTCTCATCGAAATGTCAAGTTTACTTCGACAAAAAAGCTCTCGTGTAATAATTGTCATGTTCCGATATTCCTGAACAGTACTGTCCAGCTGATTCAGTCGTTCCGATTTTACTGACAATCACTTGCAATTATTTCGCGCCAATTTTGAGGTATCCTGTTAGAGACTAAAAAGTTACTGGTGCCACTGCTGCTGAAGTGGTCCTGTAGTCCCAGTATTCCTCAAATTGAGTTAGGTTAGGTTGTGTTCGAATAAACGTCAACGGTTAACAGATTGAATTTGTTGTCAGATTATTGCGATTGCAAAATTATCAAAAAGTTTCGAGTTGTACTGGAAGATATATGCGTACAAGTTGATGCTGAATTGAAATGAATCCAGCAGATCAATAAAATCTGCGGGAATCCCATTTCTCGAGATTACAAGCCTTACACCCCGTTTCGACGATGCAATTTTGTCGCTGCAACTTCTCGCGGCGACTTGTCGCTGCGAGATACGTCATCTTGCTGTCAGTTTGCATTGCCAATATTAAAAAATAGCACTGAATGTTACCAAGATAAACGTCTACATTATGACAACTGATATATAATTTCATTCATTTCTAATAATTGATATTGTGATTAAATCACCTTATTACTCAACTTGATTCCTTAAGTCTCGAAAAATAATTGAAATGATCAAAATCAATATTCTCCACAATGATGCCACCACATATTTGTAGTTTGCGGCAACGAATTCACCATAGGAATAACTAAGTCGCTGCAACTTATCGCACCAAAAATGATTCATGCAACTCGAAAAACTTGCATGAACACATGCAATTTTCTGGAGTTGCAGCGACAAACTTGCATCGTCGAAACAGGCTATTACTCGCACTTACCTGAAATGTTGTTTGAAAATCTTAGGAGTGTAAAAACCTACTACATTTTGAATGTACCCTTCTATTCTTGGTATTTTTTCTATGCGACCTCTAATTTCGTCGAGGATTATAATTTCAGTCATTATTTTCTCTGAAGACTCATTATAAGAGCTTGAGCTCTCTGAATTTTTTATTTCCGTATCGATGGTGCTCAATATTTCTTCTCACCTGTCACCGCTGACAGTTCCTTTGACGGATGTCCGATGGCGATCCGTTCCGATATCATCAGCAGTAGATTACTATCACTGCAAAAAGCGTTCCGAAAATGCTTACTGTGGCCAGTAATACCAGCAATATCGGAACATGACATATAAGTGATTAGAATTTTCTGACAAATCGATAACAAAAGAGTTTTCCATAGGCAAAGCATTATAGACGTATTCGTCTATTTATGAAACCCCAGTGGCGGACTTACAGATTTGTCGCCCGTAGGCTATTCAATATTTAAATCAGGGAAAGTCGTATTTCGTGTAAATAATTTTATTTAAATATCGCAGAGCGCTTTCGGCTATTAAGCCATCTTCAGTGCTATACCTGCAAGTAAGTAATACTAAAAAATTGGAAAATTGGTTTGAAGGTTGGAAATGAATTACTTACTCGTCTAGGTATTTACAGGAAGATCTTCACAATCACAAATAGTCGTGAGACATTAAATTGAATAAACATCACGGTTAGAGTCAGTGCCCTTTTGGGTTGACAATTAAAATTTTTCTTGTTATAACATTGTAAAATGATTAAAAATTTATTTGATTCCCAACGTGCTGCATGCTAAGCAAGAGGGGTGACAGGAAGTGAAATTTGACGTTGACTTAAGGTCTTAAATGATTCTAGAACATAAACTTTGTGACAAATGACATATTAGTGACTACAGTACATAGTACATCAAAACTTTCCAAGGTGAGCAAAGAATTGTTCAATTGAGATTATTTGAAATAGGTAAGGTACGTTCTCGGTCTACCTCCCGACAGAAACTCCACTAAAAGAACGCTGAAAAGTGTACCAGCCGTTTGAGTCTAATGAGAACCCAACTTATGGTCACTGACAGAGCTCCGACAGAAGAGTGACCTGTGTGGAATAGTCCGAGGTACGTTCTGAAGTTAACTATAGATAAGGCCTGTGAGGTGCAATCAGAAACATTAGAGAAGTGTTTGTGCCCTCAGTACGTCTTCAGGACAACGTCAAACTCAACCAGCGGCAAACCG
This sequence comes from Zygogramma bicolorata, assembly GCA_032362365.1. Classification (NCBI taxonomy): domain Eukaryota; kingdom Metazoa; phylum Arthropoda; class Insecta; order Coleoptera; family Chrysomelidae; genus Zygogramma; species Zygogramma bicolorata. The sequence goes on from JAVJAQ010000137.1 coordinate 5,194,269, forward strand.
TAGGTGAACACGAAGTTTGGGTCTAATGGGGACCACATTCATTGTTCACAAGTAGTCAGCTGGAGAGAAAGATTAGCCCAAGAAGGAAAACTAAGGAAAGTGCAGAAAGCGTCTCAATGCATAATAATTTAAATTGTACGGATATCAAGTGCTAATTTGAAAGTAAAGATTGAACAAGGACTCAAGGTTTGAGCCGAGCTACAATAAATTGTCATCACAGAGAATTCCAATTGTTAATTTAGTCGTTTATGTAAAGGAATGTATGATCTGTTCAGTTGTACTTGTGTATTTAAACAAAGGGGATTGTCATGTAATTCTTTGTCTATTTGTAAATCTTCTAGGAAATCTAACCTGTTAAAATTTTTTGACAAATTTAAAAAAAAAATAAAAAATTTAACAGGTTAGATTTCCTAGAAGATTTACAAATAGACAAAGAATTACATGACAATCCCCTTTGTTTAAATACACAAGTACAACTGAACAGATCATACATTCCTTTACATAAACGACTAAATTAACAATTGGAATTCTCTGTGATGACAATTTATTGTAGCTCGGCTCAAACCTTGAGTCCCTGTTCAATCTTTACTTTCAAATTAGCACTTGATATCCGTACAATTTAAATTATTATGCATTGGGACGCTTTCTGCGCTTTCCTTAGTTTTCCTTCTTGGGCTAATCTTTCTCTCCAGCTGACTACTTGTGAACAATGAATGTGGTCCCCATAAGACCCAAACTTCGTGTTCACCTACGGTTTGCCGCTGGTTGAGTTTGACGTTGTCCTGAAGACGTACTGAGGGCACAAACATTTCTCTAATGTTTCTGATTGCACCTCACAGGTCTTATCTATAGTTAACTTCAGAACGTACCTCGGACTATTCCACACAGGTCACTCTTCTGTCGGAGCTCTGTCAGTGACCATAAGTTGGGTTCTCATTAGACTCAAACGGCTGGTACACTTTTCAGCGTTCTTTTAGTGGAGTTTCTGTCGGGAGGTAGACCGAGAACGTACCTTACCTATTTCAAATAATCTCAATTGAACAATTCTTTGCTCACCTTGGAAAGTTTTGATGTACTATGTACTGTAGTCACTAATATGTCATTTGTCACAAAGTTTATGTTCTAGAATCATTTAAGACCTTAAGTCAACGTCAAATTTCACTTCCTGTCACCCCTCTTGCTTAGCATGCAGCACGTTGGGAATCAAATAAATTTTTAATCATTTTACAATGTTATAACAAAAAAAATTTTAATGTCAACCCAAAAGGGCACTGACTTTAACCGTGATGTTTATTCAATTTAATGTCTCACGACTATTTGTGATTGTGAAGATCTTCCTGTAAATACCTAGACGAGTAAGTAATTCATTTCCAACCTTCAAACCAATTTTCCAATTTTTGACTATTACTTACTTGCAGGTATAGCACTGAAGATGGCTTAATAGCCGAAAGCGCTCTGCGATATTTAAATAAAATTATTTACACGAAATACGACTTTCCATGATTTATCAGTCACGTGTATGCAGCACCAACAAATCTCACCTATTCAGTATTTGCCGCCGCCTCTAAATTTTGATATCCTATTCCACAATCATATCAATTCTCTATCAATAAAATTCCAACTTTATGATTTGTTCTCCATCACCCTCGTTACATCAATTTCTCTTGTATGGTTTGTATCATTGAGAAATATGCATGGTACCGTGTTGGACCTTAATTATTTTTACAGAAAAGAACTATCAAAAAACATTATTTTGGGCAAAAAATATATCTCGATTATGTACTATTTTCAAAGTAAGATATGGTATGTCTTGAAACTATCGATACCTACATAATATGAATAAAGACTGCATAAAAAGTATACATTTGGCGAACGTTGATAAATATTTATTACAATACAGTAAATATATCTTTTCTTGTTTATTTTTTAGTATTATAATTCATGTTGAATTTCAAAAGCATTACAATACTCTCTTTCGAGACTTCGAATTGGCAAAATCGTTTATTACGTAGTCGTACGAAATCTTGTTCATTAGCTCTGACTCTATGCTCAAGAGATCTAAAGCGTTTAGCTTTTCTTGACTCAAAGTTGATCGTAGGTAATTTTTTACTCTCTTCAAGCAAGAGAAGCTTCCTTCACCTGAACAATTAGTTGCTGGTGTACAAAGAGCCATACGAAGTGCTATATTCAAGTTTGGATCAATGTTTTAATGATCCAGAACTTGGTTTTAATGAAATTCTTCCAGACAACAGGTAGCTTCGGAAGTGGATGCATTCATGAACTGAGTCTTTTTCTGAATCATTAGTATACATTTTTTCCAAAAAACTGGCCACTTCAGTCAGAACTGATGGTATCAACTCACTCATTTTTGTAAGAAATGGAATTTTTTCGTTAAATTCGTGATAAGCCTCTTGCCGTTTTCCTAACTCAGATATGAGTCTATCTACGACAACGAAAAATGTGTTAACCCTGAAGTATATAATCCAATATCTTCATCAGGTGTTTCATCAAATATTTTTTTTTTTTCGGTTGTCTTTTATTTGTATATTCTTTCGATACGCTAAACTCGATCGCCTTTTCTTCGAAGTACTTGAAATTCTCTCGTTCAGCTGTTAAAAACTTTCGTAGTGATTCGTGAAGATCAGCAACGGTAATAAGATCTATGTCAGATTTTTGAATTTGAACATTTCTGTTATGATTTATTACTGTTTATGTAAAAAAAAATTAAACACGATAACTTTCGCAAACATCAGTTTTACACTTAAAATTTTTTTAATATACTCATTTGACTGGAGAGAAGCCGTTGAATATTTTAATTCCTCTCCAATTTTCGAAATTCGTATTTTGTGTGTGTATATCTTTTTATTAGTCAATCCAAATAAAAAACTTATGAAATAAATTTGCCGCCCTAGGCTCCAGCCTACTCAGCCTACTGGTAAATCCGCCACTGTGAAACCCTTTGAAAAGTATGTTCCTTCCGATGGGTGAAGGTAGACCTCTATTCCGTCTATTGGACTATTATTTTCAACCTCATCACGAGTACCCCTTCCTTTCTCATTCACATTGTCTGCCACCACTGTCGAATAATTGTTGATAGAACCCCTCCCGCGGGACATTCTACTACCGAATTACATCCCGGGAATACCCCAATCCACTAAAGCCGAGACGTGAAAGTTATCCTCTCATAAGATTTTGTTCTCGTGAAAGATTCGGCATTCTCGTAGATTCTATGGATGTAAGTAAATCTGCTGGGAATTAGAGGTGTTCAAACATGCTATTGGATTAGGAGCTTTCTGTTTGCGTGCGGCTGAAAGCGATGCCAGACATCATAACGTAGCCAAAACTTTGTTGAACAAGGGTCATGGTCGTTTGATTCGGGTTGAATCGTAGGCAGAGCTGGAAGACTAGATCAAAGATTATATGACTTTTGTCGGGTTTCGAGTTCGAATAATCTCGACATTAATGACCTGCGATTTCAATTCAATAACAGTGATGTTGATTCGATATCACAATGTTCAAGCTAACTGGAAACATTTCAGGCTTTTTTGAGAATTTCTCGATTTCAGTTCTTCCATAATACACATATTATGAGAATTCCAGCAAATTACACAAGAATGATGATCTTAAAGAATACCAGGCAAATCATTTAAACTTTTGAGATTGGTACTCAACAATCACTTATGCTTAGAAAAGCATAACCGAACATTGGAGAAATTTTTTCACGAGAAGTGGAAAACCTGAGAATGTTCACTGAATATGATACTCCAAATGAGCATTCATCATACAATGGAACATTGTTGTTATTGAATCATTATATTAGTATATTATGCAACGATCGTGTAATGATGGTTATTAAAACGAGCCGAAGGTGAGTTTCGTATGGTTTATGCGAGTGTATTAATAACCATTACATGAGAGTTGCATACGCTATTTTATCTACACCCGATAAATAGTGAAGAACTACAAATATTACATTTATATTTGTATTGCACACAATAATAGTAATTGAACGAATTTCTTTGAAAAATTCTACAGAATTGTAATTAATAGTATTACTTCGAGAAATAAAACGATGAGATATGAAAAGAAGATCAAAAATTGAAGAAAAAAAAGATTACTCGAGGCCGGAATCGAACCAATGTCTCCTCCAACTAGAATGTTCAATCTCAGCGCCACAGACGGCTCGGCTACGGAGAGCTCACAAAATATGATGAAAAAATAAGTAATAAATCATCAATTTGTCAAATGAACAATTTAATCATTCTAACTGTATTTCTGTCGGTGAAGGTGTCGAAGGTGATTCTCCCATATCGCTGGTATCAGATATTTTGTCATGATAATCGAAGTTTGGCTATATTCTTCAAAAGTTCAATACCTACACCGATTTTGACTCGACAAACGTCAAATTCAGAGCATGAACATCATGCTTGATTGAGAAATAATGGGTTTCTATTGGTTGAAAATCTGTATCGTAATGAAAAATCTGTATCGTAATGGATTTCTTTATAAAACGGGTTGTGGGCATATAAGTGTATTATTAGAGTACGGGTGTAGATAAATAGTGATACAATATTCAAGATAACTTCCTTCGTTTCTATACCAACTATATTTATAACTAACGTTCTGCAGTTTCTTTCCATACAGACACTATCAAACGAAAACTCTTTTATATATATATATATATATATATATATATATATATATATATATATGTATTATATTTGATTGATGATATGCAAGATGTTTCTGAAATTCATTTTATTTTGCAGATCCAATTATATGGTTTCAATAAAGAACTGTATCACAATATGTCGGAAGCACAGCATAAGTCACAAGGAGTTGTTGCTATCTCGCTCATGGTCCAGGTGAGTTCAATTTCGTCAAAAAGGGGAGGTAAAACGGCAAAGAATATTGATTGAAATGTATGTACGTATAAAAAGGTGTCCAATTACAATACGACTTTCGAAATGATTCGATGAGCTCAATAAGTTCAACAACTTTTGTTTTTTGGTGGGATCAAGAAAAAAAATTGTTTTCAAGATAGAATAGATTTTCACTTCCAGAACTCCTTATATGTTAAATATGCATCCGTGAGACTCCAGATTCGAATTGACAATTAAATTTAGGTTTTTATATACAATGTCGATAAGAGTTTTTACTGTTAACTTCTGAACAGGACAAAATATTAAGGTCGAACGGAGTTCACACTTAAAGACATTATTTTTAGGTGTTTAGAAAAAAATGGGTAACGTTACCAATAGGGGTGGTAACAACTTGTATTCCGAATCAAAAGAGGGGTTGTTGCATACATCATTGAATTTTCTATCTAACACCGATTTATCCTAGGAAATCCAATGAGCTGCTCGATTCCTAGAATGGTATTACTAGGCTCTAGTCTAGTTATAATTGTCGCCGCAGTTGGGCATAGTTATCATGGAGGTGAACCAGAGGGAGGTTTTTGAAATCGATTGAAGTAACTGAAGTAATTGGCCTATACTTAATGGTAATCTGTGATAATTCGATCGAAAAATAACGAATCAATTCACAAAACCGCTGCACAAACATCAGTTCCAAATATTCCCATCGTATGTTAAAAATCCCATATAGAGCAGGATATTTTCGATCAATTACAGCGATAAATTATCGGCGGGACATTTTCGGGCTGGTAAATATCCGGTAGGTATCGAAAAATACCCGCTCGGTCCGTGTATCTATAGTAACGATTGATAAAATGTACATTTGTCATCTTGACAGGCATACATACTGAATTTTAAACGTCGTTGTTTTAACTCCGGATATATTCTACCGAATTACACTCGTGTATCAAAATAAACCTGATAATTTTCCATTCAAGCATGTTGTCAGTAAAAAAACTGCATTCGGCTATTCTCATATTTTGCTAAAAGAGCCCTCCTCCTTCGGAGTCGAAATATGAAAATAAATTCATGCAGTTTTTAGACAACATGCTTTCATGGAAAATTATCGGTAATATTGAAGCACTTGTGTAATAACTCCCGATAATCCGACATTATGATTCTACTGAATTATATCATCTTTTGAACAATTCGTTCAGGCAAGTCCCAAACTATCTATACAGTAACAGCCAAAACGCAGTGTGTAGGTGGTTTGAGACTGGCCTGAACGAAATGACGCTACCTTGTACTGATGAGTGGCCAAATAGCCCGAAACTGGTCGGCAAGTGTGCCCATCCCAATAAGTGAAAATCAATTTCTTCATTCGTATCGCCAAAAGCAAATGCAGGATTTTCTTTTGTGAAGAAACCTGCGCTGGCACCGCACCGGTCGGATATAATGCATTGCCTTTCGTGTTTTTAGCCAGGGGAGTAGTTTTTCCGGACAGGTGCCACCCAAAACCCACCGTGTAGGTAGTTTGAAACTGGCCTGAACGAATTGTCCAAAAGATGATCTTATTTAACGCAACTCTTCCAGTATGCCCATCGACTATGTCGAATGTTTTCAAAAATAAATGGTTTTTCGGAAAACAAAATACACAAATTGCTTGGGTCCACCCAAAAACTGATCCTACTTCGTCAAATTTTGTCATGAGGAAACAGGTTGAGCAATGGATTCAAATCTTTGTTGTCATTCATTGAATGTTCTTCACACTGAATATTTCAAAACATTGTAATTTAGACCCTATTTTTCGAATGCAATACTTCATTGTCATGATTGAACTAATATCTATCAATCAGAAGATGATTTGCCGATGTTGAATTTGTTTTTTCACCCGACTTTAACTATGAGTTGCTAAAAATAATAGAATGGGGTAACATGAACTTGATGGAATTTAATGCTAGGAAATCCAGGCATGTCTCTCCTCAAGTAAAGCCGATCTATCATCATCTAGTTTGCAGATGTAAGGAGTAACTATTCCTACAAAGTCAAGTATCCCGATTCTAGGAATTACGATCAGTAATAATCTCTCATGGGAAAACCATATGGGATCGATCGCTAAAGGTGCTTCCCAGAAATTTATATTTCTGTTTCATGCGAAGGAATAGTTCACTTCTCGTAAGCTTCTAATGATCTACCAGACTCAGATACCACCTGTCTTGGAATATAGCTCTCATGTGTGGAGTTCTGCACCAAAACATTTATTGAAGCTTCTCGACTCTATTCAGAGAAAGGCGATCCGTCTTGTTGGTGATTCTTCGCTCACAGGCTCGCTCACTCCATTGGAACATCGTAAAAGGGTCGGAGACTCGTCACTCTCCTATAGATACTTTCACGGTCGGTGCTCTTCTGAATTATTTTCAATCGTTCCACCCTTGGCAATATCTACACAAATGACTCGAGTCAGAACTCCCACTCCTTTGTTGTGAATTTGGTGACCTGTCGAACCTCTCTCGCTTAGGGATCTTTTCTCAATAGAACAGCTGAGCTATGGAACTCCTTGCCAAGAGAGGTTTTTCCTGAAGCTTACAAACTTCAGAAATTCAAAGTGAATGTTGATTCGTATCTGCTGTCCCTTGATTCACGCGGTGTTCTTACAAGGCTTCCCTTCAGTGTGAATCTGCATATAAAAAAAAAGTAAATCAGACAAATATAACATCTATCCAAGTAAATTGAGAAAGGTCATTCTAGGTGGAGTTTGTCTTCATCATCATCTAGAATGATCTAACGTTCTATCATTAATTGACATCATCATTGAAATATTTGAAACTATCTGCTTTTCCCGAAATATGTATTGAATCTAGCTACTTAATATATAACGGAGATTGATATTAGATTCGGCACTATTCACACCACAAACAATGCAAAATATTTCATTATAAAAGTTACTAGAAGTGAAAATGCAGTCAACAATAACAATATATGGATGGATCCAGCATGCCACCATGTGAATCAGAATCAATGCAACACTTTTTAAGAACGAGCTACATTGCAAACATTTGGCGAAATGCACATCGAAAAGTTACGACAGAACTGTCTCCAATAGATCACGGGTGGGAAATAAACAACAATAAATATGAATTCAATTGGTTCCAAGGCGATCAATTACCACAATTCGTCAAAAATGTCGTCATTCAATCTCCTCAGGAAAATTCAGGTATGAAAATAATAGTGTTGGCAAAGTTCAATGCTTCATATTTAATGTAAAAAATAATTTTTTCATTGTTTATAATAACAGTAATTATATTGATTTTTCAGATTCCCAACCCGAAATTCAATCGGAAACGACAGAGCTTGACAATTCTGATCGTGAGAGCGAAATGAATGAATTTGATGATTCGGAGCAAGAATTTGATGAGTGAATTAAGCAAATATTAGTTGTAATAAATATTATCTAGAAGTATAATAATTATATATATATATATATATATATATATATATATATATATATATATATATATATATATATATATATATATATATATATATATATATATATATATATATATATATATTATATATTGTTATATTATTATTACTAAATGGCCTACTCACTTATTTCGTTTATTGAATAATAAAGAAAAAAGCAAAGCGCCACCTGCGACGCCAAGCCCGCGCGAAATTTTCATTTCTATTTTTGCTGACCGACGGGCGTTGTCTCGCAAAATCGATAACCGATCTTTTTTTTTATGTTTCATATAGCATTTAATACCCTCACAAAAATTTTGAAGAGTAGTAGATCAATTGCACCGTATTTATTTTTTGTACATACATTGCGACCGAATGACCAGCTCCGTCCTCATATTCAGCTAACTGACTGTCGCACCTTTTATGTATATGCAATATACAATCTGTATAACGATTTTCAGGTTTATTAAATTCGTTTCATCACCTCGGCAGGTACGGCAGGTTCGATAGCGTACCTGAGTCACCTGTTCTCAGTTTCGCCTGACTGACCGCAATATGTTTGTGTACACAACCACTGCAATAAGCCATAAAAATTCAGAGAATTTTTTTGGCTCTGGCTCTCCGTCTTATAACAAAACTCAATAGAATATAATTAAATATTTAGTATATTGGAAATAACGCATTTATATTTCGAATACTTCAAATGAAAGAATCAAACTGTCAAACGTGTTTTTGTGAGGTTAGCTTTCTATAAGGTGGCATGTCTTCCCAAATTTTGTTAACTAATGATTCTATTAGTGAACGAAAAGCCCCGCTAGTTTAACCAATGAGACCGTCGGTATCTAAATTCACTCGTGAGCTGTCTCTTGATTGGCATTGCAGCTTTGAAAAATCGCATTTGCATCATCAGCCACCGTCAAGAAATATAAGTTCTCGCTTTGATTTCTCAGATCGAAAGGCGGTGACTAAACGAAAGCATATCAGTCAACGCACCCAGGCTCTTATGCATCTTGGGAAGCACTCTGTGTATTGCGTGCAGCGGACTGTGTCACAGACTTCTCCAATTCATAAGAGAGATGCTCGTCATTAATTTACAAGCGCGCACCGCGGTCTGATTGAGTCCCTCGTTAAATTCTAATAATATCGCTCCGACGCAGTTTGAAAGCATACTATGCGTTTCAGTGGTTGTCAACAATGTCAACGCCATTCCTTGCCCGCCAGTCGACAACAGTATTAACTAATAATTTCGGCCGACCGGTCCGCCAAAGTGTTTATTTCAGGACAGTTACTTTTTATGGATCCCTGTGGGGACAGTTCAGCGTTCATTTGACCGTTCTCGTATTTTATGTGGTGACCACGACATTACGCTACCACGCTGGCGGCGAAAGTAGCAGAAAAAGGTTCCCATGCCAAGAATTTCATCAATTTTATTTCAAATTCAGATCCTTCTTTATATCAGTTGAAATCTTTGTTTCGTGTCACGAGTGGCATAAGTACATTTTTGGAAAACGCCGTTTCGTCCGTGTTTTCAGGCAAAACTTCACACTCGTGATTTTTTTCAAATATTCATATTTCCTTCCGCTGAACTCTCTTACGAATGCGCCCAGAAGGAAGTGCCTTATGCGGGCAAGGGTAGGCTAATGATTTTGGATGCTGAAGCGCTCTGGGGCGTCTTACCGATTTTCACGGAGGTGCATTTGCTATTTCAACTAGAGGGATAAGCAGAAAATCGCACAGAGCTACCGGGTCGGTTGAAGTATTCAATCCAGATATCCCACCTAGTAAGAGTGGGTCTAGGTAAATTATTCGAATACAGTTTTTCGAAGAACAATTATCAGAATACAATTATTCGAAAAACAATTCTTCGAAGAGTAATTCTTCGAAGATAACAATTATTCGAGAGCAATCACTCGAATTCGAAAACAAATTTTGAATTGTGTATTAATAAAAATATCAAATGAATCGAAATGAACTAATACGGCGCCATCTGCCCCCCAGAAACTATCGTTTGTTTTCTGCAAACGAGTGTGTGATTGGTCAAAACTTGTGTTAGCCACCCAGACATCACGTGATCTGGAATGCCTAATGTGACTATCGTAACCTAAACCAACCTTACTAACCTATCAGCCTAAACGAATTTCAATTATAAACTTTCAAATGATGTTTGAAAAAATTTGCGACCTCATCTAACCCAACCTAACTAACCTAACCAAACCCCAACCAACCTACCCTAATCTTCCGAAAACTAACCTTGCCAACCTTAGCTAACTAATCAACTAACCTACCGCTACCTTTACCTCTTTCTATCTATTTTCAATTTATTATATTATATTAAATATAACTAAAATAATTTTCGGATAATTTTTTTCGAATAATTGTTTTCGAAAAATTGTACTCTTCGAATAATTGTTATATTCGAACAATTGCATTCGAATAATTGTATTCGAATAATTGTTTTCGAAGAATTTACCGGCTACCACTAAGAGTAGTATCCAAGCAAATAACAATTGCCCATCGCAAACTGCTGTTTGTTGCAAGCAGATATTTTTCTTCAGTGATTGAATTGTCAGTTCATTTCTTGTACTAGGTCAACTTTCACATATTTCGGTACAATAACTATGACACCAAAAAATATCCTGAAAAAGCCTACTTTGAAAAAAAATAGGGGAATATGAGAAGGTGGTATTCAGGCGGTTGGAGAAAAATATCATATGTTGGATTCACCAATTGTTCATGTTTGTCAATGAAGCTAAATGATGTCGTAGGAACGTCTTTGAAAGTCATATTGATTTCTGAGGATAAATGCATGCAAGTTGGACATCGAAAAACGATGGCACGAAAATATTAATTTCACTCAAGAAAATTTCAATTAGGTGGATATCAATCTATTTGAATCAGAGTAAACCTGCTAGGATCGTGCAAAAAACGCCGTGACCATCATGTACGTCAAGCACTACTGATCCCAGACAATGAAGAATGTTCACTTATTTTGAGTTCTATCCTTTCGTTTTCTCCGCAGCAAACAAAAAAATCTTGTGCAAGAATTATTTCGATACGTTAGTTTCCGAGATATGAAATTGTATACATAGGGGACGACGCAAGTTAGCTCCGGCCTGCGCTTGCTGCAAATGACGTCATAAGTCAACACTCGGGCAGTACGTTGCGCGCTCCCTTAAGGATCACTAGGAGATTACGAGAATATTTTTCTAAACTTATCCAAATACAAAAAAGTCGTGTAATGTGCGAAAATGGAAAAGCACAACCACCAACACTACGGAAAACAGGTTTTTTGTGGTTTAAACGGATGTCCGAATGCGGAAGAGATAGATAAATTTTATGAAGAGATTGGATCAATTCGGAGCTGAAAGGTCCAACTCCAATATTCATTGAGAAGAATAGATAAATAGTAGAAACATCACTATTTATCTATTGAAAAAAACTTTAAAAAATGGTAAGCTTGCGCTGCAACGTTGAGGTACGTAGCTGAGTATTAAAAAAATGAGTTCAATTACATTCCGTAATACTTGCAAACAGGTAGCTCAACTTATTTGGCAGCAACAAAATCACTTCATTTGTGAAATAGTGAGCAACCATGAGTCCTTCTATTTGGGATAGATTATCTGATTTTCCTTTTTCAAATCCTTCATCCATGGTATTGAATATAGAATGGAAAGTAACAGTAGTATAATGCAAAATACAGTTAACTTAAGAATCGGGTGCGTATTCCTACGTCGAATTCTTCCTAGGTCGAATTCTTCCTACGGCGAATGTCATCCCCTCCACTGACGTCATCAAAACACGAACGTTTCCGATGATGATCCATACACCCCAAAGTGGAAAGTTCACCGTAGGAAGAATTCGCCGTAGGAAGAGTTCGACGTAGCAAGAATTCGCCGTAGGAAGAATTCGACGTAGCAAGACGACCCGAAAGAATCGACTAGCACAAGGTACGTTATTACAAATGCAGACGATTAGGTTACCTAGTAAGCGGGCGGAGAGAGTGTTGACCTATGACGTAACACAGAGGCTAAGCATTCGAGTGGGTGATTAAAAAATTTATAGAGTTTCAGATGTATGTCCAATTCCAACTACTTGCTCTTTCTGAACGAAGCGAAGACAAGTGTATTTGTATACATATAGGCTATACTGTGTCAAAGTTTCGAGCGGTTTTGCAAACCTGAATAACATTCTTCATTGTATTCAATCAGTGCTATGCTTACCATCATCACTACTCATTATACTATTTCTTCAAAGTCTTTATATCTGGAAATTCATAATCTTAAGATTTCAATCCGATACACGTTGTACCATTCCGAAGCGACTATGACAACTACCTCTATTCTGCATAACCTATGAGGGATGATGACACGGATGGGTCACGTCAACTAAAATATACGATTTTATAATATATCATGCATGACCGTCACTATGATGTTAGATTTGGGAAAATCAGTGGCGTACTGCACAAAATGGGATCAGCGATACATGAATAGAGGACTGCGTTGCAAGTTGCCAACCTGAATGAAATTTTGCCGTGATTTGTATTTAAATGAGTTCGTTTCGATCATCTCTGTATCTCAAGGTTCTTTTCGGTTGATTGATCGTACGAAAAAGAAGACAATATGTTCAAGAGATTTTTACTATTCTAGAGATAACAAATTCCAAAAAATTGAATCTACTCAATTCTGTCTGTCAATAGCACCTTTCAAATACAAATGTATGTAAATACAATCCCGCTTCAACAGTTCTATTCAAACAAATCTTCAATGATAATAACTGGAGTTGCGTGTTGAAATTCTGACTGCTCGGTGTGAATACAACGCTGACTGGCAAATTTCAAAAAAAAAGGATAATGATATCTCCTACTTCGTATTTGAACTTTCAGGCTCCGACGACAGCTTCGAAAACAGCTTGAAGATTGTTATATCAGTTGGTCTAGGACAAACACTGAGATACTGCGCAGATATTTCTTTGAATCGAAATTGCCGATAACTATCAACGATTCGGCCTTTAGCTTCCGATGAAGCTGATATCTGATTGGCTGAAACGCTCGGTATAGCCTACAATACAATTACGAACACTTGCTTTTATCCAATCACATTTCCGTTTCGGAAAATATAGATATTCTCCTAAAAATACTGGTTTCAACGTAGCGAGTGAATGTTGATCAGAACGAGCCCATTCCAACACTATATATTTACTGCCAACGTAAACTTTCATGGCCGGAGGTGACTGATTCTGGGGTGTTTTTGGGGATTGTTTGCCGTGGTCCACAGGTTTTCACTCCTGACGTTTCACTTACAGCTGTGTTAGGCAAGTCTATGAGATAACGGACAAAATGTTTTTTTGATAATGCCTATCACAGCTGTAGGCGAAACGTCAAGAGGGAAAACCTGTGGACCACGGAAACCCGAAAAACAACCCAGAATCACAATTTAACGAGTTCTCCTGATGGAAGATGTTTTCACGAATATTTCAGGTTGGCAACCCGGACCGAAGTCCTCTCTTATAGTTAGACTACATGGAAGTTCAGATAAAGCATTAGATTGACAGCTTGCCAGGCCAGGATTAGAGATTATAGGTGGGAGATAAAATTCCTTGTTTTTGGATTCTTGATTCCAGTTCAGAGACCTCCATTCCTAATTTTTCTTTGTGGTTGTCTCTCGAGAGAGAGGGAGAAGGAAAAAATCGCACTATTTTCTACAGTTTTCCAGTAAAGAGTGCTACTTTCATAATTTTTTTATATTACTGGAGTTGAGCTATCGCTGTCGATCCATTTCCTTCCTCTTGTCCAACAATTCTAAAACTGAAATAAATAATGAATTGTTGAAAAAAATTAGTTCACATATAATACGTGATTTCATACTCCAGAAAATAAATTCTCCTTAAATTTTTTACTGATATTTCTGAATGAAACGAAACGAACGAAGAAGTAACAGATAGTATATAACATACTATTATAACCATATGTGATTCATTTATGTATCTATGAGGAAATATACCTTTCAATTACGTTTCATAGGATTGAAGTGGAAGACAGAAAATATCTACATAAGATAAGTACTGAAACTTATCGAAAATTTCTGAAATCCGGTTCATGATAGAATTTTTGTCTGAATTAGTGTTGAAGTATTATGAAGAAAATAATTTATTATCGCGAGTATTGTGTGTAGGTACTGTGGGTACATGAAAGATCACCAAACATGAAAGTGGAAGGGGAATCAAAAATATTATTAACAATCCTATAAATGAAGATTATGTCAGTAATTGTTCTGCGTTGTTCGAATAACTGAATTTTGAATTGCCTCCGAACAATATCGATACTGTCATACCATATGTATTTGACACCATATAATTAATGAACTCTAAGAATTTGTTTTGGATGATTTCGTACCTTGATTTTTGTGATTCATACATACGGGGTTCCATATCGTACCAGGAAAATTCATTTTACTATAAATGAAGGCATAATAGATCGATTTAAGCATGCTCGCTCTTGAAATTTCCAGTCTTCTGTTATATCTCATTATTCTATTACACTCATTAATTGCATAGTCTATGTGGATCGCAAAACCCATTTCACTGTCGAAAATGATGCCCAGATCTTTTATATGATCCGTTCTAGTAATGTAACAATCACGTATCAGTAAGTAATGAAATTGAAATGAGTTGATATTATTGGTGAAAGAAATGCAAGCACATTCATCGATATGTGTTGATAGAACAGTACTGCGAGAACCGGAATAGGTCTGACTGAATATTAATACAATCCTCTGTACTCCTGATCAAACGAAATATTTTGAGGTCATCTGCGTACAATAAGATTGAAGTAAATTCAAAACATTCTTTTATATCAATAATGAATAATACAGAATAACAGTGGTCCCAGATCTTAGCCTTGTGGGACACCTGATATTACAAGAAGGCTCTGATTTGAAACCGTTCACGGCCACTACCTGGGTCCTGTTGGGAAGATATGAGAAAAGCCAACTAAAAATACTGCCCAGCACACCCACCGTAGCAATTTCGACACAAGCAGATTATCCTTGTCAAAGGCCTTGCTGAATTCGGGGTATACTGAAACAACCTGAGTGCACCTATCTATAGAATTCAATATATACCATGAGTAAATGCTCCGTTTGGTTTCTTTTGAACGTTTCGAATAAAATCGATCTTGTTCTTTGATAATAAAATTGTTCAAACAGTTGAAGAGATAGTCATACATACATTGAACGGACTGTGGGACATATTTGTTAATTTTTTGCTACGAATTCAGCCTACCATGATGATATGGTTAGTAAACACTCCTGAAAAAGTTCGTAAAAAGATATCTCATACTTTCTTACCATTATTGGCATTCATTTTGTTGTGTGTAATATTTTTATTTATACCACCGTCGCGCTTGTTAGTTGCAAGAATACTCCAGAAATCTCTTGGGATTATCTTTGATTTCATTCTCCACTCCTTCCCAATTCATTTTATAGTCATCTCACATGAGTTTTCCACACCTACTCGCCTCGAAATCCTTTCTAGTCCATAGTGTTCTTCAATTTCTTCCATTTTTTGTGCATTCGGTTTTTGTTTTTTATGCATTTTATAGTTGTCGAACTCAGGTGAGACAGACATTTCGTACTATTGCATTGAAGATGAAATCATATAAACCGACAAGTGTCTTTGAAAAATTCATTCAACAAGTTATTTTACACTTCCCATGATGTGCTTCAGTTTATTTCCTCCACAAACGTTGTCATTTCAAACGGTAAAACTCCATTGTGAAAATCATTGACGTTTTAGATGGAAAATTGTGTGTGCTTAATCATGAGAATCGTGTGAATCTGAATAAAAAAATCCCTAAGGAATTTGGGCCAAGTCTGTAAGTCTTCTCATCACAAACTGGAACTGGATGAATTTAATGAAAAAAAGGCATGAAGCTCATTATCAGTAGGCATAAGTGGACAATTTTATCCCAAAATTTCACAAGTATAATTTCCAACACCGGGGTATTGAGACTACTTTCTCCCAAACTATTTTAAACCTGCCATCGTTGCTTCTGAAAGCCTTCTTTACGTTGACTGCACACCCCTGGCTTGAGCACTACAACGTTCACAGTATGCTAATCTTTCCCAACATTGCTTCCTCTTCCCCTGAATGTGTCAGCCCGTTAAAATTGCTAATTCTCTTTTAATTCTGCTCGGTCCGTCAGAATGGGATACGAGATGATGAAACCACGGATCTTTGTTGAAAATGCTTAATGGCTACGTTTGAGGGTTTGCGGGTTGCAAATGAGCCAGTTCAAGAATTAATCAGAATGTAGCCAGTGAAATACCATGGAATAATTATTTGAGTTCGAAGTAGGAAGTGTAAAGTGTTTCAGGGATTGTTCACGGTCAGTTGAATGTTTTATAATCGATCACTGATTCATGCACCATATGCATTTACAATGAGTTTTCGTAGGTTTCACTCTGGACACCATCCATTAGCCAGAATCTAAAATTGTATAACAAAGTTGGTACTTGTGGAGCGTGAATTGCAGAATGAATGAAACTTTGATTGTTTATTCCCTAGGAAATCTGATTTTTTGTCACTCTAGTTGTTGAGGGTTGTTTCAGTGAATGGATAAGGGGATGATGGGTGGTTTGGTGGCAAATTGTTACTCCATTAGGAAAGGCCAAGGTAGTGAGATTCAATTTTCGTGATGGCAAATTAGAGTGGAAGTTCAGAAAAGCAGATTATCCGAAATAACCCAAAAAAAGAGTCGATTGAAACTACCCTGGGCAAATTTGTTCCTGAAAATTTCTTTTGAATATTCCGACTCTGAAATTAAATCTCACAGCCTCACCCCTGTAAATGAGATTGGGGTTGTAATATTCCCAAGCATTTTGTTCCAAAGGGCAGTAGTTGAAGGAATAATTCTTCAACTCCTTGAACATATTTCCATCTTCTATAATGACAGATAATCAGATTTGGATTTCCAGCAATCGAAACGTCTTGAGTACACCCAACTTCAAACTTGGTTTCAACAATTTTTCATGATTTCTATCATTCATATTTGAATTATTTCTTTTCTATCCATGTGTATCGTATGTATGTTTGATCTCAGATTGAACGACTTACCTGAAACAAATTCAATCCCCAATATACAAGATGGCCACTTCCGAATAACAATACGATTCATTACTTATTTTTTGCCTCTGGCCGGTATATATCATTATTTTCTGAGATACATTACTTTTGGATCGCCCTTTACAGAATTTAATCTCAATGTCTCCCTGTAGATGTTCAGAGTCTAGCGAATTCAAAACTAAATTTAAACTTTTAAATTTCTCTTTTCATCACCAAATATACAATACTTTTTGCAAATATATAATCGTATTAATAGTTAAGTAGAAGAAAATAACTATTTTATAATGGTATTTGCGGACTCCATTTGTTGAACACATTGGACTGCTCATTCCATCCAACCGCGTGTTTTATTTTCTCGATGGGGAGTCCATGTCTGACGACCACAGAAGTATCAGCATGTCTAGTGCTCTGGGCTTTCAAACATTTGCGTATCGATTCCACTGATTTGAAGCCCACGTTTTATCCATCGTGATATCGTATGTGTTGTTGCCGGATGACGTATTTTAGATGTAATTAGTGATTGATCCTCCCTAGTTCTAAGTTGCTCTGTTTCAATTATGTGAAATTTCAAGACTCAAGCGACATATATATTCTGTTTTCCAAGAAGATAGGGAAGGTTGATCCTTGGTTGACATCTGTTGCTGGCGAAAGTTTGTATTGATTTCTGTCCGATCACTGTACATGGCTATAGTCGCTGGTTTTATTCCACTTTTACTTTGGACACTGTTCTGATGCTTAAGCAAGAAGACCCAAGTTGATAGCTGACAAGTGCGATAATTATTTATGTGACGCAATTATATTGAGTAGTTCTCAGTACTAAGTTTCATCAGGTTCATCACAAGGCTCTAACTTCTGGGCGCACTCGAAAGATTGTTCGATATTAGTCGAAAATGTTATAAACCGTTCCTTTCTCTTGGTAGGCGATGTGAGGTTGCCTTCGTTTAGCACCCCTAAAGGATGCCTGCGTCATACAAAGGTATTCTTTGCATGACGCCCTCTAAGTTTCAGGTCTCTACGATCAGTGGTTTAGGTTGGACAATTTATATGTATAGATAAAAATAAAACTTTCTAATGATTCGAATAAAGAAGCTAGCTGTATAGTACCACAGTTAGAGCATCATATCTTGCTAGTTTTTCTCCGACTTGATTTAAATATTATAATAGTATCCCTTACTGAAATAATCATTTAATCATAATATAATATATTGTCACTGAATAGTGTAACTTTCTGTAAGAGGATGAAGTATTTTTGAAAATCATCCCCTACCAACAAACAAACGAACAACCTCTTCATGATATTAGTATAGATTTGATGCTTGTTCAATGATTACGAAGGAGTTTCCAAATTATCTAAAACTAGTGAGGGGTTCCACGTTCCGTCATATCTAGGAAACGTCGGTCGTTTTCTGATTGCGCATTCCAAGACTGTTCATAAATGTTCAATCTTAGATTTGTAATAAGGTATCCAAAGCTGACCCTCTGGTTATTGAGCATGCTATTACTTGCTCCATTATCAAGTTCCATTTGTAAAAACTCTATGGTTTTATTCGAATCTGCTTCG
Source organism: Zygogramma bicolorata (assembly GCA_032362365.1). NCBI lineage: Eukaryota > Metazoa > Arthropoda > Insecta > Coleoptera > Chrysomelidae > Zygogramma > Zygogramma bicolorata. The sequence continues at coordinate 5,213,274 of JAVJAQ010000137.1, forward strand.
GCTCCCGTAGCCCTACAGAGTGTCCACCATTTTCTATATATCGTGGCATATTGCTTGAAAGTTGCAGTGCTTGAGGAAGCCATGATGGTTTCGATTACTGACGTGGATAGACCTTGTTTTGAATAATCTTCGCGGACAAAAGTGCTGCAGCCAGAAATAGGTTCCTCTACAAAAGGTATGGTTTTCTGGAAGGAGAGAGAAGTGATTCTTCCTTTGCATGCGAGATCATTGTATCAGATATAATAAGGCTTTCAAGTTTTGGATACCAAGGCTGCATTTCCCAATTCGGAAAAATCACTTCATCTTGGACTTCATCTGTCATAATTCTATTCATTACTGTTCGTAAGAGTGGGAATGGTGGGAAAGCATGAAACATCCAATTTTTCCAAGGAATAATAAAAGCATCGACAGCTTCCAATTCTTGGACGAGATGCCACATATCATGAATATTTCACATTTTGTATTGGCATAGGATGCAGAAAGGTCAATTTTTGAATTTTCTAATCATTTTGATATTTGAAGAAGACCGTTAGGATTGAGACTATACCTTGTCTAGATATCTGTACTCTTTGTATGCTATAGTATCATCCTTTGTATTGACAAAGGAAGCAAAAATCTATTTTTCTGGATTTCAAATCATTCCCGAATTTACCGAGTCAAATTAGGGTACTGAATTCTGGTATATAGAATATGGTTTGTATAGCTTATTGATATTATTTCATCGATACGCAATTATATATAAAAATTTCTGGATTTTTTTAAAAAACATTCGAGTCCATTCAATGCCGCTATGAGTTCCATATTAAGTTTTTGTTTGATTGGTATGTTTTGAAATTTTTTCGGGATTTCAAAACCCTCTATCAGCTTTATTACCACAAGAAGCTCCTCAGCCCGAAGTAGGAGCGTTAGTAAAAACGGTAAATGCGTGATGAAAAGATTTTGAGGTCGTGTGGTTTCTACCAATGTGTTTCAACCACCAACACAAATTATCTCGTATAATATTTTGGAAGGATGGTTGTCGCGTCATAATTGCCGTCACAGTTTTCAACTGCTAGATATTTCACTTTTTCCAATTCAAATTTTCGGCTTGAAAATTTGGGTAAACACGTATGGAGCTCTAGCCAAGCCCATAGCCAACACTGTCAATTCATAAAGCTCATCATTGCAGGTGATTTCAAGAACTTTCGGTTATTGGTATGAAGGGTACAAGAAAATATTTTTCAAATATATTTTTGCCATGAAACAGTTTTCTGCTATCATATTTTTCGCAGTTCTATAATCTTGATTTGAAATGAGGACAATCTGAATTATTTTTTCAGATCTTACAGATTCAGAATGAACCTATGTTTGCCATTAGAATTTTGCCGCAAAAAAAAAGGAGATGTCATCATTGTTGGAAGATCGTCCATACTCCAAGACAAGTCAGCGGAATGCTGTCTGTGTTGGAATATGACCTGTTCGGTTCGGAAAAAAAAAGTTATTTCATACCCTTTTTCCAAACTAAGAATAAATTTGTCGTAATTAATACGTTTCCAATTCTCATAAAAAATATTATTCTTCCAACGTAACCTACGTCTGTTCCAGTTGCTGTTGTTCCCCTTGTCTTTCATCTTCGTCTTGTGCCTTTCCTGTCGAACTTCCCCCTCCTTTTTTCCGGTTTCATACGTGCTTTTGGTGGAAGACGTTGGTAGTTCAAATGGTTCGTACTGCGTTTCTGGGGAGCTTTATGAGTTCCCTTGCTGTCGACTACACACAAAAATTCGCCAAGTGCGTGTTGTGCTGCAATTTTTTGCACACTTGGATTGAAATGTGGAGTCGAATTTTCTCTGTGTAGAGATGGTGTGCTGCATATCGATTGAGATTTTTCCTGCGTCTACCACACACCTTATTAGACCATTCCCAAAGCAGACATCCCTTTTTCCATGGATTCCTGAAGGTGATTATCCTTCTTGAGCCCATCTTGTGATAGAAACGTTTGTACTTCTGGGTTCAGTTTTGGGGCAACAAAGGCATGGTTGTTTTCCGGGACACTATATGTTCGAAGAGGAGATTTTCAACTGTCTCTCTTTCTCTACCGGACGTAAGATACGTCTTCCATTGTTTTGTCAAATCATCCACAATATCTAGACCTGGAATTGCTTATGTAGATGGATTTTCTCCTGGAAGAGTCAGATATTGCATATATTTTGGATTCTGTGCAAGTTAACATGGTAAAAACTGTTGCGTTTTCAAAACTAGAGGGTGATATTGAGAACGTGGCCGTCGAAGCATCATGAAGAAACATTTTTTATTTCACATATGTCAGTAAGCGATTGAGGATAATAATTCTGCTTTCTTTTTGTTGTTCATTTCCAGAACACGCACATCTCCTGTCTCATCTGGTCAAACATAATCTAAATTAGTCAGACATGATGATAAACCACGAATTGTGGAAGACCTACGTAAAACAATGTTTGGGGCGGAGCCGATGCAAATAGAATTTCTTTCCAGGAATGTCCAAGTATGCGTGTGTGGCATGTGTGAGTAGGGAAAGAATCAGAAGTGATTTCAGTCACGCCATTGGGATGGGCAAAGGGTTGGGAGGGCTATCTATATTTATATGCTGAATAATATGTTGAATGTGTTCTTGTCACGATTTCAGATTGGTGACACGCCAAATCCCGAGCTGAGGATGATCACGAGTGTTTTCAACAAGGTCCAGTATAAAGGTAAGAGTCACAGATTTTCGCTGAAATATATCCTGGTTTACAATTATTCATTTGTTCTGTGATGTTTAAACATTTGCTCACTGGTCCATGATATCCCTCTTTCTGGTGATAAAAAAGTTGATTATAATTCTTGATAAATATCAGTGAAAGGCACAATTAGCTGTTTCGTTTTCAAACATCCCTGGTTCCAAATCACTACATATTGGTGAATTTACATTTATTGCGCTTCAAAAATTCACAAATCCAAACAAATGGTTTTGGAGAAAGCAATATGTAATTGTTCACATAGGAAAGCATCATTTCTAGTGCGCAGAAACAATGAAACAGAGACGAAACCATAAACGAGAAGAAACATTCCATATTATACAAAATTAACAATTTTGGATTTGAACTCAATTCAGAGCAGCTATTCATTCATTATGAATGATAAATGAAGGAAGGTTGTGGACACCTACAAAAAACCTAGGGACTATAATCAATAATCTAGGATTTCTGGTAACGAGAGCATAATTCAAGTCACAGGAATAATGACAATCGCCCAGAAGAAATACAGAACAACCGCATACGTCTCTCTCATGGCGTGGGGAAATTCGTCCATATATCCCCCAAATTCGATTTACCGATTGCAATTCAGGTCCACATACTCGTCAATACGTATGAATTCATAATTTACAATGAGTCAAACCATTTTAATGTGAGATAAGTACAAAACTTTCGAATCCCAGAATGATTCGAGGGTACGAAACCGTCAAACATTTTTTATTCCAAAACACTCAACAACATTCACCTATAGTTTTATTAACAAAACTTCCTTGAAAACAAAAGAATTGTTTTAACTCAACTCTGGGAAGAGATAATGCTCTACCCAGTGAATTTAGACACTATTTTATTGATAATTTCAAGAAAGAGTAAAAACCTTATCTTTAGTCCTCTGTATAGTTAATATATTATGCTCATATGGCATGGCTTTTTCTTGGTTTTTGTCTCATCTCTCTGTATGTTGATAATGAGAGAGTATGACTGAGTGTGACTGAATGAATATATGTATCATGTAGACATCTCATTTATTCATTTCGTGAAGGTGTCATAAGTATGTGGGACTACATAGTGTGTGAATAGTTGATCTGACTACTCCTATACATGTATATATAGATCCTTTATTTAGTCAACGACTAATACATCAATTATACAATAAATGACTCAAAAAATGAATAATAAAATATTTTAAAATATGGTGACCCATACAGTCAATAAATAACAGAACGTAAAACACTGATAACATATAAATATATAAAAAAATAACATTAGCACATAAGAGACTCACACATATTTACATAGTTAGAGGTTGTCACTCAGATATCGCTTCAAATTATTCTTGAAGGCCACAAGTGTAGAACATTGTTTTATGACTAGGGACAGTTGATTGAATATTCTCAGTCCTTTAAAAAATACCGATGTCTCTGTTGCTTTCTTTGATACCATCGGAATCGAAAAATCATTTTTGGATCTTGTAGAGTAATTATGAACTTCATACTTCTAATTTACGATATCTCGTAGGTATGGAGGAGCATCGCCAGATTTTATTTTGAAAATAAATATCAATGTTTGATATTGCCAATATATTTTAATTGGTAACCAGTTCAATATACTCAACATATTCTTTATTGGAATTTGTTAAGAACATTTCAATATTATGCGCATTGCACGATTTTGCAATTTTTGAAATCGATTGATTTCATTCTGGTTCAGCAAAAATAAGATTGTTGCACAGTAATTAAAATGCGGCAGGATGAGAGTATTATATATCACCATCAACGACCACTGGGTAAGAAATTTAGCACATCTATAGAGATAGTTGATCTTGAATGATTTAATCCCTATAACATAATTTGCATGTTCCTTTAACTTCAAATTCCGGTCAACTATAACACCTGTATTATGCCCGTAAGAAGAATATTTATTTTTTACATATACAGGAAGCCTTGTAATGTTCGAAACACCGCGCAAATCAAGGGAGAGGAGATACGAAATAATATTCACTTTGAATGTTTGGAGTTTGTAAGCCTCAGGAAAAACCTCTCTCAGCAAGGAGTTCCAAAAATCAGCTGCTCTTATGAAAACAGATTCCTGAGCAAGAGAGGTTCGGCAGGTCTCCAAGCCAACAACAGAGGGGTGGGAATTCTGTACTCGTCGGGTCCGTGTAGATACTGCCATGGGTGGAAAGATTGACGACAATTCAGAGGAGCACCGGCTATGAAAATATCTATAGAAGAGAGACAAAAGTCTCTGACCCTTCTACGGTGCTCCAACGAAGTGAGCGAGTCCGTGAGCTAAGAATCACCAACAAAACAGATTGCTTTTCTCTGAATAGAATCAAGAAGTTTCGATGAATGTTTTAGTACCGAGCCCCATAGAAGAGAACCATTTTCCATGGCAGGTTGTATCTGTATTTCTTCCCACGAAATAGAAACTCAAGCATCTGAGAAGCACTCTTAACAATCGATCTGACATGGTTTTCCCCTGACAGATTATAGAAATAGAAATAGAAATATATTTATTGAAATAGACATCCTAATATACAAAAATATATATAAATTATAGTAAGCACTAGCATACACAATATTATTCATACAATATTCAGTGGTATTAAAAACATGAAATATATATAAAATATAGTAAGCATTAGCATACACAATAGTATCCATACAATATTCCGTGGTGTTTACAACATTAAGTATAAAAAAGAAAATTTAAATTAAATTTAAGTAGTTGGAATAAACAGATAATAGGCATATTAAACATGTTTGACAATTCAAACAAATATTAGACAAGTTTGCCAGTTCACACAATTTTGAAGACAGTGATTAGTTAGAAGCCATTTTAAATTATAGAATGTTACTGGGTTTGTGATGAACAACTTAACTAGTATGATATTGTGCTATGAGATGTTTAGCAAGAGTTGATTTGAACTGCTGGATAGTCTTGCATTTTTTTATTTCATTTGGAAGTTTATTATAGTCCAATAGTCCTCTGTGAAATAGAGAATTTGTGGTCCTCACATAGTTTGTCCTTGGTACACATGGTTCGTTACTACCTCTTGTAGGATAGTTATGTATTTGGTGCTAGTAAGTAATGAATTCATTAAAATAAGACGGTGCTCCTTCATGGAGTATTTTGAAAATGAGTATCATTGAAAAGTAGAAGAATCTATCCTTTACTGTTAACCAATTTAGAACTTTAATCATTGATATAATTGGGGTATACTTGTTGCATTTCAACAGTATTCTCATTCCTCTGTTCTGCATTTTTGGAGAGTTGAAATACTATTTCCGTCTAGCAAAGCAATTATGGTAGCACAATAGTCGAAGTGAGGTTGTATTATTGATCGATAAACAGTCATGTTTGATTGAAACGTAAGGTTTCTACTGATTCTTGTGAAAAAGAACATTTTTTTGGAGATTTTTTTACATATATATTGGAAGTGTTTTTTTAAATTCAAGGTGTTATCCACAATAAAACCAAGATATTTAAAGTCTTCAACTATTTCAATGGTTTCATTATATATTGAAATGTTAATTGAATTTACATCAATGAGATTGTACTTATAAGTAGTTGTTAGTATCATTGCTTTAGATTTAGCTACATTCAATTTGAGTTTATTGGTATTTGAAAATTTCGACATATCTTGTAGTATTGCATTTATTTTGCTAACAGCATTGACAATGTTTACGTCACTTACAGCAAGTAGAGTATCGTCTGCAAACAGGTTTATAAATTCACAGTTTTCAATATATTTAATATCATTCAAATATATTATGAATAAAAGAGGACCGAGTACACTACCTTGTGGGACACCTATACTAATGGATCTATTACTTGAGAGTATATTATTTACTTTAGTGCACTGTGATCTATCCGTTAAGTAGCTATTGAACCATTCTAATACTCTACCAGATATTCCGTAATACTTCAACTTTGAGATGAGAATAGATATATCTATCGTCTCAAAGGCCCTTTTGAAATCCAGGAATACAGCGACAACAAATTTATTATCATTAATTAACATTTTTCATTTGGACAAGGTAAGTTGAAGTGCAGTTTCACATGAATGCTTAGACCTGAAACCTGACTGTTGATCAGTCAGCAAGTTATTGACTTCAATATATGAACAAACTTGGTTGTAAACAGCAAGTTCTAGGACTTTTTCAAGTGATGGCAGTGTGTTAATAGGACGGAAGTTAATAACTTCATTAGTATTGCTGATCTTAGGCACAGGGACTATTGTACTAATCTTAAGTTGTTTTGGAAACTGACCATTTTTCAAAGATCTGATCGTAATTTCTAGAATCAAAATACTTGATATTGTAGGAATAGTTACTCCTGACATCTGAATAATAGAAAAAGAAAGATCGATTTTCTTTGAAAAGAGTCATGCCTGGGTTTTCCCAGCATTAAATTCCACCAAGTTATATTGACATTAATGCTTTTCTCAATTTTTGTATCTCGTGCTAGTATGAGGACTCGGGAGGAGAAAATATGCAATGAACAAGATGTTTCCTCAAGCAAATCATTGATATGAATCAGAAACAAAGTGGGCGCCGAAATTTAACCCTGTGGGACAACTGCATTAAGTGAGAGAATATCAGACGATACTCCAACAACCACATATAGAGAACTATCGGACGAGAAACTCTTGTCTAGAATTGATAGTCATTTTCCGAAATGTATGAAGTTTTCCTCATGTGCCGTAGGCTATAATAGATACTAGCGAAATAATTTAACAAATAACAAGAACTTCAAATTCAATGTCATTCAAAATTTCCATTGAGGTTCAATTAAATAAGTGAATACAGCTGTTATTGCTTGAAATTTGACATTCCTTGGGAGACCAGAGGCCAGATTCTGTTTCACGAATTCGATCATCGAATTGTTAAGAATATGCATAGATTTTCAGTACAGCACCTGGTACAGTTACAGTCTGAGCTACTCGACAATCGAGTTCGTGAAATAGAATCTGGCCTCTGATGCTACAACTGGGTCATTGTGTATTCAGGTAAGGAGATGAGATTGAGGACATACAATGTACCTCATCAATCTATCAAGAACAAGTGAGATAGAACACTTTTTTGTTATAGCAGTGGAAAAAAATTGCATTCATTCATACGTTGCAATGAGTTGTGACATACATCTTACATGCTCAACGAAAATAAAACATTATCTTATACAGGATTTCGACCAGTCAGTATTTCGAAACAAAGTTTGATTTTTGGATCTCCGGCTCAAATCACTATTCAATAGGGAAATTTTCCGTTATTGATTTTGACTATCCATCGAGATTTCAAAAATGGATTAAATCTGCCAACCAATCCAAGAAATAATCGCTGTACCCTTATTTATCATATTTATCTACAATATAATCTAATACCTTCAATCATCAGGCAATTCCCAATATATATATATATATATAGGAGATGGGTAGTCTTTGCTGACTAGTTAAGAACAAAACTAGGAAAATAAATAGTTGGGTAAGCAGCATGCAGGAAGTATACTCTTATAACACAAATTCCAATATTTCGACAATGTTTATTGTCATCCTCAGGGAAAGCTACAATATTATATAATTTGTCAATCTGCAAGGTAAAAGTGCGAAAAAACTACTTACAGTGTCCACGAGATTGAGTGCAAAAAAGATTGTTAACAATTTAAAACATGTATGAAACATATGTCACAAACATTAAAACTTTCATTCAGAATATTCAATTTGGTCAAGATTACACAATTTAAAATTTATATCAAAAATATTATGACTAGACGTCCATTTGCATGTCGAACGCCGGCATGGAATGATAGAAAACCCAGAAAAAATCATCTTGTATATCGAAGATCCGTGAAAACATCAATTTCTACATAATACCTGGATGGGCAGGATGCAGCCTTAATATCGGACGCAGTCGGATAATGACTGAGGAGAGTCATTATAAATACCAGTTTCCGTGGAGAACAGACAATTGAAGTCTTTGCTAGCTCTTGCTTGGTTGCTTCGTAAGGGGAGTGATTGACCAGGACGGTATGGACAGATATTCGTCTCACAGTTCTTGAAAATGAATTCAAAATGGAATTCGAAACGTCGAACAATTCAGAAAATACCTAACGGATAAAAAACCCAGAAAAATTCATCTTGTATATCGAAGATCCGTGAAAACATCAATTTCTACATAATACCTGGATGGGCAGGATGCAGCCTTAATATCGGACGCAGTCGGATGATGACTGAGGAGAGTCATTATAAATACCAGTTTCCGTGGAGAACAGACAATTGAAGTCTTTGCTAGCTCTTGCTTGGTTGCTTCGTAAGGGGAGTGATTGACCAGGACGGTATGGACAGATATTCGTCTCACAGTTCTTGAAAATGAATTCAAAATGGAATTCGAAACGTCGAACAATTCAGAAAATACCTAACGGATAAAAAACCCAGAAAAATTCATCTTGTATATATGTATATATATATATATATATAAATAATCTGACTCGGAGACTCGGAAACGGCTGCAACGATTTTTATGGAATTCATTATGTAGGGGTTTTTGGGGGGCGGTGAATCGATTTAGCGAAGTTTTATTTTTAGAAAATTTCGACTTATCTGTGTTTTCAGGCATGAACTCTACATGCCTCTTCCTGGCATCTATTGGCGAGTAGTAATCCTGTCATTTCTGTAAATTGGAAGCAACAAACTGTTTTAACGACACAGCAACACTGGAGCTACTTCAGTACAACACTAAGCCAATGTACTTTTCGTTTTAGGTTAGAACAAGAAAATCAATTGTTTACTTATATAATTGGATATTACGTATTCACTCAAATCCATCTTATTTATCTATCAAACACCTCCAAACGAGCAATTCTTGTATATTTCTATATATAATCTGACTTCCAGGAACAGTTCTGAGGATTTTCATGGAAATCAGTATGAACAGGGTTGCAAAGGAGATAAATCGATCTAGCTAGGTTTCATTTTCGAAAAAAGTCGCACCGGTGATTCCTTAATGAAATAACAGTAACCAGATCATATTTTTGAATCAATATTTTGGTAAGAATAAAAAATATTTTTGGTAGGTTTGGTGATCCAGAGTTAAATTCTTCAATGGTGGTATTGGTGGGATTGGGATCAATTTGATTAAAGAAAAACTATTGTTTCTTTGCCAACGTTTCGAATTTTAATAAATTCATCATTAGGGGTTCTCTATAACAATTGAGTTTTGTGTTAAAGTGGTAGGATATAGATAAAATGAGAGAATGCCAACAAACTATTGGAACATTTTCAGGAGTTCAAAATGTTGATTAATGAAAAAAATGTTTTTAAAATACTTACCAAAATCAGTTTTTCCGAGTAAAAATATTAAAACTATGTATAATACAGACATTTTAGATACACACTGTGGATTTGTTTTTACCTAGAGTGTGTATCTAAAATGTCTGTTTTATACATAGTTTTAATATTTGTACTCGGAAAAACTGATTTTTGGAGAGTATTTCAAAAGCATTTTTTTCATTAATCAACATTTTGGACCCCTGAAAATGTTCCAATAGTTTGTTGGCATTCTCTCATTTTATTTATATCCTACCACTTTAACACGAAACTCATTGTTATAGAGCCCTGATGATGAATTTATTAAAATTCGAAACGTTGGCAAAGAAACAATAGTTTTTCTTCAATCAAATTGATCCCAAACCCACCAATACCACCATTGAATAAGAAATATTATTCATATTTCATCAGTATGCAGTATCTCGATATTATTCCCAAATAAAAAATAAAACGGTCATCTGATTTCTTTCATTTTACTAGCCCTCACCGGTGGTTGTTTCTTGTGACGATTGTTTTTGTCACGTGTTAACTTCTCAACGCAAGCGGAATAACTAATGGATTTTTAATAGACGACACCGTCTTGGCAGCATTGCGACACGCACACTGCGACTTGTTAGTCTCAGATATGTTTCATTATGGTAAAAGTGCCACCGACGCGTTATGGCACGCAAGCTCATCTAAATGCCGTCTCATAAATAATACCACATTTGAGGGTCTCAGATATTCGTGACTGGAATGATCGACCTCGCGGTAATTAGCAATAAATCAGGGTGTTTTCGTATTTACAACAACGGGGATCGGGTGACGATTTTCAGTCGCTATTGTGCGTTTGACAATGATTAGGAGAGATATAGTGATCATTCACGACAAACTTACATAGAGTTGAACCTTGCGCGGGCTAACGAATAACTCTTGAAAGTGTGATTCCCAGTACGAGCGAGAAAAAAGTCTGTCCGAGTTCGGCCAACCATCCAGATCATTGTCACGATGAAGGTTGCTTGACCTTATATACGTAATGGAATTCGACTGAACTGACTAGTCATCTCCAACACCAAGCCACACTGTATTGAAAATGTTGTCAATTTTCATGGCACAATGCCCCTTTCTCCCAGTTAACGAATATTTAAACGATGAGACTTCGGTGTTAAAGTTAAAAACTTTTCTAGAGATCAATTGCCCTAACACCAAACCGATATTTTGGTCTCGACAAGCGTTTCGCTAACAAGGTTAGCATCTTCAGTGAAGAAAATTGATACTAAATCTAAAAAGTAGGGTTCGCTGTTCATATATACTGGTAAAATTCCGTTTATCGAGCCCACGAAGATACAAAAAAACGATTTGCGGGAATTTACGTAGTTTAACCTCCTGAACAAAAAGTTCAAATAAAAATTTCGGCGCTCTCAATTAGTTTCGGAGATACGGGCCAGTTTCTGGGCGAAAAATGGGATTTCTTAGTAGGTACACGTTTTAGCGGCAAAATAACACTTGAAATGCTTCAATCATCCTTTCACACATTTTTTCAAAAACGCTACTTTTTTAAAAAAGAAATGCACCTTTCTTCTTCAACAACAGAAACATGTAAGATTCGGCATGTGACAGCTGAGGCACTGGAATATTAGTCAAGTGCCGGGATCTGTTGTTTTCCTGAATGTTAAATGAAAGTCGCATCTTTTAACTGTCCTACTTTTTTTTTTCGCCAACTCAGCTTTTTCTGACTTTCATTTCTGGCATCATATAGCGTGAAACCTTATGTCCTGCGTTGTAGTTGTATTCGCATCCACGAATGTAAAGCCTAGATAATAATAAGAATAGATATTCTTGTACGGGACAAACAAAACAAATGAAATAACATGAAATTATTTGGAAATATGCTCCCAATCGTATAGGATGGTTGAGAAAAAAATAATACTAAGTGATATGTCAAGTTGGACGATAGCCATTTCACTATTCGAGATAGTAAAAATAGTTCAAGGGAAAATTGTAGAAAGCATTTAGAGCTATGTTCAAAAGATTTTGTCCCATATACAGGGTTTTCAATATATGTGTGGCAGTTTAAACCTTTTTATTATTTCAACGCGCTTTTATTAATTAGCATATTATCTATGTTCGTTACGGAAACTTTGAACGCGGTTTTGACCAACTTTGAAACGTCGGATTAATTTGAATTTTTGCACACTTATCAAGGACGGATGACAATGCAATGATATGGGAATCCTTCCGATATCCTTACTAGGACCTTCAGAATTAACGATTTGTTTTTCTAGCGACCTTGAATAGAAAGAAAGGACCCCGCACCAAATATATGGGATAATGGCGTTCAGCCAATTTTGATAATTTTTTGGGATATTGTAGTACAAGTCACTAGAAGTTACACATGCAAGTTAAAATTAGTTTCTATGTCCGGTTTCGGATAAATGAATTTTTGAAAATCATAAAAATTGCTTTTTTATCAAAACATAGCAAGGTTCACTCATCCAAAAGTATTACTTTTTAGATGATAAGTAACAAAATACTAGCATTGTTGGTTAGAAGAAAGTCGAACAGCATGTCAGTCAGTCGGTCGTTGCGATAGAAGAAGCCACCTATTATACAGGGTGGTTCAAAAATAGCGACAATTTAGGATATTTTGCTAATCTTTATCAACGGTCCCATTAGTGAGAATGAGCATTTTTCATTAGCAAAATACCTATTGGGATTCTTTTTTTCTGACGAGAAGATTTCCTCTGAAAGTTTCGACTTTTTTACAACACAGTAATTTTTTTTTTCAAATGTTTGTTTCATTGAAATCTGTCCAGAGATTCTCTCAGAATTTGTAAAAGCGTTGTGCCGAATATGGGAAACACCCTTAAGAGTCCCACATTTTTTGGTCTTTAGGTTTTAACGGTGCAATTGTTTTGCGCTGCAAGATCATATTTATTTCATCCAGAAATAAGATTGGATAATATCTTCTATAGAATATCAATTTTAATTTATGGTTCAAAAACCAGACACAGGAAATGAATGAAACTTACCCGAGTGTAGGGTAATTCACTTATAAGTATAACTGAAAAATATAATTCAAATTGGGAGATCCATTCAAAAATAATTAGCAAACATAATTATTACGTATAAACCGATTTCAACTAATATTTGTAAACAGCCCCCGTATAAATTGTGATTGTAACTTTTTGAAGCCGATCATATATTGAGCAATTACTGTGAGTCTTTCTCAAATAGTTTTGGCCCCAAAGCGGATTAATTGACTCAAAAGCTTTTTTGTATGGCTATTGTTAAAAACATGAAGTATAAAAAACAAACATTTGAAAAAAAATTACTGTGTTGTAAAAAAGTCGAAACTTTTAGAGGAAATCTTCTGGTCAGAAGAAAAGAATCCCAATAGGTATTTTGCTAATGAAAAATGCTCAGTCTCACTAATGGGACCGTTGATGAAGATAAGCAAAATATCCTAAATTGTCGCTATTTTTGAACCACCCTGTATAATAGGTGGCTTCTTCTATCGCAACGACCGACTGACTGACATGCTATTCGACTTTCTTCTAACCAACAATGCTACTATTTTGTTACTTATCATCTAAAAAGTGATACTTTTGGATGAGTGAACCTTGCTGTTTTGATAAAAAAGCAATTTTTATGATTTTCAAAAATTCATATATCCGAAACCGGACATAGAAACTAATTTAAACTTGCATGTTTAACTTCTAGTGACTTGTACTACAATATCCCAAAAAATTATCAAAATTGGCTGAACGCCATTTTCCCATGTATTTGGTGCGGGGTCCTTTCTGGCGAAGGAACCAGTTTGCATTTCTTGGCAAGATCCCACTCATCAAATGAACCTAAATATCCACAGAAAGATTTGCAATTGTCAATAAAATTATTTGCTTCTGTGAAATTTCTGTTTCATCAAGACGCTCTCCATTTTGCCCATTTTAATAATCTATAAAATCATCAGAATCTCAAAAAAAAAATAGTTGAAAAAGAACTAAAAAAAAACGCTTTTGTGTAAAAATGAACTGAAAAGAAAAAATATATATTTTTTTTTTATTTGAAATAATTTCAAGTGATTTTACACTATTCTTCATTCATTCAAAAATGAACTAAAGAGTATATTTATTTTTCCATTTAAATCAATTTCACACTATTCTCTATTCAAATTTCAAAAAAAATATATTTACTTCTCAGTTCTTCAGCTGTGTTTTTGCGTGTATTTTAGTTTTTTCAACTATTACTTTTTTATAAGGTTGTATGTGGTAACACCGACTGGTCCAGAAGTTATGGTAGCATTCATGTTTCAATAGATTCAATAATATAGACAATGGAAGTCCGTACCATTACCATTCAACAAGGAACATCGTCAACCACATCAAAGCGAACATAGGAGCTCTACGTTGTGTCGGAAAATATATTATTCAACTAGCAAGCATGTGAGGGATATTCTGCATCCCACTAATTTTGCATTATTGATTGTCCTCGAGTGGATCACACACCAACTCTCCGTGTTGTTAATATGATTTATGCGTGCTTTATTTAATCGAATCGAATTTTGGTGTGTATCGGATTTAATACTTCCAATCCGGCAATTCTGTTGTTACTACATCATTGATTCAGCTTGAACCGAAACAATTCAAATATACAGAATGAGTTTTTCAATTGAATCATTACGATTTCTGGGTGTGTCGAATACTAAATTGTTGTTGTTGTTCTAAAATTGTTCGTTCCGTTAACCAGCTGACGAACGTCAACCCCCAAAAGTCGAAACTTGTGCGAGCAATGGATCAACGAGGCCTTACCTTTTAACGTGCGATTACCCAGCACGGTGGCCCGGCGAGGATTCGAACCCCGGCCTTCTGCTTGATAGGCAGATATGCAGATATGATACTGTGGAAACTGTTCGAACAACATTCAAATTTGTTAGATATACGAGGTGATTTCAGCAGGATTCGTAATCGGAAAACTTCAAAGGAGAATGTGCGATATCGGGTTAGCATTCTAAAAAGAGTATTTGGAGTATTGGAAGGCACACCATATGCATTTGACAGCGATCCGAAAGCTTTTTGAAACTTTATTCCAATAGTGGATTGAATGAGGAAATTCTACCTTCCTCTTGCTCGAATGTGGTTGACAATGTTCCTTGTGAATGGTAATGGTTCGGACTCACATTGTCTATAGTATATATTATTAACTCTTTTGAAACCTGTTGCTGAGAACGAAAGGAAAAAAATACAAATCAAGTGAGAAAATCAAATCAAAATCAAATTTTTGGTCAATAATGAAATTAGGGATTGATTGATCAAAGAGAAATAATGTTGCTACAAAAAATCGAGATATCGAATATGAAATATGACTCAAAAAAATTTTAAATAACGAAATAAATTAAATAATATTGTGACTAAAAAATTGAGGAATCGAATGTGAAATACTAGTCAAAAAAAGGTAAATGAAGGAACTGAATGAAATATTATGAAAAAATGTCGAAACCAAGTTTGAAGTTGAGTGTACTCACGACGATTCGATTGCTGGTATCCGCAATGGTCTCCGGGTGATTACTGACGATATTTCGAGGTGTGGTTGGTTATGAAGCCCCGATTTCTCTATGGTGGGGAAGAGGTGGTACTAACAAGGAGACGAGCGGGTGCTACTACTAGAAATGTGCTGATCGATCTTCAGCGGGAAATAGATGTATTGGCGCGAGATTCTCCCTCAGCCGAAGTCGGTCCATGCCTTGGAAAAACGGCCTTCACACATTCCGGATCTCCACGCTGGGATGACTGAATGTGTCGTTGTTGAGGATGTAGGCTACAGATTTGAAAAGACTCAATAATATAGACAATTAAAGTCCGAACCATTCCTTGTTCTGGAAGATATTGTATTGATTCGAATATTTTCGAAGGTTTTTTTGTCATCCAATATCCTATTGATATCAGTGATCCATGTAGACCGGATTTACAGTCCACCACTGAAATGGGAAGAACTTTATGACAAATCAATCATAATCAGCAGAAACCACGCGTTGGCATGGTACTACAGAAGAGCATGCCCCACGAATTTGTGTAATGGTCATAATGTGAAAAGTTAGTTTTCTTTGAATTGTTCTGCAATATATTCGGCAAAAATGTAAAGCATCCTGTATCATTTGAAACAGTTTAGCTTCATGATTTCAGTACTACTATGGTACTGATGCAAGGCAGTCTGTGGAATAGCTTCCATCCAAATAATTTTTCAACTGAACGAAGGCAAATTCTGGGTTTTGAATGTGGTTCCAGCAATAGCATTTTTCAAATAACGATTTTTCAACTTCAAATTACGTTTCGTTTCAAAGGCAAACAAAAATACCCCTCATCGAAGCATAATTCTGAAAACCATCATTATTTGATAACTGATTAACTAGCATCTATATCTTCATAATAAGATATTCATTTTCACTTGAGGAAATTCAAATCCCAATGTAAGTGGATAAATAACCCTGTTCAGCTGTGTGATAACTCTCAAGTTAACGACGATATGAAATATATCTTCCTTACAGTAAGGAATTTTGACTTTTTCTGTGAAAAATTTTGACTGGAATGGCAAATTTTCCTAGCGATTTGCGGATTTTTTCCCCGATTAACAGCAAATATGAACTTTGCAGACACATATCAGTCATCAAAGTATTACTTCTCCTGCCTAGGCAGGACTTGCTGATTTATATGTGTCTGGAGGAGTGAGTACTTTCAAGTCGCTCTCACTATCCATGATATAAATATACCGATATTTTTCCACAGAACTGTCAGAAATTTCATGAGTTGTCAAACTATAATATATCTCCTATGGATCTTGTGAATTCCCATTCGAAAAAACCCTTCGAGGAATATTCTTGCATATACAAACTGACATTCGAAAGCATCTGGCAAAGACTGAGACACACGAATATGAGACAACATCATGGAAAGTAGTAATCGCAAATCTCGCATTCTTTCTACAGAATCCAAAATATTAATACCTACTGGTGCAAATTTTCAACTTTTACAAATGGACATAATTGAACATATTCAGCAGTGGACCTGCAGTGATTGTTAAGTTTCTGAAACTGGAATTGAAAGAAAATGAATTGTTAACATAATTTCCATGACCACTTAGGGAACAATTTATAAAAAACTTCACTGAATGTGAACAAAAGCATGCGAATGTTATTTTTGACCAGGGCCGCAAGTATGGAAAATTGTTATTGCAATGTATTTTCAATGCATTTTAACTAGGAACTCAAGAAAAATCAGTATCACTACTTTTTTTCGGGTATGAGGCCGTCGTTTTTTTTCCTGACATTTCGCTGGCGCGAGTGGCTAGCTTCTTCACAGGCTCATACATCTTGAGCCTGACTCCAATGACTAGGGGTTACGACTTCGTAAAGCATATTCATATGGATTCAGGTGGTTTGGAGTGCTGATTACTTTTCCTGGATTCAGAGAATTATCATTATTATATTAATTGATTCATTTAGTTTATCTGGATTCGGAGAAGTATCATTACTATTAATTGCCGCACTACCTGTCGTCGTGAAATTTGTTACTTTTGATCTTGAAATGGGATTCCATATTCCGAATCCAGATAATGTAAAGATGGCAATTGATACTAATGAAAATTCTCTCGGAACACGCACTCAGTGAGGAAAATCACAGGATTCTGTTTGAAAACGCCAAACTCATTGCCCCCAACCAGGGATACCATAGTCGACTGATACCTGAAGCAATAGAGATCCACAAACATACGGATAATTTCAACAGAAAAGAAGAAGCTGTGAACCTAAACCAGATATGGAATCCTATTTCGAGAAGTTTGAAAATAACAAGTATCATGACGACAGGTTAGGTTAGGTTAGGTCAGAAGTGAATGGGTTTGTTCGGCCCTCCATTGCAACCCACAAGGGTTTATTGTGGCTCACACCTATTCAAACTCGACCAAATTAACCCAGCTTCTTAACGAAGCCGATTAGTTTGTATGGTGAGTGATCTTTCAGGTCAGATGGTAAGAGTGAAGCCTTGCCAAACTCTGAAAACCCGATTCGGTCCGCAGCGGGGCAGGCACAAATTATGTGCTCTGCTGTTTCATCATTTTCCAGACAGAGACGACACAAGCTGTCATCTGACAGTCCGATTCTCTGCATAATATGATCCAAATGACAGTGACCTGTGGGAAGGCCAGTTAGAAATCGTAGTTCGTCCCTACTGTAGTCCAACAACTGTTCGTTTTCCGACTTCGAAGGGTGAATAAACGCCTTGGAATGAGCCAATCCTGGAAGATTTTGCCAGAAGTCCATAAATCTTCTTGCCATCCAGGTATTCGATGTTTGTTTGGCAAAGCCTAAAGCGATGCCAATGACAGGTTCTGGTCCGATGAAGCTGCTTGCAGCACCCTCTTTTGCAAGGGAGTCAGCAGCCTCATTGCCTTCCAGGCCAGTATGGCCCGGAATCCAGACCAGAGACAATTTGTTAAATCTTTTTATTGAGGAGACTCATATTTGGCAATTTGTTACCGGTTTGGACGTTAATCGGTGAGATCCAATGGCTTTCAGCGCCGCTTGACTGTCCGAGAATATTTTTATTGACTTGTGTGTGAGGTTGGATTCTGCTAATCTCTCCGCACACAGTTCGAAAGCATAAATTTCCGTTTGAAATACGGTCGCATAGGTCCCTAGGCAGGTTGATATGTCTGTCCTGGGTTTGCGACTGAAAACACCTGCACCAGAACCAGAAGGTGTTTTTGATCCATCTGTGAACCAACAACTATCTGCTCTCAGTATTTCCTTCTCCCGGAGGATCCAGTCCTCTCTACTAGGGAAAAGAACTGTATAAGGCAGTTCATAGTTTACAGTTGGAGTCATAATGTCAGAGGTCATTCCCAGAATGCTGTGACTTCTAGTGTCAGCCAGCAGTCTAGTATACTCTGCATTAGATTGTTTTGTGCAATTAGCGATGTGGAGAGGAGGTAGATCTAGAAGGATCTCCATGGCCGCTGACGGTGTGGTACTGATGGCACCACAGATAGCCAAACAGGCCTGTCTCTGTAAGCCACAGAGCTTTGCCTGAGCCTTTTTCTGAGAAGCCTTCGGCCACCAGGCAATCGCCCCATAGGTAATCATTGGTCTGACAATAGTCACATAAATCCAATGAATTTGTTTGGGACCTAAACCCCAAGATTTACCACAAATCCTTCGACGAGTCTATAGGGACAATTTGGCTTTGTGTGAAACTTTTTCCAAGTGGGCGTTCCACTTGAGTTTTTTATCAAGGACAATGCCAAGATATTTCACCTCCGTTCCAAATGGAATGACCTCACCATTAGGTGTAGGATTATCACAGTTTTGCAGGGGTGGCACTCCAAACTACCTGAATCCATATAAATATGTCTGGAACGTCAGGAAGAAAGTAGTGATACTGAAAACCTCAGCTGCGAAAGCGTCAATCATTTTATTAAGAAATACTTATTGGCAATAACCCAATACCAACGCTAAATGGCAAAAATATATTGAAAATATCACACATGATGACGCAGAAATACATATATAATCATTCTGTAATTTCTTTACTGTGTTTATGAAAGTTTTAAATACCACTGAGAGCGTTCCATTGTCTTTGAACAGTTTTGAAGTTTCTATGCCATGTTAATGAGTTTGTTATTCTTTATGGTTTTTTAGTAATTCTTTGGATTGAAGCAGGGTTGACATGAATTATTTCATATGAATTGATTCAGTCATTTACTCAGTGAATTAATTCAAATGACCACTCTTTAAGAAGTTATGAATCAATTCAGATAGATATTGATCCTGCATTGAAAAGTAAAATCAAACAACTCATGGCAATAGTAGCTTCATACGCAGTTCCTTTTCAATCGAAGCAGCAACTTTTCCAGGGTAGATTAGAAATATCTCCTGCTGCACTCATATGGATTCCAATTTTGATTCTTAATTCATTCAGATCGTGGTAGGTCAAAAACCAAAAAAACTACAAAAAAAAATTCATCCAGCACAAAATACTGACTTTCAAATAATATTTTCTTCCTTCGAATTAGTAAATTAAATATTTTTTGCTGAATCAGATGAAATTTCTGTAGACTCATCTTCTGTATCCTTGCAAGACTTTTTCAAGAGTTCCGGATATATTATTTATTACACCAAAGGGGCCGTTCATAAAATACGTTCGCATACAAGGGGAGGGGAGGGGTCTGGCTGAATAATGGAAATATTATTTATTATTTATATGTTCGTTATGAAAGATATTTATTAATTTATTAAATTTTTTTTATAATAACTAAATATTTTTAATTTTCAGAATTTGTGTACCATCATTTAGAATTCATCATACTCAGCAGGGGGGGGGGTCTTAGTTTTTGTGACGAAATATTTCTAGGGGGGTCACAAAAAGTGTGACACAGCGTGACAATGGGGGGGAGGCGGTCAAAAAAAGCTGATTTTAGTGTGACGTATTTTATGAACGGCCCCAAACAAGTATTCAAACAATACACAAAAAGTTTCGGTTTATTTCCAAGAAGCAACAACAGTGTTATACAAAAATTATTTGAATAAAACACAATAATCAAACTGAACCCTATGGTACATAATGGAAATTATTGTCTTTAAACCAACACACTTCGTGTCTGTCTCTCTTTCCTAATTCTGAACAACACCTCGTAGAATAGTTTCTGTGCAACACATGCACCTCTACAGCTGGCGGGGTAAACAAAGCCGCAACTAAGATGAATTGTTTGCATGTTTGTTATTAATTATGGTATCGGAAAGCAAAGGGGCTGGCCGACCGAGTTCAATGAATAGTGTTGAATTTTGGGAAGTGCCACACTATCATTGATGAATTGTTGGAGACCAGAATCGATCATCGAGGCATGAAGCTTGATTGCCTTTTGTCTTGCTCGATCAGGATGTTGACAAGGGAATACAAGGGATCAATACGTCGGGAATGTTTTTCAAGTGTTCCTTTCATGTTTTATAGACGTTCATTCGTAAAAAATAAACTGAGTTGATGTATTTGAGGCAACGATACTCTTGGGTCAATAATTTACTAATTCTTCGCATTCAAATCATTGGTGTCTATAGATTTGATCTAACGTTATTAAAAAAATAAGGTATTATTTTTGGAATTCAGTCGAATGGGTATCCTTCATTCTGGTCAATTTTCTTCTTCAATCTGAGGAGATAGTTAATCAATCAATCAATCAAAATATGCTTTATTGTCAGAAGATTTACATCTCATTGACAAAGTCTGAGAAAAATTTGTCATTACAAAAACATATAACTTACTCAGTAAAAGATATACAAGAAAATATAATAAAATGAAAAAAATAATAATAGAATTTTTAAGTCAGAAAGACAACAAAGATAAAAACGGGTATTAAGTTTTATTTAGTTGAAGCTTTTATTGAAGTATTCATCGATTTCATAGAATACCTCTTCTAAGAGAATCATCTTAACAGTTCTTGTAACGACCGGTAGGGTTTGTTATTGTTGTTTTAATTTTATTGCCCTTCTAGGTACCCACAATGATCTCCCAAGATTTTCTTTCTAACACTGTACCTCCATTTCAACCTATCTGAATCAGTTTATGTTTACAGAATAGACAACTTTACAATCCCTCCGCTCTGTTACTAGTGTGGTAATTGCTGAAAGGGTATCATTTTTGTTAATGGCAGCGACTGTCACCAGACGTAGATTTCTCCACGTCAAATTTTGGATGTCAAGGCAATTTCCGAAAGGAACATGAATTCGGCCCTTTGCACGAAGAAAGGGTCTTTAGTGAGAAACCTAGGGTTTAATTTCTGCTCCCTCGTATACTCTGAAATCTGAAGATAGGTCGGCTTGTAGGAAATGAAATCCTCTGATAACTTCAAGCAATATATTAGCAACGAAATGAAAATAGGAACTCACAAAATGGATTAGAAAAAAATATATAACAAAAGAAATATGCAGTGAAAACAATTTATAAGAAAAAAATGACATGTACCGTACTATTGAAAAATGAACTGAGACCGGCGATGGTCTTCTCTATGCATAAGAATAATGCAAGTTCCACAAACAGAGAAAATGTGTTCTCAGAACACAGAAATCTGATGTACTTATATCAATAAATGTCTCTAAACTTGCCCTACTGGCTAAATGTATATTATAGGCCGCCCTACGGCCCATCCCAAAAGCTACTCGATGTCAGAGAGGGTCAGAAATATTTCTCAACTTATGATTCAAACAACAGATATAAAATTAATGATGGCTTTCTCTTCCCAAAAGTGAATAAAATGGTTATTTACGTTAACACACATCTAAATTGACATACCAAGTCTTCTGTCTATCTTGCATGGCTGTTTCCATTCCATTCCTTAGATTTTTTGGTATCCCAAGATATGACACTTTGCACACGAATCAATTTGACATTATTTATTCTCCCGAAATTTTCCGACCGTAATTTGATTCTCGTAATGAAACGCGCCCCCATAATTTTGGTAGGGGACAAACCTGAAAAAGGCCGTCCCCTCGCGTTCGCGAGCTTGTTTCTTAACCGTGTCTCGAGATCAACTACCTAAGAGCGACCTTTTCTCGTCCACTCTCATTTTTGCAAATTTTGCAAAATAGCAACTCTTTCACAGCGTGCAAGCTAGATGAATGTAACCATTCGTCGGACGGATCCCACGCGAAGGCGATGTTTTGTCTATCAAGAGGTTCACATATTGTCATCTCATATCTCGTCTAGACTGAAACAAAGACTTCTTTCATTGGGTGTTTCGTGAGAGGAATTCTCAAATGAATTTTGATACATTGTATATGAAGCTTTCATATACAGGGTGCGAATACTTATATTGAGTTCACTTAAGAATGCTCAGCATTACATTCTCCTAAACAAAACAACACTATTGACTCAATGATTTTGACTCGTTCTGGAAGATGGTTGTATATTTTAGCTGCATTGTAAATGATCGAGTTCTTCGTTAGATTTGAAATAGGAATGGGTAGTCTCATGTTGTTGTTTTGGCGGGTGGATCCAAGATTGATTTTATATATATGTAGGTTCCTATGAACTAAACGTGCCGTTTCCAGTATAAAAAAAGAAGAAAGGGTAAGGAGTTTCTGTTCTCTGACAAGGTCCCTACAAGAGACCCTAGGCCCCACCTTACAGATATAGATAAAAGAGAAATCATCAATATTCAGGTTCGTGGTAACGAAAGTACGTTTCGAAAATATACAAGAAATTACTGTTCGAAAGTCATTGTTTTGTGCTGGATAAATCCCCTCTCCTTACTTTTCTGGGTTCCTAACCTAATACAATCTGAAAAAATAGGTATTTTTATTGATATCTATACAAGTGTTGAAGGGTAGACTTGTATCTACCGCGACAAGTTGCTGTGTCTATTGAAAAACAGTTCTTTCTGGATCAGTCAACAACTTCTCGTATAACTGAATTTTGACTATCAAAAAAAATTAGAGAAACTAACATATAATATATAGGGAAAACTCCATCAATCGGGCTCAGCCTCGAAAGAAATATTTTGGTGGAACTTATGTATTTTTGCCTCCTGAACACAAAATCCAAATGAAATTTTGGGGCACTCAACTAGTTCTGGAACCCCGGTTTTCCTGTCTTTCGGGGCCCATATCTCCGAAACCAGTTGAGAGCCCCAAAAAATTCATTTGAATTTTTTGTTCAGGATTCCAAAATACGTATGTTCCACCATATTTTTTTTTCTCGAGGGGGAGCCTGGTTAACGTAGTAACAGGTATAATGTTAGAACCACATTTAAAACAACGAATACTTCACGTTCAATACTGACACATGCTGAACCAAATAATAAAACAGAAAACACGAAAAATTGTAGTCATCAAATTCCTTGTTCGTGCGGTCAAAAATATATCGGTGAAACTTGACGACATTTGGAAGTGCGAAAGAGTGAACACAAGATGAACATCAGGAACACACGGATAGGTGGTTTTAAATTATCACAGCACATTCTCACTGCCGATGGAGATCTCGCAGTAGAATGGAATAACAAAAATGATGGCAGAAGAGAGTAATGGCAGAAAAAAAAAATAAAGGGATCTGCTCTCATCATCATCTGGGAAAGATTGCACATCTATGACCTCACTTGATATGGATCGCGGCTGGCTATCCCTCCTGAAGGACACAATTTCAATATCGCAAATTAGACGAGGAGGTTGTCTCGAGACAATTGTTGTAATGCACTTCTTAGTTTTCTTCTTCTGATCAAGTAGAAAACGAATAATATGCTGGTATTGTCGTATAGAAGGCCTTAATAAAAAACCTTTTCGGAATCAGGTCGCGACATTGACGTACATATACGCATTCGTTGACAATGGTTTGAGGCACGTCTAAATGTTTTGGCAAATATCACACTCAGTAAATCGAATGTGTTATAAAAGAAGTGTCGTGGCTCTGATTCCGGGAGATTGATAAATAAACCTTTGATCGGGGAATTGGAAACAAGTCCCTGATTGATTACAAAATTGTCAGATGTAGTCAGTAATAGGATTCAGCCCGATAGGGCAAGTAAATTCAGTGTTGTTGGGTTTTCATTTTGTAAGTATAGTTTTTATAATGAATGATTGTCGTTTTGAGTGAATGTGTAAATCAATAAAGTTTGTATTTGTGTTTTTACCAACTGATTTCATCCTGGTTATCACAAAGACCATCTGAGCAACTTTAACCCCAAGGAAGGACCAAATTCCTACCTTACTTCCCGACATGGTGGAGGAACAAGTCCTACCTTACTTCCCGACACACATCAACAAAATAACCAACAATTCGATAATGCAACTTATAAAAATGATACAAATTGCAAATCGAAATTTAACAGTCGAGTACAACAAAAACAGAAGATATTTGAGAAAGGCAGAAAAGTCATAAGTATAACATGGGGATAGAGTGCCTTTATTTACAACCATATAAGTAATGCTGACATTACCAACGTCATTGAAGGTTGGGAAGTGTCACATCACACACCTCTACTTCCCACCCTCACTTTCCGCCCTCATTTCATCTATTCTAGACTGTATCTCTCATTTATTGACTCCATCTGATCTGATTTATTTATATTGGTTACAACTGTATACACCGTAGTCACGGTAACAATATATCTACCCGATTATTCTGAGAAAACCGCGTCGTTGGTAATTTGTCGTTGAATGTTATATTTTAGATATATTCAGAACGAAACAGAGATTTATTAGTTTCAATCGAAATATGATGGTTGTAAATGAAATAGTATACAAACCTCGGTAGGAAGTTTCATTCCTGTCTCGAGATCATAGCTAACCTCGACGTTTTGCGTCTCGGTTAACTAACTGATCTCACGGCAGGAATGAATCACTTCCCACCTCGGTGTGTAATATACTATTTCCTTCCTTGAAAGATTACTATCCGACACGTTACTCTAAAACGAGAAGAGTAAGGGATGAACTCAGTATCTCCTCACTATCTTCAGGAGCTCGTGCAATGTCTAATATATTATCAGCCGCCAATACCATTAATAATGACAAACACTACGACAATTCATCCCAGTTGTGGGTTTGTTAACATCGTTATCTGTACAGATGCAAATGGCGCGCAAACTACTTGGGTAACTCTATAAATCAACCCGAATTGCGCCTGTGAGAAACGACATTTTAATTACATCTGATGAAAAAAATCTCAATGCGGGAGTTCATTCTGATTGAACGCAGATGTTGGCTTTATTTTTCTCCGGAAGGATGAAGGAAGATCATTATCGTCGAGGAATCGTTTTAATTCGATATTAATTTCAGGAGGGGACTAGATACGATCCTGCTTTCGACTTCGAATCCACGTTTCAATTTAATTATCACGATGACTTTCAAGAGTAATCATGCACCACTCGACTTCAATGGGATTTTTTTCATTTGATCCTGGATTCCATCTTCTTGCGCCTTTCGTAATTGCTGTTATAATAGTTCCGTTTCATTATCAGATCCATTTATTGCACGCAAGGATGTTATGCGCCGGCAATATTGAAACAATGAAAATAAAAGCGGTGATGCTAACCGAATGCACTATGATGAATTATATGCATAATCGACATAGTGGACGAAAGCAAAAAAAAAGATTTTTTTCTTCAAACGTCAAATAATGATGACATTACTTATCTAACTCGATCCTGTCAAAGTTTGATGTCTCCGCCGGCAGCAGTTTTTTTTCCCATTTCTTTACGGTGGAGGAAAAATATTGTCATGGCAACAATATGAAACATGTCACAAAGCAACAATACAAATGTCATTAACAACAATCAAACATCATTTTCATTTATAGTAATATTAAAAGTACAATTAGTTAATAAAGCATTTTCAAAATTGAAACCGTGCAAAAATGTTCCCGACTCTTGATACGCATTGGTAATTGTTGATGATACTGATGGTCGAGCACAACTTTCAGCAATCATTCCCGATGTTGGCGAATCATGAGGGTTTAAAATTTTTTGAGCATTATCGTTCTTATTCCTCATTGAATCCTCTATATATCCTTCGGCAACCGTGCTTGATTTCCAGCCCCCTATGAGGCATTCTAGATTTCCGCCTCCATCAATTAAAAGTGTTGCTGAAGTTCGTCGTAAACAGTGACCCGTGTATGCGCTTGCATCGTTTAAATTTAAATAACTAGGTAGCTACTTTTTGGGCTACTGCGCTGATCGAATGTATTCCCATGACGCTTCGGTAACACTTTCCATTTTGGTACTTTATAAAAATCGGTTTTCTGTGAAATTTTCAGGCCGCACTGATGCATACTTTTTATACAGTTTACTGTAGTTTTGACCAATTATCGTAAAAGATCTAATTTGTCGTGTTTTACTGTCTGGGATTCTGATAATTATTACATTTTCTTTATCCTCAATGTCCCCAGTCTCCATTTTTACCAATTCGTCGCATCGACAGGCGCCGGTAACCCCAATTAACAAAACAATCTGAAATATTTTTATAATTTAGTAGAGTATGCTACATGCTTTGCAATATAATTTTCTTTACCTTTAATCCTAAATACAACTCATCTGGCGCTTCGAACAAAAATTTATCAAACTCGTCTTTAGTGAAAACTTTAGACTTCTTTGCAGTATATCCTTCGCTTGTCTTTTTCAGAAAGGCACGTAACTTTAAAAATTTGCTTATATCCACATTTTTTCCAATAACTAACTCGGATTTTATCATAGAGTATCGTGACCACATTGTAGAAGATTTCCATTTATTTTCATTTTCCATTATATTAAAATATGCCAGTAAAACGTCTTCGGTAACTTGCCGTACTCCTCTTGTATCGCACCACTCTTGGAAGTGCTTGTACGCTAACCGATACTTTATTCCGTACTTGGAGGGCCCCAAACGTGCTACTGCATCATTAGCCGCGGACTCAATTTCGTTTAGGTTTTCCATTTTCGCACTAAATTTGCGCTTGCGGTTGCAAAAACAATAAGCTGTCTTTAATAACATAAAATAACTGTCAAACAACTGTAACCAGGAAGACGCAAATCCCACCGGCGACTTAATTATTTTTATTTCTAACATCTAGACGACTTTGATAGTTGTCACAGTTAATTTCGAGTAGAAATAGCGTATGAATTGTAATATTTATGGTTGAAAATTGCTACGTTTGAAGAAAAAATAGTATACTTTATTCGGCAAAGAAGCGACTTTTCTTGACTTGCCCTCTATTACGCGCCTCACTTCGTTCGGCGCGTAATATCGGGCGCGTCAAGAAAAGTCATGCTTCTCCGCCTCATAAAGTAATATACTAATAATTAACGCAGCAACGAAGAAAATACAAACAGAATCTAACAGGCACATAATGAAATTGATATATATTTACATATATAATTTCAATCATTCAATAAATGGAACAGATAATAGGTAGCTTCTTCGAGGTGATATCTCAGTGAACGTTTCATTTCAACTACTGGGGCATTTTCCATCGGTTGAGGTAGAGAGTCGAACAACTTGACACCTATCAACTGTCATTTGGGAGATGAGGGGAATTGCAACATTGACCTGGTCCTAGTAGAATAGTTGTGACTATCTTCATTCACTCGGTACTTCTTCATGTGAGTTCTACCGTGAATTGAATTATAACAGATTATAGCTGAGGGAAGTGTGTGAATCATTGGTTTGATAAACCACAACTTGCAGTACTCAGTATTTGGGATCGCTGTTGCTATGACTCGTGTGGTTATTTTCTGGATGCTGAAAACTGATTGAGTATGGCAGGTGATGTTCATAGCTGATTTTAGTCTTCCGATTGCAAATATTAATTCAGAAAGTCGACTGTTCAATTACTGCATGTGATCTTTCCATCTCAAACTAAGATCAATGATATGTTCTTGAAATCGAACATCATCTTCAAGATCATTCCTTCTGCCTTGAATAAGTGCCTTTTATTGTCATTGACTCTGTTTTTCTGCTGTAAACCACTCTGTGAATTGATGTATCACACTTTGTTCTAATTCCTGAATTATTGAGGTGCTATCATTCATTCTCGAAATGAATATTGCATATACGCAAAAAAGTTATCATGGCTATCATGCTGTGGGATAGATTATTTATATAAATCGAAAACGATTATGGTCACAGTAACAGCTAAGTAACAGTAAGTGCTAACTGGTTTGATCATTACAATAGACTACCTGCGATCTTTTTTTAAAATATAAGACCATCAGTTGAGTTCGAATTCCAAGTTTTTTGAGACTATGATGACAGACACATTCAAATGCTTTGCTCGGATCTGCAAAAACAACCAGTTAGTTGGATGAGGCCTCGAACCCTTCAGTTACTAATTCTTCAAATCTCCTAACTACTTTGGATGTAGATTTGCCATTCTTGAAACCAAACCTAACTTCATCACATATAATAGTATTCATAATTATATAAGTGATAGGGCTAACAAGAGATTGCATATTATCTCTATACAGCAAAGTGTAATGTTCGAAGTTATCTGTGGCGTGGTAGTTTTCGATATATTTCATTATTTCACGTTTTCAATTCCTAGAGTTGACATAAATGAAGAAGAGGATCGCGCAACTATTTCGGAATATGAAACGACGTGTTCAACTGATATATGGAAAGTGGTACGTAGATCTAATAAAATTGTGTTACCGTGGGTGTGAAGGAAATGTTGAACTCAGACGTACGATGCTCAATTTGATTCCTTTCTGATTTTTTCATCTGCGGTATTATTATTATGATCCCAGAATATTTTTCTTCTCAATCAAAAATTAAACGTTTATACTGTATTTTTTTCCTTCAAAATAATTCTATATGCAGTAGTGTCTTCAGTGTTTGGGCTGAATAAGGATACGCTTCTAGAATGTTTTTGTTTCTACTTTTATCACCCCTTATAGTTTCTTCTTTCATTGTTACTTTAGGCAACCATTGCTTAGTAATTGAGTAATAATTAAAGATATTGTTAAAGATTTCTGTTAGTGATTTTATTCACTGTATTTGTGGTCTCGGTAGTGTAGTGGTTAGCATATCTGCCTATCAAGCGGAAGGCCGGGGTTCGAATCCTCGCCGGGCCACCGTGCTGGGTAATCGCACGTTAAAAGGTAAGGCCTCGTTGATCCATTGCTCGCACAAGTTTCGACTTTTGAGGGTTGACGTTCGTCAGCTGGTTAACGGAAACGAACAATTGTAGAGGCATGCCCAGTTCTCCCTCATCAAAATAACCGAAGTTTGTGTTTATAACTGAGGCTTTCATATTTTTGTTTTCCAATTATTTTTCTTCTCAATTCCACAACAAATTTTCACTATGGTAGTCAGACGTATACGCATTTTGGAGATAGAAATAAGCGAAGATGTTATCAATTACTGTTTCAAATCTCCATAGATTCTCGTGAATTTTTCAATATTTCAATGAATAATCGTTTTATAATAACTCCATTGCTCCAAAGGTAATGAGCATATAATAACAAACGATGATGTAACAGAAATGAGTTTGTGATAGTTTATTGGGAGGTTTTCATTTTTTTATACTGTTGTTCATGTCGATGGAAGGAATCATAGAAATCACGGCAGTAGGAGGAAAAGCAGAGAGTGGGAGGGAGGGAGGAAAAACGGAAGGAAAGGGGGGAGGGAGGGAGTGAAGAGGAGGGGGCAAATATCAATATTTCCTGAATTATTTTTTGTCTTTCTTCTTTGAAGAAAAAAAATTCAATTACGTCTTCTATGAAAGAAGTTGAATCAAAGAATGTACTTACACTTTCTGTTGATAGAAACGTGTATATCGTTCGAAGACGTTCGATTCAGTCACAAAAAAAAAGAAAAAGAGTCCATCTAAAACAGCTACTCCCCTGCCCATATTGCACGGCGGGCTCTGCGTTACTTGGATATTACTTTTCTGGATCATTTTGTCCACCAATTATATGAAAATTTATTCAAATAAAAAGCATACGTAGAAAATATTTACACAAAGCAAAATAGAGACCTATTCGCAGAAAATATCACGCTCACCAGGATAATGTATCATTCCAGCCCAGACAAGATCTCTTTTCGCTCAGAGAGAATTATCTCTTGAGTTGGATAAATTATGGAACACTTTCACTAGAAACTCCAGACGATTCCGAAATATTTAACTCGTGACAAGTCTGTCATCAGTATCAATTGACATTTCGAAGACATTAATTCTTTGGTAACCAAAACAGTTATCGTTATCTAAGAATAAATGTCACTGAAATATCAATTGAAACTGATGAAACGTCTTTGAATGATATAAATGCACCTAGCAACATAGAGTGTTTTTTACTGCTTCCACTTCTTCCAGTAGCAATTTTTATTTTTTGATTTGGAGAAAAGAAAAACCAAAAAATAATTGCTCAACTCTACAGAAAAATATCCAAGTTCCCAATAAATTTTTCACTTATGATGTATCGGACCAATCTGATGATGTGCTACATGAGACTGATAATGCTGGTGGTAGTATTCTGCTCCACGCAAAACAACCACCACACCGCTGATTCCTACCCAACCGAACAGATATCACAGATTCCACTAATGTGTACGTTGCACACTACTAACTGCTCTGTCAGGCGAATAAATAGCAACACGTCGTCCTCCCATACAAATGATTCCAGCGTTCGGATTCTGCCCTCTTAAAAATGACGACCATTATACGGCAGACAGATCGCTTGTGAGGAAGCCCAGCAATCTGACTAATGTAAAGCTTTCGCCGCTGCGCTATACGTCCGCCCCACACTCGTATACATTCCAGCTACTGAATATATTTTTCGAAAATATGTTTATGTGATTTTGATTTATACTCGCATTATATTTCCGCATCCGAAAGCGTAATGGTTTCAGTTGTGAATGAATCACCGAGATCTTCGCTGCCCTTTAGTATATATGAGGCAGGGCTTGCTTCGACTAGAATTATCTTTGATGGAGATTTGAATTATGATGGATGTGAAATGGGGAAAGTTCGCGGGAGTTTCATGTTTTCTCTCTCACCATGTGGTTCAATAATCGGCCATAAGAATCTTGCATTTTGCAAATGAATCAAATACTTGATGGTCTTGACTAGTGATGGTTTCAACTTTTCATTGCCTGGTCTCCACTGAAAAACTTCATCGGATCAAAACCACGAAAGTAATAATAATATCGTAAAACAATGAAATATACAACTCTCAAACACTGGAAAGGATTGAGAAGGTAATCTGAAAGTAATAATATAAAGTATCGGTCATGAGGGACGAGCATAATGGAATAGAGTTTGATATTTATAGGGAGGACAGGAACACGTTCAGGCACATCTCTAACGACTAGAATCATTGTCCACAACATAAAGTGTCAGCACTGCCATAGATTGATAACATCCCTTTGACAATGATGGGAAAGTGATTGGGAATTTGCTGAAGTAAACGGCTTCAACCCATAAAGAGTTGATAGTATAATTGAGGAATGAGATTTAAGGAAATACTTCGTTAATCTTCGACTTCATGAACCTCAGTTCACCAAAGGACTTGAACAGATATTTGATGAAGTAAATATAGAGGATGCATATAAAACTTCTTCCAAATCACAACAACTCCTTGTCATTCCTAAGGATGAATTATAAAACACAAATAAGTCAGGTATTCAAGAAAGCAATTGACAATATTATAAAAATAAATATATTGGCGAGAGCCGTCGATTCACTTGAACTAGATCCAAAGAGAATTTGGTACACATGAGATACGGAAGGGAGAGAGAGTCCAGTGTCGCTCAAAATGCTCTGGACAATGATCACGGATTGGTGGAAGCAATCCGAAACTGATTATGATTATGCATGACACAATGCTACTCGATGCATTCAAACGTCTAGAAAAATGTGAAAATAGAATGAATGCTGACAAAGGACCAATCCCGTTTGGTCCGCTGTTCAATTTAATATCGAAAATTATTCAGAATAAGTAGCAATAACAGACGAAGTCCATATCGGAACATGAAAAAAGGAAAGAAAAATTTACCTTGTAATGATAGACCAATTGCATTGCTTTCTATCATTTCCAAAGTCATGGAAAAAGCAATCAATATGAAGCTCATCAAATATCTAGAGAAATCAGGAATAATTAATGATCGACAATACGGATTTCGCCATCGAAGATCAATCAGCAACTTATTGGTTTAGGTTTCTCATATTTGGCAGCATTCAATCGAGAAATTCGGAGAAACGATAGCAGTTGCACTCGATATTTCAAAAGCGTTTGATCGAGTTTGGCATCGGGGTCTCCTTTCTGAGCTGCCGTCTTATGATTTGCCTCCTCAGTTGTGTGCTTTGTTGAAGAGTTTCATATCTGATAGGTATCTGTATGTGGTTGTTGATGGAGTATCATCTTATATTCCCCCAATAAATGCAGGTGTTCCACAGGGTTCAGTTCTGGCGCCCATTTTATATCTGTTCCATATCAATGATTTGCTCGACCAAACATTCTCATGCGGATAACAGTACTCTTTATACCAGTTTCTCTTCCAGAGTCCCCATACCAGCTTGAGAAACAAAAGTTCAAAGAAACATTCACGTCAATAAAATCAACGACGACTTGGCAAAAATAATAGAATGGGTTAACATGAACTTGGTGGAATTTAATGCTACAAAAACCCAGGCATGCCTCTTCTCAAGAAAAGCCGATCTATCATCATCAAATATTCAGATGTCAGGAGTAACTATTCCTACAAAATCAAGTATCTCGATGCTAGGAATTACGATCAGTGATAATCTCTCATGGGGAAAGCATGTGAGATCGATCGCTAAAAGTGCTCCCCAGAAACTTGGATTTCTATTTCGTGCGAAGAAATACTTCACTTCTCGTCAGCTTCTTGTCATGGAATACAACTCTCATGTGTAGAGTTCGGCACCAAAACATTCATTGAGGCTTCTCGGTTCTATTCAGAGGAAGGCAATTCGTCTTGTTAGTGATTCTTTGCTCACAGACTAGCTCACTTCATTGGAACATCGTAGAAGGGTCGGAGACTTCTCTCTTCTATAGATACTTTCACGGTCGATGCTTTTCCGAATTGTTATCAGTCGTTCCCCCCTTGGCAATATCTACACGGGGGCCGTCCATAAAATACGTTCGCATACAAGGGGAGGGGAGGGGTCTGGCTGATTGTGACAAGATGTGACAAGGGGGGACGGGGGGTATACGGCAACGTGACGTTCGCCGTTTAATATTTTTTGACATGAGCGCTAGCCAGCGTGACCACCATTGGTAGAAATTTACTTTTTCAGTAGATTTCTGACAAAATTGAAAAATTTTGGTATAAAAGAAATCTTCGTCAGATTTTTTAATAAAATCTATAGTGACTCCATCTTTGCGAATGAATTTTCAATTGAGAATGCGAATTTATCTTGTTACAGTACACTGTATTTCACTATACAAATGAAACAAAATAAAGCGATTTTTCACTGTTTCATTGTGTTATTGAGCATTGAATCTTCTGATTATGTAAATAATGTATATTATTTGTGGCCATCCATATTGAAATTGTTTATGAGTATCTTGAAACCAAAGGCCAACCAACATATAAATTATTTAAATTTGTAAAACAAAAAAGAATCCGCCCTCTAGGGTGTTTTCTATAAAATATGAACATCGCCACCTAGTAGTCATTCATCGGCCAACAGATGTTGTAGCAGTTTATCATACTCAGCAGGAGGAGGGGCGGGTCTTAGTTTTTGTGACGATATATTTCTAGGAGGGGTCAGAAAAAGTGTGACACAGCGTGACAATGGGGGGGAGGGGGTAAAAAAAAAGCTGATTTCAATGTGACGTATTTTATGAACGGCCCCACGGATGACTAGACGAGTATAGAATTTCCAACCCTTTGTTGTGAATTTGGGAACCTGTCGAACCTCTCTTGCTCAGGAATCTTTTTTCAATAGAACAGCTGAGCTTTGGAACTCCTTGCCAAAAGAGGTTTTTCCTGAGGCTTACAAACTTCAGCAAATTCAAAGTAAATGTTAATACGTATTTCCTGTCCCTTCATTCACGCGGTGTTCCTTGTATATCACAAGGGCTTCCCTTTCGTGAGAATCTGCATATAAAAAAAACATTACAGGTATTTTTCGCACCATTTTAGATTAAATTGTGAAGTATCTGAGTGGCTCACCCTTGTCTTTAGATTAAATATCAATTTTCTTCTCCTGAACATGCTTATATTGTTAGCAAAACGCTTGACAAGCGCAAATACGTAATATGAGTTGAGTGTTTGGGTAATTGATCCCTACAAGAAGTTTTCAATAATAGGAATAGAAACTCGTAAGATAATTAGATCAAACGAATGATTCAAATAAGGCACTCAAATCAATACAAGTTGAAATAGATTCATATTTTTTATTTATTCTCTCCCTTTATCTCCCTTTATCCTCTTTAGAGTGCGCCCAGTAGGCAGAGCCGTTTGTGGGCAAGGATCAGCTGATTGTTTTGGGTGCTGAAGTGATCTGGGGCGTCTTACTGATTTTCACGGTAGCGCGCTATTTCAACTGTATGTGAAACCCAAAATACCCACAGTGCTACCGGGTCGCTTGATGTATTCGATCCACCAATCGGGATTGGTATTTAGGCAAGTGACCGTTGCCTTTCGCACCGATCCTATCAGAAAAATACTGCCTGGACCACCTTCCCAACCAGCAGTGAAAAAAATAAATTGAATATAAGGACCGCACCTTAGACCCCGTGGACACACCGACCAACAAAGATGTAAAATTTGAATAGTAAATTGATCAACAAAATATTTTGACAAAAATTATTGAATATATAGAATGGTAGAATCGAACAAAATCGTATGAATGCTGATATCCGCATTCGTTTTCGGGTGATGACTGACAATTGCGGATACCAGCAATCAAAACACCAATCACTCAACTTATAATTCCATCAAATCCTCATGTATTTAATTGAACTGAACTGGCCGATAATTGTTCTAAATTGTTGTTCTAAAATTGTTCGTTCCGTTAACCAGCTGACGAACGTCAACCCTCAGAAGTCGAAACTTGTGCGAGCAATGGATCAACGAGGCCTTACCTTTTAACGTGCGATTACCCAGCTCGGCGAGGATTCGAACCCCGGCCTTCCGCTTGATAGGCAGATATGCTAACCACTACACTACCGAGACCACGTTATTGATGAAAATCCTCATTGGCAAAGGGTATAAGTCCAACTGGGGTCAAAATGACATAACTACACCCACTGATGAAGAAAGTTGTTTTCAGTATCTCTACTTATGTTGCGGGCCGTCGGTTTTTGGTATAACTTCCTTAACGATGACCTTCAAACCTGAACATGAGTAGTTATACTGAAAACCTCGTCCGCAAAAGCCCATACCATTTTGTCAAAGTTGTTTGCTTTTACAATGTCACATTGATATAGCTTCATCTATACGGTAATATGAGTTATAAGTTGAGACTTGTATTTTCATAAATTAATTGTCGACTGAGAAAATCAATTCAATTAAACTATAGGTTCTTGTCATAGTTACATACATAAATACTTCAAATGGCTGATAACATTTGTCAATGAACTTTTAATACAATTTCCACTAGTTGGCATTTATTCAATCATTGAAACGAATTTATACATATTATCATTCTTTAGTTCTCCTATAAAAGCGTCGTTTTGGACTTATACCTCTTTGCCACCCCACCCTAGAAAAAACATCACAGTTTCCTGTACGTTTTTCACTGTTTTTTTTATCCTGCCCTAGTAATGTATTGTTCAGCGAAACACGTGTCGCGGTCTTGTAAACCCATTGTCATTGAGAATCGTACAGGAAACTGTGATATTTTCTCTTGATTATTCATATAATTCAATATTTCTTCAATTCACACGATGTAAATTTTTATCAATTGAATTCATTGATTTTGACTGTCCAAAATCCATTTCAATTTTTTGGAATAGAGCCCCTTATTTGGTTTAATTTTTGGACAAAGTAATCGATGAGTTTTTATCAGAGGTAATGCCAAGAGTCATTCAAATTTATTATATGAATTTATTTTCCAGGGAAACTGTTTCATTTGCGAAAGTATGAAAACTATTGATTCTATTTCGGTTTGTTTGAATGCTTTTGCCTGGAAATAAGAAGTTTGAGTGTTTCGAAATTGAAAATTCATCTTACTGAATTTGAAAAACCAGTTGTATTTGGAGAGATTATTTATTGAACAAATCAAAGGAAGAACAATGTAATTCATTAGTATTCCATTAACATGAGGAAAAAAGAAGATAATTAAATTTTTGGAAAATTTACACAAGTACTCAAAGCATG
The DNA here is from genome assembly GCA_032362365.1 of Zygogramma bicolorata. Taxonomy (NCBI): domain Eukaryota; kingdom Metazoa; phylum Arthropoda; class Insecta; order Coleoptera; family Chrysomelidae; genus Zygogramma; species Zygogramma bicolorata. The sequence goes on from JAVJAQ010000137.1 coordinate 5,250,121, forward strand.
GTTTTGGTAAATGAATCGGGCAGCAAAAACCTTAGATGTCTCTTCCAAGTCATTGGTTGATTTTACATTGCTCGATGTTGAGCATGCGGCAGTCGATTTCAAATATCAGACAACGATATAGGCCTTCCATGATCCAGAAGAGATATGCGCGGTACATATGATATAAATATCTGGAAATTAGGATAGTTTGAAGCAAACTTTACTAATGCTTTCTGAAGATACCAAGAGATGGCGTCACACCTCTGATTGTAAAAAATTGATAACTGTGAATTTCTTATGAAGTGAAAATCGCCCCAGAAGGAACTTAAAATTATTCGTTATGTCGTTGTATAAAGATCTGCAATTACAGTTTCGTCTCGATTAACAAATAACAAATTGAATTCAATAAAAATAATCGTACGTCATCTTCATTTGAGTTCAGGAAACCTTGAATATTTGAATCGGTCTACAAGCAGCTATAATTTTGACCATGACGTAAGTCGTTTGCAATTTGCAAATCCGTCAAAAACTTGGTTATGTTCATGGGCTATTTAACGGTGTGAAACTTGAGTGTTTATTGAAATGTGTCGTTTATGTTATTATTATGCAGACGAAGTGAAAAGTGAAAGACTATCAATAATTAGGTAACTTTTCATTCATGATAATTCATATTTAAACCTTGTAGAAAAACAAAGTTTTATCGAGGATCAGGCAATTTATCAGTATAAAACCGAATGATTGGCTAGAATAACCCGCTACTAGTGGGTGAAATGACGAAAATGTTACATTTTGACAAGTGAAAAAATAATCTCTATTATTTATCTCTTTCGATAATCTTCCGCTCATTCATTTTCTCAAAGTTTGAGAGTTATTATTTTGATTGCTCCACTATGTAGTTTAGTTCCACCATTCGTAATTTATTGATTTCGAGCAGATTTTTACATCTCATGAGTTTGTTGCAACATGTTTCTAAAGAGTTATTTATATAGACAATGGAAGTCCTAACCAATACCGCTCACTAAAAAACCTGCCAACCCCACATATTAGGCGGAAGGAATGACATTTTTCCATCGATATTGGAGTGATTGGTACTGCAGATCTACGTTTACCAACTATATTCATTCACAATCAGAAATACTTATTTTCACGTGATGCGAAAAACTGCCACGCGCGTGCCTGAAGCCAGTCTAGAAGATCTTCCACCTGCTTCAAATTGCGCCATTCTCTATCTAAAACTATGTTGTTTCATTCTGAATGCTCATTGTTGAACCTGCGAGCTGCCAAGATGAAATATATTGGAAAATCGAAAACTAGATATCTTCGTGAGATTCATATAAAATAAACATAAACACGAACAATAAATATACTATTTGTTATAGAAATGTATTCCTACAATCTATCATTATTAATGAATAGATTATTTTGTTGATTTAACGAAAACCTATATTTTCAGATTGTTTTTTGTATCTCCTGTATAATTTTAACCACATTTGAGCAAACATACTTCGGTTCCTAATAATAATTCATCAGCTACAAATATTACATCATCTCGAATATTACTGTATCCTCGCTTATAATGTCTTTCACAGTTATCGATGAAACATTAGGACCATGACGACTTAAAATATTGAAAGCAAATAGAAACCATCCGTGCAATCAACATTTCTTTCATTCCAAAAACTATTCACATCATCTAGAACTATACAGGTTGTTATGAAAGAATCTCTCGGCTACATCTGCGGCAGCCATCTTCAGCGGCGTGGTCATAGTTCGCGGCAGCCATCAGTCATAGAAGACTCGCAGAGGAGAGTTGAAATACGACCACGCCACTGAAGATGGCTGCCGCAGATGTAGCCGAAAGCTCCGGAATTCAAAATTCCAGTACACGGTCCTCAAGCCCGAAAATTTCGCGAAATATACAGGGTGTTATTTGAGTTGGAGGCTAAATAAAAGGGGTGATTTTTCGAGTAGTTCTAAGAAAAAAAGTTTTTATAATCGTAGGTCCGGTAATGCTCCGTTTTCAAAATACTGAATATCTCAATAATCCTTCAGCCGATTTTCCTAATTTTTGGCGGATATATCAACGGAATTGAGGAGCTGATTTGGCAATCACTAGATTGAATTCTTCATGTCCTTTGGCGTCCCGGAAGGTACCGTAACCAATTTATTTGACCAGAAAAAATATGCGCCACTGGTTTTTTGCAATTTTGTATTTTTTTCGCATTGAGCTACTGAAACTATGACTTATTTATCATCAATTTTTTTTCTGTATCCTGCTCTGTTTTTGTGAGAAAAAATAAAAATCACTTCATCACATGTCCTTGGTTACAACAGAATAAAACTAGCAAACCATCAACAACCCGGTTGTACTTGCATGCAATAACGAGCTTTTTATTTGAGGTTGAACAAATAAAGAAAAACGAAAGTCATCTTTCAAATTTTTGGATAAACTGTTTTCGATGAAACACAACTTTACAAATATTGACACTCTGTATCTTCAAAAAGGAAGCATTACTGGAGCGATGTTCATTAGGCCGCGGTCCTCTTATTATTGTTTATTAATAATAATAGTGTTCAGATTGACATTTGCACCATGGCATGCAAACAACTGAATGGAGGAATGTATGTGGGACAGTTTTCTTTGTCAGAAATCATCCTGTATCACTGTGAGGTACCTGCTCTTAACGCATTTATTGATGAGTTTTACGTAAACATTTTGTAGGAAATATATGGTAATATAGGTCATTTATATATAAAATAAACAAAATTGGCCCCAGTACAGATCCTTGGGGCACACCATGTTTGACAGATTTCACATTTGATTTGATCCCATGTAATGCAACACACTGTGATCTATCGTTCGAATAGGATTCAAACGAATATACGTGTATTATAAATCAATGTTCATTAGACCGCGGTCCTCTTATTATTGTTTATTAATAATAATAGTGTTCAGATTGACATTTGCACCATGGCATGCAGACAACTGAATGGATGAATGTATGTGGGACAGTTTTCTTTTTCAGAAATCGTCCTGTATCACTGTGAGGTACCTGCTCTTAACGCATTTATTGATGAGTTTTACGTAAACATTTTGTAGGAAATATATGATAATATAGGTCATTTATATATAAAATAAACAAAATTGGCCCCAGTTCAGATCCTTGGGGCACACCATGTTTGACAGATTTCACATTTGATTTGATCCCATGTAATGCAACACACTGTGATCTATCGTTCGAATAGGATTCAAACGAATATACGTGTATTATAAATCAATGTTCATTAGACCGCGGTCCACTTATTATTGTTTATTAATAATAATAGTGTTCAGATTGACATTTGCACCATGGCATGCAAACAACTGAATGGATGAATGTATGTGGGACAGTTTTCTTTGTCAGAAATCGTCCTGTATCACTGTGAGGTACCTGCTCTTAACGCATTTATTCATGAGTTTTACGTATTTCCAATGACGTTATTGAACACTCGAAGATAATAAATTCGCCTCATCTCCTTCAAGAGAGGCGAGTTCTCCGATGTTGAAATGGGAATTTATCAGAGTTTTTGTGATCTGTGTACATTTACGTCAAGGTAACAATCTTGAAAAATTAGAATAACCGATCTGAAAATGTGACTGTTGCTGTCGGTGACGTTGAACATTATTAATTTGATTTGCTGCAATTTAATTCCAAAAAAAAAAACAGCGAAATGAAGCTGATAAGAACTGCTTACTTCGTTACACTAGATCTAGGGATTATTATAGGAGGTCCAATCAAAGGATTTGTTCGATGAGACAGGAATGGTTTCCAGGAATTGGAATGTCTTTGTGGGTCGTCTCGTTTGTTAAGGTATTCAGGACGTTTTTTTCTATTTCCATTGCCTCGCGAATTATTCTGGAGTGGAGTGTTTTTGTTGTGGCAGTAGTCATTGTGTTGTTGAAGTAAATTTTGTGTCCAGTTTCGTAGTTATGTTTAAACAGGGTCGAGCATGTCCGAATTACGTACTGCAGGTTCGTGTTCTTATCGTACTCATCTGTTCGTCTGTCCTATATATGTTCTCGGGCAGCTACGGCAAGGAATTTCATAAATACCTTGTGATTCGTTGGCTATTACATCTCTGGGTGAGTGCAGGAAAGAGAATATCTGACAGTTTGCTGTGGAAACTGCCCTGATGCCGTCTCAGAATCTAGCTTACTTCATCAGTGACTTACGGATCAAGTCGTTCGGTGGTTTGAGTTGATAGAAACGGATTTGCTGGGGTTGAATGCTTCTCTGAATGTGGGACGGAAATCATTGTTTTGAAGAATGGTGGCTTCGAGCTTTTCCAGCTCACGCAGTCTATTGTAGTCATCTGTGAGTTCAATGGGTCTATTGATGAGAGAGTTCAGTATGAGGCTCACTTGGGCTGGATGCTGATGGGAGTTAGCATTGAGGTATCTGTTGGTGTGCGTAGGTTCTCGGTAGACGGTGTGAGTGAAGGGATTATTGGATTTCGTCATATGGACGACTGATAAGGGAATGAAGTTGTTATTCTTCATTTCCATGGTGAATTTTGTAACGGCGTGAATATAATGGAAGATGTGTGAGCCTTCGGATTCATGGGCCAGATAGCAAAGACATTATCCACGTAACGGAGTCAACACGTCGGCTATAATCAAGTGTGTCAATGAGTCCAGACTCAAAATCTTCCAGTAGAGGTTGGCAAGTATGGCGCCGATGGAGGCGCCTTTTATTTGTTTGTGAAATTTGCCCTGTGTAAGTTGTTATAATCACTCGAAGAATCGCCCCTATGAGATTGGCCACGTACCTAACTATCACCCCATATTTCATTCCGAAAGGCAGCCCGAAAATGAATACTCATCCCGAAGAGAGACATTTTTAAGCTGTTCAATTATCCTCGGCACTCACTCAGGGATGAAAATATTAGCCGAAATGATTGCGGCAAAGCAAACGCAGAGTATGAATTGCAACATTATATTCTCGTGTGTCTGTGTGTACAACTACACAACGTTTAATCAAGTCGACAAGACCGAGAGCAGGTGCTAATCCCTCAGGATTACGTCGCTGGCAGGATGCGTCGTTAGTGCTTTCCTTCAGCGGTTCGTCTCATCGCGACTGAATATCGGTGAGATGCTGGTGAGTGCAACATTGAACCAAGATGCATGGAAACACTAGTGTGTTAACTCATACCTAAAAAATCGTTTGCCAAAATTCTCTAGCATACTTGAACACTGTTAACTAAAAGAAATCTTTCGAGAGATTGCCAACTGTGGCACACTTTATGAGTCTGGTAACTAACGTCACATTTCCTGCAATCCCGACTGCAGCTTTGTAGGTTATATCATTTGAAAACACTCGCCTGAAAGAACTTATTTCATTATTTCAAATTATTGCTCAAGCATCCATTGTCACTTATGCTGGAAACAATATGTTGAACTGAAAAATTCTGGGAAAGAATCAATAAATAACACAAATATTACTTCTACCCGATTAAGTATCAGAATAATCCCGCATTCTATTGTTGATTGACATAATGGACATTAGTTTCGGCACTATTGACACCACAAAGGATGGCAAATGATTCATTATAAAAGTAACAGGGGGTGAAAAATTCACTCAACAATAGCCATAGTAACGACACAAAAGTGGGAAGTACAATGTGAAATGAAACGATCAAAACTAAATGGAATAGAATTCAATATTGAGTTCATCAAACTTTGGAAACGCATTCAAATTCCAAATACTTCAAATCGAAGTATCAAACTGCCAACCTCTTCTGCAAGGGGTTAGCTTTCTCTCAGGTGGCCTGTCTACACAAATCTTGTGTACTGATTATTCAATTGGTGAACGAAAAATCCCGCCAGAGTTCAACAATGAGACCGTCGGTCAGGGTGACCATCTCTCAACTCCAGATCCTGCCATACTCTAGTTTGAAACCTGCCACATCCTGGCAATAAGGAGTACTGTCGTTCGCAAAATATTGATATGAAGCAGAAAAAAAGTGGGCGCCAGAACTGAACCCTGTGGAACACCTACGTTTATTGAGAGAATATCAGACGATACTCCATCGACCACCACATATTATAGAGACCTATCAAACAAGAAGCTCTTCAACAAAGCACACAATTTAGGAGGGGAACCATAAGACGGCAGTTAAGAACTGAGACCCCGATGCCAAACTCAATCGAACTCCTTCAAAATTTCGAGTGCAACAGCTAACGTGAATTTTACGAAGGAATGCTGCAAAATATGTGACACATACGCCAAAACGTCACTGGTTGATGGCGAAACCCATATTTCGATCATCAATTGTGGTTTCGGTGGTGTAGTGGTTAGCATTCCGCCTATCAAGTGGAAGACCGGGGTTCGAATCCCTGCCGGGCCACCGTGCTGGGTAATCGCACGTTAAAAGGTAAGGCCTCGTTTATCCATTGCTCGCACAAGTTTCGACTTTTGAGGGGTTGACGTTCGTCAGCTGGTTAACGGAAACGAACAATTATTCCTGATCTCCCCAGATATTTGAAAAGCATCCGATGCCTAGGCAAACCATCAAACTCTGCAAGTTTGCCCATCCCAATAATTGGAATTGAGTTCTAGTAAATATACCACTAGTAACACATGTGGAAATGTCTTCTCTCAAGCATCCTGCACTGGTGTCTCCTGGTATTCGCCCATCCTCATATTTATGGATAGTTGCGAACGGTTTCAAGGTATCGTTAGGTTCCTTGAATTTACGCTATAAGGTAGACACGATTAAATTTCCACAAAATTTATTGTCTTCGCGACATGTTTCGGTACACTGTACCTTTATCAAGCGAATGTATTTAAACACTGTGTTTAAATACATTCGCTTTTAAACACTGTGTTTAAATACATTCGCTTGATAAAGGTACAGTGTACCGAAACATGTCGCGAAGACAATAAATTTTGTGGAAATTCAATCGTGTCTACCTTATAGCGTAATAACTATGGATTTCCATCAAGTAAAGGCCACCTCAGTCCAAAATTCCTTGAATTGTTGAATTATTACCTTGATTTCTAATTGCATTGTTTTTATTACCGCTATGACAATTTATTTCAAGAGCGCCCAATTTTTTATTGAATGGGAATGTAGGAAAGGGATTTATTTGTCTACACATGCTCTGAAAAACTGATGATATGTCGAAGCTCGAAATTTGATCTTAGCATCACAGTTTCTATGAAACTCATCATTCTGATCGAACGGACTGGATCAAACGAGAGTCGATCGGATGTTATTCCATGTAGATGGGAAAGCTCTTGAGCGATGAAACTAAAATACCCAAATTGAAAACGATTGCAATTTCTTGAAGCTACCGGTTCATTTCGTCATATTCCTGCATTCTTCTGCTAGTATGAATAAACCGAGATAGACCTATGTTGTTGTTGTACAGTCACGTTAAAAATGAATAGCCGAGAAATATAATGCAAATCAATGGAAATATTTTGAACTATTGGACATGACTTGAGAGGGGATTCTCAAGGGAAACCCCCTTCCCAATAAGTGCAGTCACACAATACCAGACATCATTTTTTTTCGGTTGAGTCCGAGATATGATTTTGACTTTTCAATCAAATGTACCATGGTGTAGAGTTAGAATAGAATAGTTTATTGGCCACGTGATACATTTTTACAAATATTTGTATCAAGTCAGAACACGAAAGTTATAAAATATATCGTCATATATACAAATATAACAATAAATATCACAATGTTTGTTAAACGAACAATCACAATAATGAAAATAATTAAACAATCAAACATCAAGCACCTTATGTTGAATATGAGAACAATCGTTACTCAATTGAAGTCACACGAATTATCTATGTTGCATAACATATATTTTTCTGAGGAATAAAAACAATGATTTGAAAAAAATGACTTCATTTTTTGCTTGAAACAGTACACACTGAGTTGTCAAATGTGACATGGTAATTTGTTATAGAATTCCAAATTCAATGAATTCTTCTGTGAGGTGCTCAGTCTGAATCTCTCAGCTCTAATCAGATTTCCTGATCTCGTTGGATATTCATGTTGTTGCGATTTTAAAATGTAGTTTAATCTATTTTTATGAATTTCAATCAATGTTTCATATATAAAAGCTGAAGGAAGCGGCATAATTTTAAGTTGATAAAAAAGTGGGCGACAATGATCTCTAAAGTTGACATTAGATACTAGACGAATAGCTTTTTTTTGCAAAACAAAAATTTTTTCAGAATGACAAAAATCCCGCCACAACACTATGCCATATACCATGTGAGTATGGAAGAGTCCGTGGTAAGAAGATTGAACTGCTCTGATACCGGCGAATTCTTTGATTCTACTAATCAATAATATTACGTTAGATAATTTCTTGGTCAGTTTGTCAACGTGACATGACCAGTTCAATCTATCGTCTATATGGATCCCAAGTAGCTCAAAACTTTTACCAGAGGTGTGATTAGTGTTTGTGGAAATCATGAGATTTTGATTTTTACCCTAATTAAGAAGAAGTATATTTGAAGCAAACCAGTTACCAGCAGACTTCATGTTGGCGTTGGCAGAAACAATCCAATCATTCACATCATTGTTTCACTGCACCAGAGTGGTATCATCCGCTGAAAGAAAATATTTTGTAGGAAATATATGGTAATATAGGTCATTTATATATAAAATAAACAAAATTGGCCCCAGTACAGATCCTTGGGGCACACCATATTTGACAGATTTCACATTTGATTTGATCCCATGTAATGCAACACACTGTGATCTATCGTTCGAATAGGATTCAAATGAATATACGTGTATTATAAATCAATAGCGGTCGATGCCGCATTTTTTTCAAAGATGGAATATGTAACATTCAACCTGATAAATTTCATCTCATGTCTGCATTCACTTGTCACAATATCGAATTCAGTGAATTTCTGCTTCATATCGTTTGTGAAATTGAATTATTAATCCTATTTTTAGAAAATTTATTGATCAGAACTTTGTGAATTGGTACTGAATTCAGTTATATCCTTGAATTGGCAAGCATTTGTTTCGCCTACTTGCTGTCATCCGCAGTGCCTGGTTGATCATTGAAAATGGGTGTTTCGCCAGTGTGTGTACGTTATTTCATGCACACAAGACAAAATATCATGAAACAATCATAAAATAAATATTTGCAATGTTGATTTCGGAAAATTCTGTCATCCGAGATTAATCTCAATCATGTTTCACAAGGATCGCTAAAAGTGAGCAATGGACTGGCCCTGCGCGAGAGAGACAAAATTTCAAACGGAACTAAATATAACGGCTAACGAACCGGTAACGTTTTATTGTCGTAAACTGGTGTTCGATCATAGTTATCACAGTGGTTGGAGGTTTCCGAGCTAGAGATTGAGTATATATATTCCGTATCCATTCGGTAGTGAGTTTGTATCATCAGGTCAAAGTAGAGGAACAACAGGCATTGAAACTTACTTCAAGGTCACGTCCAGCGATTGGAGTTGGAATATGACATCGGTAAATGTGACGGTACATGGGTACGTGTCATCAAGTCGACGCTGAGTCGATTCGGCGCGTTATCAGTAACCGCAGGGCGCTCGTCGTTTTTGACGTGTTTTCACGCATCGAAAAACAGCAAGTAGAAAACGACGTGTTTTGGTCACTTTTGACATAACACGTCAAAAACGACGAGCGCGCTGCGGTTACTGATAACGCGCCAAGTCGACCCAGCGTCGACTTGATGACACGTACCCATGTACCGTCACATGTACCGATGTCATATTCCAACTCCAATCGCTGGACGCGACCTCAAAGTGAGTTTCAATGTCTGTTGTTCCTCTACTGGTCAAAGATTTGAACAGTTCCCATATTCCGGTGAACATAATGCTGTCTGGCATGAGACTAAAACAGGTTGAAGAAGTACAAGAAAAGCTTTCTTTTTCATCCTTGAAGTAGGTGTGATGATTGTGAATGGAAATGAAAATTCACCTGAATCTATTTATTTCAATATTGAAATGATATATTACGTAACGAGGAGGATAAATAGCCAGTTAGGCAAAAGCGGAAAATTGTTAACACGAGACATCAGATGTATGGCTATAGAAATCCAGTCGTTTCATTAATCTCACTTGAAGCTATTTTTAAAGAAACACCTGTCGCGTTTAAAAGAAAACTGTACTATTCTCTGGGAAATTATTTTTCCTACAAACGTGCGTGATTCACCCTCTACCCGCACGCAATTCGGTTTGGAAAGTGTCATTTTCCCGCACTAGTGTGGGAAAAGTATATTACTTTATGAGGCGGAGAAGCATGACTTTTGAGGCGCCTAATAGAGGGCAAGTCAAGAAAAGTCGCTTCTTTGCCGAATAAAGTATACTATTTTTTCTTCAAACGTATCAATTTTCAACCATAAATAGTACAATTCATACGCTATTTTTACTCGAAATTAACTGTGACAACTATCAAAGTCGTCTAGATGTTAGAAATTAAAATAATTAAGTCGTCGGTGGGATTTGCGTCTCCCTGGTTACAGTTGTTTGACAGTTATTTTACGTTATTAAAGACAGCTTATTGTTGTTGCAACCGCAAGCGCAAATTTAGTGCGAAAATGGAAAACCTAAATGAAATTGAGTCCGCGGCTAATGATACAGTAGCACGTTTGGGGCCCCTTCAAGTCCGGAATAAAGTATCGGTTAGCATACAAGCACTTCCAAGAGTGGTGCGATACAAGAGGAGTACGGCAAGTTACCGAAGACGTTTTACTGGCATATTTTAATATAATGGGAAAAGAAAATGAATGGAAATCTTCTAAAATGTGGTCACGATACTCTATGATAAAATCCAAGTTAGTTATTAGAAAAAATGTGGATATAAGCAAATTTTTAAAGTTACGTGCCTTTCTGAAAAAGACAAGCGAAGGATATACTGCAAAGAAGTCTAAAGTTTTCACTAAAGACGAGTTTGATAAATTTCTGTTTGAAGCGCCAGATAAGTTGTATTTAGGATTAAAGGTGAAAAAATCATATTGCAAAGCATGTAGTATACTCTACTGAATTATAAAAATATTTCAGATTGTCTTGTTAATTGGGGTTACCGGCGCCTGTCGATGCGACGAATTGGTGAAAATGAAGACTGTGGACATTGAGGACAAAGAAAATGTAATAATTATCAAAATCCTAGACAGTAAAACACACTTCGCGTCGTTCGGGTTAACGGCAGTCGCGTGCGGGAAAGAATCACTTTCCGCACTTGTTAGGAAAATTACTATTTTGACTTTCCTCTTTCCCGAATCAATATCATCCGAAGACGTTTGATTCATTCAGAAAAAAAAATGAGGTTTTTTCCACAAACAGCTCTCCATTTCGCTTCATGTAGATATTACATATTTATTTGATTCAATTTTCAAATGCTTGGTAATGCTTGCGTGAGCAGAAAAGAGTGATTTCTATCTAGCTCAATGCCCGTCGTTGCCATATAGGCAGGGAAGTAGCTGTTTCAGATCGACTCTTTCTCCTCTTTTTAGTGAATGAGTCAAACGTCTTTGGATGATATACACGAACCTGTCAACAGAGAGTGTTTATAAACATTTTTTGATTTTACTTCTTTCATGGAAGACAAAAAAATTCCTCAAACTCCATTTCCTCAACAAAAATATCCAGGTTCCTGATTTATGAACGAAGGATGACTTCCTACCACCACACTGTATGAATCATCCTATTTCTTTTCGATCGGCATCCAAGTCCATCAGAGTAATAATACTCGGGAAGAGATCGCACTTTGAAACGAAGTGCTCTGCCTGCTTCGTAGAAAATGAAAAGAGCTTCCACCGAGTGAATAATAACTTCCATATGTGGGTGTTTCTAACAAATCGCCCTTTAATGGTAGTCTGGCAGGAAAATGAATAATAAAATAAGATAAGAGTAACATATCTTACTCATCTCATAGTAGATTTTCTTCTTGATTTATTCTTCCTAGCAATCTAATATATGGGTTCATAAATCTTTCTGTGCAAAGAGACGCCTTCCTTATTTTCAATACTCTCAGACTTGGGTGATGGAGTATTCGAAATAACTTGCGATATAAGAGATACGATAGAATGCAGGATAGTTAGTTCAACATAAAAAGATGGCATTATAATAATAAGCGAAGTTTCCAAGTTCACCTCCTGTAATTTTTCTTGTATACGAGCATCACTACTTGTTTGTTCGTGATGTTTTTCCAATTCAAGGTTTACGTTTGAGAAATTTGCTATTCGTTATTTTTTCATTTGGTTAACGTTTTCTTCATCTACGACCATTCCCCGCTATACAAAATTTCGTAAAGGTTCTGATTGATTCGCCTAAGTTTTCAAAAGCAAGCGAGATATAATTAATCATTGTGGTGAATTGCAACCTGAATTATAGTCCAGTGAACTGAAGCATGAAAGGGGTTTGGGCTTGCGAAAGGTCCGGTCATTCTGGCTTTTCTATATGTTGTTAGGACCTTAACCAATATCTGAACAGAAAAATTGCAATTTCCAAAGTGCTCTGCGAACAGCGGTTTACTCAATGAACCATGAAATTATGGGACTTTTTTCAGTTTTTGCTCAATAAGAGTGACTTTACCGGTCACGGTCACGGAGATATTGTTCAAAGACTGAAACAAGTCACAAAATTTCATGGTTTTTTGGGTACACTGCCGTTCGCACAGCACTTTGAAAATTGCAAATCTGGTTTTATAATAATGGTTCAGGTCCAAAAAACATGTAAAAAATCCAGAATGAGCCGAGCTTCAACAAGCACGCCAGATGTACATCTTGACTGGATTATTACTGGAAGTTACGATAATGAGGCAGAAAGATAACTCTATGGAGATCAATCAACATTTATATCGAGAATAATTCGGTTTTTCGAAGGAGCTGTATTACATTGAATTAGTGATATGTCTTACTCTCTATTTTGGTGGTAAGGCGTTTCAAATTCCAAGTTTCTAGGTATCAAATATATTGCATTCGAGACAAAGGGCCTCCGTTATGAGCTCCATCATTGCCAAGGAAAAAGTTATGTTTCGATGATGTCACTCTTGGAAATTCAGATGAATGTTGGGATGAAAATGTGAACTATATCAGTCATATATTCTTTTCACCGCGAAATTCAGGAAATATACAAGATCAGTCAGAACTGAAAATGAATAATTTTTCATGATTAGTATAAACAAATTGTATTCCTGGTTAGTTTACTTTGGAGTTAAGTTTTCGCCTAACAACTAAGTAACAGTTCAGTGCCTTGTCTTGTGCACTGCTTCCTGCAAAATATAAATATTTTTATTCCCGAATGGAATGAGTGACAGTCGCATTTATACTTTTCAGGAGGAGAAAAACGGTTTTGTTGAAGTTTTAACGCGAACAACACGAACACATACGTTAATTCATCATGCTCATAGAATTTTAATGGATCTTCACGAGAAAATGCCACATAAAATTCATTTTATCACAGAGAAATATATTTCAACCTCATTTCGAGTTGATAAACATAACAAAGTTTTTTTTTTTTCTCGGTAGTTTCCTGGGTTTATAACTTACTACAATCTGAAAAAATAAGAATCAATATTGAAATCTATACGAGTAGAAGGGCAGATTTTTTTCATTTTTATATATATATATATACGACGAGAACAACAAAGAGAAGAACAGTTCAGAAAATTGTTCTATGATGGAGGCAAGTAGCTACAAACCAGACCGACCGTTATTACCTGAAAGGACAAAGGGTCCGACAGCAGTAATTGATCCGACGGCTGATGGAACGGATCATGATCTTCTGAAAGAAGACTACACAATTTCCGGTTTATCGAGAAACAGAATGAACAATTTCTTGAAACTTCGTTCTTCCAAGAACAATAACGAAAATTATTGTGCCTGGACATAACTTGTGCAAAGATTTCAGACACAGCTACTCAAAGAGGACTGTTCTCCAACTTTTTCAATCAAGAATATCATTCTCCTGGAATCAGGGTGATTACGTATAAAACCGCCACCGTGTTTCACTAAACTACAAGTTTTAAACGAGTTTTGAACTTTCTTATCCAAATGAAGTACATCATAGTTATGATTGATCTCATTTCTTCCGGTCAGAAAATGATTTCCAAATGTTGAATTGGTATTTCCAATAAACACATTATGATCCTTTATTCTTCTGGTGAAGGATTTCTACGTCATACCGATATAAACTTTGGGGCGAGAGGCACATAATCTTTTTTCACTTCTCGAGAACCCATCAAATGAAAACGGAAAAACCCGAACTCGACTGTCGAGTTCAGAGGTCGAAACTCAATCATCACCTAGAAGATGGCAAATGAGACTTTGCCGAAACGTTGTGACAATTATCCTTCAGAGGATAAACCACAGAACACGGAATGAAACCCGAAACACACAATTCATCATACTTCGTTCAGCAGTAATTGATCCGACGGCTAATGGAACGGATCATATTGGCTATAATTCACGACAGAAAAACTGTTTAAAAACTAGCAACTAGTTTTCGAACAACAGTTGCAAGCAGCAATTGGACTCGTTATATCCAGAAGGAACTGTTTTTCAATTGACGCAGCAACTTTCTGTGGTAGATCAAAATTCTGCGTCCCCAACATGGGTAAAAACAATCAGAGACTATGGAGATTCGATCTTGGTCACTTAGACAGGAAATAGGCAGCAAAAATGTTTTTCCAGTCATGTGTTCCCCAACCTAATTCATACGGATGTCGTAGCTCCAATCACACATTTTTTTGTTACTTATACATAATGCAGAAAGATGGCAGACGTGGAATCGTAGATCATCCATATTTTTATGAGTATTTGCGGCTTGAACTATTATTTTCCGTATAAACTCATCAGCTTTCTGTCAATGTTTCAATCAAACCATTGTGTCAAACTGACAAATAGATATCTGCACACAATGTCTGCATCTACTTTACTCTCCAGAAAAAAAAACTTCGTCTTACCATTGTCAAGTTAACGGAAATATCGACATCATAGGGTAGATGGCGCCACAAAAAAGCTTCAAACACTGTCGTAAGTTAGTATAATTATGATTTATCAAATTTCAGGGGTGTCTGGCAGAGGTTTGAAACCGTAGTAAGTGTATAACGATGGATGATATCATTTATAATATAATTCCGAAGGAAATTTTAAAGAACTGTGCTTTATACTTTGACAAAACTGAGTCAATATTTTATACACCTTTGCTACCTGGTATCTAACCAAGTAATCATCATCCAAACTTTGTAGTCACTGATCGTTCCGGGCTCGTGTTGAAGAAGTAAACTCTCAGCTTTCATGAAATAACGGTCTTTTGCTCTATTTTCTAATCGGATTATTGTTTGGTACTGGATTAACTCGGGATATACCCCATAAAAAATAACCTCTTTATGGATAGAGATCGGGCTGCCAGAAATTCGGAATAATTATAATTCTTAGACTGTCAATTTCAATAACAAAAATAATTATGTCTGGGAACTTGCGCATGAGTTATATGCAGGGTGCAGGGCCCCTAGAAAAATGTTCTACTCCAACTACTTCAAATGGCATACCATGTATGAGACAACGTGTGAAAGTTCTCAAGAAGCCTTTTTTTCCCAATTCAAGATCGTATAAGAAGCTCTGATCAAAATGACGGCGTTGGGTTAGAATATAACTCGAAATATTTTCGAATTTAGCACCGGCAAAAATAACAATGCGTACAGATGTCGCCCATAAGCTTTTGTCAGTTTTGTCTGAAGCTGAATTTGCACTCAGTGGAAATGTGCAGTCGGGTTCTTCCGTTTTTATTTGATTGGCTAGTGAGAAAATATTTTGTGGCTCTTGTCCCGAACTTTATATTGGTATTACGTACAGATCCTTCACCAGAAGAATAAAGGAACATAAATGTGTTGATTGGAAATACCAATTTAACATTTGCAAATCATTTTCTGACCGAAAGAAATGAGATCAATCATTACTATGATGTATTATTATTTGGATAAGAAAGTTTTAAACTCGTATAAAACTTGTATAGTGAAACCCGCGTGGCGGTTTTATACGTATTCACCCTGATTTCAGGAGAATGATATGTTTGATTGAAAAAGTTGGAGTAAACAGTTTTTTTCGAGTAGCTGTCTATGAAATTTCTTTATTGTTGTTGAGAGAACTGAGTTTCAAAAAATTGTTCATTCTGTTACTCGATAAACCAGAATTTGTGCAATCCGCTTTCACATGAATATCAATATATCTACTGAATATACAGGGTGTAACCGAATAAGTGTAAAACATTTAAGGAGGTGGTTCCTCATCGAAAAAAAGATAGGATCTTTCATAAAAAAGAAACTTCATTGGAGCATCCCTTGTTGAGATACAGCTTCTTAAAGGGGGTATATAAAATTTTTATAATTTTTTTTTCCACAAGCTTTGAATATTAATTCAATTTCGAAAATTCACAAACTGACAGCGTCATATCGCTAATAGCGACCTACTAGATGGATTAGTTTCGTATTTTCGCATTTATGATGATGTATCTCCGTAGTTGTTCGTAAAATATTTTTTTGCTGCGAACTGGTTTATTGTGGGCAAAAAACCCAAGAAACATTTTTTGTTGAGAATGAAACAGGCTGTCGCAAATGAATTTTTAAATGATAAAGAAATAATAAGAAAAAAGTTGCATTGGAAAAAAAATTTTTGGGGTTGCGTTTTCCACCCCTTACAACCATGGGTAAAAAAAAATGAATTACTGGCTAAGTGTCTTTTTGGAAGTACAAAACGTCCGGTTGATTTCAATATTGTAACTTTTTAAGTGCTTGTTAAAAAAATTGTTATACAAATTTCATGTAGCCTCTTTCAGGAGGATGATCCAATGAAGTTTCTCTATATGAAAGATCCTATCTTTTTTTCAATGAGGAATCACCTCCTTAAATGTTTTACACTTATACAGTTACACCCTGTATAATCGATGATGAGCTCTATTATCCAAATTGACCACCAATCCTGTTGAGATAACAATATTTGTCATAAATAACAAAATTCTTGATTATGACGTAATTCGAGCTGAAAAAATTGAAACCTCTCTAAATCTCCAGCCGTGATGCTTTTCTGGCAGAGGAAAACGATATTGCTTGGCAAAGGACTCAAATTCGACTTTTATTAAACTCCGGATCGGCGTATATCATGTTTACTAAAAAAAACTGGAGGAATTCCAAACAAAAATTTCAATATCCCATGAAATGAAATGCCAAGTTATTGTAAATAAAAGAGATTACATGGGGGCAGATATGTGCATCTACCAGATACTTCTTCATTCTGACACGATATCGCTACAAAATAGACAATAATGTTCGACTTTTTATGTCTTTGGCATATCTCTTTCGGTTTTCAATACGAATCTTTTCTTGTGGTTTGCATTTTGCATTGAGAACTCTCAAAGCGAATCATATTATCTGAATTATTTATTGCAAAAATGAAGTTTCAATTTTTCATTATTGGGGTGATCCGAATTCATTTTCTCTCTAGGTTGCAGGTAGGGTGTCATCAAATTTTATTACGACTGATTTGAATTCCAACCAGCCTCTAATCCATCTCTGGAATTGCGCTATCAAGAAATCTCCTTCCTGTGTAGAGAGTGTATAACTCACAGAGAAAAACACTTCTTTTGAATGACCAACGACTGAAACTCCTTCCCACATCAAGTGAAGGAGACCTCTGACAGCGGGCATATAATACGGCAAAGCCGTTACAAATGAGCCGCCGCGAACGAGAATCGTCTTGCAGAGAAAGCTGCAACCCCGACAGAAATCAGAATTTCTTCGTTTCGACCCGCCATCATCAGTGTTATTCGGCAGGATTTGGGTGTTATCAATTTTGAACTGTCTTTACGGAATATAAATCTGGTGTAGTGCTCAACCCGTTGTCGCAAGAACCCTTTCACATTCAAAATAAAAAGTCGATTCTCACCCCGTGAGAATTCATGTTTTTTTTTGAGTAGGTATATCCTGCCGTTTATATCCATATTCCTCTTCACTCCTTCTCAATGCTTCAGTAACCTTTTTTCATCGTCGTCCAACAAAAAATGTTGCTGTTTCTGAATTATTCACCCCTCATGAAAGCATTAGTCGATGCAAAAACTGCCGGATACATCAGATAACGACAGCCATTAGTATTCAAATAAATGTACAATCGCTACGTCAATAATAGAATTCATCAAATCTGCATACGAATGAGAATCATAACTTTTTTGCAAGAAATGTATGGCGGAACTTATATCTGTGACGAATGCAAAGAAAAAGCACACGGCTTTATGCTGCCTTATGCTAATATCAATATTTACTAATGTACTCCTGCGAAATTGCATTTGGAATATACATGAGCGAATTTCAAGCTTCGTTGAAAATGTAAAACGATGTACTAAACATGCTGGGGTTATAAAGATCCCAGATATAACAGAATAAAAATTCCAACATGACAGATATAGCCTAGAGCTATACAGCGATACAGTTCTTTGATATAGTTCTCCTAGATCAGAATGATTTTATTTTTGATGCGATTATTTGAACTTTCGGACATTCTCAAACTTTCGAAGTATTCTTTGCGATCTTCCAATGCTAATTCCTTCAGAAGACAATTAGTAGCTCCTAATTAATCTCTTCTAAGGATACATTTTCTCTTATTGACACAAATTTCCTCATCCACCTCTTCTAAAACAGCCATTGTGATTAGCTTAATCAGTTCATTTCCTCTATTGCGTTGCAGCCTGTTAATCTTGCAAAACACCACTCACTTGTGTACAGTATACTAAACCGAATGCGAACGATTTCTGTATGCAGTAGCGTGTAGAAGCCCCTACATTACTCGCTACTCTACTAAATCACTAGCCTAGTCCGAACCAGGCTTAGGGAGAACTACATTTGCATTTTCTCGAAATCTTGTTGGATAAGAATGTAGTATATTCATATTTATCATATACTGTCATTGAGAATGGTTGCTAAGTTGTAATTGTTTGAAAATGGATGAATGGTTTTTGAGTGTATTGTCAGATTAACATTATGTACATGATAATGTCAAGTATTTGAAATATGTGAGATTAAAATGAAGTTTATGTATAAAATTTTCTCGTAAGAGTTATTTAAAACAGATAAAACGTGGTTTAAAAATTCTCAGGTTAGGAAACAGACAAATGACATGACAATTGAAAGGTTTGATTCGTGACTTATGACAATTGAGATTTACGGTTTTGGTCGCTGCTTCTAAAAACATCATCCAACTTGCTATGTTCAAAAAAGAGAGTTATTAATTATGGAAGTATTAAAGTTATTTGAATTATTATTTTTGTCAATTTGAAGTGAAAAAGAGTGAATCTCACTCAGATGATTGAGATCTGTTCTTTTATTCAGGCAATGATCAATTTCGGTGATGAAGGTCATCTCCATGAACAGCCTCTTGGTCAAGTTGCATTCCTCAGTTAGAATTTTAATGTTATTGTAATTCATGTTATGTCCTGTGTTTTTTACTTACGTGTTCCCCCAGAGCACAACGTTCTGGATGAAGTCTGGAGTCACTTTTGTGTGATGTTATTCTATCTTTCAAATTTCTTGACCAATATATATTTATATATATATATATATATATATATATATATATATATATATATATATATATATATATATATATATATATATATATATATATATATTTTGTTAGAATTCGAACATGGAATGTGGTAGACCACTTGTGATTGTGACAGCAAGGGAGTTTCATCTTTTAGTTTACTGAGATTTGAATTTATTGTAAGAACTGTTTTATTTGCAATTTTTATTTAGGGAAAAATTCTAGACTTGTGCTAGTCTGGAAGATATGTCAGTAATATATGGTCATGAAGTGAAAAAACATGGGATTGGGGTCACATCTTTCTCATTACAGTGTAATTGAAAGAATTATGTGTAAGTAATATTATTTTTGTTAATTGAATTATGGTTATCAATGGTTGAAGTACTGGAGACGATCTTTTTCAATAGTGCGGGAGGATGAGGATTGTATATGAACAAATCATATGAAATTTTAAAGTTTTTTTCATGGAAATTTGAATCAGAAATACAGAGTATCCGATGCCTCATCTGTTTGACCAAGTTTACTTTTATAGACTGTTTATGGTATGAGTGATAATTCATATATCTTCCACTGCTTATAGGTCTTCAATACCAGTCGATGATTATTACCTCATTATCCTCAGTACGGTGAAACTTCGTGTCTAGGAAGGGAACGCTCTGTTCCTCGTCCTCACATTCTATTGTAAACTGTATATATGGATCATAACTATTGAAGACATCAAACACTTCCGTAGTTCCGTCATATGGGAGAGCTATATTTTTTTTTACCTTTTAACTTATTTTTCATCAAAAAATATGTGGATGACTTAATTATATTATTTGTCGCTATTGACTTTCGACGTTTCGCCAACATCTCACTTGGCATTTTCAAGAATGTTACTGCTCCTACTTGGTGCTAGCAACGGATAAACTCCCAGAAAACCAATTACCAAAAATTTGTATGTAGTGAATAGATTTGAACCCCGAAAATGTAAACAGTTTTGAGAAAATGGAAAATTCGAACTGAAATTGAAATAAATGTTGAGAATCATGATTTTCAAGTTGAAATTTGAATAGAAAGTTGCCCAGGCTAGTTGCGATGTCGATAAGTTGAGAATTGTAAACAAGATTTTGAAGAAAATGGAAAATTCAAGTTGAGAATTGTAAATAATAATGTTGGGACGCATATAACCTTCTTTATTTTTTCCTTCTACATTTCCTTTTTCCTTTCCAGCTCAGTCGGTTTGCGAAGACATGAGATTGTCTCGGCTCTCAGGGGGGTTGCAGCTTCAGGAGTCTCTTGATGTCAATTTTTTTTATATTTTTGTAATAAAGAAAATAAAATTAATTCTGTTTTCTTTTATTAATTTATGTGAAAAGTTCATCGAAATCGATTCAGACAAAAAAAACAATTGAGGTTGGGAAAAATATTATTTTCTCTCTGAATTTGAGAAAGAATTTTATCTTTTACCTACCCTGAACTAGGAGATAGCTACCTTATTTCACTTTCAAACAATGTTATTTCTCTAAACAAAATTTTATCAATTTCCCCTTTTTATTAGCAAATTTTCAATCATATATATATATATATATATATATAAACAGTTGAATGCTCCAATAATTCCCAATTTGAATAGGATGCAAAGTGTCAACCAACGGACAGCTGTTTCGGCCTTTGGGCCTCATCAGCGTTGGGCAGACAATCCATGATCATAAACAATTTGGGAAATCTCAGAGCATTCAAAGGGATAGTCTCATGAAGAGTAAGCGAAATGTATGTGAAGCCACCTAACGGTTTAGGTGCGACACTCCAACAGTTAGGTGGCTTCACATACATTTCGCTTACTCTTCATGAGACTATCCCTTTGAATGCTCTGAGATTTCCCAAATTGTTTATGATCATGGATTGTCTGCCCAACGCTGATGAGGCCCAAAGGCCGAAACAGCTGTCCGTTGGTTGACACTTTGCATCCTATTCAAATTGGGAATTATTGGAGCATTCAACTGTTTTTATATATATATTGTATATTCGAGTTCTTTGTATTTTGGTGGCAAACTGTTTTTCAGTTAACGCAGCAAATTTTTGGGGAAGATGAGAAATCTGTCCTTCTACGCTTGCATAGAAGAAAATCAATTCTTACTTTTCTCAGATTGTGGTAGCTTTTTTTATGACACACACCCCCCAACCTGAAATATTGAAGAAACCTTTGGTATTCCAAACAAAGTTAAGGATCTTTTACGATCCCAACTTCATGGACTCGGGACCGCCGGCTATACGTCCCCTCCAAAGGACGGCATATCCTCAATATATCTTGTGCTCATTGATATATTTCCTGCTTTTCAAAAACCGCTATTTTAGGATTTAGGGATTTTCAAGGTAATGTTCTTCATCAGCTAGAGAGATGCAAATACACCAAATTTCTTAGAATTTTTTATTCCACCCTACCATACTTTCTGTTTTCGTCTGGCATAAAAGAAGACTATCATGGGGTCATTCGTAGAATTACTGGACTAGTGGAAATTTTAAGGATTTCACTTTATGATGATGATAAAACTGAACTGATCACTAGAATGGTTATTCCAATACTTCATAGCCTTTTCCAAATAATTCATTTTCACCACTTAGTGGAAAGTATGGCTCCAACATTTTATCGTTTCAGACGCAGTATATTATACATCAGAAAAATAAAATGGAAGCTCATTGAGGCAAGGGAAATGAGGAAAAGCACCATCTTCTTTCCTAATATTCATCTCTTTTGCAATTCACAAAGTCCTTCGAATTTAATGAATATCTTTTCCGTTTAGGTAAACATAATGTTTGCTCTTTGATACGCAAAATAAGTTCATATCGTGATGGAATTCCAATGGAAAACATCTTACGACATTTCTATTGATGAATGGGCATGATTCTCATTTGCGATTCTCTAACAGACACATTCGAGTACGTCGGCTGATTGGTTTACATAAAAAAATTGACGCATAATGAACGTACCGTTACTTCACAGAATCATGGACCAGTTTTAATTCATTAATGTGATCCACAATGATTCAAATGTTTAGGAATCACAAAAATCACTTCCTTTCAACCAATGCAAATTATGAGTTCCACCATAGTTATCGCTGTGTAGGAATTCACACGTTGAAAGGTAAGGCTTCGTTAATCCATTGCTCTTACGATATTTCCATTGATAAATGGGCATGATTCTCATTTGCGATCCTTCAGCAGACACATCCGAGTACGTCTGCTGATTGGTGTACATAAAAACATTGACGCATAATGAACGTACGATAACTTCACCGAATCCTGGACTAGTTCTTATTTAATAATGTGATCCACAATCAAATCAAATCAATTTTATTTCCAGAGACTTTACAGCGTGGAAAAAATCAATTATACTAAAATATAGAAGTATACAAAACAATACAATCACATAAACATAAAATAGTAAAGATATGAAAATGTCAAGTGTGATAAATATAAATAAGCGAGTTTGAACATTGATATTATTCAATATAATCGTAGAAATACCTATATAAGTATACAACAGTATAAAAGTTAAGATATATAATATATCATAAAATAATAGAACGTAAACTTTCACGGCCGGAGGTAACTGATTCTTGGGTGTTTTCCGGGTTTGATGGCCGTGGTCCACAGGTTTTTATTCCTGACGTGTCGCCTACGACTATGGTAGGCATTATCAAAGTCTGTGAGGTAACGGACGCAATGATCTCGTTCGCACAGTAGATACTCAGTATCTACTGGGATTTAAGGGTTCAACACAACCCCTTTCCAGATACTTAGCAAACACCCTCCAACCTCTAGTAGAACAGTGTTCGTCGTATATCCAAAACTCTTTTCATTTCATTTAAACACTCAAAACATTCAACCTCCGACCAACAGACATTCTCGTGAGCTTCGATGTAGCATCTCTTTTCACGAATATTCCTTAAGCTGAAACCTTGAGTGTTTTAGAAACCAAGCATCAAATCTCTAGAGACAATCTCAACCTCATCAACCATTGTATGTCCAGTACATACTTTCTATTTCAGGGCAAATTCTACAAACAAGTGAAAGGAGCTCCGATGAGTTTCCCCCTCTCCCCAGTTCTTGCAAACCTCTACATGGTGGACTTCGAAACCAGAGCCATTGACACATCTAAACTCAAGCCCACTTGCTGGCTCAGATACATGATGACATCTTTGCCATTTGGCCTCATGGGTTTGAAACCCTACCAACATTCCTGACCGACCTTAACACCATTCACCCCAACATACAATTCACTATGGAAATAGAAAAGGACGACTCCCTCCCATTCTTGGATGTTCTCATCAGGAAGTCCAACAATTCTTTCACTCACACCGTCTACCGCAAACCAACCCATACAAACCGGTACCTCAATGCCAAGTCTCATCATCACCCAGCACAATTGAATTCGGTTCTGAATTCTCTCATACATAGGTCCTTCAAACTTACCGATAACCACAATAGATCCAATGAAATGGAAAAGCTCAAATCCGCACTTACCCAGAACGATTTTTCCGATTCCCAAATCCACAAGCCTATTAAACTCCAGCAAACCCAAGATCTTCACCCTAGACCCCCGAAGGACGAACCTGAACGACAAAAAGCTTTCCTTCCATATATTCATGGTGTTTCTGATAAAATAAGTCGAATTCTGACACGACATGACATCAAAACCATTTTCACAGCCAACAACCAAATATCCACCTACCTTCGAACACCCACAGACACAATCCCCAATGAAACCCAAGGAATATATGAAATACCATGCTCTAACTGTCCCAGAACATACATCGGCCAGACTAACCGACGAGTGTCCTGTAGAGCATATGAACACGAACTAGCAGTCCGTAATTCTGACACAAACTCAGCATTATTCCAGCATCATCTAGAAACAGGCCACAAAATAGATTTCAAAAACACCAAAACCGTTGCCACAGCCAAAACCCTCCAAACCAGAATTACCCGTGAAGCCATTGAAATCGAAAAACGTCCCAACTGTCTCAATAAACGCGACGATTCTCAAAGACTCCCCAATACCTGGAAACCACTCTTGGTCCGACATACTCCTATTTACTCCGACTTGGGAACTAATCCGTTGGAACCTCCCATCGACCGTCCGATACCTGACCCTGCCATAATTACTAATTAAGATGAGGATTGACGAATGACCGTTGGAAATAAATTTTCAGAGTTCCAAAGATCGCCGCCCTCAGCGCAACCAGTCCGTTTCAAGAATTTTTCAAATGGCGAATAATTGTAGGAATCTATATTGGAAGGTAATTCCTCCGTTCACGAGAGGTCGCTGATAGCTGATCAAATACAGGCGAGCCAAACAACAAACAAATAATAAACTCGATTTCAGAAGCAGTGAACAAACTGCAACTGCAACGAATAATATAAGGAATACATTGGGTGAAACGTGAAACCCTTGCGTGAACGGTAAAAGGTAGAAGGCATGATAAACAGTGGCTACAATATTAGCTGCTGTGCTGTTTGTCGCGGGTCAAAAATATTATTAGAGTTCTGAAAAATGTATTTTGTATAGCTGATAAAAAAAACATCATTTCGTTTATTTTTTGTTTTCGGATAGGTATAACGTGAACAGTAGGTCGACTGTTAGTCTCTGAACCGTATAGAAGGGAACGATAACTCCCGGTCGGCGTATACCACGTAACAGGAACAGGTACAAATTATATTTTTTGTTGTTGGTGGGGTCTCGGCTGTCTGCTAACACTCGGCTCTCGCGGAGAGTGAATTTGTGTTCACGTTTTCTTTACGGTGCCGGTGGTGTGGGTAATATTCGTGCAGACGGTGCAGGCTGATGATAGATGATAACATTGTACTTTTTCTTTATAGGTATAATAAAATGTTTATTAATTAACTCGCTTATATTAATCAGCTTGACTTGAATTAACAATGTAATAAAATCTTCGACATCAAGTTTAACCCACTTGTAGACGTCCGAATAATTTGAAATTTGGCAGGTGTTCTTAATTCCAGTGACAATGCATTATGAAATTTTTGTGGGAGAAAGAACAAAATTGCGGCTCCATATTGGCGATATTTAATTATGATCCGAATCGAATCAAAATTGGTATCTAAGGATTTTCTGGGTCGGAAGTTAAGATTATTTCGTCAAAATTCAAAATGGCGGCTCCAATATGGCGGACGAGTTCAGTAATTATCAACCGATTCTAATCCAAATTGGTATTTGGGGAATTTCTGGGTCGAAAAGATTATAATTCTTCAGTTAAAATTGAAAAATTCGAATGGCGGTTTTGAGAATGTTGTAAAATTTCCAAAATATATTTAAAATCGATTACGAGATATGTCAAGACTAAATTATAGAAAATGAATATTATAAAAAACTTTTTTGAAAACGCTTAGATTTAAATGTCGTAAACAGGATAGAGCGCGATAACAAGGTTAGCATCTTCAGGAGAAGTAAATTGATAATCGAATCAATTTACCTCTACTGAAGACGCTAGCCTTGTTAGCGAAACGCGCGTCGAGTGCAAACAAAATCAGTTTGGTGTTAGCGTAATTGATGTCTAAAAAAGTTTGTAGTAAAAAGAAAAAAATAATTCTGATCCTGGTTATTAAAAAATTAAGAGCGTAGAGCGCTCAACAATCATTGCGAAAATGTATAGTTTCCTAGCGCTCTACGGCTTTTACTCAAACTCTTCGTTTTTGAATAACCAGGAATAACATTATTTTCCCTTTTTAGTGTTTTCGAATATGAGAGTGTTTTTTGAAAAGTTTTGTTTATAATATAATATAAATACATTTTTGCATTTTATAACAACCTGCTAATAAGTGTCCATGTGATTCCGTATTTTATGTTTATTACGAGGATACTTTTTCGGGGGATGGGGTTGGTTACCAATCGTTACAAAAAAATTTCTTTTAACAGAATTGTAAAGATATTCGAAAGACCTTTAAAACAAGGTGCCTCTCGACCTACTTTCCCTATCTCCTTTCCCCCCTCCGAGGGGGTGCGTACTACAAAAAATCTGAGTAGTCTGAAAGGTGTCTCCTTTCAATTATAAATCGACAGGTCTCACTTTTTATATTCAAAAACGGCTCTGTTAAGTTTTAGTTGTTACACACTGTATACAAAATAAAAAATGCCTACTCCAAATATAGCGGACAATTTTTCTGATTTATGGTGCGATTCTCTTCAAAATTAGTATATAGAGTTTATTGTTGAATTGAACTGGCCGATACTTGATGAAAATCCATATTAACAAAAATATATTATTATTACAGTTTCCAAGATAAATCTTGAAGAAGCTATTTTAATAGCGAAACATGTGTCGCGGTTTTGTAAACCCATTTTAAGTGAAAATCATACAGGAAACTGTAATATATTTTTGTTATAGAGTTTATTGTTGTTTCTTTTTTATGTTCCTGACTTTACCTAAACTGCATTTGTTTCTTCTCTGAATTATCCAGGCAAATTGGAACGTTTGATAGGTCAGGTAGAAAATGACTATTCGAAAAAAAACATGATACCTACATTGTTTTACTTTTTGAACGTGGTTTCAGGTTTTAGAGAATCATTGAAAACCTTATTCTCAGTAGGTTGTGTCTATTTCACTGACTAAACAATTGTTTGCGGAATGGGTAGTAAAATAACGAAATATTTCTCTCAAATTCCATATTTGGTTCGAACTAAGAATATTCCTGTGAATTTTTTTTTCCGAAAATACTCCCCTTGACCACCTTTCACTCGCTTCTGATTTTTAGGAAAAATTTGCGGAATGAGCAGTAAATAATGAAATAAGTTTCTCAAAAAACATTTTTCGTTCGAACTAAGAATACGCCACCTACATTTTTTTCTCGAGAAAATTCTTGGAATTTTTCGGAAAAATTTGCAGAATGTAGTAAGTGTTTTCAAAAATCCCTCAATAGTAATGAAGTGTATTTTATGATGCCGGACGAATAATAATACTGCTTGGTCAGTTTTTCAATAACATAGTGCGTAGGGTAACTCTTCATATAATTGTCAAAGCACGACAACACAGTAAAGGAGAACGACACCGTCCAAAATCCAAAATAACGTTTGTAAACATATCGATTGTTATTGAATCGGGTCGTTGCAATTCGATCCCCCTAAAATCCTACCCTGAGCCGCGATCTGCGATAACATGACGCGCACCAAATCCGCGCATCGTAAATTATGATCTATTCCTATCATATTTCGGATTTCGAATATTCGAATTAGTCTTCTTGGAGTTTCCATTAGACTATTAGCAGGTGTTTCTTGTGTGTGATTTTCTTGTACAAGTGCTCTTGCTGTGTTTCTGGAACATCCAAATTGGACTTTATTATCACGTGCATTTTGTGTGTGATTTCGTGTTTTTATTTTGAAGTTTTTTCTGTGCGTGGAAAATGCCTCGAAGTATCAATCGACACCCCAAAAGAAACAAAAAGGCAAAAGTTGCCAGGCTGCGTTGGAAACTAAATAATGAAGAAGAGATAAGGTAATAATTTACAATAAAGGAAAATTGATAAGATAAACAGAGTGTTATTTATAATATCTTTTGTAGAAATTTCAGCAACTGAAACATAGTAATCTAGTAGAGATCGTATATTTCTGTAGGCTATGATAATGATGTACTACCTACTTCATGGCTAACAAGTGGCATGGCCCAATGTCAATAACTATGTTTTCCCTGAATTGTCACTTCAAACGGAAATTATTTCTCACTTGAATCCAGATCTAACTTGTGTGAAGTTAGCGTCGGGCGCCAGCGCCCAAATCTAGCGCCCACCCCCCACTCCTGAGTCCGGTTTACACCACACGAGAAGTGGACTGAGGTATTGTGGAGATCGCCAAATCGACTCGGAGGTCTCTTGTGTTCGTTTCATTTCGATCAAAGAGTGATGGAACATGAGCAAATCATTGCCATACACTTAATAATTAAAAAGAACAACTTTGTGATATATTTTTCATAATGATGGACTGTGTACACACACTCAGAAAAATGTTTTTGAAGGAGTTTGGAAATATATATATATATATATATATATATATATATATATATATATATATGGTGCGTATATTTATTAGTATAACTCCACAAATTTTCAGCCCTTCAAATTATCGGCGTCAAAGTAAAAATGGCGACAACCCCTAGAAAGAATTATTTTTTTCCTAAAAAAGAGTTCATGAGACAGATTTTGAGATGATGCAGAATGTTCAGTATATATAGTAGTATAACTCCAGAAATTTTCAGCCCTTCAAAATATCGGCGTCATAGTTTAAATGGCGACCACCCCAAGAGGGAATATATTTTTTTCCTGAAAACGAGTTTTTGAGACACATTCTCATGAAGTGCACCATGTTGAATATATTTAGTAGTATAACTCCAGAAATTTTCAGCCCTCCAAAATATCGGCGTCATAGTTTAAATGGCGACCACCCCAAGAGGGAATATATTTTTTTTCCTGAAAACGAGTTTTTGAGACACATTCTGATGAAGTGCATCATGTTGATTATATTTAGAAGTATAACTCCAGAAATTTTCAGCCCTTCAAAATATCGGCGTCATAGTTTAAATGGCGACCACCCCAAGAGGGAATATATTTTTTTTCCTGAAAACGAGTTTTTGAGACACATTCTAATGAAGTGCATCATGTTGAATATATTTAGCAGTATACTACTACTAGTTATACATTGGCCAAAATAAAGCTCCTTACGAAAAGAGCCAAGTGCTCAATTTATGAACATGCCAAAAAAGCTAGCCGA
Organism: Zygogramma bicolorata; assembly: GCA_032362365.1. Lineage (NCBI taxonomy): Eukaryota > Metazoa > Arthropoda > Insecta > Coleoptera > Chrysomelidae > Zygogramma > Zygogramma bicolorata. The sequence goes on from JAVJAQ010000137.1 coordinate 5,279,454, forward strand.
AATGTTGATATTTTGCGTAAAGATCTGAGAAATGGACTGCATCATGTTTTTGGTGATCACACCATTTGTCGTCAGGAAATTTGCAATACTGTTGGAGATATCACAAACAATCAAATACCTGATTTGAAATCTACAACAATATATAACCACCTTTATGGTAAGAAGAACTGGCAGATATAAACATTTTTTAATTTTGGTTACTTGAAATATTTCTACAATTTTTGTTAATTACTTTTTTAATGAAAAAAATGTATGTGTGTATGGTAAGAATCACCCTGTATACCTATAAACCATTTTCTGTTTTTTAGGATCACTTGATTTACTTGTGAGAAAAGCACACTTATTAATTGAAAATGAAAATAATAACCGAGCAGAGCGACTTATGAATATCGTCTCAAGATTCAATCAAGGCAAAAGACTCAATCTTATTCAGAGGGGATCTTATCAAAGAAGAGTACATTTGGCAGGACTAAGATACAATGAAACGGCAAATTGGCATTCCACATCTTACAAAGGTGTTGTTGGATGCAGTCCAGGAAAATATTTCAAGGAATTTATGCAAAAGAATGCAAATCGTCAAAAATCAAAAGCTTGTAAACGTCTGTTTTCAAGTGATGAAGATGGCCACCAACAAAAGAAGAGGAGGATATCTCATGAAATTAATAGAGACTATGGTCCAAATGCTGAGGAGCCTGAACCAAATGAAGAAAGAATTCAACAAGAAGTTGATGACGTTTTGAATATGTTGCAGGTATAGTAGTGTAATTCATTTTCATTTTTCCAACATTTTATCGTAACTTTGTTGATAAGGTTAGTGAAGAGGAAAGAAATCGAATACAAGTGGAGTCAGTTGGGCAATTTGGAAATCAGGTGTTTGAATGTGAAAGGAAAAATCGATTAACAGCTTCGATGTTTGGATGTTTGAGGTTGCCTAGTTGTGGTTAATTTGAATATTGTCAGTATAGTTATTATTTATCATTTCTCTCAACATATTATAATGAATTGAAGGGCAATGGGGAAACCATACAGCTGCATACATTGTGATTTGTAATTCATAATAATATTGAACTTGAGAAAGTTGTCCCGTTTATCTCTCAATAATAATTATTATTGTTGTTTACTATTACCATTTTTCATTATAAATGAAAAGTTGTTGTCACTTCCTATGACTCTTGTTCTATTTTTGTCCATTTATATAAGTGAATATTGTTATTGTTTTTTTTTACCTGCCTTTATTCAAATGTTGCTCATTTTCATTCTTGCATAAGGCATTATCAGAAAACCTACCTAAGATGAAAATTTTTCTACACTTGCTACTTGAAAATTTGTATTACCAATATTTCAATCCTAATTATTATTATAATGATTTACTTTTATTATTACTAATAAGGCAGTTTTTCCTTCCCTTCGTGTAGCAGAATATTTTGCATACCGCTATTATGATAAAAGGAATGAAAAAATGAGAAAACATTATTAATTATACCCCCCAAGGTCTATCATCTATCTCTATGTTATGCTAGAACTTTTTTTTAGTAGATATATGTATCAAAAAATGTTTGTTGAATTAGTTTACCTCCATTCATGACAAGACAGCCTCTGTGGAATTACTTACCTACTATTGGTGTTGAATTTCAGTTTTCATACCCCTTTTTATTTTGAATGATGTATTTTCATTATTATTAATACAATTATTTTTGTAACTGAGATGTCACTTTTTATGATTATTATTGATATTATTGTCATAAGTAGTATGGTATGTTTTATGGGAGATATTTTTTATATTTTGATTAATAAACAACTACCTATTATTATTATAGTATATTTTTATTATATGTTTTGTCGACAACGACATCAAATTCCCAGTATATTCTTTTATATTTGGTTGAAGATTATCATTACAAACGCCTTGAGGATATATCTTTGCAAAAATTAGATATGATCCCGTTAAACCAGGAATCGCTGGATAATCTCTAATCTACGAAAGCGTAGAGCGGACATCAGAAATTGCAAAATATTCTTTTTTCCATTTGAAAATTACGTCTCAAGAAGTAGGTGCCCGATTGAAACTGAAATCGACTTGTTCAAGAATCTTCGAAAACATTTTTGCTTTAGGAAATAAAGATTTTTTCATCATTCCAGCCAGCCACTGTTTATATATATATATATATATATATATATATATATATATTAAACTAGTGAATAGTGGGGAATGCAGCAATGTCACAAAAGAAAGACTCTTTTAAGTTGATCCAAGCTTTCGGAACTTTGTTTATTCCATCATCAGGGAACTACAATTAGATTACATTTAGGTGAAAGATGTTACAATTTGTTGTATTATCATACTTACACTTAGGTGAGGTTATATGACACGATGTTCAAAAGTAATCATTGATGGAGTGCTCATGGAATGAAGTTGTATTATAAAACCGGGTCAGTAAATGATGTACACAGATGCACATTTACAAAATACACGTTAAAATTAATATTAAAACTCGTCACTCTGTGTAGACCATGTGGTCAGTCTTAGAATGTCAGGTTAATGTCTTCATGACTTAGTGAAATTTATATATATATATATATATATATACATATATATATATATATATATATATATATATATACATACATATATATATATATATATATATATATATATATATATATATATATAAATTTCACTAAGTCCCTTAATTATAATTGATTTCATGAATATCTAAAAATCATGCTTTATGACTTAGTGCCTTCTGCTTGTAAGTCCACGAAATTTTATGGATAATGAAAAAAAGTATTGTATTTTGACAAAAAATTCATAATCTCCAGTCCCAAAAATTCCGCGGTACCAATAAGATTTGAATCCGACTGAATCACTGAATCACAAAACTCATCCGCCATCTTGAATTTTAGAATAACTGAAAACTCCACCTACGAAATCTACATACCAAGAGTAGAATCGGACAACACTATAAATTACAAGTCATTTGCATTTAATTTTAGATACTTTCAATGTTAGACAATGAAAAACAAATAAGTTCCCAGTTGACATGGATATGGATAATTACTTTTTATCACATTCACCAGTGAATAATAAATTTTTTTCACATAAAATGCCACTATATATTATAGTTTCTATTGAAAAAAAGGCCAAAGACAAAAAAACTTGAAACGCACAATCACGTTTTATATATTATTTGGCTCACCCAATACAATTCGAACTACGACTTCTCTTGTTCGACGTGGTCCTCCCTAGCGCCACCTATGAGAAAATAGCCACATCACGTATGGAGCGGTTTTCGGCTAAATTTCACGTGTTTATGGCTGCCATGTTGAATGTTTCTAATAATGCTTGAACGAAATAAAGTTAAGTACAGAAAACTCATTTATTATGGACTTTTTGAAGCCTAAATTTGGCAGGGTGATTCTTCATTAGGTGAATTAGGTGCTGAGAACTTTTGGTTCCATTCTGAAACAAAAACTTGAAAAAATTACAAATGTTTGAAAATCAATATTTTCTTTTGTAGAAATAATTCGAGCTTCAAATTTTGTCATCACCTATTCCAATCCTTTATCTTTCGGTATACCAAATCCCGTTTCAGCCAGTTGTCATTTAAACGAATCGTCTTTTCGTAAAGTTGATGCTGCTCTGAGCATTATTGTCAATCCCCCTCTTAACCCTAAATCCCACCAACCTTCAATCCTCGATCTCCAGTGATGATAGCCAGCTAGTGAGACAACTCAGACCTAGACTCAAGGTCACTCAGTCTTGAAAATGGCTCCGAAATGGGAGCCGAAACGTAGACAAGTAAATCTTTCCAGACGCGGATCAACCGGAAGTTCCAGCCAGCACATTTCTGACCGCGGAAGCCTAGCCGATCGAATACATATATATATATATATATATATATATATATATATATATATATATATATATATATATATATATATATATATATATAGCCGTTTTTATAATTCTCTCCGAGTAGTTATTCATATATATATATATGTATAAAGAACTTCGAAACCACTAGGTGATTTCTGTTCTGTTGGTGAGGTTGCAGTCAATCTTGAGGATGCCAGGGAGTGAGAAAAACTCTTTGGTATTGCGTCAAGCTTTCGGAAATATTTATTTCCTTCTTCAGGACTTACTAAAAAATTGTGAACGAATCAACAAACAATTTTATAGACCGGATGAGACTACCTACTATCGTGAGTGTGAAAGAAGCTAGTTTCTTCATAACAGTCAAAGTTTATTGGTCCTCATATTCAGATAAAAAACAGTGTAAAAACATTTTAAAGTTGAGTAATATCTTTAAAAACTCAATTGTACCAAACAGCATGGTTGAATTATGAGAATTATTTATAGGTTAGTCACGTGAAGCGTAGTGAAGTTGATGTATGACAAGTGACAGTTGACAATTCATTCAATGATTTATATTGACCCATGGAATCAATAGATCTATCGCTCGCTTCCTCTGCCAGCGGAATTACAGAAGCTTGTTCGACAGGACCACTGATGACACGTTTTACAATATGAATTTGAGAAATAACGACCTATGGTTAGTAGATGGCGATTAATATAACAAGGATTCATTCGAAATGTTGTGTGAATTATTATTGAATTTAAAAGTGCAATTAAGTGAATGTGCAATTTAAGTAAATATGTGTAAATGGAACTAATATTGTCAATGTCGGATTTTTTATTCATTACATTATTTTCTCTTTGTATATGGATCATTTCAAGGAAAGAACGTTTGAATACGTTCCTCTCAACATCAATGATCCTGGCATCTTCAAAATTTATTGCGTGATTTTGTCTAATGGCATGTTCGGTCAAAGCACACGAATGCTTGTTACATTTGATGTCGCTCTTATGAGACATAATCCTTCCCTTCAGGCTGCGACCTGTTTGTCCTATGTAAATTTGGTTACACTCTTTGCAATTTATTTTGTATCTGCATATGAGGACCGATGAACTTTGACTGTTATGAAGAAACTAGTTTCTTTCGAACTCACGATAGTAAGTAGTCTCATCCGGTCTATAAAATTGATTGTTAATTCGTTCACAATTTTTTAGTAAGTCCTGAAAAAGGAAATAAATATTTCCGAAAGCTTGACGCAATACCAAAGAGTTTTTCTCACTCCCTGGCATCCTTAAGATTGACTGCAACCTCACCAACAGAACAGAAATCACCTAGTGGTTTCGAAGTTCTTTATACATATATATATATATATATATATATATATATATATATATATATATATATATATATATATATATATATATATATATATATATATATATATATATATATGAATAACTACTCGGAGAGAATTATAAAAACGGCTTCCAAGAACAAACCGAAACAGCAAAAAACCTCCGAAACACCGGTCATAACAACCAGACTACCATACATAAAAGGAACCACAGATAAAATCAGCAGAATTCTCCGCAAACACGACATAGCTACTTCGTTCGTACCAGAACGTACAATAAGATCGATACTCCGTAATCCGAAGGACCAGATACCACTGGTGTCCCAGGGAGTTTACGAAGTACCATGTCGAGACTGCAACAAGTCCTACATCGGCCAGACCAACAGACGGATCAACGTACGCAAGGATGAACATGAGCTATCAGTGAAAGGAAAAGTTACCACATCTTCCATCTCCAATCACGTATTGGAGACAGGACATACCATAAATTTCAAAAACACAAAAACATTAGCAAGCGATGAAAACTTCTACTCTCGAACAATCAGAGAGGCTATCGAAATTGAGAAACGACCGAGTAGCATGAACAAGAGAGACGACGCCCAAAGATTACCAAGAACGTGGAAATCCATTATATCACTAAACAAAGACAAGCCGATTACACCAGAGGAACAATATCGGACCTTACCACGTAATTACCCAGACACGATGACAAATGCAGGCGGACCAACGAAGAAAGTGGGAGGGGCCCAGATCAAAGATACCATCAATGAACACCCCTATATATTGAGAAGTAGAACTCGAATTAATTAGTCGAGTTCGGAGATCGAAACTCAAGACATCACCTAGAAGATGGCAAATGAGACTTTGCCGAAACGTTGTGAGAATTATCCTTCAGAGGATCAATATATATATATATATATATATATATATATATATATATATATATATATATATATATATATATATATATATATATATATATATAATATCAAAAACGAGAGAAGGGTTTCAATTTCGTTCAATGAGTTATCGAATTACCTATCCAAAACTGGTTCACTTTGGAAAACCGTTCAAGCCGTTCCTGAGTTTCCACTTGTCAAATTCATCTATTTTAATAACAGCTCACTTCGCTCGAACAAGTTTTAATTTACGCCGAAGCCGGTCCTAATTAACATGGAGGTTAAGTAAACGTTATTAGAATCGATTGAAATTGTTTTGAAAGATAGAGATATTCATACGACTACAATCGCAGCATGTCCCACATACAAATCAAAACATCAGGAGGGACTGATCCATCAAATTCCATCATAAATCATAAATATATGAATATACCAGAGTAGGACAGAATTGGGAATTGAATCCATTTGAAATGAATGGAATACATTTTCAGTGAATTTGAAGAACAATATATACATTTTTTTTTTATTTTCGAAAACACTTGTTTTTTATACAATTCCATAGAAGGAAATAACCTCTGGGATTTTTTTTACAGAGCTGAAATCAATTGAAAACCGAAATAAACGTGCGCTGTTGATACCAGTGTTTGTGTTTACAATGAAATATGGGTTCCTATCTGTGATTCATAATTGTGCATTGAATATACTTGAAAATCAAAAACTTTTCGAAGATTTCAGATACTACTGAAAATGCAGGATTTACTTTCAGACATGAATTAATGTCAATATTCAAGTTTATGCGACAAACAAGCCTCTAATATAACCAAGAGAAAAGAGATGCAAATTCATTTTACCTTCAGATTTTCTGAAAGTCTGTATAATTTTTATATGAAAACGATTCCTGAGAGAAAAATATTATCGGGAGGTATCCAAGATCACACACGGCAAAGGAGTGGTAAAACTGGACTGGTCGTACCAACCAACTCTTATAGAAACGGAAGGACAAGCAGAAAGAACAAATGTAAAAACATAAATGGTGAGCCTCAGTTGAGAACTTTCTCGATGACATTAGAAAGGTTTATTGATATTAACGAAAGTAAACATCAACTAAAGTGTACCGTCATAAAATTCGATAAAATTATAGTAGGCCTCATCACTAAGTAAATTTTTTACTTTGTCTCTAATGGTCTGGAGATTTCTCTTTTCGACATCAGTTGTTATTCAATTATACATTTTCGCTCCATCGTAAATCAGTCTCTTACTAGGTTAGAAGTTGGAATAGGGGGCTTTAGGCTATTTTTTTTCTGGCGAAGATGTTGTTGACTTCATATTCCATTCTACTCTTATGGATTACAGAGACCATCTTCAATACGAAAATTGAGGCAAGATATAGGATTTTTTGTTCTTTGAGAAGTTGTTTACAAGAATCTCTACATTTGGCTTTGCAGAGGTACACACCTCCCAGAGAGATATGCGTAGTGTAAATGTGAATATATAAGTGCTTAAAAAACAGATTTAGCACAAGTAGATCACAATTCTTTTGAAACTGTTCTCCTAACATAACAACCAGAGGCCAGTTTCTCATTTAACTGAGTATATGCTTTCAACTTTTGAGAAAACTGAAAGCACTCCTCAGTTTCAATGTTTTGAATTCATCTTATTTCTCGTTGTTCCGCTCTTATATATCTCGTTATATGGCTGTGAAGTACATCTACTCTGTCGAGGTATTTTCGCTACAAAAGGAGACAAAACGGATTCTTGGTCGGGTTGATAGTTTCTTCCTATCAGAAAGTGATGACTCTCTATTCTGTGTACTTGAATGATTTTCTTTTGCAGATTCCTGCAGGCAACATAAAATTCAAAACTCATTTCGATACTCATATCCACGATACGAGAAATAGAGATCAGTCGCAAAATTAACTAGATCTGAATCTATTCAATAAACCCCCGATGGATAAAAAAGGTATGAGCAATAAAAAGTCCAAGGTGATTTTCAAATGTTGCTTGTTATTCCATCCGAGAGTATAGAAGTTGACACTTAGTACATTGCAACAATAAAGTAACATAACAGTGACCATTTCGATTGAACTAGTCCATTTGTAAATCGAGCTCAATAATTCCTTGTTTTTTTACGTGTACGTTTTTTAGTACATCTTGGAATCGCATATATGATGATTTCATTAAAAGTACATTTATGAAATTCATTACAGTGAACACATATAACAGGTGATTTTTTCACCTTACTATACGTCACAGAGATTGCTGGGCATCAATGTCATTATTTCTATGCCAAGATGGATTGGATAAGCTGTACTGTTTCATTTCGTTTCATAAGACGCCAGAGATGTGAAAAACATAACATGGTCAATTGAACTGAAAAATTTCAATTAAAACTTGAGACGTGAAAGACTGAGAATACTCATCATTTCGAACATAAAAATTCTGATTTCTGTAAAGGGTTGCAGCTTTCTGCAAGTTGACCGAAGTCGATTCTCTATCGCGGCGGGTTATTGGTTGTGACTTCGCCGTACGATGGGCCGCTGTAAGAAGTCTCCTCTGCTTAGTGCAGTAGGAGTTTGAGACTTTGGTCATCACCCAGCAGATGGCGTTGCCTCTTGGAGGTTTACACCATCTGCACCAGACCCAATGCATAATCTACAACCGATCAGTTCGAACTGAAGCTAGTGATTAGTCGCACCAAGATAAAAAAGTTCATGACATCTCTTTCTGAGTTCAAATTGAAAAAAAAAATCAAGAGCTATAACTTGCTTGTTATTTTATATTGGGCACTCAATATTATTCTATCACATTGCAATAGGGAATACGTTGGTAACGTTTTTGTTTTCGAGAGTGTTTCAGGATAATTCAGAAAATACAAAATCACATACTCTTCTTTATCCCAACATTTCTCCAGTTATACTCTCAACAGATTGAATGAACCTCGGGTAAAAATCTTCCTACTCATTTTGGTTGAATTATATTCCTAGTGTAAGGCAGCATTCCATAACTTTTATCGTTGTTCAAGCACAGAAATCAAACAAGCATCCTCTGAAACAAGATACTTTCCAATCTGAATGTATTCTTCTCCCATTTGATACTTTTTTGAATATTCATTCCCAGGCCTGGGGTCCATGAAGGCGCACACTAAAATTGTTGAGCATCAAATCATCATGTTTTGAAAATATAAAGCAAACATTTTTTTATGGAAGTCCAATCCCCAGTTCTTCTGAACGTTCGATATTGAATGCATTTGTGAACTGTCAATATGTATTTTCGTTACTAGCAAACATACAAACCAACATCACCATGTGGTACGTTACTTCACTAAATATTCTCATCATAGCAGAAACCGGCAAAAATTCAATAGCCACAATTCTCGTTGCGAGAAAGCAATGTAATTAACGTAAAATATACAAATGTGAACTCTGCTCTACCACAAACAGTTCGACCAGCACAAAAAAGTAATCTTTCGCAAATCTGCAGCTAACACAATTCTGGTTATGTGATCTCGTTAGCCAGCAAAGTAGGAAATTGAAAGTCGGTGAGCGGGATTAGCCTGCACTTTCGTGTTTTATTTCACTATATTATTTTTCAGCGTGATATTGTAACAACGGAATTATTCCCATTTCACAGGGTTCCTGGATTCAACGTTGAATGAGACCCCGTTTGTTTATCATCGGCGAGGTTATACCATCTGCATTTGCTCGCACCAAGCCATGACTTATGAGTACTACCGTTTGTAAATTTCCGACAGTTATGAAATATGAGATTGGAACCTTTGGTGAAACAGTTGGAACTTTTCTCACAGATCAATTATCCTAACACCAAACTGATCATTTTGCACTCGGCGCGTGTTTCGCTAACTAGGTAAGCATCTTCAGGAGAAGAAAATTGATATTGATACCAAATCTGAAAAAAAAGGGTTAGTTGTTTATATACCTGAATTTTGTCGGTCCGATATGGACTTTGTTTGTTACTATTAATTATTCTAAATAATTTCTCGATAATCAACTTGCAGTCACTACCTGCAATGTTTGTTGGTCCGTCATCTGTAATTATTGATTATTCTGATTTCTACTCAACAATAATTAGAAAAGCGGGCTGAAACGGATAGATCCCTTGTCACCTTCTCACATCAATCGAGTAGTCCTGCATATGCTTGATCAATTCAAGATTGCTTTCACCAATTTTGTGGTCTTTGTCTAGAGCGTGTTGGGCGACACTGGATTTTTTTACCTTTCCGTATTTCATGTGTGCAAAATTATCTTTGAAACGGGTTTTAATAGCTCGTCGGCTCTGGCCGATGTATTTGTTGTTGCAATCTTGACAACTGATTTTGTAAATTCCCGACTTCTCTGAGTTTTTCTGATTTATCTTTCGGGTTACCAAGAAGCTGTTGTAATTTGTGAGAAGTTTTATATGCAACTTTCATATTCACTTCATCAAATATCTGTTGAATTTCTCTAGTGTATTGAGGTTCATATGGGATTCACTCATTTAGAAAAATTACGAAAGTTGTCATTTTTAGATATATTGGTTTTAGTAACAACGAACAGAATGTAATAGAATTTGACATTTACAGGAAAGACACGAACACATTCAGATACATTTCAAATGACTCGAATAATGGTCCACAACATAAAATGGCTGCACTGCAATTCCTTGTCCATAGGTCAATAACTTTCCCTTTGAAAAAAGATAAGTACGACAATGAAAAGAGAGTGATTGGGTGCGTAGCTGAAGTGAACGGTTTCAACCCAGAGATAGTTGATTAGATAATTAGAAAATGTAAATTCAGGGACACATTTCCTGAATTTTTGACTTTTCAAAAAGGTGAGAAAAATCTAAATACTAGTAATCCCATATGAACCTCAATACACTACAGGACTTCAACAGATATTTGATAAAGTGAATATGAAAGTTGCATATGAACTTCTTACAAATAACAACAGCTTTTTGTTAACCAAAAAGAAATATTAGAAAACTCAGAAAAGTCGGAAATTTACGAAATCAGTTGTCGAGTTTGCAACAACAAATACATCGGCCAGAGCCGACGAGCTATTGAAACTTAAAACCCGTGTGAAAAAGGCATTCTGCACACATGAAATACGGAAGGGTAGAAGAATCCAGTGTCGCTCAACACGCTCTAGACAATGACCACAAAATTGGTGAATGCAATCTTGAGCTGGTCAAGCATGTGCATGACACGAGACTACTCGATGCTTGTGACAGTCTAGAAATAGCATGAATGGTGACAAGGGGTCTATCCCTTTCAGTCCGCTTTTCAAATCATTGTTGAGGAAGAAATCAATATAATCAATAATAACAGATGATAGACCAACAAACTTAGCAGGTAGTGACTGCACTAGTTTATTATCAAGAAATTGAATAGAATAATCAATAGTAACAAGCAAAGTGCATATCTGACCAAGAAACTTTAGGTATATAAACAACTAAACCTGATAAACGATGAGTTTGGAACCTTTGGTGTGAAAATTGAAACTTCTCCTAGAGATCAATTACCCCAACACCAAACTGATCTTTTTGCACTCGACGCGCGTTTCGCTAACAAGGTTAGCATTTTCAGGAGAAGAAAATTGATATAGTATTGATTTTCTGAGATAGCAATATCCCAGTCACTGGAAAAATTAGAAAAGTAATCGAAAATTCATTTTTTCGGAACATCAACAAACCTGTACATACTTATACATTCATTACTTGCTTATTGTTCTTTTGATGTCAGCATTGATTAGTAGTCGCACTTTTTGTTTCTAGAAAAAAGGGGATTCAGATTCACTCAATATATATTTGTAATTAATTTTCCTCACACTGAACCGATTATATTTTCACTCAACACGAGTTTTACAAAAAGTAAAAAAATATGTTGGGCGAATCATAAGAAATATCAACAGAAACAATTTTCATAAGGCGTCATCTGAAAACCATTTCTTCTACAAACATAACTACCAACCAATACCGACTTTAAAAGAACAATGAGCGAGTAATAAATGTTCGAAATAAGTTTGGATGATGCCATTTGGTGGTGAATTTTCAGGGGTATGAATATGAACAGATCATTTTGAGTGCGTTATATGGAAGGCAATACGATATTCGAAAAAATGATTTTTCCCCAAATGACATTAAAAGCGGCCTTTTAATGACACTTGGCAGGCTTAGAAGTTGTACTTTTAATGCCTAGGCAGAAAAAATCCGTTGCTAGGCAACCTTCCAAGTAATAATTTAAATCAAACTGGTTATTAAAATTGACAATGACATTAAGAAAACTCAAAATGATGCTGATGATAATAAACTGGTTTTATTGCATTAAAACTACAACACGAAATTTTTATTTATTAGATATATTTATGGTGAATTGGGAACAATTATTCAATACAATTGAACTCTGTCCACTTCCCTCCTTTCCAGTAAAATTAACAACTTTAGTATCCACACTTGATACTCCGGAAACGCCAGAAAATATTTTATTGCCGATGTTCGACTTATTGGCTAGCGAGTCCTCAATATAGCCCTCCGCGACAGCGGAAGACCTCCATCCTCCATGTTGCTTCAACATTGTTATGTCCCCACCAGAATGCACCAGCAACGTGGCCGAAGTTCTGCGAAAGCAGTGCCTGGTATACTCTTTCGCATGGGATAGTCCCAGAAAAGTAGCAATTTCTTCTGGCATTTTACCGAATTTGTGAATGCTAATGAATTGATGATGTGCTTTACCGTTCGCATACTTATAGAAGAGACGCCGATTATTTAAATTTGAGGGTCTGGAGGCTGCATATTTTCTGTAAACGCTTAAATATTCCGTTACTACAAAAGATCTTGATCTTTTGGTATTAGTATTTGGTAGCATAATTAGCAATTTGTCGCCCATATCATTTATATCATCTGTTTTCATTTGCAAAAGCTCATCACATCTACAAGCCCCAGCGACTGCAACAATAAGTACAACCTAAAATATAAATTGAAAATTAGTTCTTTAATCCATAATAGATCATTTTCAATATATTCCTACCTTCGTACACAAATACAGTTCATCTGGGACATCTGATAAAAATTTCTCGATTTCTTCTCTTTGAAAAACTTGAGATTTTTTTGCATGGAAACCGTCTGACTGGCGTTTCAAAAAAGCCCGTAACTTCAGGTATTTTGCCAAATCAATTTTATTTTTTATGTTCAGGGTAGCTTTCAACATCGAATAGGTAGACCATAACGTTGAAAGCTTTATTTTCTTTGAAAGATCGGAAAAATAGACAATCAGCACATCTTCAGAGAAAGATCCTATATTTTTCTTCTGTCTATATTCCATGAATCTGCTGTATGTGAGTTCATATACAGTTCTTGATTTTTCCGGTAAAAGGTTAAATTCCACATCTCGCGCCTGGTCTCTTATCTCAGGTGGTGTTGACAATGACAAAGTAAACAGTAAACAAACATATTCAACAAACGTCATCAGCGGTAAACATAGTAACGCAGGGCCCAGTTACCTTTGATAAAATAATTTAGTTATTTGGAAATTGATAATGGAACGCAATTTAAATATGGACGAGTCGATTTTGCCTGGAATTGGAAGAAATTTGAAGAAAAAATTATATCTCTCACACGACAGAAAAGCAGATTTAATGCCTTGGCTGGTTTCATAGCCTCGCTACGCTCGGCTATGAAACACCAGCCGCGGCATTTAATCTTGTGCTTTTATGCCTAGTAAAACAAATAACTATTTTCGGTGACTTTTCTAACACTTCCAGTAACTGAGATATCGCTTGGTCAGAAAATTCTGGAACACCCTGTATACATGATGAGCGGAGTAGCGTTCTCAATAGAAACGAAGCATGGGATAGATGTGTAAATTCGCATTAAACCGCACTGGAATTGCTTGTTCATGGTTTGTTTGATTATATCTCATTTCGGAATCATAGGAAACACGAACCATCAATCCGCTTGAAGTGGTTGATTTCCATATGTAGATATGTGTGCTCACAGCGAGAATTCAATAATGTAAATTAATGGCAACTTTGTAACGAGATCAGTTCGGTTTGGCGGAGTTGAATGCTGCACAAACCAAGTGCTTGGGCAGTTCCAGTGGCGTGCACACTGTTATAGTGATTGACACCGGATAGGGGTTCTTTTGAAATCAGAGAGCTTACCATAGTTTCCTATGTGAATCATCGAACCGAATACTGAAACAGGCTTTCTATGGAAGCTGTGTTTGATACTGACATGTTTCATGACTATTCGTGGCATTTCCGATGAAACTCGATATTGAAACGGTGAAATATTTAATCGTGAACAGGATTATCATGGATTTGTATTTTTATTATCCACGATAATCCTGTTTCAATATGTATATGATTTTCTTATCAATCCTTTTTTCTTCAGAAACATTTGTATTTTTATGGTTATGGCTCTTGCACATCTGACGAATAAGCACTAATGATGACTTTTTAGTCGAAAGCGATCTGCCACGATTTTAATATAGTAATTTACGTCATAAGTCCGGGAAACGCATTTTTACAGTACGAGTCCGTAATTTTGAGACGAGTTACTGTAAGAGTTTCCCGGTCGTATGTCGTAATGCGTTTTATTTCATACTGCAACCCGTTTTATTTCATACTGCAGACACTAAATCTTAAATCAATAAAACAAAAATTGAAAATATGATCATCCATGATGGAAACGCTAGTTTCTAAGGTTACTGTTTCTGGTGTTTGTTTCGTTGACTTTTGTGAAACGAAATGTCAACAGACAAAATGTCGACAAACAATAACATTCCCGAAGATGTTTTGCGTAAATATAATGAAGCTGCTGGCTCTCTGATTCCCATAAAATCGTCAGAAAGGTACCATAGCGAATATAAACAGTTTAGCGACTGGAAAAGGGTAAACGCAGTCAGTGAAATCAATGAGGAAATGATGCTGGCGTATTTGTTTGATCTGGTAAGTTGCACTTAATATTCTTTTGAAGGAATCATTATTGGTGATTTTCTAGTCGAAGAAAATGTCCAGTTCTTCACTCTGGTCAAGGTATTCGATGGTTAAAGCCATGCTACAATTTAATGAAAACGTGGATATATCAAGATTCTATAAACTTCGAGCGTTCCTTAAAAATCAGTCTGTTGGCTATCAACCTAAACAAGCCAAAACACTCACCAGAGAAGAATTGGTAAAATTTGTGAAAGATGCACCAGATCAACAATATCTTTTGGCAAAGGTAATAATTTTAGATGTACATTTCAATATTTACTGATAATTTTGTGTTCTTGTTAGATCATTTATCCCATAAAGTACAATTTAGCCGATCGTTGGTTTAATCGCCGTCGCTGGTGGTTGTCGCCGCGAAGAGATATATGAAATGTCTTTGGATGACATCCACGAAACTTCTACACAATTGGTAATCACAATCCCTTTCTCAAAAACGAATCAAAGAAGAGTATTTACGGCCATTGATAAAATGGACGGCATAAGTGTGTTGGAACTGTTCCGAAGATACGTTGCCTTGCGGCCCAAAGGTTTAGGTCACAACAAATTGTTCGTAGGATACCGTAATGGCGTACATTTCCCAGCGCGTTGGAATTCACACAGTCGGTGGAGTTCCCAAGAAAATAGCGGAATTTCTAGGATTAGCAAATCCCGAGTTGTACACCGGCCATAGTTTTCGCCGCACATCGGCGACTTTACTAGCAAATGCGGGAGCGGAATTTTCCGTTCTCAAAAGACATGGAGGATGGAAGAGTTCCTCCGTGGCAGAAAAGTATATTGAGGATTCGTTGGAAGGAAAGAACAAAGTGGTTAAAATGATCCAGGGAGGAGAAAGTTTTGTGCAAGTCTCAACTGAGAAATCAAAAGAAATTATTAGTACAAGTGCTTGCTCGAGTTCCACTCTCCACGATGGTTTACTGAAAGTTGAAATAACTGGGAATACAGATTGCCCAATTCATGTTACTTTTAATGTTCAGATTGTCTTCAATTGCAATTGTTCATTAATTTTGTATTGTTTTCACAATCAATAAATTGTTTTGATTCTTGCCCCATTTCTTTAGAGTCCGGTAAAAATTGGTTAAAAATTGGTTAAAAATTGGGTCCGGTAAGTCTCATTTACCGGACTAAAATCGTTGACTCAAACATGACTGTTGCAGTATGATGCAGTATGAAATAAAATATTTTCCTGCATATGGTACGTGCACACAGCTTGACAATTTTCAGAAGTCAAAAATGTTATAACACTTCTTTTTACCCCGGTAGGCGATTAGTTTCAATAAAATACTAACATGTCTTCCATCTATTCTGTTGAAGAATGTTTATGCAAAATTTGAAGGAAGCAATCACATTGTTTCATACAAACTTTGCCCCTGTATTTCACCACTTAGGGGTATAATTTCGGACAACCCTTCCTTATCAGATGCAAAGTCATACAAAGAACACACTCTCCAATTTTCAAGTCTCTACGATCAGCGGTTTAGGCTGTGCGTTTATCCGTCAGTCAGTTATTCAGAACAAAGCATTTTTAATGTATAGTGTAACATAAAACATTCGTAGTGCTTCAAATATGAGAGCTTACTATATGGTTCCACTGGCTTTTTTGTAGAACTAATAGAGACCAACATTTTTGTATTGAATCTCGCCCGCTGTTCTCCGAGTTGATTTACGTATTCCATTATTCCCTACTGAATTATTTGTTCAATCATAATGAAATATCGCCTATATCACCCCTGAATAGTGTAGCTTTCTGTTTGTGAAATAATTTTCATGATCGGATCAGTATTCCCGAAGATTGCTGGCTCACCGAATGAGAACCAATTCAAAATATGACATACATTTGACTAATTTTCCCCTCAATTATGAAATGTCCCATAAGAGCAATGAAATTATCGAAAACTTACAGCGGTAATTGGATTGTATCAAGTCACCATAACAACGGATTTGAAACCGTATCGCTGGACGTCAGTAAACAACACAAATAAATGTCATATTTACTTCAAAAATAGAAAAACATTCCGCGTTTAGGTGAGTACTCCATTCAATCTATAGAGGAAAGTATAAATGAACAAAAAATAACATTTCCTTGAGAATTTCTTTATTTGTGAAATATTCCAATGAATTACATTCGTTCATAAGAGTGACCAGATAATTTTGCATTCAAGCGTGATATCTTATACAAATTGCATTCGGTTATTTTCATATTTTGTAAAAGAGCCCTCGTCCTTCGGACTCGGGCATTTTCTCCAAAATATGAAAATAAACTCTTGCAATTTTTAGTTATCACGCTTTCTTGCAAAATTATCGGTAATTTTCATGCACTCGTGCAATTATAACCGAAAATATAGACATGTGATTTGAATGTCACAATATCTCTGAGCCTTATTCACTGAATTTCAAGGTCGATCAGGGTTCTAACTGATTATCGCTGTCAAAATTATCGGCCATCATATTCTCATTCCCATCAGCACATGAACCATTCCGAATTCTGGAGAAATACAACGATATTGTTTCGCCTTCAATGCATCTATCTGAGAATCAATAAAAGTTAAAATGTTCTGGAATCCATTCTTTGGGTTTGCTATCCTTCGGAAATGAAAAAGAAAAAGCTTTGAATTCTTATAATTCCTTTATTTCAAAAACAATTCGTATATTTGCCCCAATTGACTATTTTCTCGGTTACTTAGCGCATTTTTCATGGATTTGTAAATTTTGAGAAAATATGTTAAAAATGCATATACTTTCACTTGGCGACATTTCGGGAGATAATCTGCCTCCTTTCCCAAGCCGTTTTGAAAATTCATACTGAGACTTAGTTTTTCAGTGATCATTATCAAAATGTGACAATGACATAATTCACTAATAGCCTAACCCGAGAATATTTCACAACTGAGAAGCGACAATAACAGCCATTAGTCTAAGAGACCACGATACTAAATCTACAATGATGGGGCTCCCACAAGTAATACATATAATTCGATATTTCATTCATAGAAGAACACAAAATGGCCCTGCTGCCATGTCTAGGACCGACCTAGGCCATAAAAAAAATTTACAAAAAATTTTACAAAAATTTACAAAAATTTTTTTTTATATTTCTGTAATGTTGGGTCCCCCGTATTGTGATTGTTCCTCCAAACAGGGGAAGGGTAGGACTATATGAAAAAGCAGTGCTTTCTTCTCCAAACAGTGGACAACATGGCGGCGGCAGCGTAACCCATTTTGTGTTTCAATTCGGTTTTATCACCAATCGGCCGTTTTTTTTCGATTTGTATTATTGAAATACGCCAGCCAATACCACGAACAATGGATTTTCCGTAGCGTTGATTGTTTAAACAGATGAAATCGCATATTTTATGCGATGTTTTTCGATTTTTCAACAATCTTGACTGTTGTTTCATACTCAATCAACAGCACGTGAAATCTATTAGTCGTGGCTTATTTTTATTATACAAATCGAAAAGAACCGGCCGATTGCTGATAAAACTGAATTGAAACGCAAAATCGGTTGCGCAAGGGGCGACATTCAAACGCTGCTGCCGTCATGTTGTCCACTGTTTGGAAAAGGCAGCACTACTTTTTCATATAATCCCACCCCTTTCCTATTTGGGAAACAATCACAATATGGGAGACTCATCAGAACAAAATGGCATTTCATTCTAGCTTTGACCGGTCCTAGACATGGCAGCAGTGTCATTTTGTGATCTCCCATGAATTAAATGACAAATTCGGATCGGAAATCACAACCCATATGAAAAAAGTCGAGTGAAAAAAATTACAATTACTCTCTCTTGATAGGTACGTGTATATCTATCATAGACACTGGGTCCATAGAAAACACTTTTTCTTGCTCAGTCTCAACTACCTACACAGTAGATTTCTGGCTGACACCTATCAGAAAGCAACTACTCCCCTGGCATATGCAACCGGTGCCAGTACAGGTTTCTTTACAGAAGAAAATCCTGCATTTGCTTGTGGCGATATAAATGCAGGAATAGGTTTTCAATTATTGGGACAGGCACACTTGGACACCGTTCGTGGTATCACCCAGGGAAGTAATTGTTTTCTGACAGGTGTCAGCCAGAAACCTACTGTATAGGCAGTTGAGACTGGCGTGGAAGGATCGTTCGATATACAGTGTCACCATTAAAGTGCGCACCATATGGGAAACTTTTTTTTCGAAAAGTTTCAATGAAGTTTAACTTCGGCACTTGTTTGTGCTTTAAATTTAACGTAAAATGATGCGGCCAACTGTGACCCACTGACGTTCAGTGTTTGTCAAAATCAACAAAAAAAAAAAAATTGAAAAAGTGCATTTCTAGATCGAATTCAACGAAAAGGTACTTGAAAAAGTTGTCTCTACGGCAATTTTATATCCATATGCCTTTAGTTGCCTCTGCTATTTCGAGATCAAAGGTTTGTTTAAGAAAATAGCCAAGTGATTGAAACTTTGCACCAGTCATGTTGAAATTTTTATAGCAAATTTTTAATTTCTCTCTGAAAATGTCCGTATAAGTAAAAATGTATCTAAAAAGTTCAACTCCATGATGAGTTTGTTATGTATACATGAATTGATGACTATTAACCGAAATTGTTTTTTAAAATAAAGCGGATATCTGTCAAAAATGAGCAAAACGTTAACTTTATCCTAGTTGCATGAAATTTGGCATATGGATATAAAATTGCCGTAGACACAACTTTTTCAAGTAACTTTTTGTCAAATTCGAACTAGAAATGCACTTATTCAATTTTTTTCAAAAAAAAAGTTGAATTTGGCAAACACTGAACGTTAGTAGGTCGCAGTTGGCCGCATCATTGTACGTTAAATTCAAAGCACAAACAAGTGCCGAAGTCAAACTTCATTGAAACTTTTCGAAAAAAAAGTTCCCCATATGGTGCGCACTTCAATGGTGACACTGTATGAATTGACACCAGTTTTCAAGTGTGCCCATCGACTAAGTAGAATGTTTTTACATTTATTTTCACGAGGAATGGGCGAATTCGGTTTGGTTTGGGGCAGCTACCGTAATGACAGTTTATGCTTGTCATTCGCTTCAACTTCTGGCGAGGTATGATACTGTGGAACAAATTTGATTTTCGATTATGTGAATCACCGAATTCATGTTGATGATGGCACTACCTTGTACTGACGAGAGGTCAAAAAGCCCGATACGGACCTGCAAGTGTGCCCGTCCCGATAATTAAAAATCAATTCCAGTATTTGTATCAGATTTTTTTCTCTGACACCTGTCAGATATAATGCGATGTCCTTAGTGTTATTAGCCAAGAATCTAGTTGATTTCTGATAGGTGTCAGCCATAAACCTCTTGTATAGGCAGTTGAGGCAATGCATTATCCCGAAATACTTCTGTATATCCCAACAGTTGACATGATATATCATCGTTGTGTCTGCCTCAATATACCATATTTGTTTACCGCATTCCCACAGAACCAGAAACCGGAAAATTCGTGCAAAGGCATGAAATAGCGTTAATTAAATACCTGCTTCCACTTTCAGCTTGTGATTCCGAATGTCCAAACATTTATTAACATTCACTGTCACGTTTAACAGACAGCTGCTAAAAAAATACGCTGCATTGTGGACACAGAGGTAATCATGTGAGTAATTAAAAACGCGATTGTTCTGCAAAAATGAACTCCTAGTCTCAGTTAATGGGTTCATGTTTGGAAATGCGAATTCCCGGTGTATTTGGTGATGTAATGGAATTATCATAATCCAAAGTACTGGATTGAAACAAATATGAAAAATAATGAAAATTGCACAGGGATCATTCAAACTCACTCACACTCAACATTCTCAGGAGAAAGAGTTGATAGTGAATAGGAATCGTCAATGATTTCGATTTGATGATAGGTGGAATATCTTCACACCAAGAGTTTCAGTCTCGAAGATTACACACCAAACAGCAGAACATAGTTTTGGGCCAATTCTCTATAGTCTGCCTTCGAAAGAGGATACACTCAGAGCGTAAACAAATCATGGTTCACCAAGAAAAATTGCACTTCATGTAAATCTTAGAAGTCGCCTTCATTATTTTCAGCAATAATTTCTAAGTACTACTTTTCACACGCTGCCTATCCTTATTTTACACGAAAAAACATCGATCAAATAACAGAAATCATGGAGGCATACTGTTCCAAAATCTACAAGATGGCATAGTTTTTTAGTGAGATTGACAAAAAAATATGTGGTATGCTATTTGAAAGTATACAGTGTATTCCACCAAATGCAGATTCCAGTAAGAACAAAAGGAGACTGTGAAAAATTGATCCATAAAAACTGTCATTGCCGACCGCTCTATTCGAACAAAAGTTTAATAGTCATAGTTATATCTATTCGATAAAATACCATAACGAAAATGATAATCGAAGGCACAAGCTCACCTCCTCTTTTTATCTTTGGATTACATAAATGTCACCAGAGGAAGGGACCGGTACTGCCTTATGCTCCAAGGGATATTGAGTCTAAGAATGAAAGGTGCAGAACTTTTTGTAACTCTTCAGTTCCCACCCTCAAGTTGATACAAAGTGATGACCCACGTAGTATTTGGTTATAAAATTTTCGACCCCAACCGGAACGAGTTTGGTCCGATCAGAGGAGAAAAAGTGGATAAAATTTCAAAACTAACTTTACGAACTTCGCAGGCTATTGTGTCAAATTGATAGTTGATGCTCGGTGGATCCATATCATACCGCTTAACCATATTTTCAGATCAAACTGAAGCTTCGGAGCAAGAGATAGTTGCATGAAAAACCAAATATGGAGTACGTATCTAGAGAGAACATTCTGTCAGTTCAATCTGGGAAGCTGAAACTGTGGCGGTGCTCAAAGACAAAAATTTCATTGTTTTTCTCTTGAATTTTGTTTCATAACGCATGAATTATTTCAGAGGCCAATCTGATTGGAGATCGTTTTCATAGTCAGATACGGGATGCATCAAAACCCTCTTTCATGAAGTTGGAAGATTCATTTTTGGTTTAAAAAATAGTTACTTTACTTCCAAACTGAATTCTCATTTGGAAAACGTTCATTCCTTGTTGAAGTTTTTCAATCATCTGTTCTGACTATTAATCTTTGAAATTACAAGCGATTGAATGGCCCTCATTATAGTTCTCCTCATCTTTTACAAACATTGCATTCAACTCTTAGTCTATTTGGCTACAAAAACAACCTTCGGTAAGAAGTTCTACAGTTCAACTGTTCTATTAAAAACAGATCCCTGAGCAAGAGAGGTTCTACAGTTCTCTAAGCTCGTAACAAAGGGGTGGGAATTCTGCATTCGTCGAGTCACTCGTGTTGATACTGACAAGGGTGGAACGATTGATATAAATTCAGACGAACACTGACCATGAAAGTATCTATAGAAGAGAGAAAAGTCTTCAACAACTGTACTCCAATGAAGGGGCGAAGAATTACCAACGAGACGAACAGCTTTTCTCTGAATAGAATCAAGAAGCTTCTATGGATGTTCTGGTGACGAGCCCCATACATGGGAACTATACTTCAAGTATCTGTGCATCATAGATCATTGAAAGCTGACGAAAAGTTTCTCAGCATGAAATGAAAATGCGTGCTTCTGGGAAGCACATCTGACGATAGATATCACACGGTTTTCCCATGAGTGTTGTTACTGATCGTATCTAGACACTTGATATCGTAAGAATATTTACTTCTTACATCCGAATATTGGATGAAGTAACATCGGCTTCCTATAAGAACAGACATGCCTGGGTTTTCCCAACATTGTATTCCACCAACTTGATGCTACCCCATTCCATTATCCTTGTCAAGTCATCGTTGATACTGGTGACGCTGATGCCTCTCTGTTTTTTCGTTTCTCGTGCCGATATTCTACTCCAAGTGATGAGTCCAAGCCCTATAATCCGAGAGTTTCTCCAAAGTTTTTAAAATTCGGGTCTATCAATCACAAATACGACACGCTATATATTTCCTGAAACCTTCATACTCTCTTTCGAATTCAAAGAACGAATCTACACATCACCTGCTTTTTCCTCACATCATACCACCAGAAGTAAAATGATTTGTCAGCATCACTCGTCTATGCCCAAACAGCTGTCGGGTGCTTTTTCCTTCCATTATGCCTCTCACATGATAAGCTCGCATATACATCTCATGGCACTCTGTCAATATCAAAATATGATGTTCGACAGTTGAATATTACCAGTACATAAGACCCGTAACGTACGTAAAAAGATTAGCAAATATTCGATAGCGTTCGTGACACCAGTCGTCCTTTGTTGTGAGGCAATGGAGGATTCTAACCTAGTGACACATGTTCCTGAAGCGACTCGTGATCTGAAAAGAAAGTACGGGAAACAAGAGGTGAGCAGATAATAGTTATTTACGTCATAAGTCCGGGACACGCATGTTTACAGTACGAGTCGAAATGTTTGTAATTTGGAGACGAGTTACTGCCAAAGTTTCCCGGTCCTATGTCGTAATGCGTTTTATTTCATACTGCAGACACTGAATCATACATCAATAAAACAAAATTCGAAAATATGATCATCCATGATGGAAACGCTAGTTTCTGAGGTTACTGTTTCTGGTGTTTGTTTTGTTGACTTTTGTGAAACGAAATGTCAACAGACAAAATGTCGACAAACAATAATATTCTCGAAGATGTTTTGCGTAAATATTTTGAAGCTGCTGGCTCTCTGATTCCCACAAAATCATCAGAAAGGTACCATAGCGAATATAAACAGTTTTGCGACTGGAAAAGGGTGAACGCAGTCAGTGAAATCAATGAGGAAATAATGCTGGCGTATTTGTTTGATCTGGTAAGTTGCACTTAATATTCTTTTGGAGGAATCATTATTGGTGATTTTCTAGTCGAAGGAAATGTCCAGTTCTTCACTCTGGTCAAAGTATTCGATGGTTAAAGCCATGCTACAATTTAATGAAAACGTGGATATATCAAGATTCTCTAAACTTCGAGCGTTCCTTAAAAATCAGTCTGTTGGCTATCAACCTAAACAAGCCAAAACACTCACCAGAGAAGAATTGGTGAAATTTGTGAAAGAGGCACCAGATCAACAATATATTTTGGCAAAGGTAATAATTTTAGATGTACATTTCAGTATTATCTGATAATTTTGTGTTCTTTTTAGATTGTTGGTTTAATCGCCCTCGCTGGTGGTTGTCGCCGCGAAGAGATATATGAAATGTCTTTGGAAGACATCCAGGAAACTTTTACACAATTGGTAATCACTATCCCTTTCTCAAAAACGAATCAAAGAAGAGTATTTACGGTCATTGATAAAATGGACGGCATAAGTGTGTTGGAACTGTTCCGAAGATACGTTGCCTTGCGGCCCAAAGGTTTAGGTCACAACAAATTGTTCGTAGGATACCGTAATGGCAAATGCATTTCCCAGCGCGTTGGAATTCACACAGTCGGTGGAGTTCCCAAGAAAATAGCGGAATTCCTAGGATTAGCAAATCCCGAGTTGTACACCGGCTATAGTTTTCGCCGCACATCGGCGACTTTACTAGCAAATGCAGGAGCGGAATTTTCCGTTCTCAAAAGACATGGAGTTCCTCCGTAGCAGAAAAGTATATCGAGGATTCGTTGAAAGGAAAGAACAAAGTGGCTAAAATGATCCAGGGAGGAGAAAGTTTTGTGCAAGTCTTAACTGAGAAATCTAAAGAAATTATTAGTACAAGTGCTTGCTCGAGTTCCACTCTCCACGATGGTTTACAGAAAGTTGAAATAACTGGGAATACAGATTGCACAATTCATGTTACTTCCAATGTTTAGATTGTCTTTAATTACATGTTTATTAATTTTGTATTGTTTCCACAATGAATTGTTTGATTCTTGCCCCATTTCATTAGAGTCCGGTAAAAATTTTAACGGACTCGATACCGTGATGTCTCATTTACCGGACTAAAATCGTTGACTTAAACATGGCTGTTACGATGCAGTATGAAATAAAAGAATAATCAAGGGTAGTGTTGTTCAAAGATGCACTCGAATGACCTGCTAAAAATTGATGAAATGGAGGCAGGACTATATAAAAGTTGGCGACAAATATGCTGAAACCTCATGTTTAAAACGATAATTTTCATGATTCTATGGTGAAAATCTGTCACCATCATACGACTATATTGCTTCCGTACACGTTCAATATAATAATGTAATAGACACAATACTATCGACCCTGTGAGGAAGGCCTGAGATGGACTCAAATGAGCTATTGTATGGATGAGCACGTTTTGTGTACTTTGATATTATTCGGTCAAAGATCCTGGTTATGGAAGCGCGTGAAACAAATTGTGTATTCCTGACCTTACGTATCAAGTCAACCATTTGGTGTCAATATACAATCTTGCATATTAGTTCAAGAGATAGAATAGGGGTCATCAAAATGTGGTCCAGACTATCTACGGTGAGAATCAAATATTGCCACCACATGGAAAACATTTTTCATTATCAATTTCTCAAAAAATTGTATTCTTCATGAAAATTGATGTATTGCAGAATACTTGCATATTAGTTGTCAAAATTTCAAATTTGCGAACAGTATAGGGGAGAACGAAAAATAGGAATTTTGGTCAGGTTTACCACATTTCGATAGGCAAGCCATTATAGGCGTATATTCGTCTATTTATGAAACCCCATTAAAAGTATGTTTCATCCGGTGAACATATGGGTGAGGGTCGACCTCTATTTCGTCTCTTGGACTATGATCAATGTGAAATACGGCCGGAAAGGAGGAGGGCCGTCGAAATGCTACAACTGTGACAGAGAAGGGTATTTGCAACTTGACTGTCGGGCTCTATCCAGGTCCGAGGAAAGAAGGAATTGGCGACGTACGGCACTTCGACAAGAACATAAACGTCCAGAAGATTCTGCTCACTCAACATACGACTGGGAGATTCGCCATCGCAAAGGAGAGTTCCTGGAAACGCAGACAGTCCCTCAGGAAGACCTTGCCCAGAGAGGGGCTACAAGTTTTTCCAGAGCCAGGAAACGAAAGATGGATGGCCCACGCACGACAAAGGAGGTTTTTCCAAATTCACAAAAGGTGCCTAGGTGATTCCACCAACGGAACACGACAACTACCAATGACGACGAAAATGTGGTGGGAAACGCACAGAAACAAGACCTAGACCTGAAGAGAATCCGGGAGTGGATCCACAATGGAGCAAGACCACAGTGGCAAGAGATCGCAAGACATGGCCAACCAGTTGAAGGTCACTGGCTTCAATGGGGCTCGCTAAGTCTCCGAGAAGGCTTCATCACTCGGAAATGGAAGAGCCCTGATGGAGAACTGGTACATTATCAAACGATTCTCCCTAGAGCTTGCGTACAAGAGGTTCTTGAGGAACTCCACAACAGCCGCTCCGGAGGAAACTTTGGGGTATACTGGCTAACTACGCGAGAGGTACTACTGAGAGAACTGTCGCCAAGATGTGGAAGAATGGTGAAAACAATGCGACATGTGCTCCCCCAAGAAAAGTCCCAAAACGAGGCTCAGAGGAAAATTGAAGCAGTACCTCTAAGGGTGTCCATTCGAAAGGATCGCAGTGGACATACTAGGACCATTTTCCTTGACAACTTGTGGAAATAAGTACCTGATGGTTGTTATAGACTACTTCTTGAAACGGCCAGAAGTGGTAGCTCTACCCAACTAAGAAATTTCTATATTGTTGAACTGGTATCATTATAATATAAACTGATATTCTGATATTGGTAATGAGCTATCAACACCATATGTCACCAATATTGGACCTTACAATATGTAAATGGAGTATATCATATATTGAACCAATATCCATATTGAAATGTGGTTTTTTCAATAATAATCCATATTAGCCCAACATATATTTTTTCACTTGAAATATATCTATATTGGGCCGATCCGAAATAAGGGTTCAGCCAATATAATGAATAGGCTGATATCATCATGCAATCGACATAAGATCATGCAAAATGCGTGAAAAAAAACGGAACACCAATAAAAACCAGTTAGATCATAGCCTCCCCATTATCTGAATAAAATCTGACAACATCTCTAGCGAACAAATGGAAATTACCCCACTATGTATTCTCTTCCATTATATCATAAAACAGACTCACTTATCGGGAAAGAGTGAGCTTTTGTAGCTTTCAGGTATATAATCAAACGCGTATGAACACATAGCAAGAGAATAATCGACACAGTCAGATTATACTGATTTTATTCAAGAAAATTCTGTTATTCATCCATATTAGAGTAATACACCCTGTAGGCTATCAATTTTTTTGAAATCCCCTATGATGCTGATTTCATGTATGTATTACACAGATTTGAAATCTGGCCTTGAAATAGTACAGCTTTCAGGAATATTCTTACACGCTAACTTCACTGTCGCTTCTCTCAGATTCATTTAAGTTTTTATATCTATTTACATAATGGAATGAAATTGTATAGTTTGTATTCTACAGTTAGATATTCATTTTTATCGTTCAGCAGCAGCTTTGAAGTCAATTATATAATTTGTCAGCGAAATTTCTCGAAAGATTAAAGATAACGAAGCTCTCCAATCGCCTCGAAAGCGCAAAACCACCAAGACGTTCATAAATACTGCAGTACTGGAACAGGTGTTATTCGTAATAGTATATTATGCAACTTTCATGTGATGATGCTCATTAATACACGAGCATTAGCCGGTATACGAAACAAGCTGAAGGATGACAGTCATCGAGTCAAAATCAAGATGTATGAGCCTCTGAAGAAGCCAGCCACTCGCGCCAGCGAAACGTCAGGAAGAAATTCCAAAAAAACGACGGCCTCAAAACCCGAACAGAAATAGCGATACAGAAAACCTCGGCCGCGAAAGCCTTGGCTATTTCATCAAAAACCCGATAAGGTTTGATAGGTTATTTTATGTTCATAAAAAGACAAAAATGTAAGTACAACAACGAACATCATTGTTCAGTTCAAATATTTTAATTTAGTTTTCGATTCTACAAGTAGGTACCACGTAAACTATCTCCAAAATTGGAGAATGTAGGCTTCCACCGTCGGTGTTAATACATCTCCGGTTTTTCGGGCTTGAGGGCCGTGTGCTGGAATTTTGACTTCCGGAGCTTTCGGCTACATCTGCGGTATCCATCTTCAGCGGCGTGGTCTTTGAAAACAGTTCTTTTTGAATGAACACAACCTGTTAGTCAGCAACTTATCTTGAAAAAAATTGCCTATCAAAATATTACCAGAACTGATATCATAGAATTGTTATTTCTTAAGCTTGTGGTAGATGGACAACACAAAGAAACTACTAATAAATGAAAAGATATCTTTCAATTCTGAATGAATCTATCTTTCATCATCGTAGTTATCAACACCGAAATCGTCATAAAATCAACATCAGACCATGCCAAATGACTAACAGATAACGGATTCCCGACTGAAACCTGCTCAAACCACTCGGATCACTATAACCACATTTCCCGAATTTCAATTCGACCACATCCCCGACAAACAAATGCAAATTCCTCACAGGAGCCGAGCCCGCTGACAATTATGGGGACCCTAATTTTTCACGCTCATCGCGCTGCGAATTCTATTCCATCATATCACAAAACAGATTTCCGTATTGAAAAGAGGGTGTGCATTTGTCGTGTACGGGCTCATGTTATGTGACAATGACAAGTTGGCTGGCAGATCCCCTTCGGACCACTTCAACAAATACGTTCGGCGGACGCAAATGCTTCCAATTGTTATTTATACTTATTTACGTCCTGCCGTATGCGTACATTTGGGTTCGTATTGATTTTGTGCGGAACGGATAAATGGCGAGGTTGGGGACGATTGTTGGAGTATTAATGGGATTGCATTTCCATGATTATAGACCGGTTGAAGAAGGCTTGATTTTATTCACAATAACAAGGTGGTAGTTGATACAGGCTCATTGCTCGATGCAATTCATTTGAAGTCGTAGAATAGCGTTCGATCAACATAACATCTGATATGAAGTTAGTATGACATGGTGTTCCTCAAGGTTCAGTCTTAGGCCCTTTATTAGCTGTAATCTATATTGACGATTTCGATAATTACATGAACAACTGTACCTCTTTTCTTTCCGCCGATGATACAACTTTTATATATTCCATTGAAAGCATAAAATCGGTTGAGAACTCAGAAGAATGTTCGTGAGAGATCTGAACAATGGTTTACAATGAACAAACTGCCATTGAATAGCAGAAAAACTCTATTTTTCTTTGAACAGATCAAAACAGGAGAGTGTCGAGATTCAGGAAGTACCCATTGATAAATTTTCAGTTTGTACATCACATATAGATGCATTTTTTTTCTCATACTCATAAAAATTTCTGACACATTGAAAATTACATGTTTCGCTCTATTCCACTCTAACATAATTTGTGGCAATATTCTTTGGGGAAATCGATGTTATAATTTTTTTCCTATAGCACATGTTGAAGTGAGTTTTTATCAACTCGAAAATGTATAAGTTGTACTTTATCGGCATGGGTATATAAAGTATCACTTTATCCGCAGGAGGAGAAAAAAGCCTTTTTAAATTTTTCATTAAACCATGGTCCGTTTAGTAAAGTACTGTTTTTTCAAATTTTATATGGGACACTTGATTCAATTCCATAGTGTATTCACGTTAACGATATAGTTCTCGTAAACAAATACATGTGATGGGTCGAGTAGATCAGGGAAAGACTCGGAACTACTGAAAAGAGGTATTTTTCGTAGTCATTGAATTCATCCATTAAATTCACCATTTCAGATCGACTTCTTTGCCTTGCGAACTATACTTATATACCCTGTCTTTACATGCGCCTGTACTTTCGTAAGAATATGATCAACCAAACTTTCGGCATTTTCATGCACTTCAATCATTTGTATAACTTGGGATCATATTCTTCTAGATACTACTGAAACACCTTATTTTCATCTTTTTCGAGGACTATTAGCATTTGATACGACATTGTTTCCGAAGTAACAGATGGAATGCTAATAATATGTATTAATACTATTCAGTACTAGACTGTGACAGCCTAATACAACTCTATGCGTTCTTCGATATCACAACCAGCCAATCGAAACGCGTGCTGATCACGCTAGATGAATTGTGAATATACTATGGAGATGGACAATCAACCAAAACTATGTTGCACTCCTATCCTCGCTCGATACTGTTCAAAAAAAAATTAAAAACCTTCGACATAGTCGATGGGCATACTTGCAGACTGTCGTCAAATCAAATCATCTTTCAAACAGTTCGTTCATGTCAGCCTCAAATCTACTTACACAGTAAGTTTTGACTGGCACCTGTCAAAAAACAAATACTTCTCTAGTTAATACCGGAGCAAGTTTCTCTTCACAGGAGAAAATCCTGCATTTGCTTTTGGCGATACAAATAAAGGGATTGATTTTCAATTATTGGGACAGGCACACTTGCCGACCAGTTTCGGGTTAATGATAGCACTGCCTTGTACTGACGAGTGGCCAAATAGCCCGAAACCGATCTGCAAGTGTGTCCCGTCCCTATAATTGAAAATCAATTCCTTCATTTGTATCGCCAAAAGCAAATACAGGATTTTCTTGTGTGAAGAAACCTGCACTGGCACCGGTCGGATATAATTCAATGCCCTTCGTGGTATAAGCCAGGGGAGTAGTTGTTTTCTGACAGGTGTTCATATTTTTCAATGCCAATATGTTTTATTATTATTCATTTACTCTTCATTTTTTTTTACTTCCACATCAGAGTTTCTAATCATATTTCCCAGTGGGAAATGGTAACAGTTTTCATCTCATCCTGTCATCATTCATCGCAACCAATCGCTGCGTGTTACAGAAATATTTCTCGCTACGAGCGCACTCCAAATATAAAATATTCTCCCGGTATACCTCCGTTTACCCCATTAACACTCACTTCTCACCGTAATATTCAGAATTCTCCTTTTCATCGACTTTCGCACGTCTCGTCGCAAGACGAACACACAAGTAGGGTCAAATCCAATAAAAATCCATGAAAGTCACTCCTCTCCCTTGCAAGAGCCACTCGACGAACGAAATTTCAGCACAATCAGTTTTATTCGAACGAGAGCAGAACTTCACTCTGGTAAACATCGGAGGATGTTCGGATTTTTTTGTCGTCGTTAGGTTATGCTGTGAAACGATCGGTCAGGAAAATTGAACACGATTCACCAATAATAGGAGAGCCCAAGCGGGAATTTCAGGATTTACTAAAGCGCGACAGATTAATATACAAGGGGATACCTTGTACCTGGTTAAGTACTTCCACCATATATGAGCCCTATATATATGGCCGCCCTTCAAGGATAAAGGATCAGATTAGTAAAAAAAATTGATCATCTGAAATTTTCGAGCGCGTCAGATTAATCTGACAATTCGAGAGTGACCTTAAGAAGAAGGAGGGCTACAAAGTTGTAAAAAAAGTCATCTCGACATTCTCGAGCGTGGATAACTTTTTTTATTTCGAAGGGAACGATTCAAGAATTGAAAATAGTATATTATGCAACGATCGTTTAATGATGGTTATTAAATACATGAGCATAAACCGGGATACGAAACGAGCCGAAGGTGAGTTTCGTATGGTTTATGCGAGTGTATTAATAACCATTACTTGAGAGTTGCATACGCTATTTTATCTACACCCGATAAATAGTGAAGAACTACAAATATTATATTTATATTTGTATTGCACACAATATTACTGATTAAACGAATTTCTTCGAAAAATTCTACAGAATTCTAATAAATGGTATAACTTCGAGAAATAGAATGATGAGAAAGGAAGAGATCAAAAATAAAAAGTTTACTCGACGCCGGATTCGAACCCAAGTCTCTTCCAAAGGGTTGGTATGATTTCACGCCTTAGACGGCTCGGCTACGTAGAGCTCTTTAGTTTCGTTAAAAACATAAAGAGATAAATCATGCATTTGTCAAATGAAAAATTTAATCACTCTAACTGTATTTCTGCCGGTGAAGGTGTCGACTGGTGATTCTCCCATATTACGCCAAGAGCCAGAGCAAAAAAAGTAGGTTCATAATGCAATCTTCTACAGAATTGATTTTCTTGTTGGAAAATGTTTGGGGGTGTCCCCTGAATATAAATTCAAGTTGGCGGGACAGGGGGGGTTGAGCTTCAGCCGCCATCTTGGAAAACACGTTTTATCAAATATCTCGTGAACCGTGCATCGTACGACAAAAACAGTAAAGATCATTTTCGTAGATAATAAAATTCTCTTCAACTTTTATTCGAAACTTTTTTCCGTATAGTGCATAGGTTTTCATTTATAGCGCGCCAAACTGTTCCCAGCATGGTTATTGCTAAATATATAGTAAACGGTTGATGAAACAGTATAAATGGCAGTATTTTGGCGCGCCATAAATAAAAACCTATGCTTTATACAAAAAAAGTTTCAAATAAAAGTTGCAGAGAATTTCACCATCTACAAAAACGATCCTGACTGTTTTTATCGTACGATGCACGGTTCACGAGATATTCGATAAAACGTGTTTTCCAAGATGGCGGCTGAAGCTCAACCCCCCCCCGTCCCGCCAACTTGAATTTACATTCAGGGGACACCCCCGAACATTTTCCAACAAGAATATCAATTCTGTAGAAGATTGCAGAAAAAAAGTACCTGGTTCTTGGACTATATCGCTGATATCAGACATTTAGTTATGATCATCGAAGTTTGGCTATATTCTCCAAAAATTCAATACATTTACCGATTTTGACTTGACAAACGTCAAATGCAGAGCATGCACATCATGCTTGATTGAAAAATAATGGGTTTCTATTGGTTGAAAATCTGTATCGTAATGAAAAATCTGTATCGTAATGGACTTCATTATAAAACGGGTTGTGGGCATATAAGTGTATAATTAAAGTACGGGTGTAGATAATAGTATATTATGCAACGATCGTGTAATGATGGTTATTAATACATGAGCATAAACCGGAATACGAAACGAGCCGAAGGTGAGTTTCGTATGGTTTATGCGAGTGTATTAATAACCATTACATGAGAGTTGCATACGCTATTTTATCTACACCCAATAAATAATGAAGAACTGAAAATATCACATTATTAGGTATTTATATTGAACACAATGATAGTAGGTAATCAATCGTATTTCTTTGAAAAATTCTACAAAATTGTAATTAATGGTATAACCACGGAAGATACAATGGGAAATAATAAGAAAAAAAATGAAAAAAAAATCTCTGTCGAGGTCAGGATTTGAACCCGGGACGCTTGTGATCACTGCTCTCGCCATTGACCTCTCGGCCATGAAAGCTTAATCAATTTGAGCGAAAATAAAAACACATATGTTGCATTTGGCAAATGAAAAATATAATCCTTTTGATTGTATTTTTTTCTTTTCTAAGACATCAGTGGAGGGTCACTGGTAATTATTCTATATCACTGCTATAAGACATATTCA
Organism: Zygogramma bicolorata; assembly: GCA_032362365.1. Taxonomy (NCBI): domain Eukaryota; kingdom Metazoa; phylum Arthropoda; class Insecta; order Coleoptera; family Chrysomelidae; genus Zygogramma; species Zygogramma bicolorata. The sequence continues at coordinate 5,313,031 of JAVJAQ010000137.1, forward strand.
TACATAGGCGCCGGAACTTCAAAATTACTATGGGGGCTCGGTTTCTGGGTTCTGGGAGAGAGAATCATTATAAATACCAGTTTCCATGGTGAACAGACAATTGAAGTTTTCGCTTACTCTTGCTTGGTTACTTCGTAAGGGGAGTGATTGACCAGGACGGTATGGACAGATATTCGTCTCACAGTTCTTGAGAATGAATTCAAAATGGAATTCGAAACGTCGAACAAATCAAAAGATACCTAACGGATAAAAAACCCAGAAAATTCATCTTGCATATCGAAGATCCGTGAAAACATCAATATCTACATATATATATATATATATATATATATATATATATATATATATATATATATATATATATATATATATATATGTATATATTTATCACAATAAAATAGGTAAAATAAAGCCAGTGTATTATAACATCATATATTCAGGTGATGTTCAAATACATACAAAAAACACAAAGTGAATACTAATTCAAAACGACCCAAGTACAACATGTTTAACAATTTCCAAGCTCTTCGGTGAAGTATAGAAAAAACAAAAAAAAACTGATAATCACAGCCCATTTCAAACCTCAAATGCCGAATGGCGAGTCCGAATACTACAAAATTGTTGTTGTTGTTTAAAATTGTTAAAGAAACAAATATTCAATTTGTGCATGAATTATATAATATATGTAACAAATAGGATTAAAATTATAATTTTACTCATGTTAGAAGGTCTGCCGTCGTTGGTTATTTTTTAAAATGAAAATATTTGCTATCTCGTGATTACTAACTACTTTAAAAAGGAGCTCTGTAGAAGTTCAAAATAGCACAATCGTTTAGTTTTTGCTGTGTCATCGTGGACCGTGAATATGTTTTTGATTTGATATATCAGATATCACATCTTTTCTTTTTTTATTACAATATATATGGTATACGATACGTACGCACCTTTGTTAATATATAGTGACTACGGCTTTGAGACGAGTAACTGCGGCGGTTTTATCACTGACACTGTTGCCAGCGTGATAATAAAAATCTTTATAACCCGACACCAATGAGGCCGATACATAATTTGTTCTGAACGAAAAATTTTTGCTGTGAGGGCAAACCAGAACTTCACTATGGGGGCTCCGCCCCCATAGCCAATTCTCTATGGGGGCTCGAGCCCCCATTGCCCCCATGGTTCCGGCGCTCCTGTATTCATACGATTATCGAAAATTGACTAAATTCCTCAAAAATTCAATACCTACTGATTTTTGACTTGACAAACGTCAAAATGCAAAGCTTGCACATCATGCTTGATTGAAAAATAATGGGTTTCTATTGGTTGAAAATCTGTATCGTAATGAAAATCTGTATCGTAATGGATTTCATTATAAAACGGGTTGTGGGCATATAAGTGTATAATTAAAGTACGGGTGTAGATGAAATATATAATCTGTCGATTTGCACGAGCCGAAATAATAAAAAATGCATCATCATCATATATTATTACTGGAACTTCCGGTTGAACCGCGTCTGTGGAATCGTTCTGTAGAATACCACTTTGGAGTCATTCTCGAAACTTCTTCGCGACTTGGTGTCGAGGTCTAAGCCTCCTTAACCCCCAGCGCTCATCTTGACAAAGTGGAGATTGTGGTTTCGTGGCTGAAGAGATGGTACTTATGGCTATATGAGAGTCCAACGTTGGAACTGTCCGACCCAATGTAGGTCTGGTTTGAAAAGGATTGATTGAGGAATGTTTCCGATTGGTTAGTCATGGTTTCCAGGAATTGGAAAGCCTTTGTGAGTCGTCTCATTTGTTGAGGCATTGAGAGCGTTTTTCAATTCCTAGCTTTCCGAATTATTCTGGAGTGGAGTGTGTTTGCTGTGGCAATTTTCCTCCTGTTGTTGAAGTCTATTTTTGTGTCTGGTTTCGTGGTGATGTTTGAAGAGAGTCGAGGTCATGTCCGAATTACGTACTGCTAGTTCGTGCTCGTAGGACCTGTTTAATACTCATCGGTTCGTCTGTCCTATGTATGTTTTTCTGCAGTCGTGACAAGGAATGCCATATACTCATTATACTCATCGTGATTCGTTGGGTATTATATCTTGAGGTGAGTGCAGGAAAGAGGATATTTGCTAGTTTGCTGTGAAAACTAGCTTGATGTTTTGTTTTGTCAGAATTCGGCTTACTTTATCAGTGACTCCCCGAATGAAATGAATGAAAGCTTTCAGGCGTTCAGCCAGGTCTTCCGGTGATTGTTGCCGTTGAATGGTTCTCTGGATCTGAGGTAGGAATAATCGTTTTGAAGAAGGGCGGATGTGAGCCTTTTCAGCTCACTAGGTCCGTTGTGTTCATCTGTGAATTTGATGGATCTATTGATAACAGAGTTCAATACGGAGCTCACCTGGGCAGGATGATAGTTGGAGTTGGCATTGAGATCCATTGGTGTGCGTGGGTTTTCGGTAGACAGAGGTCTCGGTAGTGTAGTGGTTAGCATATCTGCCTATCAAGCGGAAGGCCGGGGTTCGAATCCTCGCCGGGCCACCGTGCTGGGTAATCGCACGTTAAGGGTTAGGCCTCGTTGATCCATTGCTCGCACAAGTTTCGACTTCTGAGGGTTGACGTTCGTCAGCTGGTTAACGGAACGAACAATTTTAGAAGAATTTTAGTCTCCATTTCCATGGTGATTTTATATCGGGGTGAATATTGTTCAGGTGATTGAGGAAGGTGTGTAGGCTTCTGGATCCATGCAAAGACATCATCCACATTACGTAGCTAACACGTCGGCTTCAATGGAGATGTGTCAATGGCTCTAGACTCAAAATCTTCCATGTAGATGTTTTCAAGTACTGGCGAAAGATGAGAACCCAAAGGGGTGCCTTTCACTTGTTTATACAATTTTCCCTGGGAGAGAAAGTATGTACTGGGCATGCAATGACTAATGAGGTTAAGCATGTCTTGGGATATTTGATGTTTGGTTCTCAGAATGCTGAGTGTACCTGCTAGGGGGATGTTTGTAAAGAGGGATACTACATCGAAGCTTACCAGGATATGTGTGGGTCGGAGGTTGACAGATTTGATGTTTTCTATGAAATGAGATCAATTTCGAACATATGATGAGGTGTACGTGAAATTTTTTCCTAGGAATCAGATATTTCTTCTGGACAATCGGAATATTGGAGTTATTGATGATAGTTTTTTCCTTTTCATCGAGATAGGGTCTCTTGCACTCATTTGGTATTCAGGAGAGTTGATTATTCCTGTTAATTTATCAATGTAGTCTGTGGTATTGGGGATAACGGTGGCGTTTCTCCTTGTCGGCCGGGAGGATGATAAGGATTGTTTCGAAGGTTTTTGGGAGCTTGTCTTTCAGCAGAGGTGACATTGGAAGGTGGGATTGTTGCTCTTCTTAGTTAAGAGTAATGATAGTTTCGATTGGAATGGATTCCGGGGTAAGAGAAGTTGGAGCAAAGACATTGTGAACTAATACTGGAGGTTCTGCTGCTGGTGGGAGAGGTGCTCCATTTTTTATCAGAGCTGTTAGTTCATTCTTTTGTGTACTGGTCTTTTTGTTGCTGATGTATTCAGCTTTGTCGTGAAATATTCGAAAGAGACTGTCCCAAATGACTGGATGAATATTTGCCAGAGACAATTTCTTGAAGCACTGATAAAGAGACGAATTGGTGAAATATAAATATATATATATATATATATATATATATATATATATATATATACGAAGTTGTTATTCTGCGAGTTTATCCTCTGGTTTCCATGGGTTTGTCGGTACTGAGTTTTGACGGTTCGCCAACATCAATATATATATATATATATATATATATATATATATATATATATATATATATATATATATATATATATATATATATTCCGCGTTCTGTGGTTTTGATCCTCTGAAGGATAATTGTCACAATGTTTCGGCAAAGTCTCATTTGCCATCTTCTAGGTGATGTCTGGAGTTTCGACCCGAAAAAACAATTCATCATACTTTGTCCGTGAGAATCTTCATGCTAACATATATATATATATATATATATATATATATATATATATATATATATATATATATATATATATATATATATATATATATATATATATATACCATTTTATAACTTCACATTTATATATTTCAATTTTATGGGAAACAAGTGCCTTGTACTCATCCTTTAACTTTGTTCACTTCATGTATTTACATTTTCGTCCTGTTCTCACGGTAAACATCGAAGGATGTGCGGACTATTTGTGTCACCGTATCGTTACGCCGTGAAAAATGGTGCCGAATTCCGGACTGGGGTTGTTTATTGGGCGGCTAAGAGCGCCGCTATCTGCACTCAGTAATGCTATGATTTACTGCCAGATATAGACGCCACGCTGCGGTTCACAGGATGCCGACGCGAGATTTATGCTTCTACACTGAAATAAACCCCATTTTAATTATCACGGGCATTAAAATTAAATAAAAACGCTCGACAACGGTGCAGCGCGGTGAATTACTGTATTTATCTCTGGAACGCTGTTTTGCCGGTGTTTCCTTTGCTCAGCTGAATACTCATTCGGCACGGACCGCATACAAAATTTTTTTAAATGCCGTTTGATAATTCATGATACTGCAAAAGCGACACAGTAACTACAGCCAGAATAGAAACTAGGGATATATAGAAACCACTTATCGTATAAATGGCCCAACTCCGGCTCACCGAAAGTGAATTTCGCGCGCATTCTTCTTATTCCTGCAGAACGAATCCACGGGCAAGTTCAGTTTCATCTCAGGAAAACATAATAAGATATTTCATTTCTGATTTTATCAGTCGTCGCCTAAATGTGATTAATGGCAATCGAAGGAAAGTGTTTACACAAGAGTGGAATCACCAAAAATTATGTTTGTGGTGTAATTCGATTCGGAGTGGCTCTTCAAATTCGTTTTTAAGTTTCGCTCGAAAACGTTACAACAATAAAGGGTAGATTAAGTTTTTTCTCTCTTCTTGCCAATATCTCAAGGAGTGTAAATAACATTCAGAATATGAAAAGAGGACCCACAAGGAGGAAAAAAATTACTACCAAATACTCTCAGAAACCATCAATATTCATATACTTATATAATATAAATATTGATAAATGAAAAAATACAGGTATCATCAAGATATACAGAGTGTGTCCAAAGTCGAGTCATTTATTTCATCTGCTCGTCAAAATGAGTTGATGAACCAGAAATCACCTATATAAAAGTTGCATAATAACAGTAACAGATTGAACATTGAAAAAAATGGGAATGTCATCGCACAGTCTTTCTGGTATTCTCGACCACTGTCTTATAAAATCCTAGCGTTTTTTGTTAACTACTCTTATCGTTTATACAGATTTGGCTAGCTTTTTGTGTTATTATATGGTTTTCAGATCTTCATTGAATGTTCAGGCTGGCATAGTGACTGGCATACTTATTATCCTCTTTTTTTCCAACTGACTGATAGGTGAAATTTATTCATGTTTCTTTCAATACAATCTTCCACGATTATTCGAAGGTGTTCCTGTGAATGTGAGACAAAGAATGTAATTCCTACTTGGTGAGGCTCCACCACATTTTAGACGAATATTTCCTAAATAATGACTTTTCGACTAGATGTATAGAGATCAATGGACCTATTGCTTAGCCCGCTAGCTTTCCGGATTTAACGCCTTTTTAACGCGATTTTTTCCTGTGGGGCTATTTGAATGAGTTAGTGTATGTATCATGATGGAGAAGTGAATACTCCGCTTAACTTAAACAGCGCATTGAAAATTCTTGTGAATTTGTCATTCAATTCATTTCAAAGCAAAGTAATGGGACGTGGATTTGCTGAGCAAGATTGTGCGAAAGCCGAAAAAATGGGGACACTATTGAATAGTTTTTTGTAAAAAACAGTATCCATTCAACATAAAAATGATGATTTCTCAAACATTGTTAATAATTTTGAGTAACTCTCTAATTATACAACTTTTAAACAGGTGATTTTTAGTATATCATCTTCTTTTGACGAGTTCTACAAGCTGTTAAATTTAATGACGCGATTTTGAAAACACCTTGTATAAGTGAATAATCCGTTCAAAACATCCGCAATTTTTTCTTTGGTTATGGTTTTGTTGAGTAAGGGACTTTTACAATAGGAAAATTCACATGAAAATCATGTTATAACTTGAATTGAAGATCTGATAATTTCTCAACTTCAATAGTAGACTCAAGTCTACTATTGAAATACTTTAAAGAAGACCTATTGTGGAAAAATCTGAAAATTGTGATTCCAGCCTTTTTCATGAAAATTCGCCAAAAAAATGTGAACTCAATTCAACCTTTTCTGAATATGCCGATAGTTCCATTGTCTAATCATGGAAAAGTGCAAAGTTTTTTTTTTCGCATTCCAATCTTTCTAAAAAATTCTTATGAACAAATACATTGTTTATTAGACATTCAAATTGGTGTTCCAGATTAGTATAGTAAATACCATCGTTTTTCTGTAAAAATCGTGTTTGATTCTCATTTAGTCACCACAAACTAGTTTCGTGGATGAGGTTTATATTGCGTTACCATAGCAACAAAAAATAATTCATTAAAAAAGTGTCAGCGATAAAAAGGATGTCGACAAAAACTGCAGTTTCGAGCCGTCATCAAGTAATTGTATTTGAATTGGTTAAAAGATGAATATATTCGAGAAAATATCCTTAATAAAGGACAACCTTTGATCCTTTGGTGAAAAAATCGAGACTTTTTGTAATGATCAATTGCCTCAACAGCAAACAAAGTTAGCACACAAGGTTAGCATCTTCAGGAGAAGAATCTGAATCAGAAGACTAGGGATAGTATCATTCATTTCTCATATTATATGAGGTAGTGGTCTGCACTACCTCACTACCCAAGCACTACCCGCATATGTTTCTTGTTCCAACCAGGACTCCTATTATCAGTTATTCATATTGATATCTAAACATTGATCCATATAGCGGGCTGAATGAAATGAGTTTCTTTGTCTCCAGGTGAATAATTTTTACATTCTAGACTATAGATTTCACCGAACACCCTTGTATTACGAACATCCTTAATCTGTTTTGGATTCTTTCCACCAGTTCTATGGTCTATGGTCAGAGCATGCTGGGCGACACTGGTTTTTGTTACCATTCCGTATTTTATGTGTGCATAGTATTCCTTGTAGGAGATTTTTATTGGCCAAAAAATTTATTATTGCAAGCATGACCCCTGATTTCATACAACTTCGTCTACTATTTGTTTCGTAGTTTATTTTTTGGATCAGCAAAGAGTAATTTATAAGAAATTTCCAATACCAAGTAGGTATCTTTCATATTGATTTTTTCGAAAACCGATTCAAATCCTATAGTGTGATGAAGCCGATTCTATAAACTTTTCACGACTACCAAATTCAAAGGAGAGTCTACTTTGCGAAAAGATGAGAGCTGTGAAAAGTTGATAGTAGTTCCATATGAACCTCATTTTCGAAAATTCAATTTGCGAAGAGGAAGCAGTGTTGAATAATGCATTTGAAAATCTCTTGATCGATATTCCTCAAAACCTCTCTGATGAAGAAAATGGGTACAGCTCTCTTGGTGCCACGTCACACGTAGTGTTCTTCCGACTTTGATATTTTTTCGCATTTCAAATTTTAGGGAGGGAGACCTTTCAGGATCACACTATATACTCGGAATGGAATAGCCCAAGGGTTGTAACTACATTCTCATAACCCGATGAGCCTTGCTGGTTAATAGAGCAATATCGGGTGGGTGAATTTTCAGAGGTGTTATAGTGGTAATGAGCTTTTAATGCAATATTCCTGCAACTGGAGCTGTGAGTCCATTAGAGAACCAGCAAATGAAACTGATCGTTCTGCTGAAATCATATGATGCTTCGATCGTGCAAGAGTTCAATAAAAAAACTGTTGCCCGTCAACATGGGCGTGAATAAACGATGAGATTTGAACCTTCGTTGGTAAAGTTGAAACTTTTCCTAAAGATCAATTACCCTAACACCAAACTGATATTTTTGCAGTCGACGCGCATTTTGCTAACAAGGTCAGGAGAAGAAAATTGGTACTTGTATCTCTAGGATCTCTTGAAAAAGTTTCAACATGGGTGTGGTTGAATTTTGAAGTGAATTGTAGCCAGATTGAATAGAATATGGAATTTTATATATAAATCGAAGTGACGTGTTAAATATCCTTCGAGTGATAACGTTATGTCTCTCGCACCGACCGATTCAAAATTTCGCGGTATAAGCCGTTCTGAATTTTATTTTAATCTGAGCTTCCTAGTACCTTTCGAGAACGTGGTTGTCTATTCAGTCGTAAGTTGGCAAGCGGGTAGTGAGCATCATTGAATCAAAATTCGGAATAATTCTTACGATTCGGTTCCACAAACCGACGTTATCATTGCTGTTATATTTTGAGGTACGTATATTTTGACTGATTTTTTATAACAGTTCTTATCAAATTATATTTTAAGATTTATACATTCATAATGAATTACGAAAGGGATCAAGAATGGTTGTTACGGCTTCATAGAGAAGTTTTAACTGATTCAGAGGTTGAACCAGATGATGACGAGGGGAGTTTGATAGACGATCATTTAGAACTAATTGAAGATACAGAATCGGAAGAGGAGTTCGATAATGAACAGAACTTGCTTGTTCCTGGAGAACAAGAAATTCAAGCTGCGAGAATACCTCGCTTGATCGCTTTATTGGTAGAAATGGAACTACGATGTGGCGAAAATATCCTGCAACAGCACGGAATGTACGAACACGTGCCGAAAATATTGTCACCCATTTACCTGGCCCCAAAGGAGATATACGTCACAAAAATAAAGCTTCAGAAATATGGGAATGCTTTCTATCTGCGAACATATTGGAAAAAATTGTTACCTACACCAATAAATTCATAGAAATGCAAGCTTATGATGTTTCGCAAAATCGTTCTTTTAGGCCAACTGATTTATTAGAAGTGAAAGCATTATTGGGACTTTTATACATTTCTGGTGCTAGCAGAAGTAACCGGCGAAATGCTGAAGATTTATTCAGGACCAATGGAATGTCTATGGACATATTCAGGCTTACTATGTCGCGGATTCGATTTCAGTTTTTGTTGAAACATATTCGTTTTGACGATAAAGCTACCAGACAAGAAAGAGTACGAATAGACAAGTTAGCTCCAATCAGGGAAATCTATGACGAGTTTGTATTAAATTTGTCACAACATTATAATATGTCAGCATACACAACTATTGATGAAAAACTTGAAGCATTTCGAGGTAAATGTCCGTTCAGAGTTTATATGCCGAAGAAGCCTAATCGTTATGGAATTAAAATATATGCCTTGGTCGACGCCAAAATGTTCTACACGTCAAAGTTAGAGGTCTACGTAGGAAAACAGCCTGTCGGACCATTTCAGTGTGACACTTCAAATTTAGCATTGGTGTCTCGTCTCTGTTCACCTATCTTGGGATCAAATAGAAATGTCACGTTCGACAACTTTTTCACTAGCGTACCTATAACTGAGGTACTGAAACAACACCGCCTCACTACAATTGGAACATTACGTAAAAATAAACCCGAGATACCCCCTCAAATGTTGTTGAATAGACCAGAAAAATCTATAATGTTTGCCTTTAGAGATAAGTGTACACTCGTTTCGTACATTCCAAGCCGAAAAAGAAATGTGCTATTACTATCGACGATGCATTACGATGATGGTGTTGACAGGGAAACTGACAAACCAGACATAATCATGGATTACAACAAAACGAAAGGGGGTGTCGATGTTGTAGACAAAATGTGCGAAGCCTACAATTGCGCTCGTGCAACTCGTCGTTGGCCAATGGTCATTTTTTATAGTGCCATGAATGTTGCTGGAATAAATAGTTATATAATTTATAACTCGAATAACCAAACAAATATTAGCAGAAGGAAATTCTTAGAAAATTTAGGATTTCAATTGCTTGATCCACATATTCGTCGACGAGCTCAGCAGCAAAATATTCCAAGGATAATACGTGCACGACTTTCTGAAATGTGTGGAATAGAAACTAATAATGTTGTTCCTCAGAACCAAACTCATGGACGATGTACGTACTGCAGCACTAAAAAAAGTCGAAGAACAAAATATTATTGCACCAAATGTAAGAAATATTTGTGTCTAGAGCACCTTACTGGATTATGTAGAGATTGTTATGAAGATTATGAAGCTGAATATTTGGAGTAATAGTTTCAGTCGTCCATAAGGATTTCGAGAGTGGAAGTTTATTTTCTTCATTTTTCAATATGCAAGTGACTATTTTTGTGTTTTATCGAATCCAGGTATTTTTTTTTTGTATGTTTACTTTGAATCGATTAAAAGCCTGTTCATAAAATCGACACCTTTTTATTACCTCTCCTTTTTATGGTTCAAACAACAAGAATATAATGAATTTGATATATTCGCATAGAAAATGAGGTAAACTTTCATAATATCATACAAATTTGTCATCAACAAATAATATTCATTTATTTTTATATTTTCGAATAGGTCGGTTTCATAGACCGACGTTATCAGAAATTATGATTTTTTTCACGTTATTTGCGGAAGGATATGAAAGGTGGAAAATCGAAAATTTTCACAAACCTCCTTTGTTAATAGGTACGTGTATATCATTCATTAAAATATGGAAGCCCATCCATGAAAAAGTTCTTTCGGATCCTAGTTTTCCAATAAGGAATTTGAATATGCCCTTCCGAAAGTTCAAATCATATATTTTGAATATCTACATCCAAACTAGTTTGAATGATCAAGATCAATACTTCTGCGCTGCTACGTATTACAAATATATTGTTACGCATAACACATATTATATCCAGTACTGATAGATGCGATAGATAGATAGATAGCGTTTATTTGACTACGTTATATAAATTCATACATTTGTAGCAAGTCATGTTATAATAAATGCCTGATGCTGCAATCAGGAAATCACATAAGAATAAAATATATGCACAACACAAAGAAAAATCTTACGTAGACGTAATATTAGAATATAAAACAGATATATTATAATGAGTACAAAAAAACAAATATGTTAATATGTAAAACATGTAAACAATCACATGCATATTAAAATACATACATAAAATGAGGTTATGCATCAACCGTTTGACATTTACATAACAGGTGGACTAGCCATATACTCTTCTACATTATAGTAGCATTTTGAGACTAATTCAGTTTTGATAAACTTTTTGAATTTTTGAAATGTTAATTTTTTTAGTGTTTGTGGTAGAACATTGTATACATTTGTATCAAGAGAATTTGATGCAGACTTTTGTAATCTATATCTGGAAGATCTAATGAGTGCTGAGCTACGAGTGCTGTAGTCATGAAATATCGAATTAGTATCGAATTCATTCACATGTTCGTGAATGTCAAGGAGTGAGTAATAAATATATGAGGTAGGAAGGGACATCAATTTCAAATTCTTGAATTGAGGTCGGCATGTGTCTTTATAACTTGCACTAGCAATTATCCTAACTGCCTTTTTCTAAAGTTTGAAAATTCTATCTGAAGAAGATGAGTTTCCCCACAAAACAATGCCATATCTGAGATGTAAATGAAAAAAGGCGTAATAAGCTGTTAACAAAACTTTGGGACTAGGGACTAATTATGAATTTCAACTGTCGGAGCAGGAATATATATTTCGATAGTTTAGAACATAGGTCATTGATAGGATGGGACCAGTTGAGATAATCATCTAAAGTAATCCCCAGCAGATTTACTCTCTCACCTGTTTTGATTTTATTATCTGACGAAAAAATTTTGAGTTCTGTCACTATTTAACTTCGAAAGATTATTAGTGAACCACTTTTCTTCTTGATTTTCCAAATGTTTCATTGTTACAATTAAGTTTTGACAATTTTTGTCGGAGCCAATTATTGTGCTATCATCAGCAAAAACGACGCATTTACCAGGTAGCATATGGTGGAAAAAATCATTGGTGTAAATAATGAAGAGACGGGGCCCCAGAACAGAGCCTTGGGGTACTCCTGTTTTCTCCATTTCAAATGCTGAATCGTTATTATTGAGAACTACACAATGCTTTCGATTATGGAGATAAGACTGAAATAGAGAAAGTGTAATACCTCTCACACCGTAGTCAGCTAGTTTGCTCGAGAGAATGTCGTGAGAGACACGGTCGAAGGCCTTGCTCAGGTCACAGAGAGTGACTGCTGTCAGTTGCCCGTTTTCAAAGCCCTCGACTACCTCTTTCCCAACTTTGGAAAGAGCTTGAATGGTAGAGCATGATTGATACTATAGTATTTGTGATATACTTGACTTCAAATCTGCTATAAAACGATATAAATATAACTGAATATCTGACTGTTGATTATAATTATGATTTATTACGTTGTATCGTGTACTTCCTTTCGAAATAACGATAGTTTTTAACTCTTTTGGCATTTTTAAGAAGAGGCTTAGACCGACACTTTTAATAGAAGCATCGACACACACAGTTTTTCATCACAATTATTTAATTTGAAGTATCAAAAGACCTAAACACAGAACTGGGACTTTTGAATGACAATTGTCGATTGGTAAATAACAGACTTCAAATAAATTGCGGCAACATCGAGAGTGCTGCCAACCAAATGTCGAAGACTAGCAGGTGCCAGATTCGAAATTCAATATAAACGTTCCAATGCATTTCTATTTATGATTTTATGTCGTCATCGATGACGTGTAACAGTTTTCAAATTGTATTCATCATAGCGTTTGTAGTGGTCGTCTTGCAGTCGAAATAACATATCAATATCGGAGACTACTGTTTTTTGCTGTAAGCAACTGAGGCTGATACAATTTTAAAACTATTGCATGGCACTGTGGAACCAATCTACCGATATGAATACATTGGGATATTTTCATTGAATCTTAAATTGAGCGCGTTTTTCTTCGATATCATGTTGGCAATGAAGTTTATGTTGCCACAATTCACTTGATCTTCATTTATGAATTCGCAACTGTGTGTGCTACTTCTAATTCCAATCTCGTGATCGCGAACTGTTCGTAAAAAACTTTTTATGTCAATTATCATACACGATACTTTCTGAATAATGCCAAAACATCAAAAATAGTCCTTCTGGGTATTAATCCGTGTGCGAGTTGTTGAAATGTTCGACGTTTCGACTCTCATGCTGGAGTCTTTATGAAGATCTTGAAGACATGTCTCCATCAATACAGCAATTCAGCTAATCTACCCTCTTACGACTAGACCAGGAAATATACAATATCAATTTCGATAGTATGCCCTGCGTTTGAGTAATTGGTATTTAAATATACTCCTCTCACAATTCGGTCCGACTATTGATAAATCAATTACGATTTCATGGGTCAAACAGCATTAGTTGATCAGCTTTCTTTCCGCTTTTCTTCCTTCCCGTCAAGGTGTGGTAGGAAGCGCTTTCAAGAGTTGGTGGCGCTTTTTTTTATTCACCTACTTCGGATCTTTGTCGTAATATACGATTATGAAGAAATATGGAAGTTTAAATGAACAATATTTATTCTTAGTACATAAAACTTGATACTGGCGAGGAATAAGGGTTTGCCGAAGGTGAAAATTTCGACTCATTTTCCAAAACCCCTCAGTATTATAAATTTTATTACTAGCTACCGGGGCAAATAAATTCAGACCAGTTTTTGCATTGATTTGAATATTACAGATCGTGCTTTATATCATGTTATTGTTCAAATTGTTGCGAATACATCATGAAAAACAATGGGATTACAAAATTTGCCATTCACATCGCTGAATGATGTGAAAATTTGGTCAATATGACTGAAATAATTATCATAGGTACGTACAATTTCCATCATCAAGATTTCGACCCCAATTTCTTATCAACTGGCACTTCTTTACCGTAATGATTTCACAATGATAATATTTGACATTTTTCGACAATTTGGTTACGATGTACCTCGAAATTCAGCTACGCCTCGGATGACACCGTTTTTTAATTCGATTGAGATTTATCTCCTTCAAACACAGATTGTTTATTATTTTCGCTACGTCATAAAAATACTCGATTAGGCATTTTCAGCACTGGCATAGTAAATTAATCGATGCATGCAAATTATAGTAGAGAATCTGATAATTTTAGAGGTTTCTAATGTGATGTGTCCTGAATAAACACTTTTTTTGCTCTTACATTGTAAACGCTGGCTGAACCCTACGATGAGAAGGTCTACAAAAAGGCATCGATGATATATGTTTATCTTTCAGGGATAACCCAGAATAACCATTTTTTATCCCTGCGAAGCCTGGAAGGGTCGCTAGTGATATATAAAAAGCAAGTAGTTGATATTTGTCCACTGAAACTGATTCTGCGCGTGTTTCGTAGAAAGAGTACCACCTCTGACTCTTTCAATTCAAAAAAAGAGTGAACAGTCAACCTCGCTTACTCCCCAAAATCAAAGAAAAATAACGACGAGGCAAAGTATTCCACATTATTATTATATTCCACCCTTCGAGCACCGTTAGAGCTCGACAAACATTCCTATAAATCAATCCCTGAGATATTTTATGACTCTGTTTTGACTCCTGTTACTCAAGTGTTTCTTTTGTTGCAGGCGCCTACACCCCCATAAAACACGTATCTCTAAGAAGTCTGCTGCCAGACACAGAACACTTCATGACGTACGAGGGTTCGACGACACATCCCGGTTGTTGGGAGACCACCGTCTGGATCATTCTTAATAAGCCAATTTATATAACCAAGCAGGAGGTAGGTAACGTTCGTGTCTTTTCTATTAATGGTCAAAGGGAATGATGATGGATGATTATGGAAGATAACGTCGACTTTTTGTGTCTGGGTTCGACCTGACAATAAGAACCTTTTCATCGGATAGATTGGTGGTTCATTCGGGAGTAGAGAGCCTCTTCGTCGAAGCTGAATAAGTATTTCAGATCTACAAACAAAAAAACAAAAATTTGCATCAATAGTTTGAATGAAATTGATTCCACAGTTAGACAGTGGGAGATTTTCTCATAATTCAACACAGAAAGATGCAGAGAAAATTTGGATAAACCTAGCTAGCAAATTCTTCATAAGAAAAAAATTCTTGTTCAATGACAGATTATCATGTTAGCCTAATCGTAAAATACTGCTCGAATCTTGGGTACTACTGTATTATATGAGTTGCGAATCAAGTGAAGGTATATAATGAAAATGTTTACACCAACCTTGTTATTCACAATGTAAAATTCTGTTGGATGTCAAGCATCCAGTCCTTTGGCTCATACTTCTCTCATTGAGAACAGGAAACAATTCCCGGAATCAAACCCTACATATGAGAAGGAATTCAAATAATTAACAAACATATATATATATATATATATATATATATATATATATATAATAATATTTATTCGTTCTTCAAGATCATACATGATGACATAGAACAAGTCAATGAGATTTAAAAAAAAATATAGATATAAAGTATAAAAAAAAAAAGTGAAGTAAAACAATCAGTCGACACAAATGATTAAAAAATATAAGTACATCGAAAAAAAAAAATATGATATCATATCATATTATAACAATCGTCAAAACAGTTGACATATATTTGTTCGGCTAGGCTTCCGCGGTTAGAAATGTGCTGGCTGGAACTTCCGGTTGATCCGCGTCTGGAATGATTTTCTTGTCTACGTTTCAGCTCCCATTTCGGAGCCATTTTTAAGACTGAGTGACCTTGCGTCTAGGTCTGAGTTGTCTTACTAGCTGGCTCTCATCACTGGAGATCGAGGACTGAAGGTTGGTGGGATTTAAGGGTTCATTAGTAATTATGGCAGGATCAGGGATCGGACGCTCGATGGGAAGTTCGAACGGAATAGTTACCAAGTCGGAGTAAATAGAAGTATGTCGGACCAAGAGTGGTTTCCAGGTATTGGAAAGTCTTTGAGAATCGTCGCGTTCATTGAGACAGTTGGGACGTTTACTTACCCAAAACGATTTCTCCAATTCCCAAATCCACCAGTCTATTAAACTCCAGCAAACCCGAGATCTTCATCCTAGACCCCCGAAGGACGAACCTGAACGACAAAAGGCTTTCCTTCCATATATTCATGGTGTTACTGATAAAATAAGTCGATTTCTGATACGACATGACATCAAAACCATTTTCACAGCTAACAACCAAATATCCACCTACCTTCGAATACCCAAAGACACAATCCCCAATGACACCCAATGTATATATATATATATATATATATATATATATATATATATACACTTGGTGCTGGTAACTAGTGGAAGTTGTAGTTCGTGTGCACCTTCAGCAACTTTCACACCCTATCTTTGTCTACAACAATTACTCCTGATAATGAAGAATATTCTGATTCTGATGAACTGATGAAATTTGCCACTTTCATACAATAGTTTGAAGGTTTCAAATATGAAGAACTGCCAATTTGGATCACCACTATCACTTATTATAGCCATCATATATACGGAATGGTTTGAAATAGTCTTTATCGTGGTACATAGATAACAGGTTCAAGAAAAATATATGTCCATCAACCAATTGGGATTTCATATCAAGATCGCAGTGCTACTTTGGAAAAGAGTTCTACTGATTTGTACCACTTTGACAACTATTCCTCATCAAGGTTAGAATTTTGAGCATTCTTGAAATATTTTTTGAAATTTCTAAACTCCACGTATTTGGTGAGCAATAATTATCGTTTGTGAGTATCAATCATGAATTGTGCTATATGAGTATATCAGTTATGATTTTAATCATATTCCGAAACTCCAAAATAACATCGCAGTGCCACTTCGACCAAGATTTCAACTGAATTCCACCACATCGACATAGATTGAAATTCTCATCCAGAGGGCTTACCTTTTCTCATGAAGTCGCAATAGAGAAGGGAACCGTCTGATTGGCCAGGAGGTAAGTCACGGCAACACCAAAACACGACAAAGATTGAGCAATATTAAGAAGGATCTCCGTAAGATTGGCTTGTTCCAGAACACTCTCGAACTAACCATGAAAAGCACGAAGTGAAGATATTGGAAAAATAAATTATCATTCTCTAGGTGGAAGAATTGACGAAAGAGAACCAGAAATAGAGAAGAAATAGAACGTCATTGTCGGCTCTCCATCGGGAGATAAAATGACCGACTCTTTCAGACCGATCGGTAATGACAGAATAGAAATAGAAAATACTTGAAGCTGAGAAGCTGAAACAAATCATAATCTGCAAAAGAATCATGCGCTACGTGTTATTTTATATAAGTCCCAGAATTTGCTTTCCATGGAACACACTGTATATTAAAAAAAAAGAGTATGCTCATCTGATTTTCGTCGATATCAACATAAACCTAGTTCAAATTGAAATGGGCAAACTGTGAAAAGTTTGTTTTCACAACATGTTTTTCTCAATACATTCGAACAAATTGAGAGTCTCCCTGTATCATTCAGTATTTTTGTACTTGATCTCTTTATGTGTAACAAATGAAAGGAAGCCTTCGAAAAGCTCCCATTTAAATTGAAGTTGATCTCAAAGAACGCGAATTCTGAACTCCCACGCGGCGCGTAATACGATTTATTTTACCTTCAATTACTTCCTCTTTGAAAGCAGATTATGAGAAAACGGTGCTAAAGTGAAAAGTTGTTTTTCCTTCTTCCGGGATCTGTATATCATTCGAAACTGAAACGCACAAAGTAAACAAACACGGAATACATTTGACATCATCCTAAGCGCACGCTAGATGGAAGCGTTTGAAGGAGACAAAATTCAATGTTTAAAATATCAGTTTCAATATCAATTTGTATTTTATCCAGCCTATTCTATACTTGTTTCTTTGCTATAAGGATGATCATCTACGACATGACGAAATATTATGCTTATTTCTTATTGAGACAGGTCTTTCGCAACCACCATAAGAACTCAAGAACTATGTGAATTACGGCAAATATCCCATCGCAAACATCGATTGGTAGTGAGGGAGTAGATCACAAGAAGAACACACAACGACAAGAAACCCAAATATTACAAATAGCGGACCACAACAAAACCTAAAATGGTCTAAAGCTGAGATCATTCAGAAGAATAAGCATTGATTCAGAAGAATACTCAAGAAAGCTGATAACATCTTGAACCAAAACCAATTCAGTGAAAAATTGTATGGATCTGATCGATACTTGACGAGATTCAAACTGAAAAATACTAACAGTTTTGTGTGAGGTTCACACTTTACAGCAAAACACTAGTTACGGTTAAGGAAACGTGATTGAAGTGGACTTTTAACATCAGAATTTATCCGAACGCAATAAGTTTGGGAATATTGCTCTTGGTTTCTTCTTTATATGACTTGTTTCCTTTTTAAAACCTAGTTTTCACCCAATTCACGTTTCTGATTGTTATGTACGTTGCTCTCAGAACGGAACCAAGTACCTTGGTTCCTTTTCAGATAATGATAAATACAAATAATGAAGTAGAATCGAAATGAAATCCTGCCAAGCTTCAATTGGATCATTTTTATTCGGAATTCATTATAACGTTATTTACTCAACAGAATGAAAACAAACAATTCATTTCATCACCATGAGATTTAATTCGATCAAAACAGAAAATCTAAATATCTCAACATCATGGCGATTGTTTTTTTGTTCGTTAACATTATCCAATGGTGATAAGAATTCACATTCTCAAATGTTTGAAGTTGGGTATCTGAACTGAAAATTTCAAACTGTGCTTCCTTATCCGAATACAATAAATCTGGGAATATAGCTCTTGGTTCCTTCTTAATATGACTTGGTTCCTTTTTGAAACCTAGTTCTCACCCAGTTCACGTCACTGATTGTTATGTAGGTTAGGTTAGGTTAGGCTACGTTGCTCTCAAAATGGAACCAAGTGCCTTGGTTCCTTTACAGATAATGATAAGTACAAATAATGAAGTAGATTCTAAATTAAATTCTGCCAAACTTCATAACATCATTTTTATTCCGAATTAATTATACCGTTATTTACTCAACAGAATAAAAACAAACAATTCATTTCATTACCATGAGATTTGATTCGATCAAAACAGAAAATCTAAATATCTCAACTTCATGAGTTGGCGATTGGTTTTTTTTTCGTTGAATGTTCGAAGTTGGGTATCTGAATACAAAATTTTGAACTGTGCTTCC
This sequence comes from Zygogramma bicolorata, assembly GCA_032362365.1. NCBI lineage: Eukaryota > Metazoa > Arthropoda > Insecta > Coleoptera > Chrysomelidae > Zygogramma > Zygogramma bicolorata. The sequence continues at coordinate 5,332,233 of JAVJAQ010000137.1, forward strand.
TTATCCGAACGCAATAAATTTGGGAATATAGCTCTTGGTTCCTTCTTACTATGACTTGGTTCCTTTTTGAAACCTATAGTTCTCACCCAGTTCACGTCTCTGATTGTTATGTAAGTTGCTCCCAAAATGGAACCAAGTGCCTTGGTTTCATTTCAGATAATGATGAATACAAATAATGAAGTAGAATCAAAATGAGATGCTGTCAAGCTTCATAAATCAATTGAATCATTTTTATCACTAACTCTCATGAGTTCATCATACCCTTACTCTCTCAACAGAATGAAAACTAACAATCCATTCCATTACCATGAGCTTTTACTTAATTTCTTCATGATTTGGCGATTGGTTGTTTATTCGTTAACATTATCCAATGGTGATAAAGATTCACATATTTCTTCTCAAATTCAGAGGCCTCAGAATCATCAAGGTTAGTACTGAATTCCTTCCAAGATCTCAACGCTAACGTTTCGGAATATATTGCATCTTCAACACATGAAACACATGGAGCATATCGAATCCCCTCTGAAATCAATCGATCCGTCCGGACAAAAACGCGCCCATCGCCGTGATGTGTACCGCCCTGAGCGCACCTTCATTGAAAAACTTTCGTCGTGTTCACTGTCTCTCCGCCTCCATCGGAGGTTATTTTCCGAGTCCCTCATTCACCCATCAACATGAAATCATATCAGTGAAAAATATTATCCAGGGGAGAAAAAATATCAAACTCATGAAAAACATCACTTCTCTTTAGGTACGCTTGAGATAAATGTTTGAAGTTGGGTATCTGAACTGAAAATTTCAAACTGCGGTTCCTAATCCGAACGCAATAAATTTGGGAATATAGCTCTTGGTTCCTTCTTGATATAATAATAATAATAATGAGTTTATTTAGCTATAAAGCTACTGAATACAATTATCTTATAACATTGAATGTAAAGTATTGATTATGGACTTCTACCACAGGTTATTGATTATTATAACATTGAAAATACAATGGGATATATTTTTTTCACAAGTACACTCTGTATGAAGTTCAATAAAATCAATCAATTAATGTAAAACTCATTATTTCAGTGTAGGATATTTATTCTGGAGACTAAAAATCCAGATTTTTCAGAAGTCAATGTTCGTTTTGACAAAATTTGTACACATTTTTCGAAAATTTGTTAAATTTCCACAAATTTTCATTTCTATCGGCAATTCATTGAAAGTGTTCAAGCCTTTATCAAATAGTTGATTTTGTCCAAAATTTGTATTATACCTTTTCAATTTGATATCATTGAAATTCCTTGTATTAGAATTTGTGTTGTAGCTAGTGAGTTCCAAGTTGTCTTTCAGGTATTTTGGAAGCATGTTATTTTTCAATTCATATAGAAATTTATAAGTATTCAGATATGATCTATGTTTAACATTCAAAATCTCAAGGGACTCGTGCATCCATAATACTTTGGTGAAGATATCTTTATTTAAAACTACTCTCAAAGCCCTGTTCTGTAATTTCTGTAAAATTTTCATCTGATCTTTATTCAGAGTGAATAATATCGTTGAACAATATTGAAAATGGGGTTCTATTATAGATCGAAATATTTTGAATTTTGTTTCATTTGTCAGGTGTTTTCCAATTCTTGATAACAATCCAGGTTTTCTAGCTATTTTTCCTGAAATATATGTAAGATGCTCATCAAAATTTAGTGAATTATCTAACAACACACCTAGATATTTGAATTTAGAAACAATTTCAATTTTTTCATCGTCAATTAAAAGAGATCTTGAATTTTGCACTGGTCTATTTGAAAGTAGCATGAATTTTGATTTACCTGGGTTCAGTTTAAGTTTATTGAAATTCGACCAGTTTTCCTTATATTTAACATCTTTCTCTGAAGAATTTATCATTTCATCTATTGATTTTCCAGTAACATATATTGAGGTGTCATCAGCAAACAATTGTACTTGACAATTTTTGATTACTTTATTAATATCATTAATATATAAAATGAATAATAGTGGTCCCAAAACAGATCCTTGTGGAACACCGTGTTCTGACAAAACATAACTGAAAATGTTATCATTAAATTTTGTGATTTGTAATCTATTTTCGAGATAAGATTCAAACCAATTTATCACCTTATCAGTGAATCCCATTCTGTTCAATTTTTTTAAAGAATTTCCCTATTATTATGACTTGGTTCCTTTTTGAAACCTAGTTCTCACCCAGTTCACGTCTCTGATTGTTATGTACGTTGCTCTCAAAATAAAACCAAGTGCCTTGGTTCCTTTTCAGATAATGATAAATACAAATAATGAAGTAGAATCAAAATGAGATGCTGTCAAGCTCAATAAATCAGATGAATAATTTTTATTCTGAATTCTATTCATTCATTATACCCTCATTACTCAACAGAATGAAAACAACCAATTAATTTCATAACCATGACCTTTCATTCGATCGAAACAGAAAACCCAAATATCTCAACTTCATGATTTGCCGATTGGTTCTTTGATCGTTAACATTATTCAATGGTGATAAGGAATCACACGTTTCTTCTCGAATCCAGAGGCCTCAGAATCATCGAGTTTAGTATTAAATTTACTTCCGAGATCTGAATGCTAACTTTTCGGAATATATTGCATCTTCAGCACATGAAACACATGGAGCATATAGAATCCCCTTCTAAAATCAATCGGCCAGGACAAAAACGTGCCCATCACCGTGATGTGTACCTCCCTGAGCGCACCTTCATTGAAAAACTTTCGCCGTGTTCAATGTCTGCCTCCATCAGAAGTTATTTTCCGAATCCCTTTTCCACCTGAAAAATATTTCGGTTTCAGCTGTACTCATTGCGGAAATTAATGCAAGGATCCGAGGAGGCGCCGAAAGCTCCTTTGGGAAATAACGCTCGTCCTCTCCAGCCCCTACACCAACGAACTATTCGGACAAATATTAACTTCAGAAACTCCGAGGTAAGTACTTTTCTTCCTACTACTTTTATTACTTCACGTGAATTGTCATGCGGAAGCACTATGTGGAATCGGGTCCGTATTTTCTCGTTGCTCATATTCCTGGCCTCTATTCAAATGAGTTCGGGTTCGGTTGATTTCATTTCCTGGTCGTATATATATTTTTTTGAAGTTGGAGGAAGTTTGTGGAGCTATTATTGAAGCATGAATAAATGAAAGAATCTAATTTCAAAAAATGTTTACATCATTAAAGTGGTTTGAAACTATTAAATGACACTTTATCTACTTCCATTACCCAGGACCGGCATACGGTTCTTTGAAGTTGTTAAATACGATAATTTGTAATGTTTTCAAAATAATGTCATCGAAATATTAGCCTCCCAGCCCGGCTTCGAACGGTTAAAAAATGATTATTATGGGTTATCCCTAAGAGATAGACATATACCTTCAAGGACTTTTATATATAATGGAGTGCTATCATGTGTAAAAAAAGGTAAAATTTTGGAGTAAAAGGCAGGTCAATGAATTTTCATAAAAACTATTGGACAGCATTATTCAATGCTCAAACATAACAGTTGAAAAACAAAAAATGCGATCTTGATTACAACAATTTTCAACAACAATTTACTAGAATAAAATGAGACGGACAAAGAAAAAAATGTTAAAGCAGAAAACTACATCCTCGCCGGGCCACCGTGCTGGGTAATCGCACGTTAAAAGGTAAGGCCTCGTTGATCCATTGCTCGCACAAGTTTCGACTTCTGAGGGTTGACGTTCGTCAGCTGGTTAACAGAACGAACAATTTTAAAAACAACAACAACAATAAAAAATATTTGCATAATAATTTTGATATCAATTCATTCATATTTCGCAAAAGAACGAGTAACAGCAAAAAAAATTATAAAATATATACAGCGACTTTCTTTAATGTCCCCCCTTTTTCGAAAGGGTCAACTCAAGGAATGGAAACTTGGGACAATGAAATTGATGCATAGATACTTTATAGTAAAATTGACAGATGAGAAATTCAAGTTGGCGACTGTGCGTTATCTAGGAAAAATAATTTAATGGAAATGAGGGTCTTGTAACACATCCTTTTGAAGCTGCTGACGAATACTGCACAAAAGTATGAAAAAAAAAACGATTGATGAAACTTTATCTAATTCGGTTTGCTTGAATGTTTCTGCCTCAAAATAAAAAAAAATTAGTGTTTTGGAAATATAAATTTATCTCATCAAATTTGAAGAACGAGTTGTATTTGGAGATATTATATAGGCCTTCCATGATCCAGAAGAGATATGATGCTAACGCCATTGTTTATAGAGATATAGTTAGTCAACCATAGGGAAAAATCATTTGAAAGGAATTGATTCTACGGGTAGATGAGACTCGCTTCCAAGTCATGTCTTCACTTTCGTTTTTCTTACGGATATCGTAGCCTGGATCACAGATACTTTCTTGCTTACTTATACATACTACCTGAAGATGGCAATCAATTCAGTAACAGAAGTGGGACTTTTGGTCAATGTCTTAGATCGTTCATGTTTTGAGATTATTTTAAATTTTAATGCCCTTACTTTCTTTTCCTGAACAAAGAATGGATTCTACGGGTAAATGAGACTCGCTTCCAAGTCATGTCTTTGCTTTCGTTTTCCTTACGGATATCGTAGCCTGGATCACAGATCCTTTCTTGCTTACTTATACATACTACCTGAAGATGGCAATCAATTCAGTAACAGAAGTGGGATTTTTGGTCAATGTCTTAGATCGTTCATGTTTTCGAGATTATTTTAATGCCCTAACTTTCTTCTCCTGCACAAACTTCTATCGTCAACCTTATTTTGAAGATTCATTATTTTACCCTAAACATTTCAGTCAAACTGACAGACAGAACTCTGCACATATTTTTCCCTTCAGAGTAGAAACTGTCGTGCACTGTCAAGTAAACGGAAATATTGACATTATACTGTATATGGCGTAACAAAAACGCTTCAAATACTTTTTACACAGGTATCGACTAACTATATCCCTATGAACAATGCTTACGCTGTGCATATTATATAGATATTTTGAAATTATGATAGTTTAAAGCGAACATTACTAATGCTTTCTGACGATACCAAGAGTGGGCGCCACACCTCTCATTGTACAAGGTTGATAATTGAAAATTTCATACGAATTGAAAATCGCTCCAGAAAGAACATAAAATTATTCGATATGTCGTTGTACGAAAATCTTCATACAACGGTTTCGTCTCAAACCACGAAAAACAAATTGAATTTTACAAAAATCAATCGTATGCCACCTTCATTCGAATTCAGGAAACGTCAAGTATTTGAATCGGTCTACAAGCGGCTGCAATTTTGACCGCGACGTAAGTCGTCGTTTGCAATTTGCAATATCTGCCACAAAATTGGTTATGTTCATGAGGTATTCACTTACGTGTGTGAAATTTGAGTGTTTATTGAAATGTGACCTTTATTATTATTACTCTTATCCTGACAAAGTGAGAAGTGAATCACTATTGATCATTGAGTGACTTTTCATTCATGATAATTTATATTTCAACCTTGTATTTAAGCCATTTCGATAGAATCGACGCGGTAAACCTTATTGTAGCAAGACATATATTGGACAAATAGGCAGATTACTCAAGGACAGAATCACCGCTCATAGGAGCGACATTAGAAATAACAAGAAGGGGTGCACCCTAGCCAAACACACACTAGAATTAGATCACAATTCTCTGTATGATGAAGTGAAAATATTAGATACTTCCAATAATTTTCAAAAAAGAATCTTTCTAGAAATGACCATCACTTGATTCAAGAAAAGACATAGAAGATCTCAATGTTATATATGCATATCTATTACACTTAAACAAATATAATAAACTCCCCCCCAACAATATCTCATAATAATAATCACCACTTCCAGAAAGTTCTTTTTGCTCTTTCTCTTATTCAATTTCAAATTGGAATCAGGATTGCAAGCAACAACAAACCTTTTTTCAAATTCCATATCAAAAGTCACAACTGTCAGCATTGTCAGAATTGCATTGTCAAATGTCAATTGTCTTGTTCTTTAAAACGCTCTTATCAGACATGTGCTCTTCCTAACCACAGCAACAATTTTTAATAAAAAGTTTTAATCCAAAATGTTATTCAATGACTCATTAAATAATTACCTTCCGCACTATGTTGCATTTTATTAGAAATTGTGTTGATGTGAATGTTGCCAGCTTCTTCCATAACCTCACTTTTCGTAAGTACTCAATAATTGTTTCACAATACATCTGTAGTAATTGTTAATTTATTTATACCAGTGTTCCTGATGAAGAGAAAATAAAAGTCTCGAAAGCTTGAACTGAACAAAAGAGTTACCAGAATTATTTTATTTCCGACTGCAATACCCGACAATCCTGTCTCTTCGTTCCTTAACTAGCCAGTCGAGCTAACCTTTGCTTCGAAATATATATATATATATATATATATATATATAGGTGTGTTCGGATAGGTTTCCGCGGTCAGTTGTGTGTTGTTGTTGAGTTCGGGTTGAACCGCGTCTGGAGTTTTGTTCTCGACGTTTCGGCTCCGATTTTGGAGCCATTTTCAAGAGGTGAATGTGACTTCACGCTGAGGAAATTAGGGGTTTCCATGCATGGAAACCCCTAATTTCCAGATGCCCAGTTCCCACCAAGACATCCGACGGTCCGTTAGTAGCACCCGCTGCTATAAATCCTACCCAACATCCCTCGATACCTCAGTTCGATCTAAGGAGTAGGCAGATTGAGACCTTAGAAAGAACTCGTGACGAGACCTGGGGAGTAGGCAGATTGAGGCCCCGGCGTCAAGTCACAAACCCTTGCCCCCCTGTGACAACACCTGAGGAGTAGGCAGATTGAGACCTCAGCGTGAAGTCACATTCACCTCTTGAAAATGGCTCCGCCGAAACGTCGAGAACAAAACTCCAGACGCGGTTCAACCCGAACTCAACAACAACATATATATATATATATATATATATATATATATATATATATATATATATATATATATGCAAGATGAATTTTCTGGGTTTTTTATCCGTTAGGTATCTTCTGATTTGTTCGACGTTTCGAATTCCATTTTGAATTCATTCTCAAGAACTGTGAGACGAATATCTGTCCAACCCAGAAAAATTCATCTAGCATATCGAAGATCCGTGAAAACATCAATTTCTACATAATACCTGGATGGGCAGGATACAACCTCAATATCGGACTTAGTCGGATAATAACAGAGGAGAATCATTATGAATACCAGTTTCTATGGAGAACAGACAATTGAAGTCTTTGCTTACTCTTGCTTGGTTACTTCGTAAGGGGAGTGATTGACCAGGACGGTATGGACAGATAATCGTCTCACAGTTCTTGAGAATGAATTCAAAATGGAATTCGAAACGTCGAACAAATCAGAAGATACCTAACGGATAAAAAACCCAGAAAAATTCATCTAGCATATATATATATATATATATATATATATATTTATATTATATATATATTTATATATATATTTATATATATATATATATATATATATATATATATATACCGAATAATGCTCTTCGAAAACTGTGATGAAATTATTTCGCTAATTATCAATGTCTTTGGGATATTACAACTGTCAATGAAGGTCCGAACCGATACCACTCGGCAAGGAAAATTATCAACCACAGTGAGGCATGAAAATTTAAATGAATTTCCACTTGTATTTTGATGATGTTTCGATCATGCATGGCTTGATGTTCTGGTTTGTGACACTGGTTGAGTTGACGCGAGGCAACGTTCGGTTCCGCTTCTGTGGGCGGAAATTAGTTTGTTTACGTAACGAGAAATTTTCATACATTCCCAATTTTCACGATTGGTTGACGAAATGCCTGTTTTTCAACATGCGGGATTACTTGATATTTCAATAGTAAGTTCGGTATTTTCATACCAGATTGAGCATGCCAACCATTCCTGAATAACATAAAAATATTCTTGGGAGAATCTAAATAATGTCCATTTTTTCTTCGTAGTTTTCGAACCGTTGTTTGAGAGTGATTTGTGACTTGTCTATCTCCAAGTAAATGCACAAAGAACACGAACCTTCTATATAAGGAGTGATATGCAATATTTATCAAACACTCTCTGTGGATAAGTGAGCTTTTTTTTCAGCAACTGAATCAGCTCGGGTAAGTGTGAATTTGGAACAAGTATGAACAATTGCTTTTAATGGCATACACACATACAAATCTTTGTTTGACCTATATGCATTGAGAGCTACTGAATTCAACACATTCATTCAGGAAAGCCTCCGTTCCGACTTGACGCTCGATGAGGGAGCTAGTATTTTTTTAAATATCAAAATATATATTGAATAGACGGTTAGTTATGATGTCTAATACCTGTATATCACCCCGATAAAAATTAATTCTGGGGAAAGTGTGACTACTTGGGTTGGGGTAAGTGTGATCTCAATATCGCGTATACATTCACACTCAAAATATTTTTTAGTTCCAGAGCAAAATGGTTCGAAATTATCGCCAAAAACCCAAATGGTCTCAAATATTCTCAAACGGACCTCGACGATACAGTAGAAGAATTAAAAAGCATTGAGCGAGTAGAATAAATATGAAATATGGGATAAATATATCCCCATGTTCAGAACTCGAAGATACAGATGTTTTAGTAGACCAAGACATTGTTGAATTTCTTTCTGTACAAATTATAGACAGTTGAGGAAATTTTGATTTTCAGGACATTTTGGTTGACTATCATTTTTGACCTTTCTAAAGTTCATAACTCTTTTACCAATGAAGGTGTTTGAATCTTTCGAAGCTGAAAAGATGTTGGAGGTATGAAAATTTTTCACACTTGCTCCATTCCCATGGTGCAAGTGAACACCTTACAGAAAATTACCGCATTCATACTTGCTATTCTCGATTTCATGAGTTTCCCATACTTTTACAAATTTTAACATTTTACGTACGGTTTCTAATAATTGAATTGAACTGGCCGATACTTGATCAAAATCCATATTAACAAAAATATGTTACAGTTTTCTGTATGATTTCCACTTGGAATGGGTTTACAAAACCGCGACACGTGTTTCGCTATTACAATAGCTTCTTCAAGCAAGATAAATGAATCACTTTTCTATAATACGCTCTTCATATACATGTAGGTCGAACGTCTCTTAAAATAAAGGTCCTACTTAGGTCCGATGTTCTACCCGGAATTAGTTTGTCCAAATATTAATTAATTACATTGGGTGATTATTTCTAGGAATAGGCTATGTTAATTATTGGCAGGGAACATATTCAACATCGGTGAGTTATTCAATTCAACCTGATATTATGATGATAATAATAATAATAAGGTTTATTTACAATACAATATATAAATAAAGGTATACAAAAGACAAAAATATAGGAATACAAAGTACAAAATGTGTGTAAATGAAAGTAAATAAACAAGTGTATCACAGAAGCAGTTTTGGCTGCTTGTACGTGACAACAGTTGAAGTACTGACATTTGTAATAAAAGTATGTAAGTATGTGAGTTCATTCATATCACAATTTGCTAAAAGTAGTCGCCTTTGATAAAAGTCAGATTTGGTAGCAGAGTTCTAGCCGGCTAAATTTATAATTTGCATAGAGCTTTCTTTTTAAATTATTTTTTTCTGATGCAATGCTACAAATTCATTATAATTTAGAGTTCACAAGATCACTGAATATAGCTTGTTCATTTTGTAACATCCACTTTTTTATTGTTTTTTTGAAAGTGTTGTATGTAGGGATGATTTAAATTTCATTAGGTATTATCACAAATATTCTTGGTGCAATATAGTCTGCATTACGTTGTCCAATAGTTTTTTCGGATCGTGGGAATGAAATTCCGTCGTTTTTCCTTGTGTATTCAATAAATATTTTGAATTTTTCCCTCTATTAATTTCCAAACTTTCTAGAAGGTTGAGTTTCCAAACTTTCTGCTCAAAATGCCGTATTTTGAACAAGTGGTTGAACTCATGACCGTCTATAATGAGGTGAGATGCATAATTAGAATTTGTTTTTCCATTCGAAAAACTAGTTCTGTGTTCTCTTAGGCGTGTGTTGAAAGATCTTCCCGTTTGGCCTACGTAGTACATCGGACATGACCCACATGTTAATTCATAAACTCCTGATCTTTGTGAGGATTATTAGTAAGAAATGCTGTATAAATATTATTATGTTTCAAGAATCTAGAAATATTTACACTTGGTTCACACTTGGTTTGTAATAAATTGGCATTTTCGAATTGTCTCTCATAGCTCAACCTATCTCTACATATTTGATTCCCACCAACTCCGATTTTTGTTCAAGAGTTGTAGAAGCCAGATATTTTGTAGATTCATTCATTATATTATACGTTCTCAAAGTTCGCCGTTGATCAATAGGTTATTATCATTATTGTAGAAGGAATCACAGATATTCATTAGGAATATTTTGTTCCAGTAGTTGGGAACACTGTTATATATGCAATGTTTTTATATTACTATTGCGCACCTTTGGAATGCCTCGCATGTGTATTAACGCTTAATAATAACATTGGAGAATACAGTTGTACAGAGGTATGAATATTTTTCCACTACAACCCGTAAATAAGCTCATTTCTTTATTGTTCACTAAACGGACGAGTTGGCCGTTATGATTTCATATTCACACAAGGAACGATATGAATTCCACCAATCACAGAGAAAGAAATACTTGGTTACCTGGGACAACCTTGAAGAAACGTCAATTCTGATCTGTCTACCTACAAACACAAAATCCAAGTTGTTTCATTCAATCACAAATAAATGAACTTATGTCTGAAATATTTTCTCGTTCACTGAGGCAAGTTTAAATTGTCACAACCGATGTTTTTTGTGGAATTGAGAACTTACCTCTACTCTTCACACCAATAATTGTTGTTGTTGTTGTTGTTCGTTCCGTCAACCAGCTGACGAACGCCAACCCTCAGAAGTCGAAACTTGTGCGAGCAATGGATCAACGAGGCCTTACCTTTTAACGTGCGATTACCCAGCACGGTGGCCCGGCGAGGATTCGAACCCCGGCCTTCCGCTTGATAGGCAGATATGCTAACCACTACACTACCGAGACCACTGAATCAACCGAAATTGTACAGTCCAAAGAGCTTAGTTGGTTAAGGCGTACGTCCTTTGAGACTATCCACTTTAGAGTCTCACCGAAGCCGATTTTGTATTCAATTTGACATTACTAATTTAATTTGTATCGTTCACTATTGAATTCAATAAAGTTTTCTTCTTTAAGTTTTTCATAAATATCAAAACATATAGTATATCTATAATTGATAATTATCAATATAATACTTGAAAGAGAGTTCTGAAGTATTTACCTGGTCGACGAAAAAATTAAGTGTATTAACTCGAATGGCACTGTTTGAACGTCATTATTTTGTGGCGGATCAATATTTTTTCCGTGGTTTTCTGGGTTTGTAACCTACCACAATCTGAAAAAATAAGAATTAAGATTGGAATCTATCTTTACAAGTGTAGAAGGGTAGATTTTCAATTACGAAGATCACCTACCAGAGATATTTGCATTTGAACAGGAATTTGCGTATGATTTTTGGGAACAGAAGCGGGTTTAGTTTCCGAAACGTTAACGATAAGTATTTTCATATATATTAGTTCTTATCATTTTTTTGATGGACAAAATTTGAGTTATACGAGAAGTTGCTTACTAATTGGACTTGTTATATCCAGGAAGAACTGTTTTTCAATAGACGCAGCAACTTTTCGGGGTAGATTGAAAGTCTGCCCTTCTACACTTGTGTAGATTTTAATGTTAATTCTAACTGAGGCGGGGCCTGTGGAGGGAGGCACTCACTGCGGTGCCTCTGCTACCAGTGACGCAATTGAACCCAGGTTTGTGTTTAATAAACCCTACAAAATACAAATAAAACAGAACACTGATAGAGCAAGAGCCCGCGTCCGCCAGACCTACGTTATTTTATAAAAGCTGAAAGTTTCTCTGCGTATTCCCCTAACACAGGTGAGAACGATCAGCGACTATGAAGTTTGGATGATAGTTACTTCTTCAGATACCAGGTAGCAAAGGCGTATAATATAGTACCTCACTTTCGTCAAAGTATAAAGCTCAGCTCTTTCATATCTTCTTCGGAATGATATTAGAAATCACATCATCCATTGCCAGACACTTACTCTGGTTCCAACCCCCTGCCAGACACCCCTCAACTTCATTAAATCATAATTATACTTACGTTTGACAGTATTTGAAAGGTTTTTGTGACGCCATCTTGCCTATAATGTCGATATTTCTGTTTACTTGTCAATGTAAGAGAAATTTATCTTTTCTGAAGGGTAAAGTAGGTGCAAATATCTATTTGTCAGTTTGATAAAATGGTTTGACTGAAATATTGGCAGAAAGATGATGAAGCTTCACAGGAGTGTTAACAATAGAAGTTTATATGGAAAATAATAGTTCAATCCTGAAAGTACTTATAAAATTATGCATGATCTAAGATATTGATGAAATTAATTCACATCTGTTGCTGAATTGCTTGCCATCTTTTGACGTTATGTATAAGTAATCAAGAAAATGTGCGCTTGAAGCTACGACATTCGTAAGAAATATATAAGAAAACACATAACTTGGATTAAAATCTTTGCTGTCTGTTTCCTGGCCAAGCAACCAAGATCTAAACTCCACAGTCGCTGATTGTTTTCACCTTTGTTGGGGACACGCGCAGATGAACTTTCAGCTTTTATAAAATAACGTAAGTCTGGCGATCGCTGGCTCTCAGGCTATGAGGCGGATGCTGCAAATGCAATACGCATATACACAGACGGCTCAAAAACCAAAGAAGGATCAGGATGTGGAGTTTACTCTAGATCACTTAGCCTAAGGATTAAGTGGGGAATGGAAAAAAATACCAGCGTGGTTCAAACAGAACTGGCTGGTATCTCAATCGCCACAAAAGAGCTAACCAGAAAAGAAATTTCTGGCAAAGACATAATAATCTACACTGACAGTAGACAAGCCCTACTAACCTTGAATAGACAACGTATCATCTCAGGGTTAGCACTAGAGTGCCACCAAGATTTAGCTAACGCCTCGGTAGATAATAATATCGTACTAAGGTGGGTGAAAGGGCACGACGGGAGCAAAGGTAACCGCATTGCTGACTCTTTGGCCAGGATGGCGGCTGGAATGAACATTTTGGGACCAGGTGACACCCATGGCTTGACGACTTCGACAATTGCGGAACAAGCCAAACGTTACACCCATACTCAAACCCTCAAAAGATGGGATGAAACCAAAGGATGCAGTTTTGCCAGGATCACCCTGGGCGACCCTGAGAAGCTGGATCCAAATAAATATTTGGCGATGACCAGGAAGAACCTACGTTTAACAGTGGGATTTCTGACTGGACACTGTCAACCAAGGAAACACCTCCATATTATGGGGCTAGTGGACACACCTCTATGCAGGATGTGTGAACAGGAAGATGAAACTGTCAGGCATGTCTTATGCGAATGTCTGGAGCTATCGTCGATAAGAGAGTGTGTGTTCGGTGAGTCTTGGCCTACACCTGCCGATATTAAGGAGATGTCCCCTGGTGACCTGTCCTCCTTCCTGGATAAGGCAGGATGGACAATGTCCAAGGAGGGCGACTCCATGGGAGGATGTACAATGGGCCATATTGTGGCCTAAGTGCTGTGGGTCTATACTCACCCTCCCTACTCTACAGATACAGATACAGATGTTAATTCTTATTTATTCATATTGTGGTAGGTAACAAATCCAGAAAACCACGGAACAACTCGAGTGGATATTGGCACTCATCTACGGCATCGTGCTCAAACTTCGTCCTCGTGTGATGATATGGCCATCATAGCTACTCTTGTTGTACAAACTACTATTTCATACGATCTCATGCGTATTCTCGAACAGCACGTACGATTTTGAGAATAGCGCTCCATCTAGACCTGTCCGCACGCACTGGAGATTATTTAGTATTTAGCCGCTTGTTTGAATTTATCTTTGCTCCCGCTGGTCTGTACTGAATTGTCGAAGGTGTTTTGGGAATAACGTATTAACGAATTTCAAAAACATGTCTTTGGATATAGTACCATTCATCGATGAAATTGAAAAGGGCCAGGCTCCTCATAACATGAAATTGAAAGAACATTCGGACAGAAAGTTAAAAACAAAATTGTGGTTAGAAGTATTTGGGGAGTTTGTTTTCCAAAATGAAAACAATAATAACTGCTGTCTCGGTGAATTCCATGTTAAGAGAGCAACAAACCAGTCGACAAGTGCGCGAAACACAAATGTTATCAGCCACTTTTGCTTGAGCAACTTTCATATTGGTCACTGAAAAAGCATCTAGCGTGATCAGCACGTGGACAGGTAGTTTTCGCGTTTCGATTGGTTTGCTGTGATATCGAAGAAAGCAGAGTTTTATTAGGTTGTCACAGTCAATTACTGAATAGTATCAATACTTATCGTGAGCAGTGCATGTGTTACTTCAGTTTGTCCGGTACAGATATGGATAAATGCTAATAGTTCTCGAAAAAAAAAATAGACGAATATGATCAGGACGTATACAAAGATAATAAGTGCATGAAAATCCAGAAAGATTGATTGATCATATTCTTACAAAATTAGCTAGCCATACATACAGGCGTATGTAAAGCCAGTGTATATTAGTATTGTTCGTGACTTTCTCCAGCCCAGAAAAGCAAAGAAGTTGATATAAAATTATAGATTTTGTAGATTAAAAGAAAAGGGCCGTTACCTGATGCAAAATCCAAATTGAACAAATAATATACAGTTGTCTGTAAGATTTCCACATATTACGGTTTACTAAACCAGAAGGAACTTCAAACTAATTCAACTAGTTTGAAGTTCCTGCTCGAGAAAGCTATTGTACAGCGAAACACGTGTAGCGGATCAGTAAACCCTAATATGTGAAAATCTTACAGAAACAGTACTAGGACCAATCCTGTTTAACGTCTATTTAAACGATTCATCCGAGGTCGATACCAAAGGAGAAATAATAACGTATGCAGATGATACAGACATCTTTTAATCAGCCCAAGAATGGAATACTTTGAAAGAACTAGTAGAATGAGATCTGTAGTAGATCAAATCATGGTTTCAGAGTCGATTGCTGACCATAAACTCTAGCAAAACATTGTTCCTTCCACTATCCAATAATAAAACCACTTTGCCGTCTTTCACTACTCTAAAAATTTTCAATGATTTTTCAATAGAGTCAACATCTGAATTTAAGCATCTAGGAGTTATTATCGACAGTCACCTCGATTGGAATTAGCATGTCCACATATGATCAAAAAGCTACATTTTCTAATTTACAAACTGAAAAACCTCAGATATATTTCAAACGAAATCCAACTGACAGTTTATCACGCATTGGTGGAATCGCATATAGCATATGGAATAGTAGCTTGCGGGGTAGTCAGAAAAAGTATTATTGATAATCTAGTTATAGTACAGAAGAAAATTATCAAAATTTCATTCTGTAAAACAATCCGATACTCTTCAGACCTTCTCTACTCGGAAACTGAAATCTTAGACCCAAGACAGCTATTTTTTTGAATTTGAATATTGAACAGCATAAAAACAAATCCACTTTGATAAATAATGAGCATCACTATAACACAAGACAGAAACAATACCTACTTGCCTCCTCCAGCTTTGAAGTCCATTGGGCAGAAGAATTTTACATTTTTGGGCCCGAAACTCTAAGGGCGCCTTCCGCAATATATCACAGAACTGAATAATATCAAACAATCCAAAAATGAGTTTGAAAAGCTATATCAAATCGATCTCGCGGGTTGATACACATCTTCGAATCGAAAATCCCTTTATGACATAGTACTTCGCCAACAACAAAGTTCCTTCTGATTATAAACCCATTTTATGATATAATAGTTCTCTGAGATATATTGCTTTTTCCATACATGTGTCAATATGTAAAATTACCCTCTCAAACATTAGTTATACTCTTCTTTTTTATTTTAACTGTTTTATCGTGTTGGATCTTCCGAAATACTTACTGTATTTATATTTATAGAGTTTTCGTATAATACTACTAATTTCACATCTGATATTTTCCATATACTATTTTCTATAATCCACCATCTTTTCAACCTATACAAGAATTTCATTTCTCACAGGTTTTTCCATTTTATTGTACATTATTTAGGTTAGATTATGACGTTCCTATGTTGTCGCGATTTTTCTTTGTGTGCAATGAATTCATTTATATTCATTAACTGTATATTATTTGATCTTGTAGACGGAATATCTGTTTTCAGTAGTTCCAAGTCCTGCCCTGATCTACCCGACCCATCACGTGTATTTGTTTACGAGCACTCTATCTTCAACTTGAATGCATTATAGTACGATTCACGTTAGCGGCGGATCTTTTTTGCGGCTTTGCTTTACGATGTGCCCGCTACTAGAGATCTCCCCCACTTGGTGTAGTAGCACTTAGAGTATATAGTCATCCTGCAGATGGCGTTTTGCCCTAAAGGTTTACACCAAGTGCACCAGATTCAGGTCATTTTCACAAAGAAAAGAAATCTATAATAACGACATCTCTGCCTATATCACGCGATGGGAGCTTTGAACCACATAGAATTTACTTTGATGGCTCCAACCACTCGGAATTTCAATCAAAGAAGCACTCCTCGTGATAGATAACGAAAATGTATGACAAACGCGTTCATCCAATTCAAAATGTATTAAACTAATGTCACGTTTAATTATAGATTAGATACAAGCTTCGGCAAAAATGGCTCATTTTGGTCCATAAGCACATTTTCGAATCATGATGAATATCATATTCTAAGATTTGCTGTCTATCGTTGCTACCAAATAAAACTTTCACTGAAAAAATTAGTGAACACTGAACGATTGATTTTTTTTTGTTTTTTGATCAACCAGCTGACAAACTTTAACTCTCAGAAGTCGAAACGAGGCCTTATCTTTTAACGTGCAAAAACTACCCGCAAATGTCGGATATTGATTCAGTCTGCTAGGCCAATAAGCGCCGGGTAATTTTTTTGCAACGTTCTACAAAACAGATTTTTTTTCGAATTTGGTAAGGTGTACCCTGAATGTAAATCCAAGTTGGCGGGACGGGGGCACCCGCGTTAGCCGCCATCTTGAAAATCACGTTTTATCGAATACCTCGGGAACCGCGCATCATACGACAAAAATAATAAAAATCATTTTTATAGATAACAATGTTTACATGTAGAGTGTTTGGAAGTGCGAAAGAGTGAGCACAAATGTACATCAGAGCAGACAGATATTTGATGATTACTAGTTCTCGTATTTGTTTTCCTAGTCAAATTTGAGTTATACGAAAAGTTGCTGACTGATTGAACGTGTTCCACCCAGAACGAACTGTTTTTTTGATTATCGAAGCAACTTCCACACTTCTATAGATTCCAATAATGATACTTTCCAATGTTTCTTCTCCATTAACAATATCATATTGAAGATTTGTAATTATTTTCCACTCCTGCTCTTTCTATTGATGTAATATCGCAAAATTGCAATAAAAAGAACAATAACCGCAATAATGGGGGTTCCAAGTGATGATAATCTGGAATAATTAGGAGACAACAGGCTCATTAGACATGCTTCGGGCGTTTTCAGACTCAAATGAACTCGTCGGTGGCGTAACAATGAGTGGGCCAATTGTTCTTTGTATTATAAAAGACAATCCACCAAAAAAGTGTTCTACAAGCATTTCTCTGCCTTTGAAATGAATGGGAACACTTTATATTGAAGTATCATTCTTTTGATATAGCCTCTGCTTGAAAAAAAATTAATTCATCGTTGTGAATTCGTATAGTATTTTTGAGAAACTGTCAATATTGTTCTATTCTTTCAAGTACCTTTCGATCAACTTCCACTTTTTGGTTATTATTCAATGACATTCAACATCCTTCTTTGATAACTCATACAGGCCGTTTTTTCAATTTGTCCCACTACATTGCTAATTTGGTAACGATGGGACCTACAGAGTCGGTGAAATTGGATAAGAGTTTCCTGATTGGGGAATCTAAAATAATCCCTCAGATTGAAAATATCAGTGGTAATATTCGATAATAGTATATTACGTAAGAAGGATAAGTAGCCTACTACACACAAGCAAAAATTGTACGAGGCTTTAGCCGAGTACGGTAATTCGCGAGTGCCCGTAACTAGCCTTATCCTCGAGTTGCGTTGTACTTTTTCTTACCCCTCTTTGGTTGAGCGGTAATTTACTGCTAGTTCAGCACAACTTTCGTCGTTATCCCTCTCTTTCAATGATCAACGAGACACTGTATGACAGCAACTAGGTAAATCAATTGCTTGCTACACGGATATAAGTAACTAGATACAGTACCAATCCAAGAACTGTTAACACAAATTTCCTAAAAATTACATTTTATTTCAATTATACAAAAAATTTGTAAATAAATTGGCTGAATTGGTTTTTAAACAAAAATTAAAATTGTCCAATTTTATATTTTTTGCTCTACCTTCTTCATTTCGAATGATATGAAAAGAGAAATTTTCAATACTGTTTCATGTTTGTTGTAATCTAATATGTACCAATTTTCAATGTGACGTTTCGTTCCTCATAACTCATCATCAACATTTATTTTTAAATACGAACTTCTAGTGTTTTTCATCGATTTTTGTAGCCATTGTCATAACAAATACACAAGAATTCCATGGTTAGGTATATCTCATCATTGATATCTTCTATATGTGGAGATTATGTATTGCTTCGAGCTCTATATCCAAAAAATATTGGTCCCTACTTTTCTGAGGTAGTTTCCACCTGGAATAGTATGATACAGTGATGATACGAAAAACGTCTGGAAACGCCTACAAAGAAAATTTTCAATCACCGCAAAGTAATAACTTTCAAACAATTCATACTCAAGTCCCAACTGTAGATTGGGAAATTCAACAAATGTTCACCCATTCCTATCATTTCCACTTCGAAATTCAAAGAACATTTCACAATTCCTATCTTCAAGCCTGACGTCTTCATTTCACTTAAGGTAAAAGTCCCGAAAACGGACAGTGTCCCAAATTCGGATACCATTCTTTTCAATGAATAAATTAACATTATGTGTCCATAAAACTACAAAATTGACACAGGAGAGACACCTATAGTTATAATTTCATATTAGTCACTATGAACTTCAGTGATACCAACATTTCTGACATTTGTTTTCGCGCGCTGGAATAGGCTGTACAGTTGTGAGTGCAAACCACTGTAATTCTTATAGTGAATGTGAATTCAGAGATTTGTTCAGGTAAGTTTTTCATCACGTTATGTTCAGTATTACATGTTTGATGGTTGTAGTGAGTGAATGGATGATGATTCTGTACATTTTCACTGAAAAACTTTTTAAATATAACCTAGAAATTATATGGGTGTCCAAATTAGGGCCACTCAATAATTCATTTACCTAATTCTGACATGGGGTGTCCGAATAAGGTTCATTGAAAATATTGATCTGGTGCTTGTTCTGTCCTTTTTCAGTTCAATGAAATACCATATTTCATTTCCTTCTTGTGTTCAGTACGAAATAAGTATAATACCCTATTTCTGACACAGAGTGTCTTAATCAGGTGCTGAGATGTCCGAATTAGGTTCGTGAGTTTCTTGTTGACATGGTTTTATTTTTCCTTCCAGAATGTCTGCAAGAAAAAATAAAAATTTTACATTGGAGTCTCTCAATTTGGCGTTAGAAGCTATCAGACATGGAATGTCTGTGAAAGGTGCCTGAGATGGAGAAGTTTGTTGTATAGTAATTTCCTTTGATGTCTGAATTAGGTGCAAAGTGTCAGAATTGCAGACTGTGTCCGAATAATGTACTCACATGTGTCAGAATTTGATACCGAATAGCACACCCAGTGTCAGAATTAAGTTCACTAGCACACATAACGAAAAAAATATATTTTGAGTAAAAACTTTGTTTTCATCACTTTTATACCTAATGAATATTGTCCTAAAACTATACATGTAACAAGCTGTGAAAAATTTCCTGCAATATTCATGAATGTAGCGTTTCTGCAGGTATTTTAGTTCTACATACACCTTAACCTGTCCGAATTCGGGACATTTACCTTACATTCATTCAAATCCGAATCTTTGTAACCCTATTCAAAATGCTCCACATATGTCTACATGAATTTCAATACCTCCAGCCATCTTCAACACAATGGAACTAAAAAACAAATCTCCCCTAGTGACTATGAAAATTAAAATTTCAAAACGATCAGTCATCTTTACCTGTATGAACTCCTTGTATCGAGCATGAAATACAACTTAATGAGGGGGGCTCTGGCCATAATTCCGATATCATACCCTTTTCACTAATAAATGGTCAAAATCGAAACATAAACTAATAAACCATCAAGTTTGAACGTACCTACAGAATAAAATTTCTTCAGAATTTGACTAAGAACCGCTCAGTAAAACATAACTGAGGGATTTAATTTGCGAAATATCATTCAACACCCGGTTTCGGTTAAATTGAATGAAACAGAGTGATTTAGTATATTTTCAAAAGAAGTTGGTAGTGAGTCCTCCAATGTTCTATGAAACTATGAAAGTATATTATTTACAAAATCAGTGTTGGGGAGTTAGAAGCTTCGAATTACTTTTCAATTGAACGACCCAGTATAATTTTCTCTGAATCAAACTACATTAGTAACTCCTTCCATTCAATGTATCCCTATCTGATAGAAATTGATGAATATCAGGTAGAAATAGATATACTTATAGACAAGCAATTAAACTCCACACATACTTCATTCATTCATCTTATACATAAGAATATACGATATTCAGTATGTTTTCATTGAATTCACTGTTTCATGAACCCCACTTCACTCGAAATGATATGGTGACAGTTTATACTTTGAATTTCAACGAGAAATTCCTACCACTTGAAATAAACTTTCTCAGTCAACGCTTCTTTGCGTTTCAAAGAGTTTCATTTCTGCTGTGCCCTTTGACATCATAAATATTCCAACATTTAAATGTCTACCTTTTTTCGCGTCGAGTACGAAAAATGAAGATAAAAAACTTGACCCTTCAGACAGCATCATATCTAGCCGGTGATATTGAGTAATTCCTTGAGAATAAAATATATCACGATTTGGAATGAAACTGTCGTGAAAGAAATCCAATACGGTCTTTTCGTCTTACAACAGACATCAAATGTCTGGAGTAACGAAATGTTGTCTTACTCATTCTAGCTAAAAGCGTCAACTCGATTGAGTTTCTTGAAAACTTCTTTTCCAAGTAATCCATATCTATAATTGAGAAAATTCAATTATTCACCGAACTGAATTCAGCATGATCTTCAGATTGCAATAGTTCATTTTTATATTTTGGCGAAATATGAAAATAACCGAATGCAATTTTTATAAGATATCACGCTTGAATGCAAAATTATCTGGTCATTTTTATGCACGAATGTTATTCATTGGAATATTTCACGAATAAAGAAATTCTCAAGGAAATGTTATTTTTTGTTCATTCATCTTTCCTCTATAGATTGTATGGAGCACTCACCTGAACGCGAAATGTTTTTCTATTTTTGAAGTCTATCTGACATTTATTTGTGTTGTTTACTGACGTCGAGCGATGCGGTTTCAAATGTGTTGTTATGGTGACTTGATACAATGCAATTACCGCAGTAAGTTTTCGATAATTGCATTGCTCTAATGGGACATTTTATATATGAGGGAAATATTCGGGACAAGTTGAGTTGCCGATATCGCATTTTTTTTGTACCAGTTGAACACCATTTTTTTTTCACCGCTAATTTGTGTAGAACTGATGTTGTTGTAAGAAGAATCACTATCGATATTAATTTTCAGTCAATTATTGAATATTCCGAACATCCGCTACAAGACTTCAAGTTGTGATAAATATTTATTAAACAAATGAATTTGAATTGAAATTTTCATGATGTCAAATTCTTGTGACAGATTACCGCTGATATTTCGAAGAAGATTCGCTATGACTCTCAGAAAAAAGTTATTACAGATACCGAGAAGTTCCGGTAAGCTGACATGTTTCCAATAGAACAGCTAACTCTGGAACTCCTTGTCAAGGGAGGTTTTTGCTGAGGCTTACAAACTATAAAAATTTGAAGTTGATGTTAATTCGTTGTTCCTATCTCTTGATTCACGCGGTATTCTTTCAACATCATAGGCTTCCCTGCCGATTGAATGTACATAAAAAAATGCGATTTCCTAAATTTGCATTTCCAATCATGCCACAAGTCACGAGTGAATTTCGAAACCTACTGTTTTATTGTCTGAACTTTGGCGGGATGTTTCGAATCTTTTCAACACATTATTCAAGAATCGAAAATAATTTTCAAATTCTAAAAACCAAAAAAGATATCAAGAAATATTTTTCTTTTATTATTAATGTCCTCGAATATTCTGAATTCATAGTATGAAAATAAACGATTTAGTTAGGATTGTGGAATTACAGGGTTGGAAAATTATCGGTAATCTTGGCCATATTTTCTCGGTAAAGTATTTGAAATACTTTGAAATCATTTTATTTTTGCGTTGAAATAATTGCATATACAATAACGTTACATCTGTCAAATATTGAAAGTATTTCAAAATCATGGTTGAAATAATTTCAAAATCATCAACCGAGAAAATATAGCTCAAGTTACAAAATGAGCATAACCTATAAATCGATAATGTGACTTTGCCAGATTCATGAAGTGTGTCTTTGTTGTCAATCTGTCAGAGTAGTTTTTTCTATAAATATTGTTGAGAATCGAGAATGCGAGATATTGAGAATTTGAACTCCCCAGTGAACACGAAAGAGCTGGCGACCCGACACCTGAAGGCGCCGTCCTGCCAATATTCCAAGTTAGTAAAATGTTCTTTGGCATAAGCATAAGTCAGTATCTGTTGAATGCTGGCCATGACCGCCTGGCCGACTGTCCGCAATGTTTCTACCCATACTCATTCTGAGATTTTGCGACCACTTTTTTTTGTTTTTATTGAATTTTGTCTCTTCTTCATTACGAAGAATATATGTGTTCCCTCATCCAGACATTGAGTTTGTTAGGGACAAATGGAAAACTTCGGTACACTTTACCAAATAGGTATAACAGACACAGATATTTTCCAAATCATTGACAAAGATTGAACCCTTCGTGATTTAAAGCATTCCCCACTATCTATTTACAAGAAGATGAATAGAATCCCTAGGAAAATCACTCATTCGATATTGTTTCGTCAAAAACTCGAGACACGATTCATCAAATACTTCGCTTGGCGCCTTATGTAGACAAATATCAGATGTGAGGTTCTGCCAATGTTTATTATCGAGTTAGCCGTAGGTCTAGGCTTTTTGACGAAAATATTAACATTGTCACTGTATCTAATCCAGGATTTCTGTACATCTTGATGAACGAAAACATAAGAAACACCGAACAAAGAACATATAACAATTATTGACACTATTGACAGATGTCTCGATTCGCGGAAAATTTGAATAGTCGTACGTTCTTTGTTCGGTCGCGATCAGTGGATTGGCCAAAGAATTTTGAGAATTCTGCAGACGCTAAGCCGACATCGACACAACCATTATTATATATCGTTTGAAAACATCAGGCCAACGTCGAAACTTTGCTATGGAATACATCGATCGTTTTCGGTGTAGGTAACGTTTTACGATTAGACGCTGGCTCGATATGCCGATTTTCAAGTTTGATGAATTATTTTTGGCTTTTATCTTCTCCGAATCAAATTAAAAATTACAACTTCTATGAAAGGAGTAGAATCAAAAAAATTCACAAACACTCTCTGTTGATAGCTAGTTTTCGGTTATCAAATGAATGAATGCCACCGAAATGTCAATTGGAATGAATGACAGACTTGTCATAAATAAACCTGTGGTAGAAGTCCATTGTATCTCAAAGTGGAGTGTAGTAGATTTAAGATGCAGAAAAACTCAAAGTCGTCTCCACAATTTAATATCCGAAAGATGTCAGTACGGTGATTCAGTACATGTTTCGAACCTACATAGGTTCATCATCAGCTGAATTTACATTAAATTCTACAATAAAGGAAGAGTAATATAATATTAGTTGATAAATGAAGTATAAAATTCACTTACATGGAGAAGAAAAAATAGCAAAATCACATGGTGAAGTTCAGGACATAAAAAATTATTGTAATGACAATTAGGATTGAATTGATATTAGGGGGAATTTAAGACATCCCTAACACCATAAAAATCATTAAAGATTGGGGGGCTTAGAGCCCTTATGCCCAATATATTGTATATGCCCAATATATTGTATATTGGGCATAAGGGCTCTAAGCCCCCCAATCTTTAATGTTTTTTATGGTGTTAGGGATGTCTTAAATTCCCCCTAATATCAATTCAATCCTAATTGTCATTACAATAATTTTTTATGTCCTGAACTTCACCATGTGATTTTGCTATTTTGTCTTCTCCATGTAAGTAAATTTTATACTTCATTTATCAACTAATATTATATTACTCTTCCTTTATTGTAGAATTTAATGTAAATTCAGCTGATGATGAACCTATGTAGGTTCGAAACATGTACTGAATCACCGTACTGACATCTTTCGGATATTAAATTGTGGAGACGACTTTGAGTTTTTCTGCATCTTAAATTGTCATAAATTAAATATTTCGGAATCGTAGGATGATTTCAGTGAAAGTTTTCAGTAATTGACCCCTTTCCCACTGAAGAGCTCGAGAGGTAATTATTTTGTGGTGGATAAATATTTATTCCGTAGTTTTTGGGGTTTCAAACCTACCACAATCTAAAAAAAACTAAGACAAATGTCGAGTACGAAGTTTGTCAATAAGATATATTTGCATTTGAATAGGAATTTGTGTATAAGTTTCGAGAACGGAAGCGGATTTAGTTTCCAAAACGGTAACGATTAGGCAAAATTTGAGATATACGAGGAGTTGCTGACAAATTGGACTCGTTCTATCCAGGAGGCACTGTTTTTCAATTGGCCCATCAACTTTTCGGGGTATATTGAAAATCTGCCCCTCTACACTTGTATAGATACCAATATTAGTTCTAATTTCTTCACATTCTGATTCCCATTTTTCGATTCGGAGAAGAAAAAAGACAAAACATAAGTCATTGAACTTCTCGACTGAAAAATACCTACGTTCCTAATTACGATTTTTCATGTATAAATCTTGCTTCAAACGCCGTTCACACAGGCATTGGCTATCTGCAGTATTTCCCCACCATCTTGTATAATTTGTATTGTTCCGCCACTGCTACTGACAGCAACGTTTGGTTAAAAGCTGATTCCTTGCCGGCAGCGACGAGCTTTCCGTTAATGTCATTTGAAGCCGAGGTCATTCAGGCATTCCTCGAAGAAAGGAAATAGGCAATTGACTTTTCAAATCGGCAGTTATTTAGTTGGAAACTGCTAAATTCCATTTGTGCTCGAAAGAAAACCTTTAAATGTTAACCGAGATGTTAACGTGTAGCGTGGAGGAATGTCTGGAGTAGATTAAACGGATTATGAACAGCACAGTGGAAAATGAAACACGGGGTGGAATGCAATGCTTCCGGAGAGAAGGGAGAATATTTGTGAATTCCTCTCTGTGCAAAATCAATTTTGAGCGCATAGAAGGATGATAACCACAGAATACAGAAACAAGTTCAGATGAGCATTAGCATACTTGTAAAAACCAAAAAGTATGTAGCGCAATTCGTGTGGCCGTTGTTGGCCCCAAATATTCAACAAAGTTGGATGGATTGGAGAAAACTGTAGAAAGTACAAATGCTGTTTTATCGACGAGCTGATGACGGATTTTCCACACTTTAATCGTATGATACAAACCAACCAATAATAAAAATTTCTCCACCAATTACAACACATCTCCTGTGCCAGAAGCAGTTTTCTTCAGAATGCATGGCGTCACGTATCCTAAGATGACTTACATTATATGACGCATTTCAAAAGAATACATTATTTAAGTCTTCTTTCAATAGTGGCAGCGTCAATTCCGAAGAAAACTACCTTGAACACAAAAAATGGGTTGAAAATTCGATTTCGAAGAGATTTCATGGTTTTTTGGCTTGACTCTCTCGATCCAAGTATAGAAAATCACCCATATAGTTTTCTCATACTTGAATAATAATTCGGAGATAATGCGGAGACAGACTTATTTACAGGGTTTATATATCATTCAGAGAAGAAACTCACTAAAATATAAAAAGATAAAAGGTACCTTTGTTTATAAGTTTTTTAATAACACCACAGAATAGTTAAACTACACTACAGAAGAGAATCCAATGACATATTCGGTGAAAGCCACACCTTCCCAAAGTGCACCAATGGGAGTATTCTAAAATTTTCCACTGCATTTGATTCAGTGAGTAGGATAAACACAGCTAATTAATTCGACGCATGCCCCTTGAATTTTCTAGTGTCAAATTTCTCAGTGTCGATAAAAGTGATAAAGTTCGATCAAGGTCAAATACTTTTAGGACGATTGTGTTGAGTTACCGATTCGCTTCTGTATAGGAGTTTAATTATTTTGTCATAACACATCAACTTGATTACGTAAATACTGTCATGTATATAATTATAGACACAAATCTGTGGTAGCCAGATTAAAAAAATATACTTACAAATTCAAGGGGATAGATGACGTACACCAAATCAGTATCTTAAAATATTTCAAAGTTTCTAATGCTTTATTATTTTTATCAAATGATTCTGACAAATTTTCTGTGAATGCTGGCTGATTTTCTTATAATGGTTTAATGACAGCATAATAATTTTTGACTTGGAAATCTTTGTCATTCACTCAAATCAGAAAGAGTGTAAATGCAATTGGACTCAGGTGAACAGAGAATGTTTCGATTTTTTTCTCAGTAGGGTATCAGCTAGTTTCTTCTGAATGGTAACGTTTTTTGAATTTTTCACGTGAAATATAATAATTTTCTGGGTCCTTAAAATTTTGTCGAAATCATTACAACTATGCCAACCTTCCTTTGAAGCTGCACATCACAGAGTATATCACCAAACATCGGAGGAGAGCCCCAATAGTCCCTATGAGTTCCGCACAACTTTGAAATTAGTTCTAGCCAGTTTCTAAAGGTATTCGAATTAATATTCCCTCCCATACTTCTTGGAGTAATTTTATTGATGTGAATATTCAAAGAGAATCAATCTCCGAAGAGTTTTTTTCTGGAATAACTTTTCTACTTGTTCGCAACTTTCAAGAAATAATTAATGGTTCGAAGTTTGTCGTTCAAAAACCATACTGTACTCCTTAGAATCCTTAATCAATATTTCCCGGTGTAATTATTTCGAATTAAATTTCACAATCACGGAGGAAACTTGTCTGGCGTGCTCTATTGTTCGGAATATCGCGAGTTTTGAGATATAGTTTGGAGAAGTTATTGTCATCACCGCTGTATTCAGAAGAAATGAACAGGAAACGAGAATCAGATTTCTTGGAAAATGAACGGTAATTAAGAAGCGAACATCAGTGACATGCTTTCAGTCCTGAATAATATCCCTGAAGGAACCTGGAGATACTTTTTAATATTTGGATGTGATTGATTTGAGGGGAAAAGTTACACAGCATATTTCTTGAAGATTTATTCTTCGGACTAATATATCTAGTTAGCGCATTCTCTTGAATAAAATTATATATCCTAGATATAGTTTCAGAGATTTGAGTCTGCAAATATATAATCATAGTTTCGAGTAATATACGAAATAATGATTGGATAACTGATGAAGTATCGAAAAAGATAAAAAGACTCGACGGAATGCATTAAGAACTGAAAATATATTCAAATCATGTCATAATCACAAGCTCATCACGAATGAAATCGATATGTCTTGCAGACAATATCAGCAAATATTCACTTTTTTTACGGTCCATATAATTTACAAGATCAGCTCTATATTTCCGACATATTGAACAGAATAGAATAGAATAATCAGATTTTTGAATATCACTATTGGCAACAAATCTTTTTTGGAAATGAGTTGAGTTGAATTTGCCGATACTTGATGAAAATCCACGAAAAATATCACAGTTTACTATATAATCATGATGCTCCTACGAAACCGCTACACGTGTGTCGCCATACGATAGCTTTCTTACACCCCGTTTCGATGATGCAATTTTGTCGCTGCAACTTCTCGTGGCAACTTGTCGCTGCGAGATATGTCATCTAGCTGTCAGTTTGCATTGCCAATATAAAAAAATAGTACTGAATGTTACCAAGATGAACGTCTACATTATCACAACTGATATATAATTTCATTCATTTCTAATAATTGATATTGTGATTAAATCACCTTATTATCAACTTGATTCCTCAAGTCTCGAAAAATAATTGAAATGATCCAAATCAATATTCTTTACAATGATGCCACCACATATTTGTGGTTTGCGGCAACAAATTCACCATAGAAATAACTAAGTCGCTGCAACTTATCGCACCAAAAATATTCATGCAACTCGAAAAACTTGCATGAACACATGCAATTTTCTGGAGTTGCAGCGACAAACTTGCATCGTCGAAACAGGCTATAAAGCAGGTTGAATAAATGACTATCCTATAATACAATATTCAAACCATCGTAGGTCCGATGTCGTCTGTAACAGAAATCTGACATTCACTTCGCGTTTTATTA
Organism: Zygogramma bicolorata; assembly: GCA_032362365.1. Taxonomy (NCBI): domain Eukaryota; kingdom Metazoa; phylum Arthropoda; class Insecta; order Coleoptera; family Chrysomelidae; genus Zygogramma; species Zygogramma bicolorata. The sequence continues at coordinate 5,361,012 of JAVJAQ010000137.1, forward strand.
GTCCTAGTAATTTTCGGACCACAATCTTATGCCAGAACTCCCAATAATTTTCGTCAGAGTGCTAATCACACCAGTAGAAATTGCAACAATTCTATATCTAGTTCAATGGTATCATTCAATAAACTACCATCAGGAATAAAATCTTTCAAATCAAACATTTTTTTTGAAAAAAATCTGCTTGCATAATGATGTTTCGAAAGAGAGGATATAATTTTGCTTGCCAAACGATGTTCATGGAAGTTCAAATGACATTAATTCCTAATAGGTTCTTCAGTTATAGCATCATTTTCAGAATATTACCTTCCTCCTTCAAAAAACCCGCTGAAGGATTTGTAAAAAAAAGGAGTATTATGAAAAAATTGTGACATGATATATTGAGTATGTGGTACATTATATATTAATGGGGATGACGGCTGCAAAACTCTACCACTAGGAGCGCCACCACTGCATGTGGTTCTTTGCAATAATTAAGAATATAAAGAGTTGAAATCGACATAAAATGGTCTTATGTAGTGCATTCGGATGTAAAAATGTAGGTACGCATTTATTTCCAAAAAAAACAAAACTGAAAAAGCACTGGGAAGTAACCCTGAAAAGAAAGAGCTTTCAGGCTTCTGAACATTCTAGATTATGCTCCAGTCACTCACAAAAGAACGTAGCAGGGCTAGTAGATGGTTATTATGATGATTTTTAACGAAACACTCAGATCTTTTTTTTTCCTTTGAGGGATCCACCACGTTCCCTCAACAAACTTTTCAGTTCTGGTACAGACAAACAACCATATCTACCTTATGATCCTTATGATTCTTAAGTATCTTCTGAAAATATTCATTAAAATGAAAATAAAACATAACCTGCAAAATCACTAGTTAGGCACATGCAGTCGTGCTGCCACCTACTTAAAGCTTTGGGTCATCTTCCCCATTGTAGGAAACTGAGATGAGTAGCAACAAACCTTGTTCAGTTAAGTAGACTTTAGTATAAGAAAAAACGCCAAAAGACGCAAATTTTCATTTCGATATTATGTTTTGATATATCTAGTGTAGAGATCGTAACTTTTACTGTCTTCACTCTGTTCATCTCATTGCTAAAACCCCGTATACAAATTTTGGGAACAGCGAATCATTACTGACACTGTGGGTTGATCTACAACTACTCTAGGAGAGGAAGAATTGAACTATTACAAATCACTTCGAATATCCTGAAGTAGTTGACTCATTGGTCAAAAGATTCAAAGACTGATAATAACATATGTACCTTCACGATTATGGTCACATACAGTCATGTAGGCCAATTCATTAATCAATACCGAATAGGTAGAGTAGGGGCTGAGGAAAGTCTTCATCACGTATTCACGTGTTGTATAAGCAAGCAATCTTTTATTTGTTTCCCTTTTTGAGGTGATGGGAAAGATTTATCAGTTACACCTCAATAAATTCCACTGAGTGTTCTGTGCAAAAAAAGCGCTTCAATCAAGATGTTTTGAGTATGAGAACCACTCGTAGTTCAGCCTACTATTGTTAGATGACGACACAAGGAGCCATAAGCAATATGCTGTTTGGACTGTCCCATGTTATAGCAACTGTCCAGGGATCTGAAAGGACCGCGCAGTCTTCTTATGGAAATTAGCTATCGGATAACCCCGCTGAAATTTGATGAAGAGTCAGTTTTCAACAGGCGATCAAAAGTCTCAATAGGCTCAAGCCCCAGAAACTGGAACTTCCAATTGTTGAACCGCGTCTGGAATCGTTCTTCTGTCGACGTTTCGGCTCCCACTTTGGAGCCATTCTCAAGACTTCTTCGTAACTCAGCGCTCATCTTGATAAAGTGAAATCTGTTTGTCAAGATGAGAGCTGGGGGTGAAGGAGACTTAGGCCTCGGCACCAAGTCACGAAGAAGTCTTGAGAATGGCTCCAAAGTGGGAGCCGAAACGTCGACAGAGGAACGATTCCAGACGCGGTTCAACCAGATGTTCCAGTCATCACATATCTGACCGCGGAAGCCCATCCGAGCATACACACATACTTGCGACATTGTTATTCTGAGAGTTTATCCGTTGATTCGTCGTATTTTGGGTTTCGACGTTTCGCCAACATCTCAGTTGGCATTTTCAAGAATGTTACTGCTCCTACTGGGTGCTAGCAACTGACGTTTGAAAGACTTCTCCTGTCTTTAAATAGGTTGTCATCCGTATATTACAGCGAGGAGGGCTCTTATTTTCTGATGATTTTCTCCATACTCTTCTATCTCGATAACTTCTCTAATTCGGCGTGTTCTGAAATGCTTTACGAAATAGCCAAGAAAGACAAAGCAAAAACTTCAGTTGTTAAGCAAAGATACTGGTATTTAATATACTCAATTGTTACTGATTCCATATTAATCATCATTAACATATTTGGGGTTTTCCTCACTATTTGAAGAAGTATGGCCTATTTACGCTTCCATTTTGACTCGTTTCTGGCCTCAAAATTATCAATAATTGAGCTTATTCAATTCCCTCCCATTCACTTCCTCTCCAAACGTCCACAAAAAAACTGCCAACGCTCAGTTCGCACGTGCAGCAACAACAGAGCATCTCGCTACCATTGTACGTCCAGGCAGTGCCAACTCGATGGAAACAATAGTAAAGTATAACTGGCCGGAAATGAGAAGTACACACTGGTCGGATTCGCTATTCCGTACATACAGCTGTAAACCCTTAATACGCAGACATATTCACTCGACTTTGATACAGGAAATTGGAAACCAGACAGTGCAAATTTCGCGTCCGTACTTGTCAGGATTTGTGGATTTTCTATGTTAATTTTAATTAGTATCTTCAAATATTCATGGGGTAGTGACCGATTGTTGCTGCTTGCTCGTGCATTCCAATGAATATACACAGTTAAACAGTAGTACTGTGTTTTTGTTCCTTCTCGTGAAAAAATTATCAGAATCCGCTCGAATGGATTTGATTACCTTATTCGATTTGTATTTTTATCCTTTCGTGCTTAGCAACAGGTTTCAATAGATTCAATAATATGGACTATAGACAATTACCATTCAAACAATTGCATGGATATTACTAGATACAGTACCAATGCACAAACTGTTAAACACAACTCTCCTGAAAATATCGTTTTTAATTCAATTTTACAAAGAATTTGAAACGGAAATTCACTGAATTTGGTTTTTGGGCCATTGAATTTTGTCATGAGATCAAACTTATCAGGTCAAATTTTACATATCCCATCGTTTAAGAGAAACAATTCCGGAAACGGTCTCCATTAATTCAGAATACAACTGTATTCTAAATGACCCATTACCTAACAGCTGTCGAATACCTAATGATGGCTTTGAGTAGAAGAGAATTCATAGCAATATATTTTGAGGTTCCAGTAATGGTCTTACAAAATTAAATCGCATTTTTTTTATTGACACCATATTCTGCTCATTCGAAGCAAGCTTCACCGTTATCAAATCCAACTTTCAAAAACTCACTTGTTTTAAAGTTACCTTGGAAACATCAGCAACCCGAGAAACATGAAATGATTTATAATATACTTATACAATACTTGTACTGAACCTGACAGATGTATCGTCGATCTGTAAACTTAATTAAAAAAGATACCGCATGCCTTGGTTGGCAATTTGGCTAAATATACCGCCATAGTTCTATTTCTGACGTGCAAAATGAACCTCACTCATAATCATTGTTCGGTTTGATAATTTTTTCAGAAAATAAGCTGTGTACTTAATCGATTTCGATTAGTTCAGATATGATTATTGAATTATTAATGTCATATTGGATTCAAATACCTTTTTCGAGTGGTATTTCGTCAACCAATAATGTATCGTCATATAACCTTTGAGTTTCAGTCCAATGTATTTCGCGCTCAAATGAATAAATGCTGAATACAAGATATAGCGAAAATGGTTCGGGAATAACTAGTTTTCTGAACTTCCTCTATTTCGATCACTCTGGCTGCCTTGTCCTGCTCGAAAAATCATGCGAATCTATCCGCTTATATTCAGTTCAAATTATACCAAAGAATAGGAGTGAAGGTACAAAAGTTAGCACCCACCTCAAAATTGATAGGTTTATTCAAAACACTATCATAAATGAAACCTGAAAAGTCCGCATCGATCTGATACCTGGAAAAATTAGGTTGAGGTCATAGGTCACAAAAACGGTTTTTTTTCGCGATTTGAGCTTCATCGGTTCAAGCAAAAATCTCTTTCAACTTTTTGAATCGTTATATCTCAGAAACGATGATTCTTAGGAAAAAAAGTATCGAGACATTTTCATAGATGATTATCTGATCTACAATTTCGTGAAAATTGCTGAAAATCGCGAAAAAAACCGTTTTTGTGACCTTTGACCCCGAGTAATTTTTTTCCAGGGATCGGATCAATGAGAATTTTCATGACTTCACTTATGATAGTATTTCAACAATCCTACCAACTTCCAGCTGGGTAGGAATTTTTGTGCTCTCGGATGTATAAATTAACCGGATTATAATACTTCATACCATACCGGAACTGGTATGATATTTATGTACAACGACGATTTCAAATGCTATTTCGAATTATGATTATTTTTTCAGAACGGACTTTTTTTAATGAAATGCGAATGTGGTTCATAATCCCACAGTTTCCTTTCCAGTTGACATTAACTCGATGATTTCCAGCAATAACGGGAACTTTTTGAAATTATTCCCATTTCAACCTGTTTCATTCGAGGCACGTATTGCTTTCAGCCATTTGCACTTACATATTAAAAAAGATGCAATTATACTCAAGATAATTACCAAATAAACTTCTCTGAAACGACTTCTAATTTTTGTATTTTCCACTTTCTTGTAATTTAATGGACGGTAATGTTATGTTGCCAATTCACAATGAAATATCTCGAAAAGCACAAGTATGCTATTATTTCCGTCGTTACTGGTGACTTCCAGTTATACTGGCTATATGGAGCTTTTCTCGAAAACATTTTCCAGGTAAATGTTCGCAATAGTGAAATAATGATATTGGGAAATATAGGTTAATTGCATCTTTTTCTGTTGGGCGTACTTCCTGAAGTGAATGATTGAAGGAATACTACAATTTTTGAACTATTGGTTCTTAAAGTTGACATATCGCTGAACGGACATGCAGGAAAAATATTATAATTACAATTAGGTATAATTGCCAGCTCAAACTGACAATAAGGTATGAGTGTCGGTTTGAACTGACAATTATGTTCAATTGACAGTGTGAATTGACAATTATACACAATTGCCAATTCAAACTGGCAATTATAGCCATAATTTTCAGTTTGAACTGGCAATTATACATAATTGTCAGTTCAAACTGACAATTATAAATATAACCTCCTGTTTGAAATGGCAATAATAGCTATATATGTCAGTTAGGACTGACAATCGAACAAAATTGCCACTTCGAACTTGTAATTATATTCATAATTGTCAGTTTGAACTGACAATTACGTATAATTGCCAGTTTGAACTGGCAATTGTGTATAATTTTCAGTTCAAACTCTCAATTAAACATAATTGTCAGTTCAAACTGACACTTATACCTAATTGTCAGCTTGAGCTGGCAATTATACCTGGTTGTCAGTTCAAAAAAGCAATTATGTATATTTGTTAGTTTAAACTTTGTTAGTTCAAACTGCATGCCCGTTCAGCGCTTTCGTATAAAGTAGATCTGCTCAAATCAGAATCATTAGTAGAGTGCCCATTCGAAAGCCTGCACCATATGAAAAGCTCTCTGGTTATTGAATTCTCTAATATCTCATTATGAAATCATTCACAACCCAGAGTTTTATGTATTCTTGTTAACGTATACCAGGGACGTTCGAAATGGCGTTTTTAGCTGAAAGTAAAACATCCTTTATCTTTCAAATTATCGAAAAATTCAACTGAAAAATATCATTTGTGAGCATTTGTTTTTCAAAATTTAATAATGAAAAAGTTATTACTGATTCGCCTGAAGACCATTCCAGATGCCGACAAACAGAACGTTGTTAATACATACTCAGCTGTCAAACCTGGTTCCAATATTTTTTTCATCATTACTCTTCAACTCATCTCTCCTTTCATTATTTCTGTTTCATGTCATGGTTTTCTGATATTCCATTTGATACTCTGCTTATCTTTATTCATTTTCTGGAATTGTATGAATGTTTTTCATCATTTGACTTCTTTTCCGAACAATTCAGCATAATGTATTGAAATCTGAAAATACTACTGTCTTGTACTATAATCCAGTACGACTGTCATTAGAAGGCATTCCTCCAAGATCAACTCTGTTTGAGCAAGCTATTTAGTGGAATGCTTGTCGCATCTCTGTAGTATTTTTTGTTGAACATGTATTTTTCATCAAGTATCGGACAGTTCACTTCAATTTCGAATCATATTATTTTCTAATTCTTCCAATCAACTGGCCATTCCAATATTGTTAGTTGAATTCAGTGCTCTCATTCAGTTCAATTTTTTCAGCCAAAGAGTTCACGGTAAATAATAAAGAAAACAAGAAATACTGTCAAGAAATGACAGTTTCATGGAATCAGTTCTGGTAATGACACGTTGAAAGGTAAAACTGCCTCAATCGTTGAGAAATGAAGTGGGTATGCAAACCAAAATATACAGATTCAGCCGAAAGGGAAGCCCTGTAATGTTCAAAGAACACCACGTGAATCGAGGGTCAGGAGATACGAATTAACATCCACTTTACATTTTTGAAGTAGTAGAAGGGAATCATATTTTGAAGACTTATCAATGCATAGTTTATTCTCTATGGCCGTGTGCACCGAAATATTTATTTCAGGATCAAACTCTTATTCTTATCTAGGTATGTTTTTATGTTGCGCCATTCACTCCGGTAGCAAATAACATTATTACAAGATTTAATTAATCCGTCAGATTTGGAGTATTTTAATTTATTTCAAATTTTATAATCCCACCATCATTGAAGCTCTCTGTGGAGGTGGATATTCTATTTGAAGACGAAGACATTTTCAAAGATGATAACGATTTTTTGGATTTTATTGATTTTGGATTTCCAAACGTATTACACCAACTATTTTGATTCTATCGGCGAATTTTATTCTTTCAACGATTCAGGATGTAAAATCGATCTGTGTTGCACTTATTCTCATTATTCGAAAAAGACCTTGAATCTTCAAATAATTTGTAAGTTTGTTAGCGGTATTTTCAATTCAATTCGAGAAATTGTACTGTTGAAATTGTTGTTTTTCCAACAACAACATTGTCTTTTCCGTCAATCAATTATTAGCATGTCTTCGATTTTATGTAACAAAAAAATCATCAGGTAGCAATTGGAGATTTTTTTGGAATGGATAATGATGTCGCAGTAAAGATTTGTTTCAAATAGATCACCTAGTTTCGAAAGAATATTTGAACCAACTTACGTATTCTGTGCCGCTCAAAACATGGCGTTTCCCCTTTTCTCCAAAGATGTGGCTCTTCGAAGTTCAAAAAAGGAACTATCCTGTCTCCTGATGGAACCAAAGAAAGGTTCCATTCGTCAGGTGCCAGTTACGTATCATTCCACCTTCTCCATTACTTTTTACCAATTTTCAATATGAGGCTCGAGAAAAAATCCCGATATTATCTCCAGATCGCATCTGGAATTCTTTCTTGCAGTTTTGTTATGAGAGAGGGTAAAATAAAATGAGAAGTTGGAATCATATGTATCTATTTGGCACTTCAACAATAAAAACGTCTATGTTTTCGATCGTTATAACGTACTCAAAAGAAAGAAAAGATACGCCGACTGAAAAGTATGTTAATCGGTCTGAAGATTTTCCCAGAACTAGTTGATGTAGTATAAATGAACATTTATCTTTACTCTCAGTGTGAAGTTTGGTGATTCTATCCTATTTTCCTGATTCACAGCTGTTAATGCACTGCTTTATGTGGTTCTTCAGTTGAAACAATAATATATCATTTGGCCTACTCAAGAAGAACATTTTCATGCAATTATGAATGGTTTCAAGAAGTAACTGAGTGATCTTATAACACTGCACACGTTTTCCAAACTAAATTTTAGTATATTGACATAATTGCCACAGAAACAATTTATTTCACACTAGCCGAATATGTTTCCTACTTGTGCTTGCAAGTTCCCTGAGTTCCTTTGAAATCAACATGTTCTCGAAGATGTATTGAACTTCGTTTCCAATTTGCAGATACATTCCATATTGTTGGCTATATGCTATTATTGCTAATACTGTAAGGGCTATGATGGAACCCATATTGATTTTAAAGTCCCATTATCTTAACATGATAACTACAAAAAGATGCAAACAACATAAATCTTATGCAATTTGTACTAAACTTTTCACATATATATTTATTGGATATCCAGGCTCTGCCCATGACTCAAGGGTTGTATTATGCTTTGTATCACATATGACTCAGTAACCATACTATTTATTTTTAGTATTTCCAAATTCATCATTAGTTGAATATATAGCTCATGGTCCTAAAAATCCTGTTCTGTTTCTGTCGTTTTAATCATTTTCTCGTCATATAATCGCCTATATCCCTGCTATTGATCAAGGTTAATTTTTCAATAAAACGGTAGTAAATAGTGACATCATTAATGATGTCACCTCAGCTTCCCTTCTATCAGCGCATATCGCAAAAATACAACCGGATACTGGTAATTTTTACCGTTTGTAACACGGTTACTCGCAAGAAAATCATTCAGACGACAACAGGAACTGTGCCTAAACTAAATCACCCATGTGGATTTATGAGTTAGTTAATATCTTACATCAGTTATTCGGTGCACAGTAAAATAATTTGATCCGAGAATGAAATTTAATATTCGTTAGCAGAACAGTCGTGTACACGGCAGTCAATGACATTAAATAAAGGATCAATTCCTAACTCCGTTCCTGCTGAGTATTTCTCATTGAGTTTCAGCTCCTATACATTGCTCTTATTCTAACATTGTTGATTCATATGAAAGTTAGCTATAACTCCTGAGAACTAATATAATGCATGTTATAGCACTAAGGGTCTCAAAGTTAATGTGAGCGTTGTTAAATATGTCGGGTCACTTCCTGTGCTCGAATTTGAATGTATCCAGTTATCGAATGTTGTGAGCTGGTCATGATCATCGTTTGCTACTCATGTCTCCGAATAGTGAATCACACTCTCTGAGTGGAATTCATCAGATACAAGTTATTTCTTGATACAAGTGGAAAACTCAATGAAAATAATAAACGAAATCATAAGTACACATACAAAAGATAATAGAAAAGCCGATTTTTCAATACCATCGATGAAATACAAAAATGAAGAAGTATCTACCACTTTTCTATGCAACCCAATATTATGGTGAATATTTTGAAACTGTATTCGAAGAAAACTAGGTTTCAGACATAATAAATAAGGATACACTGAAGGACAGTTGTCCATTGGTACTATGACTCGAGCAATCTATTGTGAAGTAACAAAAAACTCGATGTGCACACGAGCAGCTTCATAAACACTGTCATTTTCTCTTAGAATTAAGTTTCACTCTCATCGAATATTTCCCTCATATATGAAATGTCCCATAAGAGCAATGCAATTATCGAAAACTTACAGCGGTAATTGCATTGTATCAAGTAACCATAACTACACATTTGAAACCGTATCGCTAGACGTCAGTAAACAACACAAATATATGTCAGATAGACTTCAAAAATAGAAAAACATTTCGCATATAGGTGAGTACTCCATACAATCTGTAGAGGAAAGTATAAATGAACAAAAAATAGCATTTCCTTGAGAATTTCTTTATTAGTGAAATATTCCAATGAATTACATTCGTGCATAAAAATGACCAGATAATTTTGCATTCGAGCGTCATATCTTATACAAATTGCATTCGGCTATTTTCATATTTTGTAAAAGAGCCCTCGTCCTTTCAGATATCACGCTTTCTTGCAAAATTATCGGTAATTTTTATGCACTCGTGCAATTATAACCGAAAACATTTGGTCAGGCACCAATATCTTCGGATAGGGGTGACTGAATTCCGCTCTTCACACAACAACTTCATGTTCTCTTTGTTAATGGAACTGTATAAGGGAATATAAAGGAATGAGTGTGAATAAAGACATGTTATTATTATTATCATTATTGAATCGAAATGACCGATACTTGATCAAAAATCATATTTACAAAATACCATGGTTTCCTGAAGATTATCACTTACAAAAGGTGATAGCATTCAACAGTATATTGCCTAGATAGTTGAATGTCTCTTTATCTGATGCGAACTTGATAAAATGAAACAGATTGCGACTCACAATGGATATAACGGTCAATCAATAGATCAATCATTGAATAATAAATTGTATAGTCGAGCCATTATATTCGTGTATCCAACATTGAATACTGGCCTGAAGAATTACAGAACGTTGACGTATTCAATCCAAACGTGCATAAATATTTCAAGGTTCTCGAAATATGAATACATAAACAGGACATTCAGAACATTCAGACAAATAAATAAATAAATAAATAAATATATATATATATGTGCTGGCTGGAACTTCCGGTTGATCCGCGTCTGGAATGATTAACTTGTCAAGTAAATCATTCCAGACGCGGGTATATATATATATATATATATATATATATATATATATATATATATATAATTCGATTGATTTTGTGAGGTTGCAGTCAATCGAATTATATTATAGCCAGTCACTAATTCTTCTCCTATATATATATATATATATATAGTCTGGAATGATTTACTTGTCAAGTAAATCATTCCAGACGCGGATCAACCGGAAGTTCCAGCCAGCACATTTCTAACCGCGGAAGCCTAGCCGATCAAATATATATATATATATATATATATATATATATATATATATATATATATATATATATATATATATATATTATATATATCCTCATGAAATGAAAATTGACCTAGGGATTGCAGTCATGAAATGAGTTGGCCTGATATAGTAAAACTCTTTATTAAATTGTCGATCGTCCATCTTCAATCACGTATTGGAGACAGGACATACCATTTCGAGAACACAAAAACATTACCAAGCGATGAAAACTTCTACTCTCGAACAATCAGAGAGGCTATCGAAATTGAGAAACGACCGAGTAGCATGAACAAGAGAGACGACGCCCAAAGATTACCAAGAACGTGGAAATCCATTATATCACTAAACAAAGACAAGCCGATCACACCAGAGGAACAATATCGGACCTTACCACGTAATACCCAGACACGATGACAAATGCAGTCGGACCAACGAAGAAAGTGGAAGGGGCCCAGATCAAAGATACCATCAATGAACACCCCTATATATTGAGAAGTAGAACTCGAATTAGTTAGTCGAGTTCGGAGATCGAAACTCTAGACATCACCTAGAAGATGGCAAATGAGACTTTGCCGAAACGTTGTGAGAATTAACCTTCAGAGGATCAAAACCACAGAACAAGGCATCATATATATATATATATATATATATATATATATATATATATATATATATATATATGTTGTTGTTGTTGAGTTCGGGTTGAACCGCGTCTGGAGTTTTGTTCTCGACGTTTCGGCTCCGATTTTGGAGCCATTTTCAAGAGGTATATGTGACTTCACGCTGAGGTCTCAATCTGCCTACTCCTCAGGTGTTGTCACAGGGGGCAAGGGTTTGTGACTTGACGCCGGGGCCTCAATCTGCCTACTCCTTAGATCGAACTGTTCGAACTGTACAATATATATATATATATATATATATATACTTATCACTTGACGGAAGTTGAGTCATATACAGAGTTATTATTTTTTAATCATCTACTCCCTCATTTGCAATTATAATATCAGTATATATATATATATATATATATGTATATATATACACATATATGTACATATATTAGTTTCCTGTCATTGCTCTCTTTTGCCTTTTGCCACCATTTTAGTGTCATTTCATTCTACGGTGTGATCTCCATCGGCAGTAAGAATGTGCTCTGATAATTGACGCAGCAACTGTTCGGGGTAGATGAAAATCTGCCCTTCTACACTTGCATAGGTTACAGTTTTATTTCTTATATTTCCAGATTGTGATAGGTTATAAACCCAGAAAACTGGGGATCAAATATTTATCCACCAGAAAATAATGACGTTCAAACATTATCATAGCGGAATTTGATCAACTATTTGTTTTTGATTAATGAAGTTTGATGTAGAAGTGCATCTAGCAAGCCTAAGGGTACACGCTTACTATTCATCAACTGTTCGTATATCGTGCACAACATAGTGGTTCTATTAGGAGTGGTTTTCCAGAAATATCCTGAACTCAAACGAGCCTCTTCTATGTATTTATGCAGTGAGTTACCAGCGCTTTGATGAAGTATTTTCATTTTCAGACGCTACAGAGGGGCAATAATATTTACTTTCGCGTTGCTGTAATGCATATCAAAGGGTGCAAAACATTTGAGGCGTCAGGTCGCTTGATGTATATATTTTATCAAAAAAATTAGTTCAAGTACATTAAACGGCTTATTTTGCTATCAAAATATATCAGCATCGAGCGTATAGTAGATTTCAGTATTAGTTAGAACTTCTATTGTATATTGTTCATATAATTATTGTATCGAGATTTGTAATTTCTGAAGAATCGAAAATGAAAAAATGAAATGCGAGCAATGGAACTGCAACATATGAATTTGAAATACGATAATGAATGCGTAGTAGTTAATTTAATAGAATAGAATAGAATAGAATAGAATAGAATAGAATAGAATAGAATAGAATAGAATAGAATAGAATAGAATAGAATAGAATAGAATAGAATAGAATAGAATAGAATAGAATAGAATAGAATAGAATAGAATAGAATAGAATAGAATAGAATAGAATAGAATAGAATAGAATAGAATAGAATAGAATAGAATAGAATAGAATAGAATAGAATAGAATAGAATAGAATAGAATAGAATAGAATAGAATAGAATAGAATAGAATAGAATAGAATAGAATAGAATAGAATAGAATAGAATAGAATAGAATAGAATAGAATAGAATGAAATAGAAGTTTATTTTGTGCAAGAATACTACAAATAAAAGGTGAGGAACATCTGTACAAAATAAACAACAGCAAAAACTCACAGAGGCTTTCGCCTGTTTGTGAGTATAACAGACACAATCTAAAGGCTAATTTCAATTTTCTCTACATTAAATCACATATACACATATCACATGTTATTAGAATCAATTATGTAGAGATTATTCATCGATTATATTATTTATCTGTTTATGATTAACAGCAAAACAGAAGTCACATAGGCTTGGTCCTGTTTGTGAGGATAATGAATCGTTTCCTAAGACTAATATCACACTTAGACTACATTCAATTTCATATTTACGTATTGTTAATTTTATAAATGGAAATTTTCAGTAAAATAAAATACACATAAAATTGCAGATCCACTAAAATGTTGAGATTGTTAGATGTTGTATTCATTTTGTGATTGGACCCTATCAGTTGAGAAACCTACACACACACATGTTAAAATATTACTATCCGAATCCTATTTCAATCAATCAATTCATGTATTTTCGTCCGTGGGACCCACTTCATGTAGTCTATCAATTTCTTTTTGAATACTTTAGGATATTTTTCGCTTTGAATAGTTGATGGTAGAGTATTAAAAAGTTTGGGTCCTAGATGGTTAAAACTTTTTTGTCCTATTGTCTTAGATACGATAGGGTGGAGGAATTAATTTTTTTGTCTAGTATCATATTCATGGGTGGCTACGATTATTTTGTTTTTATTCGAGTGTTGGCGAATATTAGCATTTTTGTAAAACAGCTGCCTCACGTCAGGGATTTGCGATTCTTGGTAGTGAAGTTCGCTTGCATATCTCCATTCCTTATTCAGCATCAGTTTTAGGAAACGCTTCTGGATGATATCAAGAGGATGGAGGTTAGTTTTCGCCACCCCTCCCCATCCTAAAATACCGTACGTAATGTGACTCTCTACTAAGCTGTGATAGATAATTTTTTTTTGCTTCAGTTCTAAGATATCTCTGAGTTGTCGATATTTGTACAGCACGAATCGCAATTTTCTCAAAATATAATCTATGTGTATTTCCCATTTGAGAAGACCGTCTAGGATAATTCCAAGATATTTAATTTTTGTTACGGAATGCAGCTTTATGTTATTTCCAATAGCAATTTGTGAGAAACGTGGTAAAGATGATTTTCTGTTGGTGAAGGGTAAGAAGAAGGATTTCGTGAAATTGATGGATGGGAGCTTGCTATCGAAACAGTCTCTGATAATATTAAGATCTGATTCCGCATTGTTTCTGACTTCATCCCAATTATCTCCCTTATAAAATATTGCAGTATTATCTGCGAAACTAATTATTTTTTCCTTTGCTGGCAACGAATATAAACCATTGATATAGATAGAGAATAGTATCGGTCCCAGTACTGTTCCCTGCGGAACACCGTATTCTATGGTCTTGTAATTGCTCATTTCACCATTAATCCTTACGCATTGCTGTCGATCTTTGAGGAATGTTCTGAGAAGCTTAAGGCAATCATTTTTTATTTCTATCCTTCCCAAGGTTGATAACATTATAGGGTGGCTTACGGTGTCAAAAGCTTTTGCGAGATCTAAGAACACAGCCATGCATGGCTTACTTTGATCCAGGGCTTCATTTATTTCTGATGTTAATTCTAGTATGGCGTCCTGAGTAGATTTACCCTCTTCGAAACCAAATTGCATGGTGGAAAGTAGGTTATTTTTATTGAGATAGCTTGTTAATCTTGCTTTTAAGGTTTTCTCGAATATTTAACTGAGGTTCGTGATCAGCGAAATAGGCCTGTAGTTCGTTATTTCTGTTTTATCACCGTTTTTGTAAATGGGAATTACTACGGAGTTTTTGAATTTTGATGGATATATTCCCGTTTCTATAGATTTATTGAATATAAATGTTAAGGGGTTTGATATGTGACCTGCAATTTTTTTCAGGGTTTCTGATTTCAGGCTGTCCACGCCAGGAGCTTTTTTATTTTTCAGCCCCCCAATAATATTTATGATTTCACCTGGGGATGTTGGACTTAGGAATATTGAGTTATTGAAAATATTCTCATTCGAAATGTAGTTTGGGTTTCTATTGATTTTGGCTGCTAGATTTTTGCCTATATTAATATATTTGTCATTGAAACGTTCTACAATGTTTTCAATATCAGTGGTAAGGTTACCTGAATCATCTTTAATTGAGTTTATTTCATTCGATTCACCCTTTCCAAACATATCGTTGATATTGTGCCAAAGTTTCTTTGGGTCATTTCTATCTTCGCTTTGTAATATTTTTATAAATTTTTTTTAAGATCTTCATTCCCAGGGTTCAATCTGAGCTGCAAATACATGCTGTTTTTTTATTGGTAGACTCAATTAATGATTTGGATATCCAATCTTTCCTTTTTCTTTCGTTACCTTTGATTTTGATCTTTGTTGTGCACTGTTTTATAGTTTGTTGTAACGTGTTTATAAATTTTTCTGTGGCAGAATTGACACACAGTGACTGATAAACATCTTCCCACGATACTTTAGAAATATTAGAAATAAGCTTTTTATTATTAATTTGGTCAATAAACTTATTCTTTTTTTTTCGTAATTTTCGCCTTTTTGATTGCTATTTGAAGAACGGTAGTAGAGTGGTCTGTAATATCAGTTTGTATTATTATTGGTATCAACAAGTCGACATCAGTCTTAGTTTTGACAAAAATATGATCAATACAAGAATTTGATACCGTACGCGTAACAGCGTTCACCGTGGACAAAAAACCATGTTCACCCATGATATCTAGATATTCACCTCATTGTCATTTTCTTTTAGTATATTAATGTTGATGTCTCCAACTATTATATTATAATCTATATTTTCGTCATCGGATGATTCGAGGTATAACTTTAATTCGGTGTTAAATTGATTAATACTAGTAGATGGTGATCGATATACTATTGATCATAACAGAGGTGCCGTCAATATTGAGTTTCAGTTCAATTACAAAAGAACTATTCAATTCTTCAACAGTGTGATTGCAGTAAAACTCAGATTTCACGAATATAACGACTCCATCATTTTGGTTTAAGTTGCCCTCATTATATAATGTCTCATAACCCTTTATACTGAAAACTTCTATATTTGGTATTTTCCAGGTTTCACTAAAAACTATACAGTCAAATGTGAGGTTGAATTGATTGATAAAAATTAAGAATTCGTCCAAATTCTTTGCTAGATTCCGGATGTTCTGATGGATCAATTTAGAATTTGGAATTCTGCCATTTATACATAGAATCTGATCGGTTTCATTTACATCATTCAAAACATATGTATCAACTTTTTTTATGTTGAAATCGTCGATATATGGATTCATTCTCTGTGGTTGAGTGATAAATATGAATACTATCAAAAACCTATATTCTAAGCCACAGATTATGAGAATAAATACATATTTTTCAATTTACAACATGAGTTTGCTTGCAAGCTGATTTACTTCTTCGAATTAGGGATAGTGTTTGACGAACCTGAACGTAATTTTCTCAAGAGTTCCACCGTCTTAGTGGGTTGCTTATTGGTTGCTGTTGATGATGAACTTGACTTTGGTGTATTTTCTTTCCCCTTGGATTTTTTCGTGATATTCTGCTTCTGAAGGAGCTCAGGATGTTCCTCCTCAGTAAGGAGACGTTGGGTGGCAGTAGTTGGCAGACTGTTTGCTTTTTCGCATTCACTCTCGCTATTTTCAATTTCCAGGATATCTTCAGGTGTATATTCTACTCCATTTTTTTATTTTCAATTAATTGTAAAGGAAAAATAATTACCTTTGCAGACGATACCGCCATTTTTTATAAAGGGAAAGAGTGGAATTTTCTAAAATAGAAACCGATTTCTCTTTAATAAAATCATTTTTTGACTACAGATTGTTAACCATCAACATCGATAAAACATACTTTCTACCATTCACTATATATGAAACGAACAAGCCAAATTTCCAAAATCTTTCCTTAGACGATAATTTTCAGATTTCTTCAGTAACTCATATAAAATATCTTGGAATAATGATAGATACACATATGCGATGGGATCAACACATAAACTTCACCCTCAAAAAACTTCGCTTTGTTCTTCATAAATTCAGACAACTTAATGAAATCCTCGACCTGAAACAAAAAAAAAACGCTTTATTACAGCTTAGTGGAAAGTCATCTTAATTATGGTTTGCTTGGATGGGGAGGAGTGGCTGAAACTTATGTTCGCCCACTCAAAGTTATTCAAAAGCGCTTTCTGAAACTGATACTGTTTAAAAATGCTAGATATCCAAGTGACAGTTTATATAAAGAATCTGGCATACTAGACCTTAAGCAACTAAATTATAAGAGATGTACTACCAAACAATTTAAAGACAAGAATAATCTACTGAAACTAACCCATACATATAATACACGACGTCACATCCAATTTCAATGTCCCCGAACACACAGATCTATAGGACAGAAAAGTTATCATTATTTAGGTCCAAAACTATTCAATACCCTTCCTAAAAATATCCAGGAATGCCGCTCATTCTATTTATTCAAAAAAGAATTGACAATCCACTTGAAAAACACTTCCTCAGATATTATACACTCATACTTACCATGAGATGATAATATTTCAATTTTTAAAAATTTTATTTTTACTGACTATCGAATGTTGTATATTTTATTGTGTTCTATAATTTGATTGTTTCTATGCTTACTTGTATTTGCCTATATGTGTGGACTGTATATGTTTGAAAAGGTTGATTTTTAAAATTTTATTTTTAATGACTATTGAATGTTGTATATTTTTATTGTGTTTTATATTTTGATTGTTTCCATGCTTATTTGTGCGTAAAATTGTATATGTTTGAAAATGTGTGTAAGAACATGTTCTCATGGATATATTTTATCTTTTATATATTTTAATACTCATATACATTTTTATTCTTAGTTTAAGATATGTTTTATGTTCAATTGGAATTTTGTTGGTGCACTCACGTGTTCCATCTCACTAACAAGTGCAAACTTCAGTGAGACATTTCATGTGCTTATTATTTATCACAAGTTTATTGCGCCGTATGAAACATTCTTCTTTATTGTCTTTTTCTTTCTGCCAATGTCTCTTCAGAATTTGATAGTCCTCTCTTTGTTTCTGTGTTAGATCATGCGCTATTGTAATTCCAGACCCTTTGAGTTTCCTAGAATTTCCTAAGATTTGCTTTTCTTTTGATATATCTAACAAACTCAATTTTAATTGGACAGTTCTGGCCCTTTCCTAAACAATAGAGATTACTGATATCACTTTCTGCGATATCTACATCAATTAGTGTTTTGAGTTCTCTACATATGAAATCGACCGTTACTTCACTATTTGGTTTGTTGAGACCAAATATCACTAATGTTGAGAGCCGTATTATTTTTCTCAAGGTGGGTATTCCTGGAGTGTAGGTCTCTGACTTCGAGAAGGAGTCTAGCTTCGCTGGCACTGATGGCGTTTTTTAGTTCATCTCTGCTTTTTTTGATTTCATCAATAATTGTTTGATACAATATAGAGTCGACCATAATTCTCGTTAAGAATCCTGAACGCTGTGTGAGACTGCCTTTACTGTGCGAAGTTCGGCGATGTTGGTACCGTCCGTTTTTGTTGGAGGATAGTAAACAATGGGCTATTTCTTGTTTATTCAATTTTTTTTATAATTGTGTTTTTTACATGATTTGGTATTTTTCAAAGTAAACTGACTTCACTTAACACTGGTATTGTAGAGAGAACGATAACAGTAAAAATAAAATTTGACAAACAATTGAGAGAAATTACGAAATCACGAAGAGAAATTCAAACAAGAAATCGGAAAAGTTCTATCCAAAAGGAACTGTTTTTTCATTGACACAGCAACTTGTCGGAGTAGGTAGAATTCTACCTTTTTACACTTGGATAGATTTCGAAATTAATTCTTATTTTTTCAAATTGTGGTAGGTTACAAACCCAGGAAACTACGAAGAAAGAATCAAATAATGACTCTCAAACAATACCATTTAGTTGTTTCGAATTTGGGCTGAAACAATATTTTCATCTGTTTTCGAAAATTCATCCCTGCTCAACCAAGGTGATGGGAACTGTACTGAAATTTTAAGTTCAGGATATAACAATGACGTTAAGGTGTGGTTTCGTCGTTTCATAGTATAGAATTCCTAAATCAATGATGTAATGGTTAAAGATATGTTCTCGATACCTAATCTGTGTAGGCGTGAACGAAATCTTTCCACAATATTTAGATTGTATGATGAAAAATCGTGCCTGTCTCACAAAATTGCTTTTTTCTATATACACTCTCAATTTGATCAAATCTCTGAAGCTATGTAAGATTCACGTATATGCAGATGACACCCAAATCTATTACAGTTTTCCTTCCTCACTAATAGATAATGCTTGTGAAATTATAAATCAGGAATTAGTAACCTCCACTGATTTAGCTTCTGAACACTGCTTGTTGATTTATTGTTCTAAATCTAAATTGTTGTTTGGTTCTGCTTATAATCGTGCTAAAATGCCGCCTATAAACATTAAAATTAAAGATGATCCGTTGACTATAGTTAAGGAAGCCATAAATTTAGGAGTCATCCTAGATTTGGATTTGAGATTTGAAAAACATGTACTGTAATAGCGAAACACGTGTCGCGGTTTTGTAAACCCATTGTAAGTGGAAATCATACAGGAAACTGTAATATATTTTTGTTAATATGGATTTTCATCAAGTATCGGCCAGTTCAATTCAATTTTTGAAAAACATGTTAATAAGCTTATTCAACGCACATATAGCTCACTAAAATTGATTTATGGGAACCGGCAGTTTTTTCCTCAGAGTGTTAAAATTTGTGAAACCTTAGTTTTGCCAAATTTTAATTTTGCTGATTCATTGTATGGCCCAAATTTGACTACTGTCTATATAAATAAAATCCAGAAAATACAGAATTCCTGTTTAAGATTGATATATGGCATCAAAAAGTATCATAGAATATCACACAAATTGGCTGAAATCGGATGGTTGAATATGGAACATAGAAGAGTTCATCATGCAAATTCATTATATCACAAAATTATATTAACAAAAATTCCCATATACCTCTATAGAAAAATAACATTCAGAACGGACGTGCACAACTTGAATTTGAGATTCAGAGGTTGGTTGTCTCCACCAGTATTTAAAACTGAAATGTTCAGACGTTCGTTCACTTACCAAATTTATAAGTTGCGTAACTCCATTCCGGAATCCTTGCAAAATCACAGTATTGAAAGTTTTAAGTCAAAGTATAAAAATTTCCTGCTTAAAAAATAATGACAATTTGATCCTAACATGCTATCCTGTATTCTCTCGAAACTCAATATAAGTATATATGTTAATATTTAAATTATCAATCAGAACCTGCTACCTTATTGATGTAAGACACACGTTATAGGGTTGAGTGGAAGAACATTTTCCTGATGGAGTAAGCGATTGCTTCATTAGAGAAAATGAACTCCGCCTTTTATTTTCCAAATTATTAAAAATCATTGTTAGTTTATATATATATTGGTATATATGTGGTCTCGGTAGTGTAGTGGTTAGCATATCTGCCTATCAAGCGGAAGGCCGGGGTTCGAATCCTCGCCGGGCCACCGTGCTGGGTAATCGCACGTTAAAAGGTAAGGCCCCGTTGATCCATTGCTCGCACAAGTTTCGACTTCTGAGGGTTGACGTTCGTCAGCTGGTTAACGGAAACGAACAATTTTAGAACAATTTTTTTTAGAACAATGCTGTATGAGGAAAATAATAAAGACGTATTATCATTATTATTATTATTATTAATAGTTATGGTTTCAATTTCCATTATTCATGTGACTTACACCTCTCGAATCGTTTATAAAACTTATAAGATATACTATTTCCATGCAAACTCCCTGAATATACTCAACACACAGATTTGTCAATTCTTCCTAACCTCTTTCGAGAGATCTGTTTGCTACATTACATGCTTGTGGTAGTAGACAGCAACCCAAAACCTAAATCAAATTTCCTATAACATCCGTACAAAAACACTGTAGGAAGATAACAGCAGAACGAACTCTGAGAACACAAACGAAAAATGTCTCTTCGGAAAAAGGCGGTAGGCATATTTAACCTGCTGACACCCCCTTTTTCACCGAACCGAAGCCATTAACGGTTCCGGGGTCGATCTTGTGCCCCCGGCCAAGTCCGGGCTCCGGGTAATTGAAACTGAGGTGCCGCCACAGCTATTATGCTACCGAGGTGATTATGTTTCACCGCAAATAGTCAATATTATGATTTAGATCCCGTTTTATTGTCATAACTTCATCGATAGGGGAATTCCATCTATTGCAGAAGTTATAAAGATAATCGCCCGTGTTATATTCAGTGATGGGTGCAATCGGATTATCTGCATAAACGGATTTCGGTGTTAGACGATTTACATCATCAGATGATAATTGAATCATCTTTTGAACAATTCGTCGAGGTCAGTTTCAAACTACCTATAAAGTAGGTTTTGGCTGGCACCTGTCAGAAAACAACTTCTTCCCTGGTTGACACCAGGAACGGCATTGCATTATATCCGACCGTTGCAAGTGTAGGTTTCTTCATAGAAGAAAATCCTGCATCTGCTTTTGGCGATAGGAATACCGGAATTGATCTTCAATTATTGGGACAGGCACACTTGTAGATCGGTTTTGGGCTATTTGGCCGTTCGTCAGTACAAACAAGGTAGTGCCATCACCAACATAAAATCGATGACTTCCCATAACTGAAAATCAAATACCTTTCAAAGTGTCAAGCCCTGACTAAAGCTGATGCGAAAAACACGAAGTCATTGCGCCATCTACCCATGGACGATTCATTCCAAGCACAAACCGAATTCGCCCATTCCTCCTGGGAGTTAAATGCAAAAACCCTTGTCATAGTCGATGGGCATACTTTAAGACTGGCGTTAGTACAAGGAAGTGCCATTATGAAAATAAAGTCGATGATTTCCCATAATTGAAAATCAATACCGTTCATAGCATCAAGCCCCGACTAAAGCTGATGCGAGCAACACGAAGTCATTAAGTAAAATGCAAAAACCTTCGACATAGTCGATAGGTATACTTGAAGGTAGTGCCATCATCAATAAGTCGATGATTTCCCATAATTGAAAATCAAACACCTTTCATAGTATCCAGCCTTTACCAAAGTTGAGAGAAGTAGTTGTTTTCCGACAGTTGAAGCCAAGACCTACGGTGTAGGTAGTTTGAGACTGGCTTGAACGAACTGTTCAAAAGATGATTTGATTCAACGCCAGTCTTCAAGTATGTCCATCGACTATGTCGAAGGTTTTCAGATGTTAATTGATAATTCCAATTCGAATCGTAGAAGGCGAGACGAATCTGACGTCTGATGCAGAACAAATTTGACCTCGACCAATAATTCTCATCTGAGTGGTTGCTTCAACGAGGCACTTCTCAGGAAAGATAGGTGGACTTCATTTGTGCACTGATGAATTATTCCAATTGCAAGCTTGGAACTGAACCAAGATGTTTAACACATCACATTCTCGATTTTGACACTCAACAAACTAATGATGAAAAAATATGTTGAAATGGGAAATTTCGGAGAACAATTAGTAAATGACACAATTGAAACTCCTACCCAAGTAAGATGAGAGAGGTCATTCAAGGTGAAGTTTGTTTTCATCGTCTTCTAAATAATATCGCGTTCTATTCATTTTCTGACATCAATTGTGATTCTGGGATCTTCAAACCTATCTTCTATTTTCGAAATATGTGCTGAAACTATAATATATTTTGTAACAGTGAAATAAATTGCGTATGGTAACTACTTAATATATTATGAATATGGAAATTAGATTCGGAATTATTGACACAAACAATGCAAAATGCTCCATTATAAAAGTAAATAGAGATAAAGATTCATTCAATAATAGCAATAGTAACGATAAAAAACGTGGAAAGTACAACGTGAAAAAAAACGAACACAACTGAATAGAATAGCATTAAATATTCAGTTTATTGGGACTTCCATACGCATTCAAATTTAAAATTCTTCAAATCTGAGTATCAAACTGTCTGTAGGGGTAAGCTTTCTGTAAGGTGGCCTACCTACACAAATTTTGTGTAAAATACCCGAATTCCATTGAATATATGTTAATTAATGATACAATAGTCAAGAACAATCAGAAATGAAGTGAATCAAATTGTTTACTAGTGAATAACTAGAGAAGGTTTCCAAATTTTATCAAAGGCTAATGTCGATTTCAGTCGACCAACGGGGTTGTCAAATTTTTCAGGTTGTCTCATCTCAGATAGATCACGTCTCTTGAGCTTTCTCGAAGACTGTTGATTTTTTGTCCATATTGATCACTTCTGATTTGTATTTTCTGTAACTTGATCAACATATTCATGTGAATTGTCCCATAATAGGTACTTTAAAAATCCATGTTCATCTTGTTGTGTCAACCTTGAAGCGAAGGTCAAATCTTCCAATCCGATTTTTCTGGAGGAGAGTGTTCACAACTCTATCTGATTGATTTTTCGACCATGACTTTCTGATCAAATCTTCGATTAAAGCATCTTTCATTTTGGAAATACTAGTATTTATATCGTTTATGATTTCATCCTTCCTCGTGTACTCCAGCAGCAATCTAGACTTAGACAAATATGGATAGAACTAGGAATAAAACGGTAGTTTATCATTGTCATATATTCACAAATCATCGGTCAGCTCCTTGTAACCTTTCACCCCTCTTAACAACTTTTTACCCCCCCCCTCCTTCTCACAGAGAAATAGACCCCAATCCGCCTTGGGCTTCCAATGATGATGTTCCGTTTCATTCATTTCGTATGTTCATTTATTCAATTCGCACTTCAAAGGCCAGCCTAATGCCTTCTATTTTCATTTCGTGAGGATGGGTAATGTAATATAGACGCTTGTGTAGCTGTCTGGAAAACCCATCTAATATTTAACGAGTAACATTTATGAGATAACTGGAATCAGGTAGGGTTTTATGACTAGTAGAGTGTTGATTCATTTTAATCTAGAAAAAGTGAATGGGAGTTTCAACACTCGTCCAGAAAATCGGACTCATAAAAACTCACTGCTTTCATTAAAAATCTCTGGAAAATCTAGCACCAAACGAAATTCATTTCAGGATAGATTAAGAAAATATTTTTCACAACACAAACAAGATTCTTGGGATAATTGCTCTTCGATAAGTTACATGAATACTGATGATTGTTCAAGGTCCCTCTCTCATTGATTGATTCATCTAATATTGTATCAAAGCTATAAAAAATGTTTTCTGACTTATTTCTTTCAGTAATCGAGGAAAATTGAACAAAAGCCTTCACCGCCAAGCATACGCTGATGACCACCAGTTTTTCGAATTCAACTTCTGCCCAATCAATATGGTAAAAACATGAATCAAACTCCGTTATTTTGATGGATGCTAGAACTATATGCGCTCTAGTCCAGGAAATTATTTCAGTGCCTGTAATTTGAGGAATCATTTTTAGCATCCTTCTTCTCTGAATCAATAAACAAAAATTACAACTTCTATGAGAGAAGTAGAAAAAAAAAATTACAAATACCCTCTGTTGATGAGTACGGGTATATCATTCAAAGACTGGCTTACATAGAAATCACATTTTTTTGTTCAATTTTATAACAAGCATATGAAAACCAAATCAAATATATAACATTCACAGGAAATATCTACACAAAGCAAAGTAGAAAGCTACTAGTAGAAAAAATTTCACTTACCATGACAATATTTCATCCAAGGCCATATGAGATCTCGTTTCATTCAGACGAAATTCTCTCTTGAGCTCATCAGTGGGGTAATGGAAAAATCACGGAACATTTCCACTAGAGACTCAAAAAAAACAGAATAAACTCACCTCAAGAAACCTTTTTTTTCTTTTGGTGCAAAGTTCTTCTAGTTCTTTCAATTCAATGAGAAAAAGAGACCTTGATCATGGAAATAGTGGACTTGTATCCAAATCAGTCTCGTATCAAATTGGTGCAAGTAGAAGAACTCTGTACCAAGAAAGAAGATATTTTTTATTCCCACTGATTTGAATCGTTCCTTACGTATTTGACAGTTGTTATATAATGGTTCATTTAAAATACCCGTATTCTTGTGATGGCGGTCGCTTCCGGAATTGTTTTTTTGAAATTATGGTATATGTGATAAATTCTATCTCATGGCCCGAAAATCAAATTCGACAAATTTTTCATTTGAATTTTTTGGAAAATTGAATTAAAAATGATATTTTTAGGAAATTTATTGTTCGACACTTTTTGGATTGGTACCGAATCTAGTGATATCCTTGAAGCAAGATTGTTCAAATTTAAATTATGGAGGTAAAATTATATTCTATTGTATAGGAAGAGCAGGAGTTGAAAGGTGTGGAATAACTTCTGTCTGTTTTTAAGTTTCCAATATACACCCAATTCATCCAAATTTAAGTTTGACAATATCAGCATGGTACGTGGCAACTGAACTGAAGTTCATTTGCACTCATGTTTGGTGTATGATGAAAAATAATTCTACCTTGCAAATTGAAAGGTATTAGACTAATGTACTAAGTGGCATTTTTTGAATGGCACACCCTGTATATAATTGGGTTTTCTAAATCTCTCTGCACATATAAGTCGGACATGTATAACTCAAATAATCTGGCATTGCCATGTCATTATATTTATGTGTAGCTTCTATATTCACAGTGGAATATTGACACATATAGTTCTATACAAGAACAGCATGACCATTTCAGAATATCACAAAATGGTTTGATTATTCGGTTTCTTTGAGTGGGAAGTCCTAGAATGCTACTTTGTATCGTGCACCCATATTTTATGAAAGACTAACTGTTGGCGTCGGGAAGTTGCCAAGAAATCATTATAAAACTACCATGAGAAATATTAACCAAAGCCTTCTATATCGTTAAGAAATTTCTGAACTGTAGTATTCATAAGATAGACTGAAGAAATTGAGGTTTTCATTGAAAACAGATCGAAGACTCATCATTTTAATTGTGCTGTATGTTATGATGACGAATGTAAAGACTCTATCATAATGAATTCTTTTAAATTAACATGGTTTCGATAAAACTCAATACGTGGATCTTGTTAACTTAGGAAAACTTTTCTAAGAAAAAATTTCCAATGCTCTACCAATACAGGGTGTCCCTGGACTTCCTCTTTTCCTTTCGGGAATGTATAGACGGGGTGAAAATATCACCAGTACTTCATATAACTTTTTTTCCTAAAATCCTTCGTTACCAAGTTACCCTCGAAGTTACAAAATGAAAAATGTTTTTCTTTGATAACTTTTCAAGTGAATATTCAAAATCATCCAAATTTTGGTAATTGACTAAACAAATGAATTCCTTCGATGAGCTTTCATGCAGGAGTCAGTTGTTTTGCTACAAAGTCAGGAACGGACTACCCCCGATGGTCCACACCCCAAAACTTTGAAATGACAGATATATTTCAATATTTTTCAACAAAATAAGGTTACTTGGACAATTTTAGGAATAAAAGTACTTGTGTGGAAAGTCGCTCGGAGCAACGAGTCTTGATAAAAATGTAGTTTTACTCGACGACATCAAACCCGCTCGTCCACCATTATTTGAAATGAATAATTATCAAAGCAGAAATAATGATAACGTTAATTCAACAACATTTATCCTGAGATGTCTACCATTATTCGAAAATATTAGTTTTTAAGGAAAATGGAAATGGTATGTTCATAACGAATTTTTATAATGCAAACACGTTTAACTAACGAAACTCAAGAGCCTCAAGAGCAAACAGAAAGGAAAAATCCGCTACAGAAACTGCTCGATATGACCACCTTACATTTTCTTAGTCTGCGAAGACACCTTCTCTGTACTTGAAGTAGCATTCCAGGGTCGTTTCGTATGGCTTCACAATGTAATGTTATTCTATTCAACAATGCATCTCTTGTGTGAATAGGTGTAGCGTAAACAAGGCTTTTTAGATGCCCCCACAGAAAGAAATCCAATGGATTTAAATCCGGAGACCGCGATGGCCATGAATATGGCCCACCTCCACCTCTAAATATGGTTCAGATGGTCACGCACAATCAAACTAAAATGAGGAGGAGCGCCATTATGCATAAACCACATATCTCTTCGGGTTTGCAATGGAACATGTTCCAAAAGTCCATTCAAATCGTTCTGAATGAACTCCAAATAACGTTCTCCATTCAATCGGTCCTGTAGAACGAATGGTCCTATAAGATGGTTTCCTATGATACCAGCCCAAACATTCGGCCCATATATGGAGATTATGAGAGTTGATAACTCCATCTCTACTGAAACCTGCTTCATCAGTGAATAAAACTCGATTAATAAAAGTCATATCCTCTCTTTGCCTATCCATGAACCAATTGGCATATTCCAGTCGTGCTGGAAAATCTTGAGGTGTCATGGCATGTACCTTCTGGATGTGAAATGGGTGGAGCAGTTGTTCCCTAATTATTCTATGAATAGTGGACTTGGATGTATGGAACTGTTCTGATAGATTTCTGATGCTCATTGAAGGATCATCAGCGACGGCTTCCAAAATATTTTCCTCCAATACAACGGTACGTACAGTCCTAGGAGCGCCCTCACCACCTCGTTTTGGCAAAACTGTACCTACAATAATATCGAAATAAAACAACGTGCTCAAATTAATTATCAATTATTACATACCTGTCTCCCTCAAGCTGCGATCGACACGCTCGAATGTTTCTCTTGACGGTACCGTTCGATTGGGAAAATGCTCGGAATACAGACGACGAGCTTCTGCAGCATTACAAAATGCTCGTCCATAAAATTCATGCATATCTGCATATTCATTGAATGTAAACTGTTCGGCCATATCAAAAAAATTCAAAATATTCTATAGAATATTGACAATACAATGATAGTCATATGACAACGCACCACTCAACAAAACAAAATCGCATTCCACTTTCTCATTTTTTATCAAAACTTTCTAAAAGGTTTTTTTGTCAACATCTGTGAAAGAAATTGAACATATTATTCCCTGGATATTTTTCACCTGATCATGTGAAGCCGTTTTTGTAGTTCATTCGTTTGCTTTTCATTAGTAGAGGTAAATATTTTTTCCGATGTGCGTTTTTTCAGCTAAATTCAGATTCGCGTTAAAGAATTTCTCCCATGAAATTATAATTATCAGTGAAACTCCTCAACAGTTTAGCTGTGAAGAAGAATTTGAAACATTCAAATGTTGAGTTTCATGAGATTCAGATAACTGATCAACACGAAACGTGATTATTCCACACGTATTACATACAAAATATGGAATGAATTCGATATTTCAGTGGAGTAGCTTGTTAGTTTAAAAACACCACGAATCTACAGAACTTGATATTTCTTTTGAAAAAATATCTGCAATTGTGAATTAAACTTCCATATAGGTACTGTACATTTTGTTTACGACTTCATTTTAGCATACTTTGTATTATTCCTGTTATAAATGTTGTTGAATTAACGTTATCATTATTATTTCTGCTTTGATAATTATTCATTTCAAATAATGGTGGACGAGCGGGTTTGATGTCGTCGAGTAAAACTACATTTTTATCAAGACTCGTTGCTCAGAGCGACTTTCCACACGAGTAGTTTTATTCATAAAATTGTCCAAGTAACCTTATTTTGTTGAAAAATATTGAAAAATATCTGTCATTTCAAAGTTTTGGGGTGTGGATCATCGGGGGTAGTCCGTTCCTGACTTTGTAGCAAAACAACTGACTCCTGCATGAAAGCTCATCGAAGGAATTCATTTGTCTAGTCAATTACCAAAATTTGGATGATTTTGAATATTCACTTGAAAAGTTATCAAAGAAAAACATTTTTCATTTTGTAACTTCGAGGGCCCGTATCTTGGTTACGAAGATTTTTAGGAAAAAAAGTTATATGAAGTACTGGTGATATTTTGACCCCATCTATACATTCCCGAGAGGAAAAGAGGAAGTCCAGGGAAACCTGTATACCAGCGTGAGTTAGTATTTGATCATCTGAAATTCTACAATTCCTGAAGAAATAAAATCGAATAAGAAAGATACAGGGAAGGTCAGAATTGGAGTGATACACTTTGGATACCATATCTGTTCGAAACCTCAACTTTTTCTTTCAAAAACAAATATCAAAAAAATCATTAATTTTTTTAATAAGTTTTTAATAAGTTTCGCAAAAAATTTCTGCAGGCCTTCATAGCGTAAGGTGTTGATTGACATTGACTTTGTTCGAGATAGTTACGATGGGAAATGTAGGTGTTTTTTTTTCCTTTTTTTTTTCAATTCCGTGTTATATAGGTTCTCCTAATTTCGGGAATCTCAGGAGCATGCCATATTGTACCTTCTTCTCAGTTTCAGTTCTTCATTGAATTTTATTTTTTAGAATCATAAATAATTCATTTTAAATGACTTGTTATTAGAGGGAAGCGGAAAAATCATGTGTATAACATGAGAGTAAATTGCCTTTTTCTCCCTTGAATAAGAGAGTACTTCTATCTCTTCGGAGATATAAGCGCTAACTCTGCCTTTTGGCAGTATTGCTTTTATATAAATATATATTTTTTACTGAATACTGTCCATAAAAGTATTTATTATTATTATTATCACTGCCCTTCACAACGCGTCGGGCAGTAAACGTCATCCTCGGGAGGAAAAGTAGCACTTTTTTCCCTTGTTAAACGAATAGCTTTTTTTCAACCATCATGAATCGAAACGTACGGAAAATACAGCTTATTTTCAACGGTGCTGCACAATTCAAAATTTTCTGGAGAATCATCTGAAATCCCACTCCAAACATCTAACTATAATTTTTTTATGTGTGTGCTGTTTGTGTGTATGTGTGTGTAATCTGTGACAAGCATTTCATTCGATTTTTCAATAGTCATGAAAAACACTGTGTTCATTCTTCACCGCTTTAGCAAGTAGTTCGAAACTTTTTCACCAACGATTTTCCTCATAGTCAAAAATCACATTTTTCTCACGATTATTCTGCACAGCTTCAACCCTCCATCGCTATCTGTCGAGCAAATCATTGTTGATGAGTCGAAAATACGCCGCCACGAAGTCCTCCATCTAGTCAGCCTTTCCTCAGAGAGCCCGACATCATCCATCACGGCCATCCTCGACTGGGAACATGCAAAGTGCACATTACCACTGAGTAGATGAATGCACGGAGCGATTTGTGACCAAGATAGCGATTCCTCAAAGGAAACATCAACGGCCTTCGGGTCCCGTTGGTGTACATGAATTTGGTGTGTTTAAACGCGTCACTGATTTGAAAATTATCTTTTTTCGCTCCCACTCGTTAATATGCTCATTTCTTTATTGTTTACCGAACGAATGAGTACACGAGTACAGTCAACTGAATCGTTATGATTTCATATCCCCACAAGATATGGTATGAATTCCACCACAGAGAACAAAATACTTTGGTTACCTTGTTTAAACGTCACAAATCTGATCTGTCAACCCAAGGGCGCACCCAAGGGAAGGTTTCAGGGGTTATAACCCCCCCTCCGAAAGAGACCCGAAATTGAATAGTTAACTATTACTACCGAATACCAAAACACAAGCAATATTAACATTGCTAATTGCTATAAATAATATTCGGCCATGCGGCATGGTTCGTTTTTGTCATTTCATCCCTTACACTGCACTCTGAAAATTAGACATCAAGTTATAATAAATTGTGTTTTATAAAAATATTTTTTGGTTAGTTTGAATAAAAATCAGTTTCAAATTTTTATATTTTTATTTATATATATATATATATATATATATATATATATATATATATATATATATATATATATAAAATCAGGAAACTGATAAATCGATTATCAAACTCTCTGTTTATCACAATTTGCATTCAATTCGAAATGCCCACCACAAGACAACTAGCTGTTTCTGGCTTTGGCCTTCATCAGCTGTGGGTTGTCATGGTCCTCGTATCGAAGACAAACTGTCCAAATCCTAAACTTTATACGGGACACTGTTTGAGGGGTGCATCGAGGATTCTTTGGAAAATAAGAATTTGATTGCCCAAAAACTGCTGCCGGTGCAGCGAACATTACCAACAACATCAATCCAACAACAAACATCCGAAGAAATTGTGGCCTCAACTTCGACTGGAAATTCAATCATTTCTACGCATCATTATTCCTCACCATGGAAAATGGTAAAACAGCAGTGCAAGAAATTAATTTGTCAAATTGCACAAATTGTAATAATAATATTAATGTTAATAGATAAAATCTGAATATTTTGACGTTTGCTTTCAAAATCTGACAATTCACTTTTGACAGCAGTGCCATAAACATTTTACGGCACTCAGTGCCATAAAGTGATTTTAAGGCACTCAGTGCCTTAAAGTGACATTTTTAAGGCTTCTATGGAGTGCTAAAAATGGCATTTTCAACACGTTTGTAGAAAATCATTTTTAACGCAATCATGTGAGGATTGCTTGACGGAAATTGAAAACACAAGTTGCCTGTTATCATTTTTGTTACCGTAACAACGGTAGGTATAAACAAAGCCGTTTATTGATGTCAAATTAAATTGTCAGATCGATATCCTGAACCATCATCAAGTTTCTTGAGTGAAAATGTCTTCAAATGAAGATGATCTACCATCCGATCTTGGAAATGCGGCGACAAGTGTTAACTGCACTTTACATATAAATGATATAGTAAGTTTTCGGTTATAATGGCACGAGTGCATAAAAATTACCGATAATTTTGCAAGAAAGCGTAATATCTGAAAATTGCGTTTATTTTCATATTTGGGCGAAAGTGCCCGAGTCCGAAGGACGAGGCCTCTTTTACAAAATTTGAAAATAACCGAATGCAATTTGTATAAAATATCACGCTTAAATGCAAAATTATCCGGTCATGTTTATGCACGAATGTAATTCATTGGAATATTTCACGAATAAAGAAATTCCTAAGGAAATGTTATTTTTTATTATTATTTAATATATTTATCATTTTATTTATGGTGACTTGATACAATGCAATAACCGCTGTTAGTTTTCGATAATTGCATTGCTCTCATTGGACATTTTATATATGAGGGAAATATTCATGGTAATTCTTGAGAGAAAAATAACGTTTTGTTGAATTCTTATCGTTTCCTATTTGAATTTTCATTGTATTCATTCAATAAACGAAATATTTTGGTTGAAATTTATTCCTCATATCATTACCGCACCATTGCGGTAATAGATTCAAAAAAGCACTAGTGTGGTAATAAACGTCGTCATGACATTCAAAAAATTGTCAAATCATAATCATTACTTTACAGTTGTAGGTGAATGAAATTGCACAGGCATCGTTGCGTAAGGCATACGCCCTCTGAGTCCACTTGTTTTTTTTCTTTTTTTTTTAACAAATGTCATATTATAACTTCCCAGGTACTATTAATGTTTGGTATTTCCGGAGGATGTCGTCGGCAAGAATTAAATATTGAATTTAATAAATTTTATTTCCTTTGAATATCGAAAAAATACCCTTTATATTAAATTGATTATATCAATATGATACTCGAAAAAAAGGTCCGAAGTATTTACCTTATCAAAGAAAATAATACCTGTATAACTCGAATATATATGGGCCACATCCACTCTTGTTGTACATACCATACTACGTTTGGAATTTTCAAACAACGTCAAAGTCCTCACCTTGATTAGCAAAAGTTGTCAAATTGGTGGAGATAAGTTGGGAGTTTTCCTCAATGAGGCGCTGCGATCTTAATTTGGAAACCCAATAGAGGATGATTCTCAAACGATGACTATACTATCAGAGAGCGATTCCTTTTTGGAGTAGTCTTTCAATACGGAGTTGAAATCCTTCATTTTCCTGCTCAGGAAATAGAAATTTCCAACTTTGACTTCTCCAGAATGATTTTCATTTGGTTTTATAATTATTGATCTCTGTTGGAAGTTTTCACTTAGTTGCTAAAGGCTCCAATCTTACCGATTTAGATTACGTTCATTTCACAACTTTGGATCCGTTCAAAATTGGTTCGACTTGAAAGAATTCGATCCACCTATGGGATATATACAGGTACGGATTGGATTGATTCACTCAAGTCAACTCCATAAAATATAGGATTGGACCCAACTGATCGCCTTCGAGAGAAGTGAAATTACGAGATAGATTGGTTTGCATTTGAATAATGTCAAGTAAAAGTAATCAACGTCGGATTCATTGTTTTTTGTCTCAATTGTCTGTCTCCTGATATTTCTCAGAGAGAAGAACAAAGTAATAATAGATAAGAGAAAAGATACGCATGGTTCAAAAAAAGAGCAGTTTTTTTCAATCATCTCATATTGCTGAACATAAGTTAAACGTTGCGACATTTGACTTATTGTTGTGAAGTTTTGTTTATTCAATCAGATTGAAGCTAAGATCCACTTATATGTGTGCTTGACGATCCACAAATTAATAATCAACTATAAATATACAATCCAAGTAGTTAAGCTGGTGAAGTGTTGGCCCTTTGAGAAGAATCAGGCAAAGAGTTTCACTCATTTACCAGAAGATGACACCGTGGAATCCGTGGTTTGGATTCCTGTCCGAACCCGGAAGAAATAGCCAACGAACTGATAGATGAACACCACATTAAAGTGGTAGAAGTCTATCGATTACGTACAAAATATAGACCATTATACACTGTGGTAACCAATAAGGATACAACTCTCAGTCTCCTAAGAAACAACGTGGCTAGTTCAGCTTATACCAATACTTCTTGGAAACTGAAGGAAAATTATAGGCAACTGATTTGGGGACACGCTACCTCGAACTGTCACAGGGCAGTAGAATGCCTGAAGTGTGCAGAAAATTATATAGCAAGAGAGTGTGGAAAACCTATAACCATCCCAGCAAAGTGCGCCAACTGCGCTGGAGATCACCTTGCAAATGCTACGATCTGCCCTGCGTACAGGGAGGGATAAACAATTAAAGAAAGCCGAAAAAATTCAAAGAATTATCAATCCGGAAAATCACCTATATCTTGACAAGCACCGCTTTCGGGTCCGACAGTAAATGTCTGGGAGCAGCGGAAACTTCAATTCCAGGCAACGAATATGAGAGAAAATTGAAATGGATAACCTCAACTTGGAGACTTTCTACCTTTTCAGAACCCTCCTTGTCCCCAAATTACCCTCCAAACGAGCGAGAAAGATACTCTGTCTAATAGACAGGAAGGACAGACATCAAGATATGGCATAACTGACATAGTGAAAAGGGTTAATCAACTAGAGGGGTTGGTTAGCCTAGACGATATGGGTAGAGCACTGGACGACCTTATACAGGATATGTCCAGTACGGGAGAGCATCTGGAAAAATTCAAGGCTTTCATTACATTCATGAGAAACTCGAAGAAATATATTTTCTGAAGAACATTTTGTTCAGGAAGAAATATAAATTGAAATGAAAATTAGTTAATGCCCTAGAGCCAAACCAATCGACATGAATTACCAATTGAATAAGGGCCAGAATCATCCTAAGGTGGTTTTTTCTTTGTTTTTCCGCCGATGACTTCCAAAAATTATATCCAACGACAGCCAATAAGATTAATTTATTATCTGAATATCATTTTTCGTAGAAAAATCTATGTATAAATCTACGGGTAGGAGACATGAAACAACGTCGTTCCATCTGATAGCTTGGACGCTGAGTAAATATTACAAGTACGCAGAACTACTGCAGTGCAATCTACATGTCCTGGCCTCTGAGACTGACTGAGATTGTAGCGTGACATTTGGCGGAGGAGCGCTTTCGCCAAATTCAAACTGACTACTCGTTCCGGGCATCTACTCGCGCTCCCTCGACCCCGTCAGGGGCGTGAGCGTTTGTTGTTTGTTTGTTTGAGATATATGTCTATTGTAATATATTTGTGTATGTGTATTTATATGTATTTATATGTATAATTTTATCTTTACGATGTATGTATTTAGAATATAAGCTAACTTTGTACCGAAATAGGCAAATAAACTACTTTTATTTTGTTTTTCTGTTTGGCCCTCTGAGATAATCCACTCCGTAGTCGTAGGATCGAATCCCACCAGAATTACTATTTACTAATTTCATTTGTAGCGTTCAATATCGGATTTAGTAAAGTTGCTTTCCTTTGAGTTTTTCATAAATATCGAAAAAAATGCTCTAATTCCAGAATTGATCATCAATATGGTACTTGAAAGAGAGTTCTGAAATATTCACCTGGTCGAAGAATAAATCAACTGTACCACTCGTGCCTACGGCCTCGTGCTCATACTTCGTCCTCATGCGATATGGCCACCATATCACCTCTCGTTGTAAAAACTACTATTTCTATATCCATTTCCGCATTCTCGTTGCTCATCTGTTGAGTTAATTCCCTAAACTAATACCGATAATATATTCCATGATTTTATTCACTAGGCTATATATATATATATATATATATATATATATATATATATATATATATATATATATATATATATATATATATATATACATATATATATATATATATATATATATATATATATATATATATATATATATATATATATATATATATATATATAACAAAAGTGTAGTTTTTTTTGGGTGAACAGCAGAACGGAA
The DNA here is from genome assembly GCA_032362365.1 of Zygogramma bicolorata. Classification (NCBI taxonomy): domain Eukaryota; kingdom Metazoa; phylum Arthropoda; class Insecta; order Coleoptera; family Chrysomelidae; genus Zygogramma; species Zygogramma bicolorata. The sequence goes on from JAVJAQ010000137.1 coordinate 5,396,805, forward strand.
GTGTACTCTTATAACACCAGTTCCTCCAATATTTCGATAATGTTTATTACCATCTTCAGGGAAAAGCTACAAATTATAATTTTTAATTATCACTTCGAATAAACAGTAACAAGAAATTTACTGTATTTGAGGTAAGTCGTATTCAAATAACATGTCACAGACGATAAAATATGTTCACAGTCCAATTTAAACTTTTTTTTACACCAAGTAAATTGTTTGAAACGCCATTAAAATATTAACAGGATTAAAAAAATATAGTTGCATATTCAACAGGTGAATACACATAAGAGTCGACATTAACGGTTGAATATCAATTATGAATGACATTGACAATGAAGTTTGAAATGACAGAGTTGACATGAAGTATGGAACATCTAGAAACAGGTGTAAAGAGACATCTGCCAGAGTGGGAGAACACTGCTACCATCTGTTCGGAATTGAATTTATAGTTATCAATATTATTGATATCTGAAATTGAAGGATGTTGACATTAAATCAGAATGGAAATGAGAAAAGATTGTGATTATCATGTGAAAACTATTTTAAAACAAATTTAAGAAATATAATTTTTAATTCAGATTACTAGAATTAGATTCCACTGAGGTGTTCAATATCAGTTCTTCTGTTAAGACAAGATGTTGATTGAGAGATAAACGCCATTTCCAAGAACAACCGCTAAGACTCATTTCGTTCAGCACTAAGAATTTTTGTTGAATTTCAATCTGTGATATGTCCATCTTTGTAAACATGGTTACTCATGGCACATCTTTCAGGATGTAACCTACTATTGCTTTCATGTGATGAAATTCGATCTTTAAGAGATCTGCCAGTTTGACCAATATATTCGTTATCACAGTTATAGCATCCTTCAATTTCAAATATCAATAATATTGATAACTATAAATTCAATTCCGAACAGATGGTAGCAATGTTCTCTCACTCTGGCGTTGTTTTATCCTGGCAGATGTCCCTTTATACACCTGTTTCTAGATGTTCCATACTTCATGTCAACTCAGTCATTTGAAACTCCATTGTCAATGTCATTCATAATTCATATTCAACCGTTAATGTCGACTTTTATGTGTATTCACCTGTTGAATATGCAACTATATTTTCTTAATCCTGTTAATATTTTAATGGCGTCTTAAACAATTTATTTGGTGTAGAATTCCAATATTGGACTGTGAACATATTTTATCGTCTGTGACATGTTATACCACTTTATCAATTTTGAATTTTGAATACGAATAACCTCAAATACAGTAAGGTTCTTCTTACTGTTTATTTGAAGTGATAACTTAAAATAATGATTTGTAGCTTTTCCCTGAAGATGGTAATGAACATTATCGAAATATTGGAAAAACTGGTGTTATAAGAGTACACTTCCGTTCTGCTGCTCACCCAAAAAAAACTGCAGTTTTGTTCTTAACTGGTCAGCAGTTTTATATATATATATATAAAATTTGTTGCAAACGTAACATTTTTGACACTCTTCCTGATGAAAAAAGTTTTTGCACTTTCCGTTTCAACTTTTGATGAGCTATGGGAAAAAAACGTTTCATACTTTCTATACTATACTATATTGAATACGTGATGAATACAAATGAATGTACCCTTGTTCTTAGTTATGTCACGTGACATATGATTCAGTGTTGCCAACCTCAAACTCTGAATACCTTTGCAGCTAAAATTATGTATGCAAATGGTCATCTCCACTTCACTGACGTCTCTTCTTTGTTCCAGAAAGCCCACTGTCCCTCCATGCACAAGGAGATGTATTACAAAGGTAAAGTAGCCGGCAAGACCTCGTATGCAGAATACTAATGGACCTGTGTTGTTTCAGCTAATAAATGGTCTCCGAGCGTGAAAGAGCATCCCTTTCACACCCTGCACTCGTTACATTGAAACTGAAGAAATACTCTGAGGACGGGTGAGGTGTTCGTGCTCTGTGTAAATACTAACGGAACAGACACATATTCGTGATATGTATGCAATAATGACCAAAGTGTAACTGCAACGCGCTGTACTTGAGAAATTCGGAGGATTTCGTTTGGAAAACACGTGCGAACAAACCCACGAAACTATCCTAATGATCGATTTCAAACATCATTTGAAGCAAAAATGGTTAATATTTGTTACTACTGATTTGTCATTGTTATGTCCACTTTCACTGCATTCAACACTGAGAGTATTATTTTCTCAAACTTTATAGAAATGACATTTTGTGATAAACATTAAAGGTGTATAGTACATTGTTCACCAGTTAGAAAAAGACTAACATTCCTGGACGACTGTGTCAAGCAACGTAGCTTTTCCTACTAGGCTAACATACTCTTTTTCCGCAAATCGTTCAAAATTCGACAGATATTGATTAATTTTGATAAAAATCGCTAATAATTTTATTCACAAATGAATGGTGCTTTGAAATTCACAATAAAATTACTTGGATTTGTGTGAAAACGTATTCAGGTTGGATCGTCGAACTGGACGTTTGTAAATTCAATATTAAGGGAACATGTTAGGCTTTGCGGATTTTATTACGGTCTGTCCATAAATCTCTATACTCGCCAAATGAAGCATTCTTTTTCCAATAACGTAATATACTGTTTGTGCCTAGGCAGTGAAAGTGGAAATTCCTAAGTTTGATCAACTACTCAACGAGGGAGTAATAGAACATACCAAGTGTATTTTTCATCTCTAAAGAAAAATATTATTTGGATTTTATACTGTGTAACATACCGAGTGCATAAATAATCTCTAAAGAAAGATATTATTTGGATTGTATACTATTTCATTCACAGTCACACAGTTCTAAAACGCTTATATGATGAACAAGGCCGTGTTCCGATTTCGAATATTGTTACCGATAGCCGTTCCGTTGTACTGGTTCCACAGTGACCGCCTGAAATGTGGTTGGTAACGGGACCACGACAAGTGACAGTTTTTTTTAAGTGATTCACGCTCATTTGTGGAATGAGAGAATCTGAAGAACTGAGTATTAATTCTCTAACAAAAAATTATACATGTCATATAAATGACTGAAAATTCCAAGCTTTCTTCTACAACTCAAGGAAAGCTTTCCCAAGTCTATTTTGTAATATCATACCTGTGATAATATTTTCAGAAATGAATTCGCCACGTCGAACTACTCCTCATATTTCGAATTACTACTCTCGATTGACACCACAGCATCACAGATAATTGACAACCGTTCCGTATATCAACGAATTTTCAGAAGTACCTCTCTACCAAGCACTTACCACTTGGCCAGTCTGGGTTACCAGACAAGAAAACGGAACACGGCCAAGTAGGCATTGTGAATAGACAAATTACATAAGCTCCTAGGTAATGTCATTTTTGTCACTATTAGTGAATGTAATTCGTCTACATAGGGGTCGAAACCTCTCTACTTTTTCTCCTCTTATGCTATTGTTCGACGTGTTTACCAAGTCTAGCTCCATAATTATCAAGAGTGTTACTGAAATAGGAATGCAACTAAGGATCAGTTTCATAGCTGAATATTGTGAGGAATTTGAAACATGGATTTCAAAAGAAATGAGTATGAGATCCTCAAGTTATTCTTCTCAATCACCGCACGGAGATCAACAGACAAATTCCTACTGGTCATAAAATAGTCAATTAGATGATTTCAGAGATATTTCAAAATTCAGAAATATATAAGGAGTGTTTTGGTGTTTTAGTTATTCCCAAAGTGAAGTAGGGGCATGATGTTGACAGAAAAAAAGATTATTGCCTCTGATAGATATAACTCTAGATTTTGAATTCAGTATCTTCGCCATCGACTGAAGATGCTAACATGGCTTGCGAAACGAATGTCGAGTATTTTCAGTTCGGTGGAAGAGTGATACGTGTTGTGTATGGGGGGATTCCAATAGATATGTGATGATGTCTTCCTGTAGGTACTACTAGATTTTCAAGATTCACACTTCAAAATTGAGAGGAGTAAAATATTGTAAAACAAACGAACGAACTACTGAAATCGCAGTCTGGTTGTTTTTGTAGAACTAAATTTAATGAATCAAAAATGAGTTGTTTTCTATGCAATTCCATGAACATCATGCTTTTATAAACGATGATATTGGAGCCTCTGTTGTGAAAGTTGAAACTTTTCTAGAGATCAATTACCCTAACACCGAACTGATATTTTTGCAAAATTAGTTTGGTGTTAGGGTAGTTGATCTCTAGAAAAGTTTTGTCATGCTTTCATGGAAAGCATATATCATTTGTCCGTGCGATCTTCCAGAGTTTCGAATGTATTGCTGATATTCCTATTCCAGTAACACAAGCAATTTTGGTATAGCTGATTATAGACCAATGAATGGATTTATATGCAAAAAGTTTTTTGTTCACATTCACGAAATTATATACTGGATTCTAGTAGTCACGAGAGTTATCAGCAATGGGATGGATGAAGTTATTCATCAAGGGGTAGAAAAATATATGTCAGCTGTAAAAACCCATTCTTGAGTTGATTTTGCGATATGTTGGGATCGAATTAGATAGATATTATTCGTTCGGAATCAAATTTCATTTGAATTCAGTTGAAGAGACAATCGCCAATAATTGCGTAGATTACTTTTCTTTGAATTCATAAATATTCGGGTGAAGGAAATAACTATTTAAAAAACGGTCTGTATCTGTAAATGTGACCCCGTTAGGTCTATCACGCTTCCTTATGTCTGTTTGGCTACAACTAAGAAAATTATTTTTTACGTTATACAGAGAAAAAAATTGCAACACGTGTTTCACTATACTGTGGCTTCTTCAGGCGTTGCTTAACTTATTTCATTGCGGAAAAATAAGGATTAGCTTAGCAAGCGAATCTAGGCAGTTCTGTAATAGTTTTCCCATAAGGATTTGTTAATATTAACTGAGATCTGAAATCTACATATAGAAACACCATTCTATAGTGAAACATGTCTAACGTATTCGTAAAATTTCGGGAAAATCACTCAAAGTGTTTTACAATTACATCATCATGGATTATCATGAATTCCATCAGTTATAAACATTTCAAATGTATCCTTGTACGCCATCACTACTGAATCAGACTTCCAGTGGTTATTTTTTTATCTCCAACACGTTTTCGCTAAAGTTGTTGTACGTTATATGAAAGTATCATGTTTGGATTTTTTCAACTCAATTTTTTCAACAGACATAAAAAGCTCCGATATATCTCCACCGTTCCATCGCGACAAAGTAATTCTCAGTGGCTTTATATTAAATTAACTTTATAGCCCCTGAAAATGAAATTGAATGGAAAATTCTTACTGCTATTCGCAAACGTATGTGACCCATGAAGATAGAGCAAATTGCGAATAATCGAATTGAAATCTGTGGAAAAACTCACACCGGGTGTAATAGTTCAGAAATAGATCCAAGATGATAGAAAAATGGTCTCTTATTTTATTCAAATCAAATTGCGCATATAAATCCATTTAAACAGATATACATACAACGTGTCATGTAGGTATTTTGTACTCACTGAAAATTTAATTCATTTATGCAAAATATGGAAATGTACATACATAACACATTCGAAGTTGAGTGTGACAACTAAACAATAACTCAAAAGTATGTCCAGTATGAATATAAACTAAAATTTTAAGTCAATATATCGTGAAAACGACTATTTTTTGCTAGAAAAAATTGATTCAAAGTAAAGTTCATTATAACGCTGTCTTTTTTTCATTATATGTATAGCTTTAATGAAACTGTTCTCGAAATTTCAGAAATCACCTGAGTTCAAGGAGTCCTATTTCTAATAATGTCCACTTGTAACCTGATGTATCTTCCGTTTCAATTTATCTTGTAGATTTACTTTCTTAATTAATTGTGAAATGTTTTTTTCTTCATATGCCTAGGCTGAGCAGGAATCTCTTCTTCGATAACCGTAGACGATACAATATCACTGATTTTTAGGGATGATCTACAATCACTGAAGGTATAATGATCCTTTTTCAAATCCTGTTCCACTCTGAAGCAGTTGATTATATGGCTCGAAGACCGCAAATAAGGAACATATAAATCAAAACTTATCTTTTTCCACGACTATTGTATAATATGCCCTTTATACGTCTGTTTTCTCGACTTCAAGATACCCATTATTCACTAGTGAGTAATGAGTCATTATACACTGCTGTCAAATAATACTTCCTTGATTCAGCTATAAATTTCAAATATTTTCAATTCAGTTCTTTACCTATCTTTAGAAAAAAAGAAGGCAATGAGAGTATCTACTCTGAACTATCAGCGTCATGTCGAAATAGCTTTTGATTCAAAACAAATTTGACTCAAACCTGTCAACAATATTCTATGAAATACTTGTTAGAATAAAATAGTAGTAGTGTTCTCAAAAATATGTACAGCTTATCCAATCTATCCTGGAACAAAATCAGCTTGTTTTCCAGTTGCACACTGGTAGTGCACACATATAATAGGTGTTTTTTTTTATTTTTCTATACTTCACAAATATTGCTAGGCATATTTGTTATTAGTTCTGTGTCAAGAAGAGTTGGATAAGCTGTATGTAATACAATTTCCAAAATAAATAACTTCAACAATTTTTTTATTCGTGGATAAAGTAAAGTAGTATTCTAGTCGCGTATGATGGCTATTATACTTTCGGTGATTTAGGCCACTCGCCTTCCCCTCGTGAAAAATAGCCATCATTATACGCTAGTTGAATAATATACTATTTTCCACTTTTTTACTTCATCACGGTTTAGGTGTAGTATAATGCTCAGCGAACGAGTGGCTCCGGAATTGACTCCCAGAACCATATGGAACATCCTGCTATCGACTGGATAGATTGAATGGTTAGTGTCGGAAAACATTTTGTTGTGTGAATATAACTGAACAGTTTATGCAACTGCTAAACGTGTTTCACTATACAACAGCTTTTTGAGACGTGTAACAGCTTTTTGAGACGTGTTATGGTACTACAACCATGCAACACGGTACTTCATAATAAATGTATGAAGTATAAGTCGTTAAAAACAATAAGGAAAAAACTGCAATGTTGGAAAAAACGAGAATATAGACGTTAATATTTGGGTCTTGCCGCAAACTTCATATTATTCAAACATGCAGATTTTTCACCAAAAGAATAAAGGAACATAGACAAAGTTCGTTGGAATGAAATAAAAATGGAACATTTGCAAATCGTGTTCTGACTGGAAGTCATGAGTTTAATAAAACCTCAAATCTGTTGTAATCTGTAATCTGTAATCTGTAGAAATTAATAGTCAAGAAGTCGAATATTTGCCAAACGACCAAATAGTTATATATGAATAATTATCCATGGCTCAACCTGATTCCGATGACGAAATATGAGTGATCAGGATTCATTCAGCAGTTGAACCCAGGCGATTCGTGTAATAAGTTTGCTCGTGAAGGATCAGTTTATATTAATGGAGATGAAAAGAGTAATATAGAAGCGACTTTGTTGTACCTAACACGCCCGTAGGAGATTATGTATAGTCAAACACGTAGAGGTTTTGTGAACTGCCAAGGGAGAACAACAATGAATTGCTTTTTAGTTACGTTTTCGAGGATTCTCATCAAGTATGAATTACTTAAAATACACATATTGACGTTATCTGATATTATATTTGAAATTTGCAACATATATGATATAATTATTTTCATTATGCCATCCATGCTGGCTGGAACATTCGGTTGATCCGCGTTTGGAATGGTTTCCTTGTCTACGTTTCGGCTCCTATTTTGGATCAATTTTCAAGACTGAGTGACCTTGCGTCTAGGTCTGAGTTGTCTTACTAACTGGGTTTCATCACTGGAGGAAACCCAGATAGTTACCTAAATCACCGAGAGAATAATATTCATTATACGCGAACAGGATACTATTCTTTCTCCACGACTAATGTGTTGGAAAGCCGTATGTGGTTTTTATTTTCGTTAACTATAAAATTGTTTCGAAAGAAATTGCAGGGATCGACCTTATATCGAAATTGAATTCATTTACTTGACCCGTCTAGAACTATACTCGTTCGTAAATTTTTTTTTTGTTGAAAAATTTGGTCATATCACATACCTACTTTCAGAAACACTTTCATTTTATTCTAAAAAATATTTCATACAATACTGTTGACAGGTTTGAGTCAAATTTGCTTGGATTCAAATATTATTTTCATATGACACGTACATTCATAGTCGCTCATAGCTCAGAGTAGAGCTCCTTGCCTTTTTTTACCTACACATAGGTAAAGAACTGAATTGAAAATTTTTGGTACTCAACACAATAAAATTTTTAATAAGTAGGAAGTATTTCACAGCTGTTAATAATGACTCATTATTCGCTGGTGAATGATGAGTTTCATTAATGTCAAGCAAACAGACGACTAATAGGAATATTATACAATAATCGTTGATAAAAGTGTGTATACACATACAATTTCTCAACTGCTGCGGCAGCTGCAGCCACAGCAGCAGCAGCTGCGTCTGAATCAATGAATCCAGCTTCAACTGTCACTAAGAATTCCTAAAGAGCAATGATTTTATGTTTGTATCACAACTGTAATAGATACTAATTATTTATCTTACGCCTTGACCAATCCTCGGCTGTTCCTACTCGCTAAACAATATACAGCTTGTCCACTTCATGGAAGACGTATTGCAGAGTGCAGCACAAGCAGCCGTTTGAAATCTATAGTCAGTTAAGTGCGCAACCGGATGTTGAACCGTGTCAAGTTGGATTGGATAAGCTGTTGTTTTTATATTTATACCGCAGATGCAACAACGACCTAGTATGATATAAAAGTTCACTTGCAGCATGGGTATTGATAAATGTCTATAGCTTTGGGTGTCTTAAGAGGTCACGATCCAGGCAAGATTGAAACCCTGGTGCCTTTACGGATATGCTTCTGTTTAGTCGATTCTACTCAAGCTGAGAAATGAAAGTCGCATTCACAAATGTGATTTATTGAAGCTGCAGTTGCAATCATGCACAGCTCACAAGTAAATTTCTATACCGACTCCCTTATTGGTTAAGCTCTGCCGATCTCCAATAGATACAAAACATCTGCTTGGACAAGGTCATCTAATAGAAAGCGAACTCTTTCCAGACAAATTTGGCACTTCGAATTGAATTATTTGAATTTTGAATGCATTTGAAAAAACCAATAATTGCTAAATTATTTCCTGTTTCTTTGAGTTCTTCACCTTCCTCAATTTGAGAAAATAAGAATGGATACTGGAATCCATACAAGTGTATATAAGGGCAGATTTCCGCAACGTAAGTACTTCAGTAAATATTATTTCTTGTATTTTTAATTGGCAAATTTGAGTTGTACGAGAAGTTGCTGACTAATCTGGGTAATCGCACGTTAAAAGATAAGGCCTCATTAATCCATTGCTCGCACAAGTTTCGACTTCTCAGGGTTGACGTTCGTCAGATGGTTAACAAAAACGAACAGTTTTAGAACAAAAATAGGACCTTTTTTATTCTGAAATGATTCCTTATTATTAGAAAATATATAATCTTTTCGAAACATATTTCAAATGATGATAATTTTAAAAATTTCAGGAACAAAATTGGTGGCAATCAATAATGAGTTTTCTTCAATATTCCTCATGAGTTGTCATTTCTGAAGTGACAGTTCTGTGTTTAGTTCTTTTTGGTACTTCAAATTGGATAATTGTGATCAGAAACTGTGTATTTTGATACTTCTGTAGGAAGTGTCAGTCTCAGGCTCTTTGTCGAAATGCTAAAAGACTTGAAAACTATCGTTGCCAAGAGCTGGTGACATCGTTGATTAGCTATTTCGAAAGAGAACAGGATAATTATACTCCTTTGCTTCCCTAACGGCTGATAGAGAGCTAAATTAAATACAACGTAGTAAATTATATTTATAATCTACAGTCAGGTATTGATTTTCATCGTGTTGCAGCAGATTTGAAGTCAAGTACGTATCCTGTCAGTGCGATTTCTTGAAATATTAAAGCTCACAAATACTGTAGTACTGGATATAGGTGTTATGTGTAACAATATTTTTACTATGGAGGAACTCAGTAGTTTATCAATATGGGAAAATCCCGATTTTTCAAAATAGTATAGATGAAGCTATTCAAAATATATGATTTGAACCTTCGGAGGAACATATAACTACGTTCCCTTTTGAAAAACTAGGAGAGAACCTTTTCATGGATGAGCTTCTATATTTCAATGAATTATATGCAAGTACCTATTAACAGAAAGAAAATTGGGGAAATCTTCGATTTTCCTTCTTTCATATTCAAGACGTCACCTTGATTTATATCCAAAATTCCATAATTCTAAATAAGATGGCTATATACTGGTGCTTTCAGTGTTGCGATATTGTTTCAGACGAACCTGTAGACAGGGTGTACTTGTTCAAAATAACGCCTTGAGGGTGCGCTTGTGGTTGAAATTCCTAAAAATTCACTCGATCCATGGAACACGTTGTTGCCAATACAGATCACTTTTGGTTAGAACAGAGAATAGAATGCGAGATCAATCTGACGTTTGATGAAAACAAACTTCATCTTCAGTGACCTACCTCCAAGAATAATTTCACGTTCTAGTATATTCAATAACCATTTGAAAATTTCGTAGTGATTATAAAAAAACACAAGAGAAGTTTGCTGGCAACAACATCCTAAAGTGTACACGCGTTCTGAATATTCTATAAATGCAGTGATATGTGTTTTAGATATTTTCAGTTCAACCCAGGAGATCATGAAAAATAATAATGATTTCACTCACCAGAAAAAATGGCATTTTCTCACTTCATATATCCATAAAATTTGATAACAATTCTCACTCCTATTCGCTCACACGCATTAACGTGAAGAAAATTCGGGTGAATTGTGATATTACTTCTAAACCGAGCTTTCGAATTGAGATCACAATATTATATTGCTCAAATGGAAATATCAAGAAACAACTAATTTTTCCAGTACATAGACCAGAATTCGCAACAACATAGCCACTTGGCGACACAGGACGTGCACATGACTGTCATCTCAACTGCGAGAGTGATGATATCCAGCGAATTTTTTGAGTTATTACCACGGTCTACGTCATCAATTCTTGATCAAGTAGGCCAGATCGGTCGTCTGATTTGCTGACAATATTTTATATGGAGTTGAACACCGGTATATAGTCACCTTAATTTTATAACAATCTGGCTAGTGTACTTCAAAATATAACCACGCCCATGATGACGTTCAACAATTTTCAAATTTTATCAGCTATATATGAACGCACCAGAGCACAGAGCACCAGGGTTTTTATGGATCCAAGTACCCTCGACTTTATAGGGTCGTCGACCTCAATACAGAACATGTACCCTAGGCGGGGCTGCCGTTTTGGGTACAATTGTACTTTTTGGGTCCATTTTGCACGAATTAGGTACGCGGGTACATTTTTATGATTTTGGGTACCTTTTCACATTTTCAACATAAAAGATGAGGAGGATGGAATAAGTCGATGTTGCAATTCATCAATTCGTATTCTATGAGACCACCAAGCGTCAATATGTTGTGACAATGTGTTCTGTGTTCTATGACAGATCAGCTTAATGGTATGACGTTTGACCTTCGGTTGAAACAGTGACAGTTGACACTTTGACGTCTTTGAATTTTGACAGTGACGTTTGACCTTCGGTTGAAACAGTGACAGTTGACACTTTGACGTCTTTGAATTTTGACAGTGACAGTGAATTGGAATTGGAAGAACTCGTGCAATTTTTGACAGAACTCGTGTATCTTCATCCTTCAATATGTAAAGAGTTGAAAAAAGAGAGAAATACACTGGCTCGGCACGAGTTCAGCCAAGAGAATTCGCTATCAGTACTCAGTACACCTGAATGCTGAATGAGTTTTGTATTCTTCCTCTTCTTTTCATGAGTTTTGTCATCTTCTTCTTCTTTTTATGAGTTTTGTCATCTTCTTCTTTTTATGAGTTTTGTCATCTTCTTCTTCTTTTTATGAGTTTTGTCATCTTCTTCTTCTTTTTATGAGTTTTGTCATCTTCTTTTTATGAGTTTTGTCATCTTCTTCTTCTTTTCATTGAGCATTAATAAGGCTCAATAAAAAGAAGATCACAGAATTTCTTTCTTTTTGATTGAATAAGGTACTTTTCAAATTGGGTACAATCTGACATTTCCAAAACGGCAGCCCTGGCCCTAGGTACATATGACAATTCAATCAATCTATAAGAATGGAAATTATCGACACCCCACCCATTCGAATCTGCAGACAAAATTCATCACGAATCCCATCTCAGTAACAGACGAAAATAATTGTTCTATTAAGGAGACTGCGAAGTCGAATTCCGTTTCTGTCTGCGTGTCAGAAGGGATGAAATGAAAGTCGAAGTCTGGAATATCCAAGAAATAATCCGGCATCAGCTGGTACTTAATTAAAGTAATGCCCACCCTGAACCGGCCGATTCACTCAGACTGTGACAAACTGGAAAACTTTAGGATAATCCGGAGGAACTTCTTCGGGATCTCGAATGAATAGCCATTTTGGCGTTAATCGGGGAGCGCTATATTCATTATTTATTTAAAGTCGGGTTCGGAAGTTTATAAATAAATTAAACGTTTGAGAGTCGAATGAATGATAGATTCCAACGAGTTATGGTCGACGGAAGTAAGTGGGTTTAGTCTCAAATTGAAGATAAAGAACACAAATTCGTTATACTTTGGTGGTGCTTCGTCAACAACAAGAACTTTGAATCTACTCTTCGGTGGAGTACCCAATAGTTTTCATGGAGATGAAGGATGGATTTGCTCACACAAAAGTTTTTCTCTGTATTAAGGAAACTTTATATCCCTTTGCAGTCTACCTGCTGTTTTAACAGGACACAGCCATCCATTGTCTATATTATTAACTATATTGAAACCTGTTGCTGAAGAAAAATTGAAAGGAAAAAACCAGAAGACCATTGGAAGTGAGGACGAGCGCACACTAGAAAAACATACAATGAGGGTAAACCACAAAATCGGAAATAGCGGATGAGCATGTTTGGACAAACCACCACAGCATCAAATGGTCTGTAGCCGAGGTATTGCACAGAGAGGAGCATTGGTTCAAAAGAAAATTGAATAAATCCTCAAAAATTCTCAATAAACGATGCATTCAGTCACACCAGAGTAGAAATCCGATATGTGTGGAAAACACTTATCCAAAGGACGGACCAACTTAGGCTCGGTGCAAGCCAATCTCGCGTCAATACATCCAATGCCCACTGAAACACCGATCAGAGCGCCCCTTTAGTTGCACCTTTGTGTCCCATTGTCAGCACCGCCCCCCATTCCCCACAATAGGAAATTTGGGTCTTTATAACCGACAATACCTCGAAATGTTGTCAGTCATCAGCCGAAGATGATTGAAGTTACCAGCGATCGAAACGTTGTTGACTACACCCAACTTGAAACTTGGTTTCAACCTTTGTTTACAATGCTTTATATTTTTTCATTTGAATTTTTTTGACTCTGGCATATATTCGATATTTCAGTTTTATTTTTGTCACAACATTATTATCTTTGATCATACCTTTAATTTTATTGTTCGACCAAAAATCCATTTCAACCTCTTTTGTTTTGGATTTGATTACTTTTATTATTCGATTTATAATTTCATGAGAAACATTGTCAACCACATTCAAATCTCTTCAAATTGGGAGTGACTGACTCAGCTATCGCAGGGGCTGTGGACAAGGTGATTATTGCATAAAGCAAGTCTCATCAAGACTCAGCTTGATGATTAGAGGGATGCCTTTATAGTATGTTCCAGTCCAAGATTCAACGCACTGAATCAATGATAAAATCGTAATCGTCTGATGGCTTGCTGAAATCTGCAATGGTATTGATCAAACGACCACAAACCATTAATCTGGATTGGAATATACTTCGGGCGAGATTATCAACTATCTCCATATTGTAGGTCTACAAAATCCCTGATTGTCTACTTCAGTCTCTGAGGAGAAAACGCAACGAACTTAATTCTTTTAACTTAACTGAACTATATTCACTCTTTTATAAAGGATGTTATTAAAGTACGTGGACAAACTCAAAGGGGTGATTCTTTGAGTAATTTTCAGACAAAAGGTTCATATAAACATAGGTTCTGTAATGCTTCGATTTCAAGCTACAGGGTGTCAAAATTTAAAAAAAAAATACTTTTTCCTGAATATCTCAATAATCCTTTAGCCAGTTGTCTTTTGATTTGGCGGTGGTATTTAGGGTATTGAGGGCTGATTTGACTAGATTGAAATCATCATTTTCGGTGACATTCCGAAAGGTATATCAACCAATATTCTTTGACCAGAAAAATGTGTGCCATTGATATTTTGCAATTTTTGTATTATTTGTTTTCGCATGGAACCACTGAAACTACAATGTTTTCATCTAAATATTTTTTATCGTATCTTGCTCTGTTTTTGAAAAAATAAAGTAAAAATCACTTTATCCCTTTGTCTTTGGAACAATAAAATTGAAATTGTTTTTCACAGGATGTTGATATAAAGAACGAGAAGATGAAATGAAATGATTGTTTGTATAATTGGTTTTCCTAAAACAATCTAAAAATTGTGAAGATGACTTTTGTTGTTATACTATTTGTTCAATCGTTATCAAAAAGCTCGTTATTGCATGTTCATGCGAGTACCCTCCGGTTGTTGATGGTTTGCTAGTTTCATTTTGTTTCTCAAAGACATGCAATTGAGTGATTTCTACTTTTTTCTCAAAAACAGAGCAAGATACCAGAAAAAAGATATAGATAAAAAAGTTGTAGTTTCAATAGCTCAATGCGAAAACAAATACATAAATTGTAACAATGTAGTTGCGCATATTTTTTTTGTCAAGAATATTGCTTAAGGTACCTTCAGGGATGCCACTGGGCCACCGCCTTTTGAAAAAATCGTCTAAAAGTTTATTGACACATTCAGGAAAAACTTTTTTTTTATTTTGACACCTTGTATCTTGAACACGAATCATTACCGGACCTAGGTTTATAAAAACTTTTTGTTTTAGAATAACTCAAAGAATCACCCCTTTGAGTTTGTCCATTCCATATTTCCAGATTCAAATCTTTTTGCTATATCAATTTTTGGGTGAAAATATTTACTTATATTTCTAATTGGAGAAGTTATTGTGAAAGTTCCTTAGTAAATGTTTCTCGATAAGAAATGTTTCAACCAATAATAACACGAATGAAGTATTGACCATATTAGATACCAAGAACAAATGAGTAACAATGAAAATCTTTTTTTTGTGAATTTTGAAGATCGATTCTCTATCAGGTTCAGTCTGTGCGTCAGTTTTCCTTCATATCTAATTTCATCTTATATTCGTTTCGAAGTTAAATATCTGTCAACATTCAACACGGAATTTTCATCAATTAGTACAACTCTCAAGGCAAGTAGACTGGTTTACGTTCTTCTTGATCTTTTTTCGATATAATTCTGAAATGTATCTGCTTTCCTTTTGAGGTAAGGTGGAAAGAGTTTCAACGTGCAAGTGGAAAAATATTGAAATCAAAACGTAGCTATCCCTAGAAATTCGAATAGTAATTATAATAAGGGGAATGTATTTTTATGGAGTCCGTTCGAGAGATTGCAGTTCATTTTTTTCAATTGAATTGCGCCCTAAAATCTGAGGTTGACTAAAAAATTCCACTGTTTTCATTCAAATGCACTTCGAAACGTTCATTTTTGTATTATCTGTACAATTTTGCATTTCGAGATAGCAATTTCACGAACATATGAAAACAAACAAAATTGTTGATTCGACCTGAGATAGGCGAACCCAGTGGAATAAATCCTAACAAAGTCAAAATTTCCGTTTACCGTAGTCAATCCAACATTTGTAATTTACCAGCAAATGTTCGTCGGGAAACAACTACTATCTTGGCTAATACCACGCCAGACATTGGATGGCATCTGATGGACCTCTGAAAGGGCCATCGATTCCCAGTCTGTGCTTTCGCTCACGAGATGGTAGCTGATGATTGAAGAAACAAAAGTTTTTTAATAAAATCAATGAAACAGTCAATCAACGTGAGAGTTCGTCAAGTACAGTTGTATCCATAGAAAATGGGTACACGATACATAGTTTTCTGTTTTTATTATTGTTATTGGTTACGTTGTGTTTAAAACTTTGCGTTGTAGAAATATTCTAATACATTAAAATCATTAATCACATTTTATATGTTTTTGTTTTGTCTATCGCTGTCGATAAGAAAAGCCTGATTTACGCAAATATGGCAAAATCTAGTCATAAGACTTGTACCCATTTTCCGTGAATACAACTGTACAAGACTCATAAGGTTAGTCAGGGATTTTTTTTCAACACACACACACACTACAGCCCATATATCGATTCATTCCAACAGTTAACAAATAATAATCAATTATAATATTCAATCGATAATAATAAATTTTTCAAATGATTCATGAAATGGGTGATGAGAAAGTAGATCAGGAACTCATTCACGATTATTTATCATTTTTTACTGATAAAATAATAGTAGAACAGTTTGAATGTCATTATTTTATAGCGGATAGATTTTTTCTTCGTTTAGTTTTTTGAGTTCTTCAACTACCATAATTTGGTAAAATAAGAATCAATATTAGAATCTATACAAATGTAGAAGGGAGATTTTCAATCCATCCTGATAAATTGCTGCGATAATTAAAGAATATCTCCTTCTGAATGGACTTTTCGTATATCTCAAATATGCCTATCAAAAAATTACATGAACTCATATTCATCAAAATACTTATCGTTGACGTTTGGGACACCAAATCCGCTTCCGTTTTCAAAATTCTCATTTTTGTGAATGTCAAAAATTTGAGATTTGCATATATTAATTCCAATATTAATTCTTATTTTTTCAGATTGTGGTAGGTTAGGAACCAAAAAAAAATACATAGTAGAAAAGAGTGAATCGAAGACTTTTGTATAAAGTGTATAATCGTATAAATTCTTATTGCAAAGCGATTTCGACTTTCGTCATCAAATGTTATAGCAGATGACATAGCTACATGGCCTAAATCTCCAGCATGCTTCTCGCTGGTTATCAGGAAAATTAGTTTTACATGAATCGAATTTCACAATGTACTTTGTGTCGCACTTAAGATGACGAAAGTCGAAAGAGTTTTGCAATCAGAATTTTTGCAATTCTACACTTTATACAAAAGTCTTCGTTTCATTTATTATTAAATAGTTTATTCAGCTTTCCAAAATCATTCATAGTAGAAAAGTTTTTGAAGTCCGTTTTCAAGTTGAAAAATACAAAAAAAATTCATTTCATTATAGAATTAGATCTTCACACGCTTTGAATTAATTTTCGAGATGAAATTTTAAAAAAATCAATCAATGAAATTTATTAAATAATTAGATGATATAAAAACTGAATTATGCGAATGACTTACCACAACCAGTGTTGAAAAGTAGAATCGTCTTTCCGTTATTACTCACAAAAATCGTTTCTGCATGAAAAGATTCTAGTCATTTATACATATGAAATTCCTTTGTTCAACCCACACATGCAAAGAGCAGTACAGCATACTTTATTAATATCGAGCAGAGTAGGTCCGAACTCCGAACTATAATTGAAGCAGTTCATTTGTCTTGTTTCTGGCGTATTTGCCTTGAACTAAGTTAGGGCGTGTTAGCAGAGGGTCACATTGTGTATAATAGGTTTACTGCAAGTTACCGCGTGCTTGTGTAATGCTAGTTGTATAGCTGTTTGTGATTTACTCTACAGAATGTTTCACATGTGTATTTGAGCAGAGATTTGCTTTCATAACGAATGAAACAATTTGGTGGAATTTAGAGAAGGGCGCGAATACTGGATCTAGACTGAGTATAGGATGACAGGAATATCCAAGACAAATATCAGTTTTGATATTTGCTTCATGAAAGTGAGTTCCATTCAAAACTTCATTTTCGATTAAATGATTAAGTTTTGAAAAATATTTATTTGTGCGAAAAAAGTATCCTGAAACTAACGTTTTGTGGTGATACGGTTCAATCATTATCTCCAGGAAATAGAGGATGAAAAAAAATATGAAATTTTGTCATTTTTCAGTTTTTGCTTAATACCTCCATGAAGGAAGGATCTGACCGGTATCGTCACTCTATATACTTTTGAAACAGACGTAATTTGGTACAATTTGAGACCAAGGCGAGCTCTATACAGGATGTGGTTTTCACGATGAAGCTCTTCGAAAATAGGCCATTTTTTATGAAAACGTGTTTTCTTTTTTTTGAAATTGTCAATTTTGGGACAATTTTCGAATTTTTTATGAATGTGGGATGCGTATTTTAGAATATATTTCACAAAATCAGACATTTTCCAGAAAAAATAGCCTAGTTTCGGAGAGCTGTATCGTGGAAACCAGAGCCTGTCTGTCCCCTTCACGGAGATATTAAGCAAACACTGAAAAAAGTCTAAAAATATCATGTTTTTTTGTGTACATCGCCGCTCGGTAATCGCAAATCTGTTTTTTTTTTTAACACGCTTTTATTAGCTTGGGTTGTAGCTATGTATATAACGGAATCTTTGAGCATAATTTTCACCAATTTCCAGTAGTCTGATTAATTTGAAACTTTGCATACGTATCAAGGACCGATGACAATGCAATAATTTGATCATAGTTTCCCATTATAATAATAATAATAATAATAATAATAATAATCTTTATTTTCCAGTTGAAAATTACACATAATATACAATAACTGAAAATGACGTCGGAATACAAAAAGAAAATAAGAAAAAACAAAAAACATTGTTTTAAACACTATAAAAAACTAGCTACAATGAAATAAAAATAACAAATTTGCTCGTATTGGTTTCAAGAAATACATACTCGATATATTCACTAAATGAGCTTTGTCTGATTATCCTTATAAGGACCACCAGGATTAATAAATTCTTTTATAGATTTTAAAGATAGAGCTAGCGCGCGTTCTGCGCATGCCTGCAGTTTCGGACTTACAGCACAACGGAGGCAGAAACGTTTTCAGGGTAGTTGCGTTCTCACAATGTTCATTCCTTATCTTACATGCGTAGGTGTACATGAGTCTGATACATGCAAATTACTGTATATGATATTTATGTAACATATAATATAGTTCCCAGCGAAATACAGCCACGGAACTGCTGAAAGACGAATGTTGCCAATAATCCTGAGTTGGGCTTCGACCGTTCACAAGATGCAAGGTTGTACAGTTGATCATGCAGTAATTTATCTAGGCTCGCGATTGTTTGCTGCTGGACAAGCCTATGTAGCACTTAGTCGTGTAAGATCTTTAGACGATATTCGGATTGATGAACTTGATTGCTCTAAGTTAACAGGAAGTACCCCATGCAATAGTGAAGCTTTAAATGAAATGATGAGATTGCGGAATGATTCGTAAGAAATATCACATTTCCACTAGAAACTAATTGATAAATTGAACTAGAAAATGAAAAATAAATAATAGTTTAAAAAACTAAAAAAACACGCTTTTATAGCTAACCGAACTAAAAAATAGAAAATAATTTTTAATTACAAAGAGTTTATATTACGGTAGTAGAAGGCTAAACAATCATTCATAGTCAATCAGCTCAAAATAAAATTATAATAAAATTTAAGTAATCAACGGAATAAAGTAATTCAGAGTAATATATAATATATCAAGCACCCCACGATTTTGCTCTGAATTACTTTATCCTGTTAATTACTTAAATTTTATTATAATTTTATTTTGAGCTGATTGACTATGAATGATTGTTTAGCCTTCAACTACCGTAATATAAACTCTTTGTAATTGAAAATTATTTTCTATTCTTTAGTTCGGTTAGCTTTAAAAGCGTGTTTTTTTAGTTTTTTAAACTATTATTTATTTTCTTATTGGTTCAGACTTTTTGCAAGCACGAACCCCTCTATCGTGTTTTATTTTAGAGGTCTGATGACATTGCACGGATTTGGCAATTGCTAGTGGCGTTAGTTGTTTGTGTGTTTTTTCCGACACATCGAAAGTTTTCTGTAGTTCAGGATCTATACAGGATCTGTGCTGCTGCTCTAACGTGAGGCTATGATGATACAGGCATTGGCACGAACCTCAAAGCAGATAAAACAATATAGAGAATCAAACATGGTTAACATGACCAGTATCCTAGTCATTGATAATGAGGGCTCAATAATGGTAAAAATGTTTGCGTTATGATAGTTCATGATATGCAGGGAGTTAATCACTATTTCATTGTTCTAGGACAACAAAAAGTACGAATTTGAGCAACTCTGATATGGTTGGCTGTTTGGGAAGAGGAAAGGCTTGAGGGAAAGTCTATCAAAATCCTCTTCGAGACATCTGACCTGTTGATTTTTGATAATCAAACCTCCATTTGCTGCTAGGTTGCGTGGATTGGGTTGAGTGAACATCTCTGATTGATCAACCCTCACCATTCTGTATAACTGTGGTCAGAAACTATTTTTTTGCGACTACACGTGTGGATTCTATTGGTCCCCAAATGTAATGGACCAGAGTGGCAACTGGAAAAGGGATAGAAATCAAATACTCCTAATGTACTGCAGTCTCAAATCCATTCAAACGAATTTCAGTTTCCATGTGGTTGGGAATATTCCGAAAAGTACGTGTACTAACACCTTGCATCCGAATTAACTCCAAAAGCTGATTCCTATTTACGGCTGTATTTTATGAAGTTAATCTTTCTTTCGTGTGATATCAAATGACGGACAAAAATTACGTAAAGTTACAGAATTTTCAGTACTTTCTGGTGAAAATTCACTGCCCAGAAGTCGCTATCATTTTTTTTCCAACAGGAGTGGGTCTTGTAATACTTCGTTCATACAATCCCCACTCCAACCCTAATCCGCTTTTGATAGTAAAACCAGCCGTTCCTGAGATAAGAGGTCTAGTTAAAAAATGGTTCACTTCAACTCGAGTCTCGACTTTCAACCTAACGGTCGATCATGTTTCAACTCATGCCCAAGCTCAACGTGATTATCATAGAAGCTGATTGCAATGAATTCTAGTGCTCGCTGATTGGATAGAAACTAGGAATAGTGCCGAACAATATTTCACAAGGGACGTCATCAACACTACAGCATAAAACAAAGTCGCTTCTCGCTGCCTGTCTGTCCCTATGTATGCTTACCCAAATAGCACAGGTACATCCAGTGGACGTACTGCATATGTACGGTGAGGATGCATTGTACGTATTTGGGACGTACTTTCGTCTCCGACAGACGTACATAAGACCTCCCTGGGACTTACCGTTTCCGCATAGTCGGTAATCCCAGGTACGTACTTTTCTAGTCCACACAGGACCTGAAATGTACAGAAAGGGGAACTGTTTGGGACATTCCCAAAACGTACATTTTCCATTCTGTATGCGCTATCCCAAGTAGAACAAACATATTTGACCAATATTGGTTCAATATTATGGGAATATTAACCTTATATTGTAGATATAAATAGTGGCTACAAAAAATGTGAACATTCGGCGATATTAGATCAATATTCGAAAACAATGTAAAATGATATATCGTTTGATATCATTTGATGAATCTAAGTTTTCATATTCGGGATTATTCATTTCTTTTTTACCAAATAGTCAAGTATTAAATTTTACTCATTCACGTGTACTAACCATCTAACCGAATACTTACCTGGAAAAGACCTGGCTGCTGCGGGGCTTGAACTCTCGACCTTTACTACGGAGATATTATTGTCGACCACTGTTACGCTCTA
The DNA here is from genome assembly GCA_032362365.1 of Zygogramma bicolorata. NCBI lineage: Eukaryota > Metazoa > Arthropoda > Insecta > Coleoptera > Chrysomelidae > Zygogramma > Zygogramma bicolorata. The sequence continues at coordinate 5,418,581 of JAVJAQ010000137.1, forward strand.
CGGCACGGAGAGACTTGTTTTTAAGAAGGAGTTGGGTGCTATAGATGTGATGACTTCAAGTTAGTTTTGTTCGAGATAATATTGAAATTTTAGAAAGTTCAGTAACAATGAAAATATATTCGAAAAAACGCTAAAGGATCACTGTCTCATGTGATGGCGGTTTTGGAATATCAAACTTGCTGTGCAAAAAATACTGTATGTAATTTTCTGGTATTTAAATTCAGCACATGTCGATGTTTCAATTGTTCCAAATTTTTTCAGGAATAATTCACCATGAATATTGCATTACCAATATTGATATATGTTTGAATAAACTAAGTGATCCTCCTCAAAATCCCAATACCCCTTGAACCGAAATGGACCCAATACGTACGTACTCGGGAGTTCCAAACAGTATGTACATACTAAACCGACATGTAGAAAATGAAAGGAACCCAATCCGTACGTACTTGGGAGGTCCAAACAGTATGTACAAAAAAGTACGTCAACGAGACGTCCAGATAGTATGTACATACGATTTCCAAAAATGTACGTCATTACTATGTCCCGCAAACGTTTCTAAAAATACGTATCTGAAAGGGACTCAATATGTACGCACCTGGAAGGTCCAAATAGTTTGTACATAGTTCTTCCAAACATGTACGTAAATGATACGTCTGAGCAGTACGTACATGGGATTCACAAAAAAATACGCCATTGGTATGTCCCTAATTCATTCCGTAAAGTACGTACCTGAAGAGGAGTTAATGTAAACGTATCTGGGACACTTAATAAAGTATGTACCTAGTACTTCCGAGCATGTACGTTTTTATTACATTCCGATTGGAACGGGACCAAGTATGTACCTACATGGGACGTCTAACCAGTACATACACGGTACATCTGGTAATGTACGTTCTTCGAATGTCTTCTATACGTCCCGGGACGTATCGACGTTACTGGGACATAAATGGTTCGTCTTCAGGACGTCGTGTGCTATTTGGGTAGATCTTCAAAACTAAGCAACGGATTTTGATGCGCTTCTTTTTCAATAGATATAGTTATTCAAGAGGAAGTTTATATGTATGATACATACAAAATATAGTACAGAAATTGTTAATTTTAGAGGTTTTATGATGTCGTGAATGAACACTTTTTTGGGCTTACATTGCAAACGCTGGCTTAACCCTACGAGATAGATCGAAATAATGTACTACACAATACTATTGTACACCTTAAAAATGTCTTCACAAAAGTCCGCGGTGGTATATGCCTATCTTCTAGGGATAACCCACAATCACCATTTCTATCCGTGGGAAGCCAGGCCGATCGCTAGTACTATAATAAATTTTGTCCTCAGCTAAGAGAATCAGGACCTAGCCAGTCTTCGAACTTGTTACTCAGGTACCTCATATTCCAATCCAAATAAAAATATTGTTTTTGTATAGAATGTTGTCAAAACAGGATCATTAGTTTTCAACTTGAGCCTAGGAATATTTTGACAAATTTTCTTGTGTGACAGCTATTCACAATTTTCTGTTATTTCGAGAACATGTTTCGGAATCGAATCATATGCTTCGTAAGTGTAGCAATTTATATAAAAATGTATATTGCCAAAATGTATTATATAGGTTAATGAAGAAATAAACATTTATTGATTAAGAATCTATCGTTTCATTTGACCTTTGATTTTCTTATGTATTAAGAATATTTTTTGTTGTATCCAAATTGGTTCACAAAACTAAATATGCGATAACAAGGTGGAAACTGAATCCTTTCTATCAAAAAAATACAAATTATTCTCTATTTTTTAGCTTTTTGTCTAGAGAGAAATTTTATCTATTGCTGAGGTTTGTATACTATTCCATTCACAATCATTCAAAATGATTTCATTAAACGATAAAGAAATGAATATTGACAAGAACGATTACGATACATTCTGTACTTCAGGTAGGCATTGCAATAGAATGGATTTGGGAAGCTGAATATGAGAATTTTGTTCAATGGTGGTATTGGTGGGATTGGAATCGATTTGATTAAAGAAAAACTATTGTTCCTTTGCCAACGTTTCAAATTTTAATAAATCCATCATCAGGGCTCTATAACAATGAGTTTCGTGTTAAAGTGGTAGAATATAAATAGGATAAGAGAATGCCGACAAACTATTGAAACATTTCCAGGGGTTCAAAATGTTGATTAATGAAAAAAAATGTTTTTTCAGAATACTCACCAAAAATCAGTTTTTCCGAGTAAAAATATTAAAACTATGAATAAAACAGACCTTTTAGATACACTCTCTAGGTAAAAACAAATCCACATTGGGCACGGGACAAACGAATACTGAAATAAGATTCATACAATGGCTGTAGTTCTTATAAATGCTGATAGGAAGAAAACAAACGTGATTGTTGAAAACACCTCATAATGATAAAGAATTATTTCGGTAGCCGACTAATCAGATTGTACTTAATAAGCCGTATTCAATCCTTCTATTACCGTCTGATAAGTCAGCTACCGAAATTATTTTTTATCATTATACGTGGTTTTCAACAATCACGTTTGTTTTTGTTTCCTTCCTATCAGCATTCATACAACTACAGCCATTCTATTATTTTATTTCAGTATTCGTTCGTCCCGTGCTCAATGTGGATTTGTTTGTACCTAGAGTGTGTATCTAAAATGTCTGTTTTATACATAGTTTTAATATTTTCACTCGGAAAAACTTATTTTTGGTAAGTATTTGAAAAAATTATTTTTTTCATCAATCAACATTTTGAACCCCTGAAAATGTTTCAATAGTTTGTTGGCATTCTCTTATTCTATTTATATCCTACCACTTTAACACGAAACTCATTGTTGAAGTGCCCTGATGATGAATTTATTAAAATTCGAAACGTTGGCAAAGAAACAATAGTTTTTCTTTAATCAAATTGATCCCAATCCCACCAATACCAACATTGAAGAATTTAACTCTGGATCTCCAAACCTACCAAAACTATAAGAATTTTGTATGGAACGCTTTCGTCTTTCCTCATCATCAGTGACGCATCGCATTAAGATAGCTACATGGCTACAATCTTCATCATGTGTTTCGTTGGTTATTAGGTTAACTAGTTTTATAGTTCTCATATTTCGATATTTCCTATTGAAGTGTGAGCACTGATGATAACGCAAGTCGAAAACGCAATAAGATTTGCACTTATGCACATATCAACAAAATTATTTCATTCATTCGTTGGAATACAGTTGATGAAAAGTAAAAAATATAATCGAAGATTTGATTGATCAAAGAAAATAATGTTGCTACAAAAAATTGAGATATCGAATGTGAAATATTAGTAGAAAATTTACATAAAGAATGATGACATCACCCAAGGACGATTGCGGATACCAGCAATCGAAACGTCGTGAGTACACTCGACTTGAAATTTCTTCATTTAAAATTATTGGTTAATATTTCACATTCGATATCTCAATTTTCTTTGTTACGGTATCTCAGGGTTTTGTCGGTAGTGGGTTTACTGCCGTTAGATGGTAAGAAACCAAAATGGAAGGATTCACAAAACTTTATTCGGCACGCTTCAGAATGTCCGGTGTCCGGAAAGGCTTCGATATATTCTAAAATAATATGCACTTCTTGAGATGTTCCAATAAATGAATTACTCAAAAAATTACACAATATATTAATTGAACGATTACCTACCTAAAATAATATGCAGGCACAGGACTCGAAATGAAATACTCTTGCCCAATCAGAACCACGGAAAATCACGGGCGAATGAATAAATTAATCTCATTTCGGTAGTTCCGACAGAAAGTAAGTCTTTTTATAGAGCATAAAAACATGGTGGAAAAAACTAATGCTGGAATCGGTGCCGAGGTATCCGATGCAATGATGGTTGCATTTACATCAGTGGAGTGGACGGTAAATAATATAAATATAATACGGGGTAGAGGGAAAGTTGTGAACGCAACATAACGTTTTGTTACATCTTGTCACAATATTTCTGCATTTAAATTTTTTTGTCACAACATTATTTTCTTTGATCAATAAAACCTTTTATTTTTACCAAAAAATACATTTTAACCTTTTGTTTGTATCTGATAACTATATTCGAATTGTATTTTATCCTTTCGTCCTTAGCAACAGGTGTCAATAGAGTTAATAATATTGACAATGGAAGTCCGAACCATTACCATTCAGCAAGGAGCATTGTCAACCACATTCGAGCAAACAGTTCATGAAACTCCCAAGAAATGTAACTATTTTCATTATTGGTAAATGTCATTTTTCCACTTCCATCATTTCAATCCGTTCCTTACGTATTCAATAGCTGTAAGGTAGTGGCTGAAATACAAGAACCAATACATACATATATATATATATATATATATATATATATATATATATATATATATATATACTAGATTTGGAAGTTCTCAGGTTCGCGGTCTGTTTACTAATGAAACTCATTTGTTCTTGATCTCAATATTTCGCTAATGTTCATTAGCTTCATCAGGAGAAAAGCTACAAAAAATATGACAAAATTGTACAAACTCAAATCGAAAATAACAGATCTACTTACAATCATAGAATCAATATTACTGGTGCCTTGGGAAACTGAATCGAACTACCCATGCTCTCATAGTTACTGCCTACTCACTTTAACTGAATCAGCTAGGCAAAATGCATGTTTATAGGAGTCCCTCAGCTGCCCCAGACTGCTATAAACATGAATTTTGCCTAGCAAAACAGTAACTATGAGAGCATACCGTAGTTTGATTCAGTTTCCCAAGGCAATTAACACACCAGTAATATTAATTTTATGATTGTAGGTAGATCTGTTATTTTCAATTTGATTCTGTACAATTTTGTTATATTTATTGTAGCTTTTCTCCTGATGAAGCTAATGAACATTAGCGAAATATTGAGTTCAAGAACAAATGAGTTCTATTACTAAACAGACCGCAAACCTGAGAACTTCCAAATCTAGTTTATAAAGTACGGTCGAGAATACATCACAAATATATATATATGGAATGATTTGCTTGTCTGTTTCGTGATGATAGCCAGCTAGTAAGACAACTCACACCTAGACGCAAGGTCACTCAGTCTTGAAAATGGCTCCGAAATGGTAGCCGAAATGTAGACAAGAAAATCATTCCAGACGCGGATCAACCAGAAGTTCCAGCCAGCATATATATATATATATATATATATATATGTTAGCATGAAAATTCTCACAGACGAAGTATGATGCGTTGTTTTTTCGGGTTTCATTCCGTGTTCTGTGGTTTTGATCCTCTGAAGGATAATTCTCACAACGTTTCGGCAAAGACATATATATATATATATATATATATATATATATATATATATATATATATATATATATATATATATATATATATATATTTGATCGGCTAGGCTTCCGCGGTCAGAAATGTGCTGGCTGGAACTTCCGGTTGATCCGCGTCTGGAAAGATTTACTTGTCTACGTTTCGACTCCCATTTCGGAGCCATTTTCAAGACTTAGTGACCTTGCGTCTAGGTCTGAGTTGTCTCACTAGCTGGCTATCATCACTGATGATAGCCAGCTAGTGAGACAACTCAGACCTAGACGCAAGGTCACTAAGTCTTGAAAATGGCTCCGAAATGGGAGTCGAAACGTAGACAAGTAAATCTTTCCAGACGCGGATCAACCGGAAGTTCCAGCCAGCATATATATATATATATATATATATATATATATATATATATATATATATATATATATGTATGTATTGGTTCTCGTATTTTTTTGATAGGCAAATTTGAGTTATACGAGAAGCTGCTGACTAATTATTGTTGTGTAGTCTTCCCGCCAGGCCACCGTTCTGACCGTTCTGGGTAATCGCACATTGAAACGAAGGCCTTTGCTAACACAAGTTTCGACTTCTGAGGGTTGACGTTTTTCAGCTGGTTAACGTAACGAATAATTTTAGAACATTTTTTTTTTCAGAAATTTGATCTTTTGAAATGAGAAAATAGTTTATTCAGGTTGATTTTTCAATAATGAAAAAATTGCGACTCACTCTCTGATTGTCTTGAAGTGGACCTGTGTCAAAAATTCTGAATGAAACCATATATAGACCACATGATAGAATATACAACTCCCTTTTCATCGATATAAGGCAAGTGATTTGATCCAATTTGCCAATGTATTAGCTTTTGAGGTCTTCGTACATTCTGAATATATATTTTCGTTGAAAATGAAATCAAACCTCATCATTCTTCCCAAGTAATTTTACTTTACGAAATATACGTGGCTTCGCCAAAATTCCTAAGCGCTCCTTTGTCAACAATTTAATGAGACCTTCGCCAGATACAGCTGAAATATTTTATGAATCATTGGTGTCTGATGGCATTTGAAAAGTATTGTTTGAGAAATGTGAAAATGGTTTCAAATGCCGATAAAACGCAAATGGGAAGAATTCATAATCGTCAAAAACAATCAAGTGATACTAATGATATACAGTTATTAATAAAGATCAAATGAGGCCAAATTTTTGGGTTTCACTCTAGACGCACGTCTGGGCTGGACAAAACATTGTTCCAGTATCATCAGCAAGCTGAATTCTTTATGTTATATATTCAGGAATATCAGGAGTGTTCCAGCGGAACAGCGATTATTATTGTCCCTTTATCACTCACAAGTTGCTTAGTTGCAGCGAGATTGCGATATGGAATATGTCTGTGAAGTGATTCTGTGTTGGTTACATAGACAGATAATCAGACATACAGGTAGTATTATTGATCATAAAATCATCATCTTACATCGGACTAACAGGTCATAAAAATTGAAAATACCACTGGATAGCAAAATTGCAAAAGTAATAATATCGGAGTGCAAGTTAGCATGACATTACAAATAAAAAGTGAATGTTTATGGCAAAGTATCGTTTATTTAGTTTAGAGCAAATGCTGTCAATGCATTCGTCCCAGTTGGGAGTTTAATCTAGGATCGTGCCCAAAAAATTGCATTTGGTACTGATTTGCAAGCTGTATTTTCTAAATATGGTTTTTCTGGGTGATTATAAGATCAGCAGAGGGTCTATTGAATGTAAGTAGTGTTGTCTTTGAGTGGTTCATCATCATAACCATTGATAAATAATGAAAAATCAGGGGACCGAGCACACTCCTTTGGGGTATTTCCTAATTAACTGGGTACTTGTCTGAATTTCATTTTCCATATGTTTCCAATGTTCAGAAGAGGTATATTAGAATATTGGTAAAGTGCACCGAAGGTATTCTTGTAGAGATTTATTCACGAAATGCTAAATCTCAACCCTCCCTTTCATGTATATTTATGAATTGGCAGTATATGTTTTCATGAATAAATAATTAATGAAGAAAATTACTTATGAACTCACCCAAATTTTTACTCTCTTCCCGATAATAAGATGGGGGCCCCCCAGACTCTAGTATTATCCAAGCTATCCAGTCATAGTAATCATGCATTATGCTCAGCAAACTACAATCAGCAAGTTCGATGAAATCATAAATCAACATAATAGTCAGTAGACGCGGTAAAATGGAGCTTTATACATGAATGGATGTGCGATCTCTGTTCAATTCAGGCGACGCACTCGATCTTTTGATAGAGAACTTGGTATATCCGTAAGGCCTTTCAACTCTCTTCACGAAATCATTAATAAAAACAGACAAAAAAACTCACATATGGAAATCAGAATTTGGAGTAAACATAAACGCATTGGCGTAGAAAGGGAAAGTTATGAAAGGGATTGTATTCACTTATTGAAATGAAAAATAAATAGAAATAATCAGATGTATTAGAATATAACTAGGATTTGATGAATAATTGACAAATGGAGTTCCAAAAAATATCCATGCTCGTAGAGAAAATAAAGTGTTCAATTAGAGTAAATTCTCCGAATAGCCCTGAAACACATGCCTTTAACGTACCTTCACATCCTCTTTCGTACCAAACTCCTATTTCGTATCCCTTGCCCTTTCATATTCGAAACTCATACGCGATAAATTCCCTTTTCCCTTTCGGCTGTAACTAGCTGCTCGGCACCTTGATTTCAAACGCGCCATTCTGCTGAACAAACAGAATCTGTCAGGGATTTTATTGCTTTTTTCACCAGCATCTTCTCGACGTTATGAAAAATAAATCCTATGTGTAAATAAAAGAAAATCTTTTGATTCGTCTCGGTTTCTGATTCCTGTTGGGGATGAGAAATGTTTGGACAGGAGATGAAAGGACAGATATCAAGGGTGATTTCTTCTTGATGTCAAAGATGTTGGATTCGAAACTGGTACATGAGCATGAAGGAGTGAGAAAATTCCAACCCCTCTTCTTTCAAGAGAGAAATTTATATATCTATATATATATATATATATATGTATATATATATATATATATATATATATATATATATATATATATATATATATATATATATATATATGATCATAACTTCCAATCCGCACATGAAAAAACTTCAATGATTGCTCGTCCACAGCAGAATCATCATATCTATATTATTTTCTTTGACCTCAGAAAGAACGCTGAATAAAACTGATCGAGGGCTCTGGAGATATTATTTCACATTAGCTGAATATATGGCGAAGGTTCCATTGGATTTTTCGTGAAGACGCCCTCGCAATTTTTGGCGAAGGCGCGTCTTATTTTCAGTGATCGCGCTGTTTTTATATTCCAACTCTCGGCGAATTTTTTCTGTACAAAATTGAAAAAGTTGCATCGTTTTGCAGTAAACTCCAGCCAAATTGTGATGAAATTATCGAATGTTTGATAATGATGTTATAAGCGATACATCAATAAAATTAGGTAACGAAAACATACAGGCTGTCCCAAGTTATGGTATACAGACTATACAGGCAATATCTTGCTTATTCAACAAGTTGAATAATGAGTACAAAAACTTCAGATACCCTTAGCAGAATAGCTGAAGAAATCGGAATAAGCAAAAGCACAGTAAGAGAATTATGAAGACAAACAAATATCACCCTTCTAAACATCATTTAGCTCAAGGACTGAGGGCAACCTTTTTCGAACGAAGTTTGGACTTTATTACTCTAATTGATGTTATGATCGCCGATAATCCCTTGTTTTTAAATCAGATATTTTGGAGTGATGAAAGCCGCTTTCATAATGATGGTGTAATGCCAATTATTGGTCTAATGGAGATCCACACTGGGTTGGTTCAACTCATTTCGGGAGAGTTTGGGGTACAAATGAGTAGTGTGGGTTATTCATTGGTCATTGGATTTGTCCGTACTTTTATGAGGGCACGTTGACTGGGTAAATGTATTCAAATATTCTTGTTCACGAATTACCTGCACTTTTGGGGAATATTCCTTTGGCGCAACGGAATACAATGATCTGACAACAGGACGGTGCCTCACCTCATAATGCAGGCATTGTTGAAGAGCATCTCGATCAACTGTTTCCCAGCAGGTGGATTGGTTCTTATTAACCTATAGATTGGCCTCCTCGCTCACCAGATCTAACATCACTGGACTATTTCTTGTGGGGATACCTTAATGAATTGGATCATCAAAAACAGTCTGTGGATTCAGATGATCTGAAAGAACACAATCGTGAAGCATGTCGTAGCGTTAGGATTTGCAACTTGCATGGATTCTGTAGGAAAAATTTTGACACTTGCTGTCATTTTCTTCGTTCTTTGTATTGCAGCAGATGTTTTTTAGTTGAAATTCGTCATGAAATATCGATGTTTTTGTTATTATTATAAAAAACCAAGTATGTGCTATCGTTGTATTCCAAGCAATTTCAATGACAATATATAGGGGGTGCTACCTGAAAAAAAAAGTGAGGGGTATCTACCACAAGGCCGTCAAAAGTATTTATTTTGTTTATAGGGCATTAGGAAAGTATTTTGATGGCATTCACAGCAGGGTTTTTCAATTTTTGTATAACCTCGTCAAATAAGCGAGATATTACCTGCATACGTTGACTTGGGACACCATATATATATATATATATATATATATATATATATATATATATATATATATATATATATATATATATATATTCAAAAGTCACAGAGATCTTCCAGAGGCAGTAGGTTGGCAAAGTGGTATCAGAAAAGGTGGAATGTGCCCGTCTTCACAAAATTGAATGGAGATAACACCTGAACTAAGGGAAAGCACGGCGTTTTTATTCCCTATTTTTATTCTATACATCGGAATACAACTTTTTGTAAACTTTTTTAGAGCATGACGATATATGATAGCAAAACTACCTCGAATTGAATTGCAAACATTCAAACAAGAACGAATTTCGAAAAAGTTTTCCAATATAGTTCCATTGTACAACGGAATCAGTTTTTGAGAGGTACTATGTATAGATCATATGTACTCGGTACCGCACATCGCAAATATCTGTGGCTTTAGACTATTGGTAACTACAAAAAAGCGGGAATATCGCATATGTGACTATATCACAAGTTTCAACAACCATAAGCACCACTGAGTGAAAAACGAAATGAACAATAAACAACGAAACACCTCAATACTACGAAACACATTCAGATAACCCGAATTCAGCTAGAAGTAAAACCCATCTTCCAAAAAAATTGACATCGATACTTTGAGGTTGTTTGTAATAACCATAGACATTATAACTAATGGACTGGCCCTAAGAGAGAGAGTACTGTGTAATGAGAAATATAGAACACTTCAAGTATAACCTCTAAACGAATTCCCTCCTCAATGTGTAGCAGATAAAGAGAGGTTCAGAAGGATAGAGTAACTCGAGTATAGAATTATCATTCTGTTCTTTACAATATTACTTCAATGAGCATATCATTTCTGTCTCTAACGCATTCCATATCGTGTTATATGGAAAACTGTCATGAAGGCAAGTCCATTAGTTGTAATGTCTATAGTAATACATGACAGCTTATTGCAGTCAACAAGCGATGAAATTTAGAAATAAACCACAATATATGAAAATGTCACCATAAAATTCTTAACAATATCGCATCAATTGCAGCACCACTGTTTTCATCCTCCTGAATGAAAAAAAAACTAAACCAATGATGAAACTGCACTTCGATTGAGATATGCAAACAATATCATTCGTTCTATGTTGTGAAAATTCAGTATAGCCAGATGTGGTTATTATGATATCGGTGACATAATGCCAAACATTCAGAAATGATTCAAATTTGGATTTGGAGGTACGATTCACATCTATGAGGAATATTATCTGAAATAATACTCATAAAGCTCCTGTTTCATTTCAATATACTCGTTCCATGAAGTTTCTATTTGCTACTATTTCTCCTCTTCCTATTTCACTATTAATGATTCTGGATTGAGCCAGCCTCCAAGCAAATTGAAGGCGAAAAGCAAAATTTCATCCCAGTATAAGCTGAGCTGAACGCTTCACCATTCTCCATGTTCATTCATCCGCAAAGTCAACCTGAATGAAAATACTTTTATCAGGCCTTTTTCGATCAAGAAGTCTTTTTTGTGTAAATAGCTTTACACTGCTACTCGATTATTTATTTTGAAATACTCACGCTCGCCAATGTGTGCTAACGAAAACACGTTGTGCTTTTCTCGTGGATACAACTCAAACAATACCGTGCGAATATTCTTTGTTCCACAACTGTTATAAACTTGTTAACGGAAATTCGATTGTCGGGGGTTATTTGCTTTCACTTTGGCGACCAAGGCGACGAGCACTATAATTGTAAATGTATTCAATTTTTACCACAATGCATCCAGAAAGCTCGCTGAAAAAAAGTCACATTAGTTTTCAGTAAAATCAACCAAACAAATGAATTTTCAATATCGAAATTACGGAATGAAGGAACACTGATCAGTGAAACAAAGTTGAAAGTACAGCTTATCCAATCCATCTTGGCACAAACTCAGATACTTTTCCAGTAACACACTGGTATTGTAGACCATGCCGATTGAAAAAACACCTTCTAGGAATAAATTTCAACACAGTGAACACATGTCATATAATAGGTGTTTTTTTCATCTTAGTATACTCCACAGAGATTGCTGGTCATATACGTTATTAGTTCTGTGCCAAGATGGATTGGATGAGCTGTACATGCTATGATGGATATCCTGAAATGATGTACAGAAAAATAGTAGTTTGAACAATGGTGGCCATATTGCACGAGAACGAATTTAGAACACAAGTTGTACAGTTAATTGTTCCGTCTACCAAGTGAATACTTAAGAACTTTTTTTCAGGTATTAATCAATTTTAAATGTAGAGTATTTATTCGATATTTAGGAAAAACTCAAAGGAAATAAAATTTATTGAATCCAATATCAATCCATTCAAATCAAATAACTAATGTCGAATTGAAAAAAGGGCAAAAAAATAGGATTTGGTGAGACTCCAATCAAAGGCTATAAAGTGGTCTGTCCGTAGGCTATTTCGACTGAACCATTTTCGTTGATAGTTATTGATGAGGAGAGTAGATGTAAGTCCTACAATTCCACACAAGAAAATTGTAAATATTCAAACTCTACTCAATAATCTAGATACTTCAGATATAAGTTAATTCATTTATGCTCAAATGAGACAACTTGGATTTCGTGTTTGTGGGTAGACAGAAGAGAACTGTGACGTTTTTACAAGGTTGTCCTTGGTAACCAAATATTTCGTGGAGATTGGTGGATTTCATATCTTTTAAAAATGAAAGCATAACGATTCATTTGTCTGGAATTGCCTACCTATGCTTTCAAAGAATTGAGTAAATTTTCAGGTGGGAGTAGAATAGTAATTTACGTAACAAGTCCGGAAAATACTGTTTTTTTGGACGAGCAGACAAAATTCTAGGGCGAGCCGTAGGCGAGTCCTGGAAGTCTGCGAGTCCGAAAACACTGTTTTCGGTCGTGTTGCGTACACTATTTTTTCGGCAACCGACCCACCTCCCGGACGGTTGCCGAAAATAGTATCTTACGTAACAAGTCCGGAAAATACTGTTTTTTTGGACGAGTAGACAAAATTCTAGGGCGAGCCGTAGGCGAGTCCTGGAAATCTGCGAGTCCGAAAAAACTGTTTTCGGTCGTGTTGCGTACACTATTTTTTCGGCAACCGACCCACTTCTCGGACGCTTTTTCTTTGAGGAAGTAGCATTTTCCCGGCCTAGTCCGGGAAGTACGTACTTCCCGGACGGTTGCCGAAAAAAACATTTCCAAGTCAAAATTGACTTTTATCTACAAGAATTAGGAATGGCCGTGGGTTCACTTCTTTCTCCATTTTTGAATAATATTTATTTGAAGTATTTTGAGGAAAGTTATCAAAATGTTGGGACCAGATGACACCCATGGCTTGATGACTTCGACAATTGCGGAACCAGCCAAACGTTACACCCATACTCAATCCCTTAAGAGATGGGATGAAACCAAAGGATGCAGTTTTGCCAGGATCACCTTGGGCGACCCTGAGAAGCTGGATCCGAATAAATATTTGGCGATGACCAGGAAGAACCTACGTTTAACAGTGGGATTTCTGACTGGACACTGTCAACTAAGGAAACACCTCCATATTATGGGGCCAGTGGACACACCTCTATGCAGGATGTGTGAACAGGAAGATGAAACTGTCAGGCATGTCTTATGTGAATGTCTGGAGCTATCGTCGATAAGAGAGTGTGTGTTCGGTGAGTCTTGGCCTACATGTCTGGAGCTATCGTCGATAAGAGAGTGTGTTCGGTGAGTCTTGGCCTACATATCTGGAGCTATCGTCGATAAAAGAGTGTGTGTTCGGTGAGTCTTGGCCTACATGTCTGGAGCTATCGTCGACAAGAGAGTGTGTGTTCGGTGAGTCTTGGCCTACATGTCTGGAGCTATCGTCGATAAGAGAGTGTGTGTTCGGTGAGTCTTGGCCTACATGTCTGGAGCTATCGTCGATAAGAGAGTGTGTGTTCGGTGAGTCTTGGCATACATGTCTGGAGCTATCGTCGATAAGAGAGTGTGTGTTCGGTGAGTCTTGGCCTACACCTGCCGATATTAAGGAGATGTCCCCTGGTGACCTGTCCTCCTTCCTGGATAAGGCAGGTTGGATAATGTCCTAGGAGGGCGGCTCCTTGGGAGGATATACAATGGGCCATATTGTGGCCTAAGTGCTGTGGGTCTATACTCCCCCTCCCTACTCTACAGATACAGATAGCGATGTTGATGATATTTTTGCCATATGGAATCATGGTCAAAATGAACTTGACAATTTGTGGAGCACACATGTTCACAATGGAAACAGAGAAGAACAATGAAATTCCTTTTCTTGATGTGATGGTAGAGAAATCAACACTTCATCTTTTTCAATGGATGGCTTACAAACTCCAAAAATTCAAACTGGATGTTAATTCGTACCTCCTGTTCCACGATTCGAGCGGTGTTCTTTGAACATCTCAGGGCTTTCCTGTCATGTGAATCTGTATAAAAAAATCTAGGCACAAGGGCATATCGAAAGAGAACACATACCATCAGATATCTTTACTATGAACTATGAGATTGGAACCTTTGGTGTGAGGGTAATTGATCTCTAGGAAGTCAAGTGTCAAAAGAGGTAAAGTAAAATATCTTCTCGATAGAACGAAAATATTATGCATTTCATTAACAAAAATTGATGAAGAGGTTAATTTCCTGGAATCAATATTCAGGGAAAATGGATATATGTACAGAGAATTTTATAGAAAATACATTATCTGAAATTGAATATCGTAACATAGACATACAAACTTTACAAACTACAGACCCTGTAACAAACAAACATTATACCTCATGTCCCTCGACTGAAAAATAAACGAAACGGAAACACATATAATGTCAGAACAACATTCGATACTTCTTCTTGGTTTTTCATGGTCTTTGCTTTCATTATGGCGCATTAGACCAACGATGAAATATGCTCGAATGCTTCTAAATGAACGTTGATATTCCAGAGAAAGATAAGAGAATTAACTCCTACTCAACTGACGAGCACAAAACATATATAATAACAAAATAAAACAACAACTGTTTAGATACGGAATATTCAATACAGAGTTAATCGCTCATTCCGAAAGAAACAACAAATACTTTACGTTCAATACTGACACATACTAAACCAGCAATCAGGACAGAAAACACAAAGAATTGTATGTATCGAATCCCTTGTTCGCACCGTCACAAACAATCTGTATATCAAGAAAAGACAGATTGGTGGTTCTAAATTATCAGAACACATTTCCACTGCCGATGGAGATCATACAGTAGAATGGAATGATACTCCAATGCTAGCAAGAGAGAGAGAGAGAGCAATAGCAAGAGACGAAAGTTGGAGGAGTCTACTTTCCTCTTGCTGACTGCGGATGCTTCCATCTCAAACGATTCGGTTGATATCAAAGAATACCCCAACTAACAAGAGACAAAAAAAAGCATTTTTCGGGATAGAAATATTTAGTGCGCATGCGCAAAACAAGTAGTATTTCTGTTAATGTCAATCTATACTTCCTGTCTTAAGGATGCATTGCAGGATTGCCGATTCTTGATCGATTTCTGGCATTTACCGTGAATTGAATGAATCGTAATAGCTACATACCAATATAATGCAGTCAACCTTGTTTCCACGGTAGCATTTGCTATTTCAACTGTAAAATCAGAAAAACCCACAGTGCTACCAGCTCGATCGGATTATTAGATCAAGATATTTCACCTACAAGGATTGGTATCTAGGAAAGCAACAATTGCCTGTCGCAACGAGCAAACCAGTAAAAATTTGCCCTAACTGCGGTTCGAACCATCAATGAAATTGCCTCATCGGATATACGACAACGCCGTAAACTGCTAGACCGCCAGCCGACCTTTAATGCAGTTAAGCTTCATTCTTTAGTGTTGGTCACCTTATAAACAATAAGCGACTCAATTAATCAAAACTATTGAATTGGTGAAGCATCATTAGTATTTTTCAGCCTAACCAACAATGGGGCTAGACTACTTGGTAATGAATACTCACACTAGACCAGTGGTCGCCAAACAGTCGATCGCGAGCCACCGGTAGCTCGCGGGGTAATTTTGGGTAGCTCGCACGGCCACGCTCGGGTTGGTAACACTGAGTTGCTTGTGGTGGAGTGGAATTTGAAATTTCCAAAATGAGAAGAAGAAATTGACAGTTGGCACTATTGGGCACTATTTGTCTCCTATTTTGGGCACAATATTAATATAAGTCTATGGGCACAATCAAAAACTCCCAGAAATCAACACTGGTCGTGACTCGTGCAGACAGAGTGAGGTTATATCTATGCCGTGTTTGTCCAATTCATGCGTGCAGGCTTAAGTTATTTCCTTGTTTGTTTTCAGTATGGCTAGTTCAAGCAAAAAGCCAAAAACATATCATTTTCATGCAGAGTGGGAAACCGATTACTTTTTTACGCAAGTGAAAGATAAATGCGTATGTTTACTTAGTAATGTGAGTGTCTCAGTTGGAAAGAAAGGAAATGTTGAGCGTCATTTCAAGACCGTTCACAGTGGCATTGAAAAAGAGTATCCACTGAATTCGACACTGAGAAGAGAAAAGGTGATGCAGTTGAAATCTCAACTAAATGCGCAGCAGTCAACTTTTTTTCAGATACTGGACAAGAACAAGGCAGCCACCGAGGCGTCATTCCGGGTTTCCAAGGTTATCGCCCAACATAGAAAACCGTACGAAGATGGTGAGTTGATTAAAACTGCATTTTTAGAAGCTGCTGATACATTATTTGATAACTTCAAAAATAAAGCTGAAATTATGTCTGCTATTAAATCAGTTCAGCTTTCTGCTAATACAGTGATGCGAAGAGTTGAAGCTATGAGCTCTGATGTAATTTCACAGCTTAAAACTGACTTTGATCGTTGTAGTTTTTTTTCTTACAATTTGACGAATCAACTGATATAGTTGATACGGCTCAGTTGGCTGTTTTTGTAAGAATGGCATTTGACGATTTTCAAACAAATGAAGAGCTGGTAAAGGTCGTACCGCTCACTGGGCATACTACTGGAAACGATATATTTTCAACGTTTAAAAAGCTTATTGAATCCGAAAATATTCCTGTGTAGAAGTTGGTGGGCATAGCTACAGATGGAGCTCCTGCAATGGTAGGCGTGGAGAAGGGATTTATTGCCTTGTGTCGTAAAGACAGTGATATACCAAAATTTGTGTCTTATCATTGCATAATACACCAGCAATCATTGTGTGGAAAGTTCTTAAGTATAAACAATGTCATGAAAACAGTTGTTAAAGTAGTAAATAAAATAAGAGCACATGCACTTCAAAGACGACTGTTCAGAGAACTAACAGAAGAGTTAGAATGCCAGTATGGTGATCTGTTGCTTCATACAGAGGTCCGTTGGCTTAGTAGAGGCAGAGTTTTGCAACGATTCAAAGAGTTGCTTCCAGCATTGGTAGAATTCCTCAAAGAACGGGGTGAGAATCTCACTGAGCTCGAAGATCACAAGTGGTTACGTGATTTGGCATTTCTAACTGATATAACGGAAAAGTTGAATGGTTTGAACTTGCAGCTTCAAGGCAAAGATAAGGACATCGGTGGGATGATTTCAGATGTAACGTCATTTTCAAAAAAGCTTGAGCTGTGGGAAAAGAATGTCATCCAGTTTGAATACAAGCACTTTCCTAGTCTGAAGAAGACCGTTGACAAACAAAATCGTCCACAACACCCCATCAACAACCAAGAATACGTAGAAATTCTTTCAAACTTGAGAGAACAATTTGACCAACGATTCCAAGATTTTAAAAGCATTTTGATTGTGGTACAATTTTTCAACTCTCCTTTTGTAGAGATCGATGCAGAAGATTTCTCCACTTGTGTTTTAAAACATTTCGGTGGAAATCAGGCTGCAATGGAACTAGAAGTTGTTGATTTTCAAAATGATCTGTCCCTGAGAACCCTTTCTACCATAGGAAATATTTGGCCTCTAGTCCCCAAAGAAAAATATCCAATTGTGATTGGAGTTGCATTGAAGTTGAAAGCTATGTTCAGCTCTACATACTTATGTGAAGCATCTTTTTCAAGTATGAAGTTCATAAAAAACAAATATAGAAACAGACTGACCGATGAACATTTAGACAACTGCATCAGAATGGCGACTACAACATACTCTCCAAACTTCAAGAAAATACTTGATGGCCAAAAAGAGTTCCACTCCTCTCATTGAAATTTACCTTTGAACTTTTCTGCTACACTTCCTATATATTTTGATAAGTACTATAAATGTTTGTTTGTAGACAATAAACGGTTGTTAGTTCCATTTTGCGTACTTTTTTGTCCCAGTATTCCTTGGTGCTCGCTAAAAGATTTATAAATGCTAAGTTGGCTCACTGGCTCAAAAGTTTGGCGACCACTGGAGTGGAATGGCTCCAGTTTTACTAATCGAAATAAAAGATATCAAATTTCATCATACTTTATATTATACTTAGGTTCTTTTGATATAAGTTTTTTCTCGAAAAACTAAAATTGAGCAACGTTTCTAGTTGAATTCAATTCCATTTGTTTTTTGATATTTTATTTAAGTCTACACCTGATCAAAAATTTATTTGTCGTTCTCCCCTGTGCACTGTTCGGAAATTCGAAATTTTAACAACTTATATGCAAGTATTTTGCAATACACCAATTTTTATGAGGAAACAATTTTTTTGACTTTTCGATATTAAAAAAGTTTTCCATATGGTGGAATTTTTGAATTTCACTGTATATAGTCTGGCCCACTTCTTGACAGGCAAGCCATGATAGGCGTATTCCTATAAAAAGTATGTTTCATCTGGTAAACAGATGGGCGAAGGTCAACCTCTATTCCTTCTCTTGCACCATAATCTTTCTTTCAAAATTTCAGTTGAACTGACAAACAGAAAACTCTGCTTCTATTTTTTCCTCCAGAGTAGGAAGCTTTGTCGTTCATCGTCAAGTAAACGGAATTGTCGACATTATAGTGTAGATGGCATAACAAAAACTATTCAAATCCTTTTTACACAGACATTGACTAACTATATCTTCATAAATAACAACACTATCGAGAACCACGCCAATCCAAAATTATAAAGCAATGATAAATTCCCTCCGCGTTCCACAAATATCCTCCTGTTCCAAACAGGTGCCCCGTTGAGAGCGAAAGAACATAACAAACAGCGCAAACTGTTTCCAATGCTCGGTGAAAATGATTGTAATACTTCGGAAGCCATCGAAATCAACATAGAAATGAAGTAAAGCAGTGCGGCTGAGTAGAGTGTAAATCATGGCTATATTCCCGGCTCATC
Organism: Zygogramma bicolorata; assembly: GCA_032362365.1. Lineage (NCBI taxonomy): Eukaryota > Metazoa > Arthropoda > Insecta > Coleoptera > Chrysomelidae > Zygogramma > Zygogramma bicolorata. Next base: position 5,437,876 of record JAVJAQ010000137.1, read on the forward strand.
GGTAATTTAGCGTTTCCTTCCCGCTTCAAGGAATGAGAGCACGTCGTTCCTTTCACACTTCAGCGACACTGTATTTTATTACTTTCCGACTCTAGAAAACCACACCGAACTCCTGCAATCTGTGACGTAGGTGCGGGGGACGCTCAAAGGGCCTAATTAACTTCTCATCACCTCAATGATGCGCTACGATAAATTCAAGAGCGAGCTTGCGGCTGCTGGAATCTGGAAAACTAAAAACGAACGAACATGTTCGGTATCAATTGAAAAATCTAAGCGTTCAATTAAATACCGAAATACGCACTGAAAAAATTTTAAAGCTAGACAGCATTAAAGTTTTGCAACGAATACAATACACTTTATCACGCGTAGTCTGAAATATTCCTTGCGATGAAAAGCTGAACGCTAGTACCAATGGTATTTAACGTGAAGGAAATATGTCATCTGATGGACTAAGCCAAAGACTCATACTTCTAACAAAAAAAAAGCGAAAAAGTCCGTGGTTCAGCATCTTCACTATCAACTAGAACAAAGAAATCTACGCACATTGTCGAAATTTTTCATCGATAAACCACGTAGGGAAGGGTAGTCTTAGCACCTCTTCATCAGAAAGAGGAACTTGAGACTATTCCACTTAGAGTAGAAGTGTAACATCTTAATCGGCGGAAAGCTCAACTGGAACTAACGCTTACTTATAAAGGAATTCGGAGACCAATGACCACATACTATTGGCTATTGCTTGGTGAACGAGAGTTTCAAAGGGTCAACAACAACTGATGGCGGTAAAATCATTCCAACGAGAGTAAATCTGCTGAAAGCCACTTGAAAGACTCTGGCTTTGTTATGCTTCATTCAACTGAGCTTGGTTTTGTTGCGAAGGATCTACCTATCAGATTCTTCGTTCTTTAGCGATCATTTCAAGCTTGGTTAAACCTTCATCAACTAGGACCGGTGCAACTGACCCTAGAAAGTATATTTTTGTGATGGTCTCAATGGATATTGACATATATCTGACATGTAATGCGATTTTGAAATTTCGATTACTGTGAATGTGAAAAATGTTTATTGAATTCATTCCGACGAAATAGTTTCGAGCTGTGCTTCAATTTAATAATGGATGAGGACCATGTTTCTCCAAAATCACGTGCGCGGAAGAATCGTTTTTATTAAGAATAACACTTTGATCGAGTGAATCAAATCACCTCTCTATGGAAATCTTGAAAGCAAATTTCCAACTCATATTTTGTGTATAAATTTCATCGACTTTCACGGTAACACGTTCTGAAAGTGGACTTACATAACGCAGTCTTTTCGCCTAAAGTTTCAGGTAACTCATGGAAAAGAGTGAATCTTCTTTAACCGCCCCAAATAATGTATGTCGTCTTAGGTTACGTAACGCCATTACAAGGAAATCAATGTTTGTGAACCATGAATATTTTAGAGCTCTGAATATTCAACTTCCAATCCTTTTTTGTCACATAACTTTCCATGATCAATCCATTTGACCAAAAATCCATTTCAACCTTTTTTGAATTTGCTTAACTTATTTGATGTGTTTTTTTTTTATCCTTCCATTCTTAGCAAGAGGTCTCAGTAGAGTTAATAATATATACAATGGAAGACCGAACCACTATCATTCAGATACCGCTGTCCCGAAACCCTCTAAAACACTCTACAACACCAGATTCAGTAGGATATTTCCGATTTTTTTTAACATGGCTTCAGCTTGCGGATTTTTCATTTCTGTATACAAATGGCTCTAGGTATATTCCAGCAGCGTTATAAATGCATATCTACTCAATTATTTTCATTGTGTTAACTTATTAGTTCACGATGAATTAATTGTCTCTTTCAATACTTTTTGATTGAAATATGTACATTTGTCTCGTATATTATGTTGATTTTGTGTATCTATGTATGTATGTATCTATGTGATCATGACCTTATATTTGTGTTTAACTCAGTCGAGCTGTTTTTGACGCGTGTTACGAATTTTTTGTTCGACACACTAAATAAATGATTCGATCTGATTATTTCATTTGACGGAATTAAAAGGTTTATGTCAACTATTCAGTAGGTAATTATCAATAATTTCGTATAGAAATTTGTTTTTGGATACCAAACAGGGAGTTTGGAAAATAAACATTGATGGAAGAGAAAACAACTAATGGTATTCGAATAGTGCTTTTTATGTTACCCTTTGTTCTACTGCACGAAGAATAGCATGCTTCTGTGAAGCAAAATTTGAATTGAAGTGTTGCTGGTAAGGAATTGTCCAGAACTATGCGATTCAATCAGGGTATGGTGAACATTTCTCTGTCGCTCTACCTAAGGCTACTTGCACACACACCGATCTTGGACGGCCGATTTTATACCGGTCGTCCAAATTCCAATAGTGAACCACATGTGGGAACGGGACCTGGCACACACGCCGACCGCTGATCGGTGCCGGTAAAATATCGGTTAGCAGCCGTCCACTGCCACTGCATGGCCGGTATTACCGGGAGGTAGTGGCGTACGTAACTAAATACACGCTTGCACACCCACCGATTGTTTACCGGCAATTATACATTTTTTTTCGATAACCTCGTGTCACGACAACAAAGCAACTGATTGTTCGACCGGTAAAAATCCGGTGAGTCTGCAAGCACCCGCTACCGACAAAATATCGGCCGATTTTATACCGGCCGTCCAAAATCGGTGTGTGTGCAAGTAGCCTAAGGCTACTTGCACACACACCGATCTTGGACGGCCGATTTTATGCCGGTCGTCCAAATTCCAATAGTGAATCACATGTGGGAACGGGACCTGGCACACACGCCGACCGCGGATCGGTGCCGGTAAAATATCGGTTAGCAGCCGTCCACTGCCACTGCATGGCCGGTATTACCAGGAAGTAGTGGCGTACGTAACCAAATACACGCTTGCACACCCACCGATTATTTACCGGCAATTATACATTATTCTTCAATAACCTCGTGTCACGACAACAAAGCAACTGATTGTTTGACCGGAAAAAATCCGTTGAGTGTGCAAGCCCCCGCTACCGATAAAATATCGGCCGATTTTATACCGGCCGTCCAAAATCGGTGTGTGTGCAAGTAGCCTTACTCATCAGCAACTATAAACAGTGCATATAACAACCTGAGGGCAATTCTTTATGCTTTGCTCACATGGCACTAAAAATTCAAGTGATCGCTCTAAAAACTGTCTGGAAACCATTTTTGTGTTTTCTCTCTTCTAGAAATGAATGGAAGAAGCTTCAAGTTCTCAATATATATGCTGACTGGAACTTCCGGTTGAACTGTGTCTAGAATTGTTCTTCTGTCGACGTTTCGGCTCCCACTTTGGAGCCATTTTCAGGACTTCTTGACTTGGTGGCGAAGCCTAAGTCTCCTTAACCCCCAGCTCTCGTCCTGACAAAGTAGTAGCGGGTTATTCTAGCCAATCATTGGGTTTTATACTGATAAAACGTTGTTCATCTTTGAACTGTCAAAACTATAATGTTTACCGCGTCGATTCTATCGAAGTGGCTTATATACAAGGTTAAAAAATAAATTATCATGAATGAAGAGTTACCTAATTATTAATCGTTGTTCACTTTGTCAGCATGATAATAACGTAAACGACACATTTCAATAAAAACTCAACTTTCACGCACGTAAATAGCTCATGACACAACCAAATTTATGGCAGATATTGCAAATTGCAAATGACTTACGTTGTGGTCAAAACTGTAGCAGCTTTCGAACCGATTCAAATACTTAAGAATTAAATTGTTCTTCCTTCGGTTTGTTCAATGAATAATCTCTCCGAATACAATTCGGATTCGAATTCAATGTGATAAATTTTCATTTTCAAAACACTCAAACTTTTATATTCTGAGGCAAAAGCATTCAAACAACCCGAATTAGATAAAGACACCCATCCTAGAGACTCGTGATATTATCAATAGGTTCGTTTTCATACTTTTGCCAAATAAAATAGATTACGTGGAAGATGAAAATTTATCGATGGAATTTGTGGCATTATCTTTGATAAAGTAATAGGCTTCCTTCGATACGAAATAACGAAGCAACTTTCACAGGCTTCTGCATCGGATCAGAACCCCCAAATACAGGAATGGTTACGCCACTGATCTTAATAACGCTGATCTTTAAAAGATCAGGCATGTGTTAGTTACAGAAGCGTATATAAAGAACTTGGAACAAAGAAAATGATAATCTCCGCCACCGATCAAAAGGATTAATTCTCCAGAAACTGATTATTTCTTTGTTTTCAACCGCTCGATTCTACCAAATGCTCAACAATCTGGTGGTGTTCCGGATCCCGGTTTTTGGTTTAGTTTCAAATACGACCAGCTCGAGATAAGAGTGCTTGCAATTGCGTCATTATTGTAGAGTCCTCTTTCTTGCTCTACCAAGATGGGACACAGTTATTGTGGTGTGGGAATAGGAGCGATTAAATCTAAAGAAGATACATAATATTTATTCGATGAATTATTTCTGTCTTTTTTCTTCTCCGAATCGAAAAATATAAATTACAACTTCTACGAAGAAAGTAAAATAGAAAAAAAATCAGAAACACTATCTCTTGATGGGTACGTGCGTGTCATTCAAAGACGTTCGATTCCTTCACAAAAAGGAGGAAAAAGTCCATCTAAAGTAGCTACTCCCTGCCTATATGTCAATTGAAACTGATGACAGACTTGTCAGAGATTGAATATTTCGGATTTGTATGAAGATTTTATTGAAAGTTTTCATTAATTCATCCTCTTTCCCACTGAAGAGTTCGAAAGATAATTTTCTTTGATGAAATGTTATCCTGGTGACTGAGAATTTCTTTACAAATAGCTCTTCTCTATTTTGCTTAGTATAGGTATTTCTGTTTGCTATCTAATTGATTCAATTTTCATATGCTTGGTATACAAATTGAGCAAGAAAAAGTGATTCCTATGTAACCCAGAGTTTCAGGTGGACTTTTTTTTGTGAATGAAACAAACGTCTTTGAATGATATACACGTACCCATCTACAGACAGTGTTTATGATATTTTTTGGTTTTATTTCTTTATTAGAAGTTGTAATTTCTATTTCTTGATCCGAAGAAGAAAAAAGACTAAAAAAATCCATCAAATTTTATTCATTTCAAATGTTTCGAATTCTCATCTTTGACGTTTCGGAAACCAAAATCCGTTTCCATTTTCAGAAATCTCTCACAAATATTCCCTTTGATTCGTTTCCTCGTGAAAAAATTTGAGAATTGACATATTTATTTTTCAAAAGTTGCAACCAGGCACGATCCACATCAACTAGGGTTTTCTACCCGGTACCCGGATCCAGGTATACCAGGCTATATGAAATTTTCGGTACTCAATGTAAGACCCGGGTACCCACGTTGATCAAATTCATCAAATATCTCGGAAAATATTCACTAATCAGTAGTTACCGCCTTGAAAATTGTAATAGCAAATTTGCACTACAACTGAAGGCTATTTACAAAAATTTGGTTAATAAGTTGGTTATGTCACCTTGTTTTTTTTCCTCGGTTTTGTTTTTGAGACTGGAGTTTCAGAAATTTTGTTTCCTTCATCTTCATAGGAGTATAGAAAATATTCGGTTGGCAATTTCAAAATTGTTCGGTGAACTGTGAATATTGAAACAAAATTCTGGTTGATAACCTATAGAATTTAACTAAACGACAGTTTACTCTCCGTAGAAAAAATGGATCGATTTCTCAAGTATGGAAATATTTTGAAAAAAAATACAGAATAGGGAATAAGTGCAATGTTCAGTATGTCTGGTATCATATTATCAACCCATATAGCACAGGACGTTTTGAAAACGTCCATTATAAGTAATTTACTATATTTCCTTTGAATTAAAATTTCATTACTCAAACAGCTTATTACTTAAATATTAAGGAAATAATTATAAAATATGGCGTACGTTTTGATTTGACATTCTCTTAAGGAAAGTCATTTCGATATACGTTTCCTGGCGATGATTTCAACTCATCAATAATATTCCATTCATATTCTCACATTCCCAATTATATTTATGTAACTAATACAAAAAAAGTCTAATTCAGCAAGACTTCAACGTTGAATCATCAATGATGAAGTTTGGTTCGTATTTCCTCGAAAATTGTTGGTATTTTCTGAAATCATTGTAAAAAGAGGAAGCTGCAGTTCCTTTCGAGCAGTTAGTTTTGTGTACCTGTGGTTCTGTGTTATTCCGTTATTTGACTGTCTCTTATCCCCGACTTTCTGAAACTAGAGTACCTAATTAATTGAAATAAACTGTAAGTGAAATTTTACTGTTTTACTGATTGTGGTTGAATCTATAAATCAGTGATTACTCAAAATGTTAGTGAAATTATTATGTCTAGCAGGTCAAACTTAAACAAAGATTATATGCGTGCTAATAAACGGCAATCGAAATCTGTTCCCTATACATTCCCGCCATCAGCAGCTCATCATGTGAACAAACAGCCGAATGTAATGAAGCCGCAAGTTTTCAAGAAGAAGGAGAAGAGTAAGTGAAGGAAAATCCTACTCTATCTACCCCTGGTTCTCCAGCCTCCAGTGATTCAGAGATTGAGAGTATACCAGATGAGAGTGTTCATTATTGTTCTTATTCCCAACGAAACAAAACACATGTGCCTCTCAAATGGAAGATTTCAGAATGTTAATTATTTCTTTGATTTTCTCGTCATAATACATTAATAATGTTCAGCATACAAAAACACAGGCCGGAAATATATTGAACATTCTATAAATGTCCATCTAAGCTCCTGATTATGTACATGAAGTGTTCTTGAATGGAAGTCCTGAAGACATACTGTAAATGTCCATTCGAAATGTTTTGTTATGGACGTCCTGAAGACACCCTGATTATTAACAATGGACTTTACAAAGACATCCATAAGACGTCTACGTCTGTAAAATGGACGTTGTGAAAACGTTCATGTGACGTACTTGTGCTATCTTGAATGGCTCTTCAACAACTATTTTACTGAAACAATTTGATAAGAGTACATAAATTAAACATCGAAAAACAGAACATCACGTGCAAAAAATAGGTGCCATCGACATCGTCTTCTTAATGTGAATATGAACAAAATTCAAGCCTAGTTGTAGAAAAACAGCGGTTGACAAACTTTTTTCGACCATGTGCTGAAATTTCCGAAATTATTGCATAATCGGTTCCACAAGCAGAAGTGTATGACTTTTATTTTTCAATTGAATTGTTAATTCTGAAAAAAAAAATTTCATCTACTAATTATGTAACGACTTCGTGACAAATTAATATTTCTTTCACGCAAATATTTCAAAGTTGTCATTAGGCCAACTCGTTCTTTTTTCTAATATTTTACTTCTGAACCATATTTATACAGTCCACTTCAAATTAATTTTTTTTGAAAATTTTAAGACGCTACAAATTAAACAATGAGCACAAGACTTTCAACTATGTAGCTGATTGTACTATAATTTAAGGGGACTTATTGGCATATTTTACTTTTCCGTAATAGAACGGAACATGATGATGAAAAAAAACTTTTTTTGTTCAAGAATTGCAAATACTCGAGTACCTGGGTATATGAAAAATCAATACCCGTTACCCAGGTATTAAAAAAAGTCGGGTGCGTAGAAAACCCCAATATCAACCGAACTGTTCGAGATGCAAGCATCCGCAGACAGCTTGAGAAAAGCAGACTCCTTATTCAACTTTCGTCTCCTGCTATTGCTCACTCTTCAGAAAAACCGTTTTTCAAATAACGCAGCAACTTATCAGGATAGATTGAAAATCTGCCCTTCAACCCTCTCATAGATTCCAATATTGATGTTAATTTTTTCAGATTGTGTAGGTTGGGAACCCACAAAACTCCGAAGAAACAATAAATGTATCTGGATATTTTTAACGAGTTATGCTCCACATCTGAGAAGTTTCTTCTTGTCCAGAATTACCCAAAGGGAGCAATACTAATTCCAGTCACCTATTCATTCTGACAAATCTTGTATATCTATTCCTGATCTCCAGACATGTCGTTGCAGCGTACGTGCCAAATTCGTTTCATATAAAGGGAAACAATTTAGCTGTTAAGTGCACCAATTCAATTGGAAAACTCACTGGAGGATATTAACTACATAATTTGTACAGGTAGTTAGGCTATATTGAAGAAGCGGGTACCGGTTAAGAAGAAGAGGCAGTAATTTGCGACATGTAGTAATATGCAGTAAATTTGTGTGCCAGGTAATTTCCTCAGTGAGATAGGCGTGATGCTGAGGAAACCACGCCGGGGATTCACTTCTTGATTAAGCCCTTCATCTTAGGGGAGGAGATTTGTTTTTATTCCCGGAAAATTTTAATAGGTTTTTCGGATTTTTCCCTCGTAAATTAGGTGGCTAAGCTCTGGATGAAAATCATTGCTGCTGCAGATGGTTTTCAAGCTGAGCTTGTAACGCAGAGGCGGTTTGTGATAGTATATTGCATACCGAGCAAAAAATTTAAACGTTTATCCGGAAAAGAAAACTACCCTGGTGTGCAATAGAGAAAACTCATGAAATTTAATTTTTCTCTCGAATCTTCAGTATCATATCACATCATAATCAAAAGGTATTTTTGTTATTCAGTTATTATTCAAACTCACGAAATATTTTTTCCACACCCGTACTCTAATACATCTGTATCGTGATGAAAAATCTGTATCATTATGATACAGAAATTTCAATACGATACAGATTTCCAAAATCCAATTCAGTGGCGGAAAACTGCATTGAAAATTCGGTTCAGAATAAAATATACAATATCGAACTCTACTGAGACTAGCAATAATGAAATGAATGTTAATATTCCTTTCACTTCCAGAGCAGTGAGACCCACAATACATAGTATCAAACATAAGGCATACGAAACTCGCCTTCGGCTCATTTCGTATCTCGGTTAATGCTCGTGTATTAATATCCATCATTACATGAACGCATCACCACTACCACTGATTAAAACGAAATTTTATATTATATCATACTTGCGTACGCCTATGGAGAATCTTACAGAGAGGTCTCGATGATGTGTATCGAATTCTCTACGCCAACCGAGATTTCTTGGAAAATGACGTTCTCTCTTCGACCCCTCATATTATTTTGCGTTTACGAGTGACAGGGCCGGCGCTGGGAGATTTCTTAAAAATATTCCCTATGACCTAAGAGATGTAAATTTCAGCAAGGTTTTTATACTAAATTATTCAGAATCAATGGAAAAACTATTATACCGGGTGTTACTTGGTCAAACTTAAAGAGGTGATTCTTTGAGTAAGGTGAATATTTCACATCAACATAGGTCCGGTAATGTTCGTTTTCAAGATACAGGGTGTCAACATTTTCAAAAGAAATATTTATTTCCTGAATGTCCCAATAATAATCCTTCAGTCAATTTTGTGAATATTTGGCAGTGTTATTGGAGGTAGTGAGTAATTTAGCCCTAACTAGATTGAAGAGAAAAATCAGTGGCGCTCATTTTTTTGGAAATATTATTTTGTAGGGTGACTTCCGAGACGTAACTGACCATGATGATTTCAATCTATATAGGGCTGAATCAAGAATCAACCCTTCACTATCCCAAATAACACTGCAATTTGTCAGCATAATCGACTAAAGGATTATTGAGATATTTAGGAAATAACTATTTCTTTCACAAATGTCGATATTTCGAATCTAGAAGAATTAATTTTGTAAAAGTTGAATTATTCGGCTATATTCGGAGACTGCGTGGGTGTAACGAAATGTGGGTAGAACGAGATGCTCCAGAAAAATGTACTGAGAGAAAATGCTTACCCTAATGAATCTGTTGATGACACCATCCAAAAGTTTGAATGAGATTTTCATAGAGCAAACACAAATATTCAACAAATTCCTCAGATGAAGTTGATCATTCCTCATATCCAAGGTTTATCGGAAAAAATCAAACATCTAGGTAATAAATTCAATGTGAGAAAAATATTCAAAAGAGAGAACACGATCCGCAACCTTTCAATATGGAACAAACATCTAAAAAATTGTGTTTATAGTATCCCCTGTGTACGTGTCAGTGTTCATACTTTGAAACATGGCTATCAAGAATAAGGGCAGCTGAAAATAAAAACAAATTGAGAAGACAAGCAGGGACGCCGGAACCATGGGGGCAATGGGGGCTCGAGCCCCCATAGAGAATTGGCTATGGGGGCGGAGCCCCCATAGTGAAGTTCTGGTTTGCGAAACTGTTACCATGCTCTCAGAGCAAACATTTTTTGTTTAGAACAAATCATGTATCGGTCTCATTGGTGTCGGGTTATAAAGATTTTTATTATCACGCTGGCAACAGTGTCAGTGACACAACCGCCGCAGTTACTCAAATCCGTAGTCACTATTAACAAAGGTGTACGTATACCGTCTATATTGTAATAAAAAATAAAAAGATGTGATAGCTGATATATCAAATCAAAAACGTATTCACGGTCCACGATGACACAGACTCGCCATTTGGCATTTGAGGTTAGAAACTGGCCGTGATTACCAGTTTTTTTTGTTCTTTCTTTACCTCACCAAAGAGTTTGGAAAATATTTTCATTATTTTAAACATATATATACATATATATATATATATATATATATATATATATATATATATATATATATATATATATATATATATATATATATATATATATATATATATATATATATATATATATATATATATATATATATATATATATATATATATATATATATATGTATATTATTTTTATATGTTTATTTTTGAAGACCGAGCCCCCATAGTAATTTTGAAGTTCCGGCGCCTATGAAGACAAGAGATAGATAAGTCTAAATTAGCTGAATACATATTATTATCAACAAATGGTACACACATGGTCGAGTGGGATAAAATCAATTTACTCCTAACAGAACAGAATTATTGAACAAAATGAAAACTCAAAGAGGCTACATGCATTTTGTAAATGTAAATGAACAGATTGCTACCTGTTTATTGAGTATGGATCAATGTTGGATGCCTCGTCTGAAAAGGGAAGTTGAACTCTGGGGAGATTCAATTCGAAGAAGGTTGTTAAAATCATAAGTAGGTGTATCTAGTTGTATAGCTATGAATGAATGAGTCATGTGAGTGTCAAATTCTGACACTACGTACCAAAATTGCTAGTCCACTAAAATTTTTCCAAAATAGGCTTGAAAAATGAGGAAGACTAGCTTCCGAAACGTCGCCAATGGGAAGTATTTATTCCAATAAATCCATTTATCAAATCTCCAAATTCATAAAAATATGATACGAACAGTCACTGAAATTCACATTTTTGCAATTTACAGTTACGTATCATGCCAAATAAACCAATTTGCACAAAGAATAGATGTTACAAGGACTTAAAATTTTTTCCTTTTCATTTCTTGGAAGGAGAAAACCCAAAAAATGGATTCCAGAATATCCTGGTTGGACCCAGAAAATCGCCTGCAGGTTGTCTACACTGATACTGTACTCCGGTGAATTTAAACATTCGAAGCTACATAAATTTTCCTATCAAGCTGAGAATCAGTGAGGTTGTTAAAAATATGATGAAAAATAAAATTTGAAAGTTCCCCATCTTTCCCCTGAATGGAAAAAATTTTATTCAAGGTCAAAGGTAAAAAAAAATGAGTTTTTCACGATTACAGCGAAACGGCGAGTTTTATCATAAAAATATCTCAGACAAAAATTGTATATCATAAAATAATCTACAAAAAATGTATCAATCCTTTTTTTCCTACGAGCCACTGTTTTCGAGATATACCGATTCAAAAAGTTGTACAAGTTGCAATCGTCATAATATGCAAACGTTTCCACGCCACCTATGAGGTAGTGTACTTGGCGCGTTTTTTTTAACCTGGTTTTCCCCGTAGGCCTACTCCACCGGTCAGTTATGATCCTGTTTGATTTGAAACAATTGCAAAATTCTTCTTTTTGATTCATTTGGTTTTTTTTCGTGCCAGGCTTGATTCAAAATATCATGATGATTATCCACTAAGCATATGAATGTTAATGCTCCCGATTTCTCAGTGATAATAAGTTGTTTTACCATACTTTAGTTTTAGTCGTAGCTTAATCGCTCTGTAATCTAATGTCGTAGTTTTGCAAACATTTGATAATTCATTCAAAGTGAACTGACACTCATCGCTATTTTCAATGTAAGTGAATATTTCCTCCATTGCCAGATTCGTAGCTTCGTCTTTGGGACGACCAACTTTAGCTCCAGTGGAAGGTTTTCCGAAAGAAATATAGCAAACACGATGATACTTAGCTTCAGCAGCAACTAAATCATATTCAAATTCGACAAGAACAGCTTCTGCTATAGCATCGTCACGTATCCGAACTACTTCCAGAATTGAATCTTTAAACTGAAGTGTAGTGTTACTTGGCTAATTCGACGGCAAAAATCTGAGGATTTTCTTCTTTCATACTCTTCATTCAATTTCTATCCACAAAATGAGGATAATTCTTTAAAACAAAAAGCTGATTCACTGACACGTGATCTAGTACGAGGAGGACTTACTGTGGATGTACTGGCTTCTTGTTCTTCGCGTCGTCTTTTATTAGCTGCAGCAATAGAAGACTTTCGAGTATAATTTTTACGACAATTTTCATGTATTATCACTGATTTCTGATTTTTGAGAAATTCCGAAAATTCATCTGCTCTTTCGATACTTGCATTAATTAATGACTCCATACCACGTTCAACATTAACAATTTTACTTTCACTCAAAAGTTTAGCACAAATAAAACAATATTCAGACATTTTTGTTATAAAAGTCAAAACAGCACCATATAGGTTAGTATTTCACTACAGAATGTCGCTCAAGACTAACGGTATTTCATTTATTATAGTAGGTATAAGACCCTAGCCACGCACACAATAGAACAAGAGACAGATGTTATCTCGAAGTTACACTGGCGTATGAAGTAAGGGACTGGGTTTCATTTGACCTGAAAGTTATAACTTATGTATATTTTATTTCAAGTATAAATTACAATCACCGATAGAAAAATATTTAACATATATAACAACTCTAGATAAAAGATGTATATACGTGGCGCACTCATGCATATTATGACGATAACAACTTGAACAACTTTTTAAATACGTTATTTCTCAAAAACGGTGGCTCGTAGAAAGAAAAGTATCGACACATTTTTTGTAGATTATTTTATGATCGACAATTTTTGTCTGAGATATTTTATGATAAAACTTACCGTTTCGCTGAAAATTGCGAAAAACTCATTTTTTTCTTTTGGCCTTGAATAAAAATTTTTCCATACAGGAAAAAGATGGGAAACTTTCAAATTTCATTTTTAATCATATTTCTAACAATCTTACTGATTTTCAGCTTGATGGGAATATATGTACCTTAATTCCCTCTCATTTTTAGATCTAGATTGACCGGACTACTTACTGTACGTACGATGCGATATATAAATAAACTAACTGTATTACTCTCGAAGTTTAGTTCGATGAATATTTTTTGTCTTTCTTCTCCGAATCTAAAAATAGAAATTATAACTTCTATGGAAGAATTAAAATAAAAAAAAATAGAAACACTTTTTTGGTAGATACGTGTGTATCATTCAAAGATTGATTCAGTCACAAAAGAGAAGAAAGAGCCCATCTAAAATAGCTATTCCCCTGCCTATATGGCGACGACGGGCTCTGGGTTACTGCTCAGTTTGTATACCAAGCATAAGAAAATTGAATCAAATAGATAGCAAACATATAGGAATATACACACAAAGCAAAATAGAGAGCTATTTGTGGAAAAAAATCTCACTCAGTGCTCTTCTGAATTGTTATTAATCCTCCCATCCTTAGCAATATCTACACGGATGACCCGACGAGTACAGAACCCCCACTCCTTTGTTGTGAGCTTGGAGACCTGTAGAACCTCCCTTGCTAAAGGATCTTTTTTCAATAGAACAGCTTAGCTTTGGAACTCCTTGCCGGAAGAGGTTTATTTCCTGAGGCTTACAAACTTAAAAAATTCAAAGTATGCTTGAAGGCTGGCTTTAAATCAAATATTCTAAAAATAAACAATTTGTTCAGGCCAGACTCAATTCACCTACACTGTTGGTTGACGGACTAACACCTATTAGAAAACAACTACTCCCCTGGCTAATACCACGAAGGACATTGGATTACATCCAACCGGTGTCAGTGCGGGATTCTTCACAGAAGAAATTCCACATATACCCAAGCATACCCATGAATATTTTCGTTATTCGTATTTTCCTTGTACTAGGAATTGGGGCCATGCGGATATGCTCTTGGTTAGTACCTAGTCTACGGGCAGATGGCGCAGCAACGGCTATTTTGCTAGTTGTTTGTATCAGCCTAGGACTAGGAAAGATACTCTACTCGAATATGATTTTTAATTATGGGAACTCATCGACTTATGTTGATGATGGCACTGCCTTGCACTGACGAAAGGCCAAATAGCCCGAAACCGGTCTGCAGATGTGCCCCGTCCCAATAATTGAAAATCAATTCTGGTAATTGTATCGCCAAGAGCATATGTGGAATTTCTTCTGTGAAGAATCCCGCACTGTCACCTGTTGGATGTAATCCAATGCCCTTCGTGGTATTAGTCAGGGGAGTAGTTGTTTTCTAATAGGTGTTAGTCCGTCAACCTACAGTGTAGGTGAGTTGAGGCTGGCCTGAACAAATTGTTCATTTTTAGAAAATTTGATTTAGAGCCAGTCTTCAAGCATACCCATGAATATTTTCGTTAATGGAATGAAACATTATTTTGACGATAATGAAAACAAACTTCACCTCGAATGAATGACCTTTCTAAACTTACTTGGGTAGAAAGTTATATTTGTGTGATTCACTGATTGCTTTCCAGAATTCCCCAGTTATCCCAAATAGCACACGACGTCCTGAAGACGAACCATTTATGTCCCAGTTACGTCGATACGTCCCGGGACGGATAGGAGACATTCGAAGAACGTACATTACCGGATGTACCATGTATGTACTGGTTAGACGTCCCATGTAGGTATACATACTTGGTCCCGTTCCAATCGGAATGTAATAAAAACGTACATGCTTGGAAGTACTATGTACGTACTTTATTAAGTGTCCCTGATACGTTTACATTAACTCCCCTTCAGGTACGTACTTTTCGGAATGAATTAGGGACATACCAATGACGTGTTTTTTTGTGAATCCCATGTACGTACTGCTCAGACGTATCATTTACGTACATGTTTGGAAGAACTATGTTCGTACTATTTGGACCTTCCAGGTGCGTACATATTGAGTCCCTTTCAGATACGTATATTTCGAAACGTTTGCGGGACATAATAGTAATGACGTACAATTTTGGAAATCGTATGTACATACTATCTGGACGTCTCGTTGGCGTACTTTTTTGTACATACTGTTTGGACCTCCCAAGTACGTACGTATTGGGTCCCTTTCGGTTCAAGGGGTATTGGGATTTTGAGAGTGATCACTTAGTGTATTCATACATATATCAATATTGGTAATGGAATATTCATAATGGATTATTCCTAAAAAAATTTGGAAAAATTGAAACATCGACATGTGGTGAATTTAAATACCAGAAAATTACATACAGAATTTTTTGCACAGCAAATTTGATATTCCAAAACCGCCATCACATGAGACAGTGATCCTTTAGTGTTTTTCGAATATATTTTCATTGTTACTGAACTTTCTGAAATTTTAATATTATCTCGAAAGAAACTAACTTGAAGTCATCACATCTATAGCACCCAACTCCTTCTTAAAAACAAGTCTCTTCGTGCCGTAGAGCGTAACAGTGGTCGACAATAATATCTCCATAGAAAAGGTCGAGAGTTCAAGCCCCGCAGCAGCCAGATCTTTTTCCAGGTAAGTATTCGGTTAGATGGTTAGTACACGTGAATGAGTAAAATTTCCAACTTGACTATTTGGTAAAAAAGAAATGAATAATCCCGAATATGAAAACTTAGATTCATTAAGTGATATCATATGATATATCATTACGTTGTTTTCGAATATTGAGCTAATATCGCCGAATGTTTACATTTTTTTGTGGCCACTATTGATATCTACAATATAAGGTTGATATTCCCATAATATTGAACCAATATTGGTCAAATATGTTTGTTCTACTTGGGATAGCGCATACAGAATGGAAAATGTACGTCTTCGGAATGTCCCAAACAGTTCCCCTTTCTGTACATTTCAGGTCCTGTGTGGACTGGAAAAGTACGTACCTGGGATTACCGACTATGCGGAAACGGTAAGTCGCAGGGAGGTCTTATGTACGTCTTCGGAGACAAAAGTACGTCCTAAATACGTACAATGCATCCTCACCGTACATATGCAGTATGTCCACTAGACGTACTTGTGCTATTTGGGATGTTGTTGCGTGCCTAGTAAGAAGGATGCAAAAACAATAATTTAAAATCATGGAATAAAACAAATAAATAATGTTCTTTCACCTGAGTGTTTTCAGTGGCCTATAACCTACAAAATTGACGTCAGGCGTGCATGAAATGTGACGTTACGTTACCAGATTCATGAATTGCGCCTCTGTTGGCAATCTCTCGAAGGGATTTCTTCAGCCGAGATTTAAAAAAATCAAGGATGCAAAAGATCAAGAATTTGGGCTTACGATTTTCCAGGTATAAGTCAACGCACCAGAATTTTTATGCATCTTGCTGTATATGCTATCAGATACAGGGTGTACCATGAATATGGTTTGAGCTATGTTGATGGTGTTTTTGCTGTATGGAATCATAGTCAAAATGAACTTGTCACACTTTTGGACACATCACAAACAGATAATAACAATGAACTTCCATTTCTTGATGTTATGATAAAGAAATCAACACATCATGTAGTCACAAGTGTATATCGAAAGAAAAGACATACCAACAGATATCTTCACCAAACCACCACAAAAGTGTCAAAAAAGTCAAGTGAAATGTCTTTATGATAAAACAAGAATTGTACGCAACTCATTAGAAAAAATCGATGAAGATCAAATTCATAAAATCGGTATTGAAAGGAAATGGATACCTTGAAAAATTCATAGAAAAAACTTTGACAGAGATGAAAAATTCAAACACACCCCACAATGAAGATATAGATATGCAACCCACACAAAATACACATCCTGTATCAAACATTATACTCAAGATGAATAAAAACCCCGGTGCGTTGACCGATATGCTTTTGTTTAGCCAATTCCTCTCGACCTGAGAAATCGAAGAGTAAACTTACATTTTTTGACGGTAGGTGGTGATGCGAATGCGATTTTCTAAGGGTACATTTTCATTGATGCGGCAGCTCACGAGTGATTTCGATACCGGCGGTCTCGTTGGATAATCTCTTGCGGGATCTTTCGTTCACCGATAGAATTATCAGTATACAAAATACGTAAGTGTTTATCGTTGCTGTTCTTGTATTTGTTTGATTTTGAAGTGATAGTTAGATTTATTATGAACCGATTTACAAAGCTCAAAATAAAACGCTCGTGTAACGTGTAGGTATTACTTATCCCTCATATCATCGGCTCGTAATCGCATTAAAATTGCATTTTTTTTAACACTATGAAGAAAAAAGTACTCACCTGTCTTCGGTTCCTCAGAAAGTAGAAAGATAAGATATCAATACTTTCCAATTTCACTCACAACTATTGTTTCGGAAGATTTAAAATCACATCACAATCACTGAGTTTTTGATTTATTTTTCTTCAAATTGAAAGCAAAAGGAATATCTAATAATCAGTCAAAATGTGATGACTACATAATTTCTAGCATTTAGCGGGAAAGCAAGAAATTGCGAGCAAAACATGAGATAAACATAACCTATAAACCTATAAATAATCGAATGGCCGTCTAGCAGACGGATATGATGGCATCACAGATTGAATTAAAATAAAGTAAGGTGCGCCTCTGCTGGCAAACTCTCGAAGGCATCTCTACAGTTTAAATTGATCAAAATCAAGATAGCGAAGTCGAGAAAATTTGCTTACAATCTATTAGGTATAAGTCAACACACCAGTGTTTTTATTCATCTTGATTATACTCATGTCCGATAAATCGGATCGGCAACAAGTGTAATGTTAGAACACATACTAAACCTAAACACTACAAAAATACAAAAATTTGTATTTATCAAAATTCCTTGTTCGTGCAGTCAAAAATATCGGTGAAATGTCACGACCTTTGGAAGTGCGAATTAGTGAGCACAAGATGTACATCAGGAAAAGACAGATTGGTGGTTCTAAATTAACAGAGCACCTTCTTACTTCCGATGGAGGTCACAGAGTAGAACAGAATGACACTAAAATGAGAGTAATGGCAGCATACACAAAATTGCTGACCGATTGGACTTGTTCTATCCAAAAGGAATTGTTTTCTGATTAGAATAATGATGTTTATTTCCCAAGAAACTTACAAGTTTATAAAAGGGAAAATTAGAAAACAAATGAATAATGAATCAAATAAGTAGAAAAAAAAAGTAAGATAATGAAATCAGACTTTTCACAGAATTAAAAAAAATATAATAATGAAAATAAAATAGTCCTTCACCTATCGCAATAAATGTTTTTCCAACTTAACTTTGAAATTGAATTTTCCAAATTGTTTTATTGCATCAGGTAATCCATTATATAACACTATTCCGTTAATATATTGATTGTTGTCCTATGGTTGATCTGAATTTCATTGTCGATAAATTATTTGATATCTGGTTGAATGGTCATGTTGGTCACTATTAATTTTGAAAATCAGATTAGAATGTTTCAATTCATTTTTAACCAAATGAATGAACGTGCAGAGTTTTAGCGTATTTTCCGAAGATATAACTAACAGTTGATTGGGTTTGTATAAATTTTTTGTCTGTTCTCTATAATCAAATTTATACATACATTTAATTAATTTATTTTGTAAAGCTTTCAGAGGTCTTAATAAGGTTTTTGTTGCTGATCCCCAAACCGGAATTAGGTATTGAAATCTAGAATATACCAGAGAAAAATAAATTAATTTCGAATATTTTAAAGGCAGAAAATTTCGCAATTTAAAAAATACTCCTATAATTGAAGAGACCTGTTTTCTCAGAATTTCCAGACGTTTACTCTATGTCAAATGTTCATCTATGTATATGCCCAAAAATCTCACAATAGAAGAATATTTGATGATTTTACTATCTATTTTGATGGGATAGTCAGATTGTGATAAAGTCGATTTTTTAGAGATAAACATAATGAACACTTCTCGAAATTCAACGATAGTTTGTGACTTATCAACCAAGATGATATTTTTTGGAGATCTTTTAACATATCAACTTCAATTTCATGTTTAGTATTTGCCCCATATATTACTGATGTATCGTCTGCGAACATTTTGATTTTTCCTTTCAAATCTAAATTGAAGAGAGAATTTACATACACGAGAAAAAAAACCGGTCCAAGAATGGATCCTTGAGGAACACCACATAAGACAGTTTTGAGTGAACTGGTTCTTTTCTCCATGTGGACAAATTGCTTTATATCTAACAAATAATTTCGAAACCAGGCATGAACTATTCCCCTTACCCCTATTTGATATAATATACTCAATAAAATTTTGTGATCGACCGTATCGAAGGCTTTTCGAAGATCCAGTGATAGGAGACCACATTGTTTATTGGAATCGAGGTCAAGCTGAAATTGTGTTATAACGTCTATTACTGCCGACTCAGCAACTTTTTGGAGTAAATAGAACTAGACAATTCACACTTGTACTGATTGCATAATTGTTAGTTTTTCAGGTTCCGGTAGGTTGAGACACTAAAAAAGCTACAAAAAAATTATTTATCCACCACAAAATAATGATTTTCGAATAGTACGTTAGCTGCTTGCCTATTCAAAATAAAAAAAATCTCTTGAATAAAAGTTGTAAAAAAATCAGAATGTTTCAAAAATAATTACAAGTATGCAGGGTAACCAAAGTTCAAGTTCATTTATTTTGAATTTAAAAAAACAAACGAAACTTATCTAAATTATACACACTTCCGATAACGTAATAGATGCCTGATACAAAAACTAATACTCAAAAAATAAAAAACTAGATAATATGAAATAAATAGCTGTTAATGTCACTATAAACGAATTGATGAATAAAAAATTATTTTTATATTATATATAAAAAATTAATATTAATGTCACTCAATCGAACTATATACAAAACAATCATCATCACAAAGTTCAACTATTTAATTTCAAACAAAATCATTTTCAAAACTAGTACTCTTAAAATAATAAAAATCACTATAAAATTCAGTTGTTCACAGCATTAGTTCCCAACGTTTTCATCAACTCATAGCAATCCTGTAACCTCCTCTTGTCCCCGATTTTTTCGAGGGTCTTGGCAGCCTCCACGAGCATACCAGCCCTTTCTCCCGGCGAGGATAGCAGTGGTCCAGGTAAGTGTTTGCAGGCCATGTAAAGGGCAGCGGCATGTTGCCTCTCACCGCCAAGTTCTTGCTGGTTTTTATCACCTACAAAAAATTACATTTACAACAAATATTTTTTACTCAGATTATTTCGGTCTGAAGATGGGCACATTTTGGTAGTAATGGTTTTTATTTTTGGCGCCCAACGTGGGGTAAGAGCGAATAAGGGAAAAAATAATTCTGTTCAATAATTGAACCTTATGGAAGACAGAACAGTTTGGTCAGGAAAAACGTGGAAGAGTCAGGGAATTAATTTCATTGAATGTGCTGGGTATCCTTCAGGTAAACATATGCCACCTTCAATGTTATTTCCTAATCACAACTCTCTTTTCATTTCGAACATAATTTTTTACAAAAATTGACTGTAATCATAGCATATAGCGTACACAATTCAAGAACTCTTGGACATCATCGATTTCACCAATTACACAATATCTCCTGTGCGAAAAACAGTTTTCTTCGGAATATATGGCATCACATGCCCTAAGACGACTCATATGACGCAGCGCAAAAGAATACAATATTTTTTGTATTTTTCCAGAAATTTTAAGAGAAATGAGAGCTTTATATAAGTCTTCAGTGGTAGCGAGAATTCCGAAAAGTTCTTTATAGATTATTGGTTTGACTCACTCGATTCGAGTATAGAAATTCGCCGGGTTATCCTCGGAATGAACGATAACTTTATCGCGCATTTTTTTTTAAACATGGTCGTCATTTACTATTGAATAAAAAACAGCTCATAACTTGCAGAAAACCATTTCCATGAAATAAATTTATAAGCTATGTTTCAAAGTATTCAAAATATCAAAAAAGCATCACTTCTTGTCAGATAGACGTCAAAGTCAATTGACACCATCATAAGAAACCCACAGTCAACGATCCAGTATCTTCACTCCCAACTGCAACAAAATAACCGTCGGGAAGGAGGCTTTTACTTTTCTAAATTTATTTCTGTGATTGGAACCAAGATGAATAAAAACCCTGGTGTGTTGACTTATACCCAATAGATTGTAAGCAAATTTTCTCGACTTTTCGCTATCTTGGTTTTGATAAATTTTAACTGAAGAGATGCCTTCGAGAGTAGTTTGCCAGCAAAGGCGCACCTTACGTGATTTCAATTTAATCTGTGATGCCATCATATCCGATATCCGTCTGCTCGACGGCCATTCGATTATTTATAGAATTATAGGTTATGTTTATTTCATGGTCTCATGTTTTGCAAACAATTTCTTGCTTTCCCGCGAAATGTTAGAAATTATGTAGTCATCACATTTTGACTGATTATCAGGTATTCATTTTGCTTTCAATTTGATGAAAAATAAATCAAAAACTCAGTGATTGTGATGTGATTTCAAATCTTCCGAAACAATAGTTGTGAGTGAAACTGGAAAGTATTGATATCTTATCTTTCTACTTTCTGAGGAACCGAATATATAGGTAAGTACTTTTTTCTTCATAGTCTTAAGAAAAATGCAATTTTAATGTGATTACGAGCCGATGATATGAGGGATGAGTAATACCTACACGTTACAGGAGCGTTTTATTTTGAGCTTTGTAAATCGGTTCATAATAAATCTAACTATCACTATAAAATCAAACAAATACAAGAACAGCAACGATAAACACTTAAGAAGAATATAAAGAAGAAAAACGTGAAAAGAAACAAGAACTAGGTACAAGATTTAGAATATTAAAGAAACTTTCAAATGCATTATTTATTTATTTTATTTTATTTTCATTTTATTCCATTACATTTCAAATCATACAATAAATAATACAATATATTTAGTAGTACTTCATTGGTAAAGCATGAACAATCAAACAGTATTTTTGTACTGGTATGAGATTGCTCATAAATCATCAAAACCTTTTTTTTTCAATGTAATAAATAAATGGAAGAAAAAAATATACAAATCAACGCAAAAAAAATATTTTATGAGGAAAAGGATAATTGAAAGAATTATCAAATAGATAAACATTGATTCAATTTGAAATTCTTTTGTGGAGAATGAATTTTTTCAATCGAAATTTGAATTGATTTATATTACTAATATTTTTTAAATCCTCGGGTAATTTATTGTACTTAGATAATGATTCATAAACAAATCTTTTTTGTCCAACTACAGAGCTAGCAGTATCAAGATGAAACAAGTTATGTTGCCTAGTATGATAGTTATGAATTTCTGAATTCCTGGTTAATATAAAATTTGAATTTATTAATTTATTAACAATGGAATGAGAAATTTTCAAACTATCCATCAAGAAATGTTCCTCCAAAGAAAATGTGCCCGTTATTGAATATAGTTCATTTGTTGGAGTATCATATGGGAGACGATGTAGTACTTTCAAAGATTTTCTATATAAAGCAGATATTTTATTTTATATTTATTCAAATTCAAATCGAACTGTCGAACATTTCAAAAAAATTAATAGCTTTTTATTAGACGAACTTGATCTTACGTATTTTGTATACTGACAATTCTATTGGTGAACGAAAGATCCCGCAAGAGTTTATCCAACGAGACCGCCGGTATCGAAATCACTCGTGAGCTGCCGCATCAATGAAAATGTACCCTTAGAAAATCGCAATCGCATCACCACCTCAACACCACCTACCGTCAAAAAATGTAAGTTTACTCTTCGATTCCTCAGGTCGAGAGGAATTGGCTAAACAAAAGCATATCGGTCAACGCACCAGGGTTTTTATTCATCTTGATTGGAACGTTTGCAATGAATTTCAAATTTTCGCCTGTTATTCTTTGGTATTCGGTTGGCAGCACTCTTGATGTGTAAAGTTTGCTTGAATGTAGTTCACAATGTTTCTTGCTGGGTGGTATTGGTTCGGACTTCCATTGTCTAGTCTATATTATTGACTCTATTGACCGACAACATTTCGAGGAATGGTCGGTTAAATAAAGATCCCCTTCCCAACGGTGAGAGAAGGTGCCCCCCTCAGTCATCCCCAAAGACGATTGCTGATACCAGCGATCGAAACATCGTGAGTACACTCAACCTGAAACTTGGTTTCGACGTTTATTCATATTATATCATACACTTCTTCATTTAAAAATAATTTGACACCGCCATTTCATAGTCGATATCTCAATTTTTGGCGCAATATTTCCCTTAAACTTTGAAATTTATTTTTTCTCGACCAAATAATCTATTTTAACCTTTTTTGTTTGGATTTTATTCTTAGGGCAGGTTTCAACGACGACTTTATTCTGGATTATTTTGATAACTGGAATATTTGTACGCATTTATGCATTCAGAAATTCCAGTTAGCAAGATAATCCAGATTAAAGTCAATAGAGATTCAACTAAGCTTAGCTTAATCGTTATGGAACAAGGAATGATTGGCAAATACATAGCAACAAAGACTGGCTGGGATTAATCACGACTAAAGTAGAGCGGTGCAACTGGCCATTAATAGAGTTAATAATATAGGCAATGGAAGTCTGAACCAATACCACTCACTCTCGATGTCACTGCAATTTATTTCAAATCTGTTATTTATAACCTGTGGTAGAAGTCCATTGTATCTCAAAGTGGAGTGTAAGATTCACGATGCAGAAAAACTCTAAGTCGTCTCCATAATTTAATATTTAAAGGACGTCAGGACGGTGATTCAGTACTTGTTTCGAACCTACATAGGTTCATCATCAGCTGAATTAACATTTAATTATGGAGATGAAAAAATTCAATTGGGATAAAAGTCACATGGTGAAATTGGGTACCTTGGGTCAACAACTTTTTCAACGGTTTTTTCATTCATATTCATAGAAAAGGATCATGAAAAAATGGGATTTGATTCTAACTCAATGAAAAAGGATGATACATACGAATCATTTTCATATTTAACCCTTGCACTCTGTCAACCAAGGGCGCACCAAAGGGGGGGGAAGGTTCAGGGGTTAAAAACCCCCTGAAATAGATCCGAAATTAAATAGTTCACAATTACCTACTACCAAATGAGCAAAACACAAGCTTTCAATCAATATTAACATTGCTAATTGCTATAAATAATATTCGCCCATGCGGCATGGTTCGTTTTCGTTATTTTGTCCGTTACACTGCACTCTAAAAATTACACATCGTTATAATAAATTATAATAATAAGATTTTTTTGGTTAGTTTGAATAAAAATCAGTTTCAGATTTATATATATATATATATGTATATATATATATATATATATATATATATATATATATATATATATATATATATATATATCTTAATATATATAAATCTCGTGTCACAATGTTTGACCTCAATGGACTCCTAAACCACTTAACCGATTATAATAAAATTCGCACACCATGTGCAGTTCGATCCAACTTGAGAGATAGGATAGTTTATATCTCAAATTATAGTCGCAATTTTAATTTATTGCTAATTATTTGTCTGTTATTATTTGACAGTCACAATTATCTGTTAACTCCAAATGATTCTAACAGATGTCGATACCTTTCGACTGGGTTGAGTAAGTAATCAATAGATGGCGCTGCTGAGCCCATCAGTTGGCAGAACAAATTCAATCAAGAAATCCAGCTCAAAGAATCAGGACAGCAGAAGGTCATGCACAACCACAAATGGTTTAGATTTGGAAAATCCATGTTTTTCTCATGGGCAACTATATGTTGCGTGTTCACATGTTGAGAAACCGTCGAATCTATTTGTGTTAGCTAAAGACAGGTTAACCAAAAACATTGTGCACCGATTGGTGTTAAATTGGATTGAAATTGATAGTATTTATAATTCAAAAAAAATAGATATTAATGTTTAAAAGTTTAAGACTGTCTGCCTTGCCTACCTCATTCATGAGTTTAAGCGTCACATGTTATTTACTGTATTATACTGTAATATACTTATATTTGTTATAAAATTAAATGGAAATAATAAATCTGATAAATTTTTATTTTGTACCTATTGATTTCTGCTTAATATCAAGTGTAAGAACATTTTAATTAATTGTGTTCAACGTACTTCCCCTCAAATCTCAATCCAGTGAATTTGTATACCAACATCAACATTTTCGTCTTTGTTCGTAAATAATTTCATTGTACTAAAGGGTTATAGTAGTAGAAAGTCAAATAAGGAGATCACCATATTTTTCTACAAATACCATCTGTGTGAAAAAACATAGTGGACTCCGTGACTGATGTTCTCTTATTGTTCCTCTTAGATTGTTTACTATAATGTAATATAACAAAAACTTTAGCCACAGCAACGCGTGGCCGGGTCAGCTAGTATATATATATATATATATATATATATATATATATATATATATATATATATATGTTGAGATGTACTTTCGAACTTCGAAACTTAAAATTGAAAATTAACCCCCGCCGCCCCCCGAAAAAAATTCTGGGTGCGCCCCTGCTTTCATTAGTTCATTGAAAAGTTTATCCTTACCCTTCCCACAAATAATCGATGTTTTATTATGTCTCTGCCTCAAACTTCTATCAAGCAGTTGCTGGGTTCTTCCAGGAGCTGCTCCAGCCATCAGTCTACTGGTAGCTTCATACAGAAAAACTCTTGATAGAGCGCTCTGAAAAAAAAACATTATTTAATATTTCCACAATTGAATATGAATTATCAAGTGACTTAATTTTTTTTTGTATTTTGTTAATATTTTGCCATATGTAAATTGTATATATATATAAAACAATTTGCATGTTAATATACTCAACCTTTTTTTTTACTTACTGGAATATGTTCGGCAAGTGACCTTAGAGAAGTTAAGTCTGCTTGGAACGATGTTAGCACACAATTCGAAACGGGAGTTTTCAAACCGTCTTCCACAGAGTCTTCCCATAACGAAGTTCTCGTTTCTAAGAGCCAATCACAAACCAACAATTGTGCTAGCTGAAAAAAATTCGTAAGGTAAGACGAGAAAGTAAGTCATAACAAAATATGGTTAAACAGTTCGACTAGGGATGATTCAAAGAACTCTGAAATTAGCCCAAAGTGAGTCTTCTTTGCTGAGATACGTTGGATATTTCTAAACATGCTGATAAAGCTCAATGAACGTCTCAGATTTCAGATTAGTTTTCATTGCTCTACAGATTTCAACTTTCGAAACTCCTCAGTCTGCAGCTGCTGTATGTTCCATCATTTGGGATGCACTGAAGGAGCACTGCACTTCATAATGCCATGCAATGCAACCACAATGCACCCCAACTAACAGAAAAATATGAATAAGAGGAACCACTTACAGTTGGTTTCGAAACTATCTATATAATAGAAAACAGTTTGTTGGAGACAAAAATAGTTCACTAGAAACAGTTGTATGCGGTGTTCCTCAGGGATCTGTTCTAGGTCCATTGCTTTTCCTCATATATATAAATTCCCTGTCTGAAGTTGAATGGTAAAATCAAAATGTTTGCTGATGATACTACAATAGTATACACCGGGAACAATTTTCTAGAAATCAAAACTTTTATGCTCAATGACCTCCATGAAATATCATCATGGCTGATGAATCATAAGCTAACATTGAATATTGAAAAATCCTCGTATATGTTTATCTCAAGAAAATCCACCTCCATCCATTCGAAAGATCCTATCAGATCCATAATGAAAATATAATGTATACTCCTGTAGTGAAATTTTTAGGAATTTTAATTGATGAACATTCAGTTTGGAACAAACATATTGAGTTATTAAGAAAACAAATTTCTCCAATTATTGGTATAATTTTTAAAATTCGAAATATGTTACTCTTATTATGTCTGAAATCAATTTATTATTCTTTAGTATATTCCAAAATTCAATACTTGATTTCGATTTGGGGGGCAGCTCCAAAAACCGTAATGAAACCATTGAAAACATTACAGAATTAAATTATAAAGTGTATTTACAAACTTGATCGAAAAGAACCTACAGCTAATTTATACAAACAAAGAAAACTTTTAGACATTCCTTCATTATACACGTTTAAAACTTGCACATTTATTCACCTGGTCAAAAATAAATTCAAGCATTCAAATTCGATGTTCAAAATGAATAGTGATCAACACAATCACTCAACAAGGTTTTCAGAAAATTTGGCATTGATGAAAATTAAAACAAATATAGGACAGCAATCTGTTTACCACAACGAAATAAAACTATAAAATGGTCTACCGAATTCATTGAAGAAATATGGAAAATTTCGTTTCAAAAATGATTTAAAAAAACATTTGATATCATAATTTTTTTTTTATTGCCATATAAAGATCTGATTCAATTACTCATTTTGTTGTATTCTATTCTACTTTTATTGTATGGCATCAGTTTAATTTTCCCTACAATAAGCATGTATATGTTTCTTGGGAAATAAATCGTTATTATTATATTGAAAAACTTGTAAAAACACCAAAAACTTTTTTTATTATATTAAAAAAACTTGTGAAACACCAAAACCCATCTTTTATTATATTGAAAAACTTGTAAAACGCTAAAAACTTTTTTATTATATTGAAAAACTTGTAACACACTAAAAACTTTCTTCTATTATATTGAAAAACTTGTAAAACAATACTTTTTCATATTATATAAAAAATGGTAAAACACCAAAAATATTGAGAAATTTTCGAAAAAAATACTAAAAACTTGTTTTATTACATTGCAAAACTTGTAAAACACCATTAAAAAAAAATCACAATATCAAAAAGCTTGTAAAATACTGAAAGCTTCTTTTCATTATACAATTCCGCAGATGTGCAGTTTTGGCAAAAAAATAAATAGTTACGTTAGTAATGCTCTTTAGGATGTTAATAAATGTACTACTAATCGTGATGAAAAATTATCAATTGAATTTTTCCGAATCGTCCACTCGAGAGTTCCACTTACCAAAACCAAATCGTCTTTTCTCTTACAACTAGTGAACGTCAAACTATCGGCCAGCAAATGACTAGCGTAATCGCACTGCAGTAAAATTTTCTTAGGCGTAATAGTGGGATGCGGATTCAAATAGTTCTTCCTTGCCACGAAAGCTGCCACGATAGATTTAGGAAGAGGATCGTTGAGAGAAGCCAGAGGTTCTGGAATCATTTCGATTTTCTTGTACAGCGTCTCGCTCCTGTCATCTCCCATGAGCCAATGGCAAGCCATCGCAACGAATGTCATCCACCATTGTGCCACTTGATCTTGATAACCTAAAGATAGAGCATTCAGAGAGAAGAACTTGATTTAGCGGGGCAAAGATGTTTCTTTCCGTATTTAACGAAAGATGAAAACATTAGAATCTTCATCTACTTACATTGGTCTGAACTCGCACCGAACACAGTTCTAGCATCGATTGTAATGTTATCCTGCAGCAGCTCAATATAAAAAAGAGCATCGCATATGTCTGTTCTCTTGTCTTGGTTGTTTTCATTCTTTTGACCGGGTGACAGCAAAATATGCATGGCGGTCTCCAAGAGATGCTCACGATAAATCTGTAAACGATCTATTATTTTTGTTTGTCATTTCTCCTGATTGTAATAATAATAGCTCAAGTAGAAAAAGTATATCTCAAGTCGGTATTCTACACAAGGTAAGAAATCATATTCTACCAAAATTCTCGAAAATAATTTAGTTTCATACATTCAAAATTATAGTATTTGATCACAGTTTCGAGAAACCATCTAGTTCTCTACTGCGACTTTCAAAAAGGCTACAGAATCAACCAATAAAAAGATAATGTCATAAAATTCTCAATAACTTATATCCAACTAATTTTTCAAACATTATTACTTCTGTTAATGATATTCATACCCATTCAACTAGAAGTTATGAAATCCTTTAAGTAAAAACAGTTTCAACGAAATAGTATTTTCCACAAAGGTCTTACGATATAATATAATGATCTTCCAAGAGGAATGAAACATAGTGAAAATGTAAATATTTTCCAAAAATATTGTTACTATTATGTCCTCGAGCACATTTCTATTTGAAGTACGGTATGTTTGATTTTAAAGTCAATGATGTATTGAATTATGCATTTACTTAATGTAATGTAATTTTGCATATTCATTCATTATTATATTATTATTATTTACAAATTACATTATCATGAACAAAATGTGAATTTATATGAACCAAAAAATTTACTGAATCCAGAAGAGTTACATATAAGTTGAAGACCTGTATATTTATTCATTTGAGTTCATCAAACAATAAACATTCAGCTCTGAAATTTATTCCAATGTCGAGTATTCATAACTATAATACAAAACAGTTGAACGATTTCGACGTAATTGAAATCAGAAGCAAGTTTAGTAGAAAGCAGCTTCTTTACTCAGGAGTTCCTATAAAAAACTTGAAAGAAATAAGAAATGTAAATGAGTTCAAATCAAAATCAAAGATATATGACTTTACGGCTTCGTCTCTTTTGTGTGAGTTTTTTATTTGTATCTTGTAATCACTTTTCTATACTTTTCTAAACTTCTATACTTTTTATTCATACAAAAATCTAAATAAAGTAATTTTATAAACATACTCGACATATATTTATGATATTTTGAAATATTTTCAACAGAATATGAAATAAATGATTACTCAATTTCTCATTAAAAAAAATACACCACACATGCCATTTGAATTCGAAAGAAGTTCAGAGACAAATTCATTTTCAAATGCAATCAGAATCAAAAATTTATTTTGCATATATTGTTTTGACCTGGGAAATTTCTAGATACATCGGGTCTATGCTACATACTCAACAATTCCTTCTCCTCTAATATTCAAAAAAAAAAGGACAATCTAAGCGAATCACTCCCTTTGTTTTTTGTTTTTGCTCAATTCTCCGTAATACTCTCTATAGGAAACAATAACGTCGAATACGATAGGTATAAACTCAGTGTTGATTTTTTCCTCCATGGAAACACACAGATTTATTCTCTTACCTTCATCTGAATAGCAAGCGGATCAATACTATTTCCAATGGAACTGAATGGAAGAGCCCTAGTCTTAACATCTTTGGTAAACTTGTGAGAAATGAAGAATTTGTATCCATAAGGCGTAAAAAGCCACTGTAACCTTTTAGGAATGGCATCACAAGAGTTGGTTGACGAAAGTTTAGCTAAACCCAAATAATACCTAAAAAAGTGTTAGACATTAAATAAATCAAATTCTTCATTTTCTTCAATATATTCGAATCAATAGAACAATTAATAGATCATTCTCATTCAAATCTTTATCAAATGATTAGTAACAATACCTTGAGGTACCTATTACAAGGTATAACAATTTTAATCAAAATTCATTCCAAAGCATTCGATCACTGATCTAACAAATCCTTGAAAAAAAAATATAAATATTGCAAGTTTTCATGTAATCGTAGTTCCTTAAAATTTTGACAAAATCAATCAATTCAATGCATATTTCATCTTACTTAAAGAGTGACAAGAGCCAATCTGAATAAACTTGAGAATATTATGAAAATGGAATTTGTTTTTTTTTTTTTCGTAGTTTCTGGGTTGTTACCCTAGCACAATCTGATATTGTTGTCACTCGACGCGCGTTTCGCTAACAAGTTTAGCATCTTCAAAGAAAATCGATAAAAAATCTAACCATACAACTTGACGTGTTCAGTATTATTTTACTATATGGATGTAATAAATTATATTCTACTTCATTCTAAGCACTAGGGTTAGCTGTTTATATACTTAACAAATTGCAGGTAGTGCAGCGACTTCTTCCGGATTACCAAGGAGCTGTTGTAATTTTTAAGAAGTTTTATGTGTAACTTTTATATATACTTCATCAAATATTTGTTCAAGTCTTCTAATGTATCGAGGGTCATATGGGATTACCTTAAACTTTTTACTACTCTCATCTTTTCGAAAGGTAGAAGATTCACGAAGTTTTTCCCTGAATCTACATTTTCTGATTATCTTATCAACTATCTCTGGGTTGAAACAGTTGACTTCAGCTACATACCTAATCACTCTCTTTTTATTGTCATACTTATCTTGGAAATGTTATTACCCTATTGACGAGAAATTGCAGTGTTGCCATTTTATATTGTGTGGACATTCGAGTCATTGGGAACATATCTGAACGTCTTCCTGTATTTTCTGTAAATGTCAAATTCTATTGTATTCTGTTAGTTCTGTACGATCAATACATCTAAAAATGACAACTGTCTTTTTCTACTTCGTACGTGAATTTTATACTCTTACACCTGCTCTTTAGTGCTGAAAAGACATTCTTAACGTCGGTTATCCTTGTATCCACCACAACGAATATGATATCGACATATCTGATCCAGACCCTAGGGAAGTAACCGAGTTCTTTCTCAGCATCCCTATCAAACCTTGCTAGCGAAACGCTCGTCGAGTGCAATAATATCAGTGTGGTGAATCTATTAACTTCTTCCACCGAAACCAATACGGCTTTCGGAGATCTAGTGATACAGAATGTGCAGCATTGGATATGATTTCTAATATCCAATTGGAATTAGATGAAAAAAATAAATGTGGACTTCTATCGCTAGATCTCTGTAAAGCCTTTGACACTGTTGATCATGAAATCTTGTTGAATAAGTTATTCGATACAGGTATCAGAGGTAATACATTTTTATGGTTACAAAATTAAATGATAGGAAACAATTTGTATCTTTGGAAAACTGTGAGAGTTCATTGGAAAACATTGTTTGTGGAGTCCCACAAGGATCCATACTAGGACCTCTACTATTTCTAATATATATTAATTGCAATTTCAGAATTGGGCTTCACTGGAAAGTTGGTATTATTTGCTGATGATACAACTTTAATATATTTCGATAAAGATTTGCAAGTGATCCAATGTCAAATGGAAAATGATTTGAAACAAATATTTATTTGGCTCAATGTTCATAAACTCACTTTAAATTTCGAAAAATCATCTTTCTTGTTCATTGATAAAAAACCAATTTCATCACAATCGAAATTTTTATTGCTAGGACAACAAAAAATTAACAGGTCATATAATATAAAATTTTTGGGTCTGAATATTGATGAAAATATTTCGTGGGATATTCATATTGATCTGATCCGAAAAAAAATATCACCAGTCATTGGAATTTTGTACAAGATAAGGAGCTATATACCTTTGAAATATCTAAAATTAATTTATTTTTCACTAATTTATTCGGAATTACAATATTTAGTCAGCATATGGGGTACTGAGTCAAATACCATTCTGAAACCACTGAAGTCTTTACAGAATAAAGCAATTATATGCATTTTTCATTTACCTTATTTGGAACCAACAAGGAATATTTATAAACCAAATCGTCTCCTCGACATCAATTCTATTTATAAACTGAAGATATGTACTATTTTGCATTCTATTGTGACTAATAAGAAACATTCTATTATGAAATTTTTTAAATCTAACAGTGTACATAACCACAAAACAAGGCAGTTCAATAATTTGTTAACAAAAAATCTCAAGACGGAATTTTCCAGAAAATATATTTTCTATAAAGGTGTTATTACATATAATGGATTACCCACTGGAATGAAATGTTTTTCTCAAATGACCAAATTCAAATTTGCTATGAAGCGTTATTTGTTAGAATAATTTTTTTTTCTGGAAAATTATTTTATATTTTTTATTTTCGAGTAATAAACAATTCTGATTGAGCTTTTTAATGAATGTATTATATAAATAATCCCTATTTGTAAACTGTAGTTTCTTGGGAATAATTAACTGTTATTATTATTTTTATTGCTTGATCTGTACAAAAAGTTTCAGTTCATTCTACGATCATAAAGCTGCATCGAAAAACGTTCGTTTATATCTTTACCTTTGTATGGGATGGAGGAAATTCGGCATACTAGCTTTGATCCTCAAAGCCACTCCTACATAGATATCGATCATGTCTACAGGTTTTATTCTTCCTTTAGCGGCTTCTGCCAAATTCAAAGCATTCAGCGCTGTTGTGAGTCCGAACAGGTGGCATGTTTCTTCTGGGCCAGCGACAAGCTGTATTTTGTGCAAATCGTTGAAAACAAGCGCCAATTCATTGCAAGATGTTTGTGCTTGAAAGCGCGTCAAACTGAAATTATTGCCGATTGAAAATCAAAATATTCATTATGGAGTAGCAGTTTATCCACAGATTACAGAAACAAGTTTAGATATGCAACAGCATACACGTAGTTGACCCCAACTATTCAACAAAAATTACAACACAAATACAGAATGTAGTATAAGCGTCGAGCTGATAAAGGATTTTCCATAGTTTATAAGTTCGATACAAACCAACAAAAATTTATCTCGCCACCAATTACAACACATATCCTGTGCGAGAAGTAGTTTTTCACGGAATATATAATAAAATATTTATTTACCAGTAAAATATATGAATATATTAACGTGGATAAAACAGATCATTTGGAAATAAATATAGGTAAACCCACAGAAGAGCTAGTCTGTGCGTGGGTTATTGAATAAATTCATAGTATAAACATGTAAATATCCTAAACCTACAAAAAGTATATGAGACTTAAAAAGATATCTATAATATTTGAAAATTAATATAAACAATAAAGGGACAAATTGACAAGTACTTATAACAAAACAAAATTTTAAAAGTGTTATACACAGATGTATGTATGGATCTCCAATCTTGGCATCCCGCTCAACCAATGTTTGGTACGTTTTTTGAAAAGTGGCAATGAATTGGTTAATTTTATCTCTTGAGGTAGAAGGTTAAAACATTTCGGGCCTACTAGATAAATGAAAGTTCTTTGGTTAATGCTTTTTTCTGGTCTCGTGATAGAAAACACGATAGTTGATTTATATCTAGTTTCATATTTGTGTTCTACAAGTTTCATATTTATATTGGTTTATAACTGTTTTAAAAAAATATAGATGTTTGATGTCAAAAATTTTGGATTCTTCATAAAGTTTGGATGTATCGTATTGTTTGTTTTTTTTGTACATAATTTTAATTATATGTTTTTGGATAACCTCGAGTTTTTTTATGTGATTTTGATAAGCTGCACCCCATACTGTTATTCCATATGATAAGTGACTTTCGATTAAGGAATAGTATATTATCTTTAGTTGGTGTAAGTTGACAATATTCACTAAAAATCTCAATTTGATAAGAATCACTTTTAATTTGAAATAAGTTAATGTGAGCAACCCATTTCAGGTGTGCATCAACATATGTTCCCAAATATTTTATGTTTGAAACCGCCTGTATATTCATTATATTTTTTCCAAATATGGCGTCACATACCCTACAACTCACATTATGACGCAGTTTAAAAGAATACATTATTTTCGGTAATTCACCTGGAATATCAAAAGAGATGATGAGATTTCTAAAAATGTATACAGATATTCTTTACAACAATTATCTAAATATACGGTAGTTGTTGCTTGTGAAGAAAATCCGACATAAGAACTTTTTTTTTTGTAGTGTCAATGAAGTATCGAATAATATGCACACTCTTGAATTTCGTTTCGAGAATACAAATCAACAATATACCTGGTTAGTTTCATTCAGTCTCTGATTGAAAACATGCTGTGACAACATTTGACACGTTAGGAGCAGTTACGAGCAGTTGGAATGCACGAAGCTGGCCAAGCTCAAAGAGTTGTGGAGGCCTTTATGACTGAGGCCAGTGTGACCAATCGATTGTGGAGAAGATACCAAAAGACTGGAGATGTGATAGAGCGACATACAGGCCCGGTACACATAAACCACAGGGCCCGTTCAGGAAAGTTTTCTCCGGTCGCAGGCTAGCTTTTTACCTAGACTTTTTTGATGTGTGTATTTTGTTGAAATACGTTTGAAAGTTATGCTTAAGAGTTTCCAAAATTTCAAACACACTTAACATGTCAAATAGACGTCAAAGTCAATTGAAACTATCATAGAAGCATTGTTTATAGGGATATAGTGAGTCAAAGATATGGATCTATAATTTGAAGGGATGGATAATTTGGGTAGATGGCACTAGTGATTTCGTTTTCAAGTCATGTGTTTTCTTTTGTAGCCTTGTAGACCGAATTACAGATTTTCCTGTACATAATACCAGAAGATGGCAATCAATTCAGAAAAAGAAGTGGCATTTTTTGGCTATTTTGAAGTTTCACTATCTTTCTTTCAAAATTTCTGTCACACTGGCAGACAGAACTCTGTACCCACTTTTTCCTTCAGAGTAGGAGTTGTGCATTGTCAAGTGAACGGAAATATCGACATTATACTGTAGATGGCGAAATAAAAACGCTTCGATTCCTTTTTACACAGGCACTGCCTGACTATATAGACAATAATAGAAGTATCTGTTTCAGCCATAGACATAACAACTAATGGACTGGCCCTAAGAGAGAGAGAAGACTGCGAAATAAGTAAGATAGAATACTTCTATAGCCTCCAAGCGCATTCCTTCCTCAACGTGGCAGAGAAATCCTTTTGACACAGGCACTGACCAATTATATAATAGAAGTATCTGTTTCAGTCATAGACATTACAACTAATGGACTGGCCCTAAGAGAGAGAGAAGACTGCGAAATAAGTAAGATAGAATACTTCTATAGCCTCCAAGCGCATTCCTTCCTCAACGTGGCAGAGAAATCCTTTTCACACAGGCACTGACCAACTATATATTAGAAGTATCTGTTTCAGTCATAGACATTACAACTAATGGACAGGCCCCAAGAGAGAGAGAAGACTGCGAAATAAGTAAGATAGAATACTTCTATAGCCTCCAAGCGCATTCCTTCCTCAACGTGGCAGAGAAATCCTTTTTACACAGGCACTGACCAACTATATAATAGAAGTATCTGTTTCACTCATAGACATTACAACTAATGGAGTGGCCCTAAGAGAGAGAGAAGACTGCGAAATAAGTAAGATAGAATACTTCTATAGCCTCCAAGCGCATTCCTTCCTCAACGTGGCAGAGAAATCCTTTTCACACAGGCACTGACCAACTATATAATAGAAGTATCTGTTTCAGTCAGAGACATTACAACTAATGGGTTGGCCCTAAGAAAGAGAAGACTGCGAAATAAGCAAGATAGAATACTTCTATAGCCTCCAAGCGCATTCCTTCCTCAACGTGGCAGAGAAATCCTTTTCACACAGGCACTGACCAACTATATAATAGAAGTATCTGTTTCAGTCATAGACATTACAACTAATGGACTGGCCCTAAGAGAGAGAGAAGACTGCGAAATAAGTAAGATAGAATACTTCTATAGCCTCTAAGCGCATTCCTTCCTCAACGTGGTAGAGAAATCCTTTTTACACAGGCACTGACCAACTATATAATAGAAGTATCTGTTTCAGTCATAGAAGACATAACAACTAATGGACTGGCCCTAAGAGAGAGTGAGAAGACTGCGAAATAAGTAAGATAGAATACTTCTATAGCCTCCAAGCGCATTCCTTCCTCAACGTGGCAGAGAAATCCTTTTTACACAGGCACTGACCAACTATACAATAGAAGTATCTGTTTCAGTCATAGACATTACAACTAATGGACTGGCCCTAAGAGAGAGAGAAGACTGCGAAATAAGCAAGATAGAATACTTCTATAGCCTCTAAGCGCATTCCTTCCTCAACGTGGCAGAGAAATCCTTTTTACACAGGCACTGACCAACTATATAATAGAAGTATCTGTTTCAGTCATAGACATTACAACTAATGGACTGGCCCTAAGAGAGAGAGAGAAGACTGCGAAATAAGTAAGATAGAATACTTCTATAGCCTCTAAGCGCATTCCTTCCTCAAAGTGGTAGAGAAATCCTTTTTACACAGGCACTGACCAACTATATAATAGAAGTATCTGTTTCAGTCATAGACATTACAACTAATGGACTGGCCCTAAGAGAGAGAAGACTGCGAAATAAGTAAGATAGAATACTTCTATAGCCTCTAAGCGCATTCCTTCCTCAACGTGACAGAGAAATCCTTTTTACACAGGCACTGACCAACTATATAATAGAAGTATCTGTTTCAGTCATAGATATTACAACTAATGGACTGGCCCTGAGAGAGAAGACTGCGAAATAAGTAAGATAGAATACTTCTATAGCCTCCAAGCGCATTCCTTCCTCAACGTGGCAGATAAATCCTTTTCACACAGGCACTGACCAACTATATAATAGAAGTATCTGTTTCAGTCATAGACATTACAACTAATGGACTGGCCCTAAGAGAGAGAAGACTGCGAAATAAGTAAGATACAATACTTCTATAGCCTCCAAGCGCATTCCTTCCTCAACGTGGCAGAGAAATCCTTTTTACACAGGCACTGACCAACTATATAATAGAAGTATCTGTTTCAGTCATAGAAGACATAACAACTAATGGACTGGCCCTAAGAGAGAGAGAGAAGACTGCGACTGCGAAATAAGTAAGATAGAATACTTCTATAGCCTCTAAGCGCATTCCTTCCTCAACGTGGCAGAGAAATCCTTTTCACACAGGCACTGACCAACTATATAATAGAAGTATCTGTTTCAGTCATAGACATTACAACTAATGGACTGGCCCTAAGAGAGAGAAGACTGCGAAATAAGTAAGATAGAATACTTCTATAGCCTCTAAGCGCATTCCTTCCTCAACGTGGCAGAGAAATCCTTTTTACACAGGCACTGACCAACTATATAATAGAAGTATCTGTTTCAGTCAGAGACATTACAACTAATGGGCTGGCCCTAAGAAAGAGAAGACTGCGAAATAAGCAAGATAGAATACTTCTATAGCCTCCAAGCGCATTCCTTCCTCAACGTGGCAGAGAAATCCTTTTTACACAGGCACTGACCAACTATATAATAGAAGTATCTGTTTCAGTCATAGACATTACAACTAATGGAGTGGCCCTAAGAGAGAGAGAAGACTGCGAAATAAGTAAGATAGAATACTTCTATAGCCTCCAAGCGCATTCCTTCCTCAACGTGGCAGAGAAATCCTTTTCACACAGGCACTGACCAACTATATAATAGAAGTATCTGTTTCAGTCAGAGACATTACAACTAATGGGCTGGCCCTAAGAAAGAGAAGACTGCGAAATAAGCAAGATAGAATACTTCTATAGCCTCCAAGCGCATTCCTTCCTCAACGTGGCAGAGAAATCCTTTTCACACAGGCACTGACCAACTATATAATAGAAGTATCTGTTTCAGTCATAGACATTACAACTAATGGACTGGCCCTAAGAGAGAGAGAAGACTGCGAAATAAGCAAGATAGAATACTTCTATAGCCTCTAAGCGCATTCCTTCCTCAACGTGGCAGAGAAATCCTTTTTACACAGGCACTGACCAACTATATAATAGAAGTATCTGTTTCAGTCATAGACATTACAACTAATGGACTGGCCCTAAGAGAGAGAGAGAAGACTGCGAAATAAGTAAGATAGAATACTTCTATAGCCTCTAAGCGCATTCCTTCCTCAAAGTGGTAGAGAAATCCTTTTTACACAGGCACTGACCAACTATATAATAGAAGTATCTGTTTCAGTCATAGACATTACAACTAATGGACTGGCCCTAAGAGAGAGAAGACTGCGAAATAAGTAAGATAGAATACTTCTATAGCCTCTAAGCGCATTCCTTCCTCAACGTGACAGAGAAATCCTTTTTACACAGGCACTGACCAACTATATAATAGAAGTATCTGTTTCAGTCATAGATATTACAACTAATGGACTGGCCCTGAGAGAGAAGACTGCGAAATAAGTAAGATAGAATACTTCTATAGCCTCTAAGCGCATTCCTTCCTCAACGTGGTAAAGAAATCCTTTTTACACAGGCACTGACCAACTATATAATAGAAGTATCTGTTTCAGTCATAGACATTACAACTAATGGACTGGCCCTAAGAGAGAGAAGACTGCGAAATAAGTAAGATACAATACTTCTATAGCCTCTGAGCGCATTCCTTCCTCAACGTGGCAGAGAAATCCTTTTTACACAGGCACTGACCAACTATATAATAGAAGTATCTGTTTCAGTCATAGAAGACATAACAACTAATGGACTGGCCCTAAGAGCGAGAAGACTGCGAAATAAGTAAGATAGAATACTTCTATAGCCTCTAAGCGCATTCCTTCCTCAACGTGGTAAAGAAATCCTTTTTACACAGGCACTGACCAACTATATAATAGAAGTATCTGTTTCAGTCATAGACATTACAACTAATGGACTGGCCCTAAGAGAGAGAAGACTGCGAAATAAGTAAGATAGAATACTTCTATAGCCTCTAAGCGCATTCCTTCCTCAACGTGGCAGAGAAATCCTTTTCACACAGGCACTGACCAACTATATAATAGAAGTATCTGTTTCAGTCATAGACATTACAACTAATGGACTGGCCCTAAGAGCGAGAAGACTGCGAAATAAGTAAGATAGAATACTTCTATAGCCTCTAAGCGCATTCCTTCCTCAACGTGGCAGAGAAATCCTTTTTACACAGGCACTGACCAACTATAAGTATCTGTTTCAGTCATAGACATTACAACTAATGGGCTGGCCCTAAGAAAGAGAAGACTGCGAAATAAGTAAGATAGAATACTTCTATAGCCTCCAAGCGCATTCCTTCCTCAACGTGGCAGAGAAATCCTTTTCACA
Organism: Zygogramma bicolorata; assembly: GCA_032362365.1. Classification (NCBI taxonomy): domain Eukaryota; kingdom Metazoa; phylum Arthropoda; class Insecta; order Coleoptera; family Chrysomelidae; genus Zygogramma; species Zygogramma bicolorata. Next base: position 5,477,956 of record JAVJAQ010000137.1, read on the forward strand.
CAGGCACTGACCAACTATATAATAGAAGTATCTGTTTCAGTCATAGACATTACAACTAATGGACTGGCCCTAAGAAAGAGAAGACTGCGAAATAAGTAAGATAGAATACTTCTATAGCCTCTAAGCGCATTCCTTCCTCAACGTGGCAGAGAAATCCTTTTCACACAGGCACTGACCAACTATATAATAGAAGTATCTGTTTCAGTCATAGACATTACAACTAATGGACTGGCCCTAAGAGAGAAGACTGCGGAATAAGTAAGATAGAATACTTCTTTAGCCTCCAAGCGCATTCCTTCCTCAACGTGGCAGAGAAATCCTTTTCACACAGGCACTGACCAACTATATAATAGAAGTATCTGTTTCAGTCATAGACATTACAACTAATGGACTGGCCCTAAGAGAGAGAGAAGACTGCGAAATAAGTAAGATAGAATACTTCTATAGCCTCCAAGCGCATTCCTTCCTCAACGTGGCAGAGAAATCCTTTTTACACAGGCACTGACCAACTATATAATAGAAGTATCTGTTTCAGTCATAGACATTACAACTAATGGGCTGGCCCTAAGAAAGAGAAGACTGCGAAATAAGCAAGATAGAATACTTCTATAGCCTCTGTGAAAAACTGTTACGATGGCCAGTCCATGACTTCTAATATCCAAGGTTTCAGTATCTTCACTCGTAGTTGGAATCAGGTTGGAAGAAAATAACCGCCATCAGCGCCCGATGGTCGTTGACCATAAGCTTCCAAATTTTGCACGGGAAAGCGGCTGTTGCATTACTAAATTTATTTCTGTGTTCTGTGAGTTGATCATTAAATATCAACTGTTTCAGATATAACATATTTACAAGATAAGTAAAATACAGTGAAAATGAAAAGTATTTGCAATATATGTTAATCTAGTATTGAAGAATCTTGAAAGACGTTAATTAACACTAAATTTTTTTATAGATTGTGTCTGTGTCGAAAATTCAGTTGTTTCATACCCGTCTACAAAAAATCCACCAGCATGCCTCGATAGCCATCTTCCTATCCAAAGTCTGTGCATAACTTGTCTGAACAATTGCCAGCAGAAACATAAAAATAATTCGAATCTGCTGGTAGGTAACGTTATACCATAAGTTTGAAGGCATCGTAAAAGTTCTTGCTTGGCCCCCGTTTTGTCACCCTAGATTGGAGGAGAAAATGATATTTTTAGTTCTTGACATTCAGTTTCAGAAATCGGTGTACAGAGTAAAAGTATAATTCCAAGATTTGTTGAGTGTCTGCAAATGAATGAATAACTACATTCAAATTTGGAATGCGAAAAAACATTTTTCTCTTGAACCCGGTCTTAGGTTCTCAGTTCATACATGTAGCATTATTTCATCTCTTATATAATGGTAAATTCGGAAGTTTATTATTCTTGAATTTCAATTGGACTCATTCTGATACAATTTCATCAATTATGCAATAAATTTTTTACAAACTAAAGAAAAAAATATTGATTTGGGAATTCATAATTTTTTTTACCTTTTTCAAAAACATATTCGCCTGACTTCTGTGCCTCCAATATTTTTGAGATTCTTTCGATTTTTCGGGTATTATCGGATCTCCATAAACAAACATTTTCACAAGGCAAAATGCTAAAATGCCAATATTCAACAACCATAAGAAAAATGAAGACGGAGTAAATGATCCTGATGGTGTTGCTGAAAAAAAAAGAGCCCTGAAGACACTCTTATTCCTTCCAGGAATCAAGTTCATAGAAAGAAGCCTATAAATATTCTTAGCAAACATGTTGGATCATTAGAATAGAATAGAATTTATTCATCACTGAAGAATTTACATATACCTACGAGAGAAAAATTTATTGGACTAGTCACAAGGGAAATAATTCCGAAATATACACTTCAAAATATGAAAAATATACATACAATTGAAAGAAAATTCTCTACAATGTAGCGTCTAAAAAACTCTAATAGCAGTAATATACATACAATTGGATAAAAAATCTCTACAATGTAGCGTCTAAAAAACTCTGATAGCAGTCACTAGGAAAAATTAAGTTCAAAAAATACAATTTAAAACATGAAAGACATAGATATCAAAGGGTAGTAATGAGCCTTTCCAGAAATATTATAATTTTGATGATAGCAAATGTTCATGGCAGGAGAGTTCTTTCCTACAGAATTTTGATTAATTAGTAAATATCAAGAGAGACACATTGATTTGACGATTTTCTATACCATTCCTATAAAAAAGATTATATGAAACTCATTAAATGAACATTTTTTGCACTTTTATCTGAAATATCTCTGGTTCTAGACTATTTGTATCATGAAACAATTGATTTTACAACAAACATGACCAAGAAATGCAATGATGGCAAAAAGCAATAAACAAGCAAGCTTTATCGTGACTCAATTCAGTGAATAATGCACAATGCATAAGAGAAATATGTTTTACTGAATGTTCAATCCATAATGCATAATTCTCTTCCTCATTAAATGGTGCTTGATCTTAGGTTATTTGGAGAAATTTGAAAATATCTGCGCGTCCCCTTTGCGGTAAGGACAAAACTAAAGTGAAAACTGCAAATCATGTCGATCTTCAACTATATTGTACTACAAATCAAATGCGGTGTTTTTGAAGTGTTTAATAGAGGGGTGTTGAAACGTAAATTCGTAATCTGCGCCTGTATAATTCATAGCTGGTGAGAAACAAAAAACTCTTATTATATTTACATGTGACTTCCAACAGAAACTGAAAAAGTTGAAACTTCAGTAACAGGGAAAATATGCATGATTTTTCATATAACGAATGTTAATCATTTACGTACATCTTCATGACGTAGAATAAAATGAAATGAAGCCTCAAAGTGAAGTCCAAAACATGTATAAATCTGAGCAGTTCAAACGCGACCACTTAGCGCGCGCTTTAGATGATGTCAAATGACGTTTCCAATGTTCGTTTACTCTGAGCGTTTCAGTTTTAGTTGCCATTCAAATCATGGTAGAAGCTGTAACAACTTCTGACTTGAGTATTGTAATGGTATCGAAATGCAGAAACACATTAGAAATGCACCTGATAAAGTGTTTTTTCCTATTTTAAGTGATACGAAAACAATTCTGTAAGTTATTGAGAAAAGTATCTTCAAAATTTCGTTTATATTTTTGTGAAGATCATTTTAACGTAAGTGTGCTATATTTATCTAGCTCAGTGTGAATTAGTCATCATATTATAACATAATGTTTACTTCGTGGCTTTCACTAATTTGATATATGCGTATGTAAACTCGAGATTTGATGCAAAATATGCTATCATCATAAATGTATCTACTTTCGGTGAATTGACGATTGTGTTTGGATAAAAGTTTTCTCAGTCATCGTTCTAGATACACTAGAAATCACAACAGGAATAAAGGTTTGAAATATTTTCCCGCTAACAGTATGAATATCGATGCCGATAAATCAAAGTTCAAATTTCCCTCCCTAATTCTTTGATTTTCATATGATATTTTATGGGTTTAAATAATAACTGAATGAGAAAAAATATTATATTTAAATAAAATATGACTATAAAAAAGATTCGAGGAAAATGTAATTGGGAGAAATTTGAATTTTATGCATATTCCCTATTGCTCTTATTTGTTGCTCTAACTTGATGATCCGTTTGCCGAGGCTGTTGACGTTGGCGGTTCGCTGTTCGTAGACAGAAAATTCCTTCATAAACCTCTGAAGCTCTCTGCCATTGACACTATTCACGCCATTTAATAAACTGACATAACCTTATTCAAGAGTATTGTATGTTCAGTTTTCATCAATCTTGTATTTTCGTCTCGTCTTCCAAAATATGACAGGTGACAATGCATTGGATTGGCTATCACGGCCCGCTACGAACGATGCTACGGATAGCAAAGGATAAAAGGCGTTTTTTTTGGTTTACACCCAGCCATATATTGAGAGAGATAGTGAGAGAGATGGTGAGACGAATACGTTAATACGTACGTGAATACAAGAGCGTCAGAAAACGCCTAAAATTGGTTTATTTCGAACATGGCTCGGCAACGGCATCGAATTGTGCTATTCGACCAAGATGCATAAAACCCTGGTGCGTTGACTTAAGGTGTATTTTCATGGCCCTTAACTACTGCAAGTACAGTAGCTTTTGACAGATTTCACTGCTCGAGCAGTGACCTTCAGAAGAATATAAATATAAACCATGATTTCTGAAATATCTTCGAGTAACATTATCCATTGAAAAATTTTGATTTGCACCAAAATTGCATTATTGGTTTCATTCTCGAATATTTTTCAATAATCTAATGATATTCAAGAATCAATAGGCCACCGCAGAATAGACCTGATTGGGAAATGCTAAGATTCAGATAGAAACTCATGACGAAATAGTTTTGAACGACATCGATATTACTTGCTCTGATTCCACTAAGCTTCTAGATCTTACCCTGCAAAGTAATTTGAGATGGAACACGCACATAAATGCCTTGTCATCAAAGCTTGCGAAAATATGTTATGCACTCTGCATATCTTCTCAACAGTGTAGCAAAATTATTGTTGAAAGTCTTTATTTTGGCTGTTCTCATTCAAATCTGAAGTATGGTATAATGCACTGGGGAAATTCTAAAGAAGCCTATCGAGTTTTTACTCTACAGAAAAGAGCTGTCCGTATTATGAGTAAAATTGGACCAATGGACAAATGGAGGGAAAACTTCAATACCCTGTCAATTTCAACAATGATTTCAATATACATCTATGAAGTTGTTTGCTTCGTTTTCAAAAACAAAATCTATTTTCAATCTGAAATGGTACAACATACTTACGGAACGATAATGAAAAACAGATTGCTACCGTTCACACATTCATCTACCCTTTATCGAAGAGTTCTGTATTACAATGGTTGTAAATTATACAATGCTCTTCCTACACCTATAAAAGATTCGAAGAATATATGCATCTTCAAAAGAGAGATGAAACAACTTCTGTTGAGCAAGTCCTACTATTCCTTGGCAGAATTTTATAGTGATTTTTAATTATCTTTGCTTACAAATCGACATTGCCACATGAGTGAACTGTATTTGTTACCAACAGAATTTCATAGCGATTTTCAATTATCTTTGCTTACAAATCGACATTGCCACATAAGTGAACTGTATTTGTAACCAACAGAATTTCATAGCGATTTTCAATTATCTTTGCTTACAAATCGACATTGCCACATAAGTGAACTGAATTTGTAACCAACAGAATTTCATAGCGATTTTCGATTATCTCTGCTTACAAATTGACATTGCCACATAAGTGAACTGTATTTGTAACCAACAGAATTTCATAGCGACTTTCGATTATCTCTGCTTACAAATTTACATTGCCACATAAGTGAACTGTATTTGTAACCAACAGAATTTCATAGCAATTTTTGATTATCTTTGCTTACAAATCGACATTGCCACATAAGTGAACTGTATTTGTAACCAACAGAATTTCATAGCGATTTCTAATTATCTTTGCTTACAAATCGACATTGCCACATAAGTATTTGTAACCAACAGAATTTCATAGCGATTTTTAATTATCTTTGCTTACAAATCAACATTGCCACATAAGTGAACTGTATTTGTAACCAACAGAATTTCATAGCGATTTTCGATTATCTCTGCTTACAAATTGACATTGCCACATAAGTGAACTGTATTTGTAACCAACAGAATTTCATAGCGATTTTTAATTATCTTTGCTTACAAATCGACATTGCCACTTAAGTGAACTGTATTTGTAACCAACAGAATTTCATAGAGATTTTTTATTATCTTTGCTTACAAATCGACATTGCCACATAAGTGAACTGTATTTGTAACCAACAGAATTTCATAGCGATTTTCGATTATTTCTGCTTACAAATTGACATTGACACATAAGTGAACTGTATTTGTAACCAACAGAATTTCATAGCGATTTTTAGTTATCTTTGCTTACAAATTGACATTGCCACATAAGTGACCTGTATTTGTAACCAACAGAATTTCATAGCGATTTTTAATTATCTTTGCTTACAAATCGACATTGCCACATAAGTGAACTGTATTTGTAACCAACAGAATTTCATAGCGATTTTTAATTATCTTAGTTTACAAATTGACATTGCCACATTAGTGAACCCTATTGTAGCCATACTGTATTTGTACTCTTTTTTTGACTGAAAATAAATGAAATGAAACATAATGTCATGAATCACTCACATAATATCCTTCTGGCAGGCCTACTAGCGTCCTCGGCGGCGTACCTGTTCATCACGAAGCCGAAAGGATTGAAAGTCACCATGACCAGCATGACCATGCACAGCGTCAGCCTCGAACTATCCATCATGCCTCTGGTAATCCCCGCGGCGGCATCGTCCTCTTCGCATTCGTCCTTTATATTAGTACAATATTCGGGACTCGATGGTAAGGAATACTGCGGGGAGGAAGAATGGTCCGAACGGGGCGGAGTGTCTTCCGGACGATAATTCGAATCGCCAGTCGTGAGGAGGTCTTTGAGAGAGTTCCGGCTGTCGGCCATTTTGAGCGCCATGTTCTCCTTTTTGAGACGAGCGTTGGAGTTTTGGAGGAAACGGATGTACTCGATCGTGCGTCTCAGGATGGCGGACTTGTTCAGCTTCGAAAATTAGGAACAAATGACGATCATTCTTCGAGTTAATCAAATTATTCGTTTCTTTGTTGTGAAAAGCGAAACACACTGTATAATTTATCTATTGTAAACTAAATAATGATTTAGTTCAAAATGATCAAGTTTTTTTCTACTTTTCATCCAAAGTCCCTAGTTCAAATACAATAACAATAAAATAAACTTGAACAGAGAGAAATTTGAGAAAAATTTCAGAAAATTCATGAAAATGTACCTATGAGTACATAATTCACGAAAATATATCAGCTAACCAATATAAAATTTCTATCGAGTACTTTACTTTACTTACTTTACACCAAGAAAAAAATCGATTAAATTATTGTCAATTTCAATGAAGGACTCAAGCTGGATTCAGACAGATCCGACATCGAATGGTACGATGATCCAACAGCTTTCTGATAGGTCTGAATTCAAATTCATAAGCTATCATGAGTAATACTAAATGGAAAAAGTAAAAAGTCTTGACATAAGTTGCAAAATTTTAGTTTTTGTATATAGTATTTTTATTTTTCATTGTGTGGTGTTTTGTATTAGAGTTTTTTAATTTTTTTCCAATTCTTTACCTTTCATTGGTCCAATAAACATACAATGTTCACAAAGGAACAATAAGAAAAAATACATAAACATTCATATACCCTGTGACACAGAGTTATGGTGCACCCTCTTTTTTCTGTATTTTTACGAAATTCGGATTATCAAATGTGTTCATATAGAGACACTTTTGCATGTAATGGGAGATTTTTTCAACACACCTTTTCAACGTCCGTTTTTTCCGAAAATGACATCAACGTTCGATTTTCAACTTAAACTTTTCGATAAACTGTTAGTTTGCTACTGAATACTTGTTGGATATTGTATTGATAACAGAAATGAGATGAAAATGACATATGTTTATAACAGAAACATGAAAATGGATCTGCAGCTAAATTATAGGAAATGTCTGTAAATTGCAGTTAGTAATCACCGGTTGTACTTGGAACGATATCTAGCACGATCATGTCATGATAGAAATGAGTTCAAGGGACTTGGAAGAGCAGAGTTCAGATTTATGGTACACCCCTTGTTAATTCTTTATTCCTTCATATTAATCATTTTCACGAAATTTGTAATATTAAATAAACACCTTTTGAGTAATGGGGGGAAATATCAAGTATGTGGTATCATTAGAATGAGATTATCATATGGATTTCTAAAATGTAATCATATACAGGATGATTCATTTGAAAATCAAACGTTGATGTCATTATCAAAATCAACATTATCTACAAACAAATGTGAATACAAAAAAAGGGAAAAATCCACTATTCAATAAATATTTTTTCAGATAATCTTTCTATTAATCAAGGAATAAGTTGATTTATGAGGTGGATCCAGAACAAATTGCATGAGATATGGAGGATATTTGTTCTCAAGTTTTAACGAATGGATAATTCTAAAGATTTTCATTCAAAATAAAGAGTCAAGGTCGATGAGATTTCGTGTTTTATATAATTTGGAAATTGAGCCAAGAATGGTAGTTTGAAAATACACTCAATTGTTCTATTGCCAAGGACTTGAGAGGTCAAAATGAATGTGTTAGCAGTGTTCCATACTGAAAATGAATGTTGAACCTTTGAATAATTCAGACTGAAGAATATCAGTTTTCTGAATTTGATTTGTTCAACAAACCATCTCTTTTGAAAAGGATTTCTGTTTTCCATTTCCATTCTATCCCAGTGTGTCCGACTTTTATCCTAATGCAATAAAAAAGTTGACAGTCTACAATATTTTATATGATATAAACAGAATAAGAAACAAAGTATCATATTACCGAGTAAAATGATTAAAGATATACCATACATCTACCTTTGAACTGACCTCAAAAATGCATTATAAATGCTCATCTATTTAAATATAAATTTTATTCATTCTGCTTAATTGTCGAATAAATATGGATTACACTCCTTAGTAAGTCATAAAAGAAATATAAAACAAAGATACACATACACAAAATGAATAGTATCTTACTTTTGCATCTTCCCCAACAACAATGTTCTTCAGTTCTATAATTTTGTCATTGATGCTTGTCCTGTACTTCCTTTCAATCGCATTGTGAGCACTCTTCTTCACTTCTTTTACCACACGTTCTTTTCCAGCAGGTTGAACCCTGTTGATAGCCACCTTACTGTCCCCATCTATCATCAATGGAATTCCTGTTGTCGTTGTTAGGATCCCAGTGGTGTTGAGGAGCGTGTGGATGGGTTGTGCTGTGGTATTTGCGGAGGTTGTGGTATACATAACAGTTGGTTGGTTCACCTGCAGAATTAAAAGTGAACTTTTTCCATGCAAGTTTTAAGCAAAAAGCAGACAACTTTGTATGTAGTATAAAACTAGTTCGTGATACTTCATTAGTATTTAGAATTTGATACAAATGTATAAAACTAAAAATGTTGATGTATTTAGTGGATCAATTATTATGAAATTCGAAACCACTGTGAGAATGTTGTTTTAGTATGTATGCCTGACTTTGCACTGGTTTTGTAGATTTTTGTATATTTTATCAGCAATTATTATTTTTGCCTTTCGATTGTATTTTATGCATATTGGAACTCAATATGTATAGTTATATGTTAGGTATAGAATTAGTATGTTGAATATGTTAACTTATTTTAAAACTATATAAGCAGTATTTTATTGTATTGTAATGTGGTTTTTCCCGTAAATAAATAAATAAAAAAAACTAAAGTTCAATTATTTCATCTTCACCCATGGCCCATGCGTCAATAATTTATGATCAAAGAAATCACACACTCTCTATGTAACATATATTTCTATCAACCGGAAAATTCATTGGCATTTGTCTTCTAATGTGATTATCGAGTAATACTCAATGCAGTGAAAAGAGACAGACATAATAATACCAACAGTGTTTTACATGTCACATTTCCAGGCAATTCTGAAATGCTTTTGACTAGCGCAGTACCATGAAAGGCGACGTTGTTTGCTATCATTGGAGTTTTGTTTATCTTCAGTTTTATATAGTTTTGCAGTCGAATATATGACAAAAATAGTTGTTTACAAAGCTAATCATTTCTTGCTATCAATACTTTCAAAGTAAGTAGAATACAATGCGTTTTATTCACAAATACCTACTTATTCTTTAAGATTTCTAACATCACATTTGACATTTGTGACTATAATTCCACATTATCGGGATTTTCACACAACATTAATCAGGAGTGTGGAAGCTCTAATGAGAGAACAAACATTATTCAAATAGGCCAAAAATATTCACAAATTTATCGTCTACTTATTATGCCTGGAAGTATTCTCCATTAACAAGCAACAATTTGTCTTGAACATGAGCGAGTATTTTGGAAAAAAAGGGGGCACATTGACGACCTTTTTTACCATTTTCATCTGTTAAAGGGATAACCATCAAAATCACAAAGACAATTGAAACTTTTCCTAGAGATCAATTGCTCTAACACCAAACTAATATTTTTGCACTTGACGCGCGTTTCTCTAACAAGGTTAGCATCTTCAGAAGAAAATTGATACTAAATATAAAGACTAGGGTTAGTTGTTTCTATACCAAAATTTTTCCAAGCCGAAAGAGAGATCGAGCAGGGATTATAACAACAACTAGTAACTAGAACTCCACTTATGTTATGAGAAACAGTTGGAACTTAATCAATCATATAACAGAAATATAAAATGACCAATACGGGTGGGCCAATTTACTGAGAAAATTTTTAGCTCACTACCACTCATTTCTTATGAACCTACTTATTACCTAAAATCAATAAAAAACCCTATAGATTCGTTTGTTCTTGATCCTGTTACTCCTGCTGATGAACACAATGTTATACTGGGCCTAAAGAATTCCAACGCTTTTAATGCCTATGAGCTAAACAGCAAAATTATCAAATCAGTAGAAGACATTCTTGCTCAACCTTTGTCTATCTTGATTAATAGCTGTTTCTCTTCTCTGAAGCACTCTGTGGTTTGCCGCTTTTGAGGAAGGGAAGCACAGATGATGTAAGTTTTTTCTTTTTCAGTTGTCGGGGAGAAAAAAGCAAAGAAATGGATTCTGGAACTGTATGATGTGTTCATAAGCCATATTGGCTGTATTCGTGTTTGCAATAAATACATATCTAGGACAGTTTTTATTGACTTGAGCTAATTGTACTTGAGCTTCAACATAATTTTTCTACAAATCAAGTTGAAAGCATTTTTAAAATCAATTTTCAGAAAAACTTTGTTGAAAGGATTTGGATTGTTATTCAAGAAATGTCGAGCGGCATGAGCGACAATTTCACATCCTCCAGGAGTTCCGAAACCAAATTGAATTGGACGAAATGATTTACCTAGAGATTCTTTTATTTTGAAACAGGCCAATTTTGCCACTAGGCGTCGGAAAATAGTTCCAACAGCTATAGGCCTGACTCCACCACACTTTTTTCTGAGAGCAACCAAAGAAGCTCCAAAGAGAATTGGAACTATATTTAAGTTTGCTTTACCAGCAAGAAGAAAATTGCATAGTTTTGTTATCGAGGACAGAAGTTTCTCACCATAAGGACCAGCACTGTTAGAAAGTAAGTCTTGGAGGTGTGAAGGTCTGAGAGCATCCAAACCACCAGCAGAGCCAGTACGGAAAGATTTGATGGCATTTGAAACTTCAGCTTGAGTAACTTGAAGGGTAGTCACATTATTATCTCCTGTATATACAAATTCAGTTCTGGACGCATCAGCAGGATGCATGAATCGGAGATCTGTCAAGGTTTGAGTGTCAAATGCTGCAATAGTGTCGGTAGAAGTAAGAACTCATATTGCTGAAGTTAGATCGCCATCTGAAACTTTGTTGATGATACATTCCGTGATATTAAATTCTCGTTTCAATTTAGTTTCAAATTTTGTTGCATTATGTAAAGGCGAAATGGCACTATTTAAATTCCTCTTGATGATGCTTGTTAAAGACTCCTTTCTGTTTTGACGATATGGTGGAAGGCGAAACGAGTTATATGCGAACAAAAATAGTGTTTCCTAAGCTTCAAAAGAATTTGAGCTAATACATTCATCGATAACATTTCCAAGAGCTTCAGCAGCTGACATCCTGGCTGATTTAGGAATCCTTTTAATGATGCACATGTCCTGTTTGTGACGAGATAAACGAACATTTAGGAGATATGCCGGCGATTCTGAATTTTCTTTGGGAAGTGTGCCATTCAAATACGATGCTTCGGACTTTAGCGTCTGAGATGAATTTTTTGACGGTGAGTGTTTCCTCTTACTATGTATAGCCAAACCTTTTTTTGTGCTGAAGGATCTGGTACAGGACAGGCACTGGAAGTCAAGGGATTGTTCAAAAACCTCTGAATTATTAGTATTTTGCATATTCTTTGAAGATGACATGTAAAGAGTGACATCTCATTTTGACAGTTCAAAATAGTCACCCATAGTTTTTGTTGTGAACCCGAATACAACCATTATTGGAATATAACAGCTCTTTTTCAACATGAATCATGTTCATATATCAAAAATGTTTTTTGTAGAGTGAAAATGAAAACAAATCAACGTCGATGAGTATTTTGAAGGAAATTAGTATTCACTAATTAGCTGGAGAATAACTAAAATTGAGATAACATCAGAAAAAATGAATATGAATGAGGTAATACAAAACAACTATTGCATCATCTGATACTTGATTTACTGTCAACAAATAAGTAATTGATATAAAAAATATGATCATGAAAAAGCCCTAAAACCGAGCCTAAAACATACCTGTGAATCGCTTTTGATAATCTTTGCTTGGAGAAGTACAGGCTGCATCTGCTCAGAAGGTATCTGTTGGATGTTTTGTAGAATGACCTGTCTACCTTTCTGTCTCCCGCTTTGTCCTTTACCACCCTGCTGCAGAATGATATGCTGGCCCTGAATGGGGAGGTTGGTATACACAAGGGGTTGTGAAGTCGGTTGCATATTAGCTGATGAAATAATCACAGTTGTCGGATTCTGCACAGGCAGGGAAACATTTTTCACAGGTACATTTTGCAGGGTTGGTGGGGGTGGCGCAGGATTGTATTCTGGAATTTTTTTGACAGCATTTCCGTAGGGGGTGATTATGGGGGCTTGGGGCACAGGCGGTGTCACAGTTAGGGGATCCAACAAAGTACTGCTGTGCAAGTCCCCAAAATCAAAGTCCATGGGGACAGAAGCATTAAGGCGAAGGGAGGAATCGTCTCCAAACAATTCAGAATCCAGCTCATTATTCTCGCAGTGTTTGATGATATCTAGAGATGTTATACAAATACGTCCAAAGAAAATAAATGAATGTACAAAACTTACCATCAATGCTGGTTAGGTCTGAGAAAAGGTTAAAATCACCTGAATCGGTGAAATGTGCAAGGTCCTCATCCATATCATTAGTTATTTACAAATACAGTTTTGGAAATTGTCCCATTCCCTAAAAAGTCACCACACTTCTATCAGCGAATCAAATGGCAAATTATATGAGGTGATGTCTGACGTCATAATTGGGTTGATTGGACATCCCTCGTACAACTCGTGAACTATTATATTAGTTGGTGAAATCTGTAATCAAGATGACCAATTTCAAGAAATAGTTTTCTGTAACTTCATGAACAAGAAAAACGTTTGTTTAGTAGACAATAGATGGCTTCCCCAAAATTTCGATTGATCAGTTCAAAATACTACCCAGAGATGGCGACACCATACATACATTGCATCGCAAAACCAAACTGCAATACTTTATTTGTTCCACTTTTCAGAGATCGACGGTTGCCTATTGGGATATATTTCAGGAAATTCACAATTTCAATTCAAACAATCAAAAGGTTGAAGATGTTAACCCTCAACATTGGTTATACAAAAATGAAGTTAGCCAACCATATAGAAATATCGTTTGTCTTTTCTTTCACTTCTCTAATAGATGTCGTAGCTCGATTTATATATTCTCTTGATTACTTTAATGTCAAAAGATGGTAGTAATCAATTAATGAAGAGAAATGGAATGTTTTTTCAATATGGTAGATAATTTATCTTTTTTACACAAAAATTGACTCACTATCGTATTTTAAACAATGCCTATATTTCTACATAAACATGGTTGGCGTCATGTAATAATGAAATTGAAAAGAAACAATGATCCGTAAAAGCACAATATCGCATCAGTTCTACTACTACGGTTACAAATACCCTTGGATATAATGTACAATACCCCAAACTATTTCCAGTTTCTAGTTGAATCATCTAAGAACAATTGGTTCAAGCCAGTCTCAACTATATTAACGCCTATCAGAAAACAACTACTCCCTTAGCTAATACCACAAAGGTCATCAAATTATATCTGACAAGTGGTAGTGCAAATTCTTTCACAAAAATTCCTGAATATGTTTATGCTCCTTCAACTGCCGGAATAAATTTTCAATTGTTGGGATGGGCACTCTTGCAGAACGGTTTCGAACTCATTGTGTAATGGGTTTATTTTAGCACTTTGTACAAGACTGTTTTAGTCTGAATGGTTGTTGTAATTCACTAATGTTTAGTGGATATTATAACATTCGTGTACCATGTAGAAAACAATGAATATGTGTCAGTACGAATTGAGAGTACGATTAAACCACTAAATGAGGTACCGTCTGATTTTGACTGATTGGCATGTAGATATACTAGTGAACCTGAACGTCATGCTAGTCAGGATATTATATAACTATCCTGTCATTACCTTTGGGCATTGCTACTGTAAAGTATTCCCCAACAACTCGAAAGTCGTTGGATTTTCCATAATAAAAAATATTTTCCGAAACTGGTATCGTACTTCAACACCTCTCGTAGCATTAGCCAGAGGAGTAGTTGGAGTGGTTCTACTGGCTATGGACAGTTGGGATCGGCCAGAACGAATTGATTTCGGATGATTTAAGCAATGAAAAATAAGAAAGAAAAAAAGGGGGTCAGTAACAAAACCCAATTGGCAAATTGAAGTTCGGTATAAAACTACCAAATTTCACATTTCCTAATGTACATCAACTCTACATTTATCAAATTTTTTTGTTCTGTATGGCAACTTTTTAGACCCGACAGTTTGTTTTCTGAGGACCACAAATTGTGTGTCAAAAATGCTACGATTGGCACAATAGGAGGTAGGGAATCGTTAATCCAAGTCTCGGATGAGTTTCGCCTTTTTTTCAATTGACAAAAAAATTTGTGCGATTATTTTTTTTCAATGCGAAAAACTGATGGAAAAGTTGAACCAAAAAAAAAACACTTCTTCCTAACAATAGAAATGTTGTTACAGTTCGGGTAGGTATCTTTTGAAGGAAAAATTTCAAATATGGAAGATGCACTGTAGAATAAATTGTTAATTCCAAATGATCCGCCTTGTATAGCTCTTTCCATATTTACGATCGATCAAGGAAATTTTTCATGTGGGATTATTTCTAAAAGCGTTATTTCCTCCCAAGCTGATTATAAAAATATTTCATGTCACAAATTCGTTCTGAGAGCACACTCTGCCTACAGGTGCGTAGGAACAAAAAAAAAGAAAAAGACCTGTTTAATTATTTCCAAGTTGTCCTATAAATACGATATCCGTGATTCAGAGACCGGGCCACGAAGAACCATTACCGTAAATCCACTTTTATCTGGAAGACCTCCAAAACCCAACTTTTTAGTTTCAGATAATTTCTCGATTTCGGCTGAGACAGTGGCGTAGGTGTTTGTTGGCTTGTATGACATAAGAAAGAATATTAGTCTTCGGAATTTTGAAGAGTTTCAGCTACTTTATTTTCACCAGTGGAACGTATCTATAGCTTAGAACTGGATCCTTGGGGTTCGGTCGAGAATTTATTCAAATACGAGTTGTTACCATGCGTCTGTTCCAGACGTAGGTATCTAGATTTTGAAAATATTCTTATAAGGTAGGCCGCGTTTTGGAATACTCTTCGAAATCTTCATGAATCTACTACGAACGTTTATTTTATGTACTATAGGAATATTCTAAGAACATAACGATATTACATATATAAAACATTACATATATAAAATTTACTGACTAATGTTATTATTTTGTGATAGATTATTTTTCGTAGTTTTTTTTTATTCTTTCAGAATAAGAATTGATATTGAAATCTATATAAGGGCAGATTTTCAATCTACCCCGGTAAGTTCCTGCGTTAATTAATATTATGGATGTTTATTGGCACTTTTGGATGTGTTATTGTGTTGTTGATATTATTTTGACTGACTTTTAAAATATGGTTATATATAGTTACTTACATTTATATGTTTTTTATATTTACTTCTGAACTTGACATTGACATTTTCTTTGTTTATTGTGCATTGATTTTTTTTTAATTGTACTTTTCAACCGAAGAAATTATTATTATTATTATTATAGTTCATTCTGAGTGTAACACGTTCAATTAGTCAGCAACTTTTCGTATATCTCAAATTTTCAAATAAAAAAATACAAGAACTAAAATATTCATCAAAATACTTATCGTTCACGTTTATATAAATGGAATTTAACAACTGAAAAAATGGGTTTCGATTTTTTTGTAACGTAAACAAGAAAGAAGAAGAAGAAAGGGGTCTTTCTGGGGACCTTTGGAGGCCATAATTACCTGTCTTCGAGTACATATTTTATGTGTGGGGCACGGCATCAAAACATTGTTTGAAACTTTGTGATTCTATTCAAAAAAAAAGCAATCCGTCTTGTTGGCGATTCTTCGCTCACGGATTCACTCACTTCGTTGAAACATCGTAGAAGAGTCGGAGACTTTTCTCTCTTCTATAAGATATTTCTACGGTCGGTGCTCTTCTGAATCATTGCCGTCAATCGTTCCACTCTTGGTAGTATCTACACGAATGACACGACGAGTGCAGAATTCCCACCCCTTTGTTGTAAACTTGGTTACCTGTCGAACCTCTTTTGCTTAGGGATCTTTTTTCAACAGAACAGCTAAACTTCAGAACTTTTTGTCAAGAAAGGTTTTTCCTTTTGTATCTCCTGCCCCTTGATTCACGCGGTGTTTTCTGAACCTCCCTTTCCTATGAAACTGTATATAAAAAAAAAATACGTTTTTGAGGCATATCACGCCTTCTTTAAGTTCTATAAGTTTGTGAGGCGGAAGTCTAACCAAACAATTGTACTAACAAAATTCTCATCGAGACGTGTCGGATATACCTTCAAAATTTTTCTCATGATAAATTCTGCTTGTTGAATCCTTAATATTCTGTGATATGCATATCACTGGTACTAGTTTTGTAGGTTCATCAGTGAAAATTTCTTCTCCATAGTATGCTCAGTCCCAATACAAATGACAACCCGCCAAAGTCAAACCTTGTGCAAGCCGATAATAAACAGGGTCTAATCTTTTAACGTGCGATTTATTCAGACTGGTGCTGGGGTAGTTGATCTCTGTCAAGAGTTTCAACCCCTTTATCGACCGCTGAAATTATTTGCGATCCCCGCTACGCACGCCACTGCGTCGCGGACCACCACACAAACTCAGACGAAGACCATCCACCAGAGTCGGCCGGCGCAGCGAGAGAAACGCGACGCCTCCCTTCGCCCCTTTCCCCCCTTCAACGCGCGCCCGCGGCTCGCATACACGCATTGCGTGTCCTCCAAAGGCCCTCTAAAGTTAGGTCATTGAATTTTTGGACCCTTGTCCTTCGACAGTCGCGACCGTCTTGCATTCGGCGTAGCGTTGGCCTTCTCGAAGTCTATTCGGGTTTCAGAAACGGCGAGGTTCGTTCTGAATGATGGTAGCGACATGGAGAGGGTGGGATAGGTGGCGAATGTTCAGGAAAACGCCTGAAAGAGTCTTCCTGGAGATATTTCAACAAACATATTCGGTGACATTGACATCTACGAGATGTAATAATGAGGTCACTCTTGCTATATCATTATGTTACATCCCTGCGCTATACGTGTTAACTATTGGTACGACAGTTGGTAATACGTTTCCACGATACCACGACAATGTCACGATGTGACTTGCGATGTCACAGTTTGAGTCAGAAATAAGATGCCTAGGAAACCCTGGTGTATCTTTTTATACCTGAATAATTTTGGGATAAACTTGGCGAAAACCGATTGCTTGATTTCTGAGATCGCAAAAGCTTCAGATCGCTATTGTAGATGGCGATCAGGCATATACCATAAAGCTTAATTTTCAGTAAAGAGGAATGTGCAACCGAATATTTTACCACTGTTTATTATTTGCCTACTGAGATTTTGACAGCCCTGACAGCCAATCAAATGCGTTTCAGAAAAAGTGCATGTAACGTGGAAACCTACCGTTAACAACCTGTCAATATTGTCACTGTCACCTGCTACCTCTACAAGTTTTTAGTGTGTTTATATCAGTTTGTGAGACTAGACTTTGATTTCGAGAAAATTTACTTTGCCCATTCACCTGAGAATGTACGACAAAGTTCATACTAGTGTATTGAAAGTGATAGGCTGTCTTGAAATTGGGGATACACACATCAGTTATGCAACGGTTCAAAATACCTATCACATCGATATTTCCTTCATTTAAACAAAACTTTGTTTTCAATATCTCATTGATAAGAGCTACATATGTTTTCCTTCTCGATATAAGACTTTCGCTCAAACTGAAACGAATAAAATTAGCTACAACGCTACATTCATGTTATTATTTTGGGGCGATTTGTTTTGTACTTACTTTGGGTACTGAATAACAAAGCATATTTGGATCCCAAGATTTCGACTGACCACACAAAATACGAAATCTTCTACACATCGTGAAAAAGTACTTGTAATAACAACAAAACTTATTCTACTTATATAGACTTTCAAACACTGTTGAATGCGAAGAAATAATTTCAGAGTTTTCATTGACAAAAATTAACCTCAAAGTTACGTCAATCTGACAAAACCGAAATTTGACAGATTTTCGAAAATGCTCACATATAACGCCCCCTATACAAAAATCAGAAAGCTTTTGTAATCGTCGATTGTTTTTCGCCAAAAAATTCTAAACAATATTGAATCACTAGATACACCAGGGTTTCCTAGACATCTTAGTCACAAAGATGTCGCAGTTACGTCAATTTGCTGATGACACATCTTGGCTGGTGACAGCTTATTGATAGTATTGATAATCTTATCAACGAAGACAACTAAAGTATCCTAGGAAATGACAACGTGGTATGACATAAACGGTCTCTTCTTGAATAGAGAAAAAACGGTAGCGGTTCAATTTTGCAATCGATTGGAGCTGGAGAATAAATTATGTACATATAAAACTGGATCGGAAAACAATTCCTATTCTTCCTCACCGAATATTTCTAGGTTTGCACATCGATCAAAATTCAACATTTGAAAAAAATATTTCAACCACTGTCAGTATATAAAGCAAGTTGTGCATTCTAGTGCGCAGGTTGGGTTGACTTGAATGTACTGCGAATTGTAAGGAGTGTGGCGGGACCTCTTTATTTGGACTCTTGTAAGCCTCTATTCAAAAAACTTAGAATATTACCTCTTCCCTCTCTGTTTGTATATATACCGACTATTACTGTTTCTGAAAAGTAACTTCACTTTTTTTGTAAAGGTGGATTCATACAAGCTAACTTAACTTGTATTTAATTTAACTTAGTTAAACTTAAGAAGTTCGATGTTTGGAATCGAACAGAAGCATTCATGCATTATATTTAGCAACTCATAAAATAATGTTCTGCTAACGCTCCAAAAATTTGTCAGCTGTTGAAATCAGTCGCGCATATCTTCGCTATTCGAGTCTGGGAATTGTTGCATGAATGTCCTTTTTTATACAACTTTTTGAGATAAGTCAAGATATTTACAAGTTAAGTTGGCTTGCATGAATCCACCTTAAAACAAATATGGATAGATATATAGATAACGAGGAGACGTTGCGTTTCTCAAAAGCACTGAGAATATCGAAACATGCATTATATTATAGGGGAGCTGAAAATAGAGCAATCAAACTTTTCAATACACTTACACCTGAACTGAAGTACATGGAAAATAAAAACTATACAAAAGTAAAGCCAAAGACTACTTAATCGATATTTATTTTTACTCTCTTGGCGAATATTTTGGCGAAACCGCCATCTAAATGAGCAATTTGGAGTTTATATTATATAACATACATTTTATTAGTGAAGTCGGAGCTAATTCGTACATCTGTGTGAGTTTCTTAACAATGTTATACAAAAACATACAAACCCCAATATAAAATAAATAATATCAATTCATCATTCTGAAAGGAAATTGCCAAAAATTATCATAGGATTTTGTAAACTGAAATATTTGGAATAATGGAAACATTTTTAGTCGGAAAAAAAAATATATTTCTACAAAATACGATATAAAGCCTATCAAAAAACTCAGAAACTTAAATTGAGATCTGTCGACTCTTATCAGGTTAACCAACTGATACTCATCAACTGATAACATACTAACCCAGCCTGTCCTTCTCCGTCTCCAGGAGAATAACCCTTTTGGACGTATGGGCAGAAAGGCGAAAAAATGGAAAACTAGGGCGTAGGATATATACTGCCGTGCTAAAATCAAAAGCGGTATCTACAAAAAATTCGAATTCTTGTTTTTTCGGTTACCGGTATTCTAACAACATCATCTATCTATTCACCAGACAGAAATGCAGTATCTGTATTAGTTATATAGGAAATCAATACACATTATGTCGTATCTTCATGAAATATCCACGTATTCTAAGCAATAATGTGGTATCTGCTGTCTACTAGTCAAAAACGCCGTATCTACCTAGGCGCATATGCATATACCGCATTTGTTTCTAGTACGTTGAAGTTACCGCTTTTTTGTCTGGTAAACCTTGCTAGTTTGGCGCATAATTGTCAATTCGAGTGTTATACGTTATACATTCCTTCGGGTCTCGATCGCAATGTCAATCAGTAGAACTGATGTTTTGTTATCTTTGGCTAGTAGAGGGGAAATCCAACATAAGATGTCGGTTTCATCAAAAAGTACCACATTCATTCGGAGCAATGATGATGGTTTACCCTCAAATTCCGATGTGGTGGATAATCAAAAGACTTATAGCGTACAATGAAAGTTTCGTACAACTTGGTTCAAAATCGCGGATGAAACCATATGCTGTTTCGCGGCACGAGGCTATTTCAGGAGAAGACAAAGAAGACATCTTGAGCTGTTTTTATTCGTTCTTGAAAAGACATAGATATGCCACGGAAAAAACTATAGAGTTGGACAACTGTTCTAGCCAGAACAATTGGTGTTTGCTAACATTCCTAGTCAGAATGATCAATTCTGATGAAATATCGGCTTCTGACATTTTTCTCAATTATTTCGAACCAGGACATACTTTCATGTCATCCGACAGTTTTCACCACCAGGTAGAAGAACTATCGTTAAAAAAACAGGGCACAACTTATGATTTTAATGACTTTGCCGATGCAGTGCAGCAAGCGCAAAAAGGAAAAGTTTAAATCATCAAAATGAACTGCCAAGATTTTTATCAGTGGAAAAAAGACTTCAAATCTGAAGTTACATTAAAGAAATATGCGAGCAGACCGCATCTTTCCAATATGGTTCAAATTAAAGCTAGTCGTGGCAATTTTGTTTTATACTACATAATGTCATACAACGAAGATTTTGCCAAGCTAGATTTTCTCTCTAAGAAAGCTGCGAAAAAACCAGGGGTTTTATTAACTGGTGTTTCAAATCGATTGACACCTCGTCGATTCCCTAAATCCAGAAAAGAATCGCTATTGGGGAATCTTGGAGAACTTCTTCCAGAAAACAGAAAGGCTTTCTGGATAAACTTACCCGAGAGAGATGATAAGGATGGTGTCTCAAGTTGAAGGTTTTAATTTATCTTCTTTTTTTGGTGAAATCGAAAATTCTTTTATATGTTCTGTGATAAACACTGGTATTAAATGTAGTTTTTTAATTTAAATTGACTATATATCTGTGCGTCATGAGAAGAATGATTGTTTTCAATTAAATTCATACATCGAAACGAGTGAGCGAATTGTTGCCCGACGGAGGATATCAATTTCATGGTATTTATATACACTAATTCTGACATCTTCGGGTAAATGATAACATGAATCAGGTAATCTGCCAATGTATAATTTCTTTTGATTAATTCATACTACCAGTTGTTATTAGTCAGTTTCTTTGAAATTATGAAACTGATCAACGGTTCCCTTCACTTCTTAGGAATTGAATGGGTCCTTTAAAATCCTCTTTGGAGAGACTTAAGGACACTTTGCAGACCCGGAAGTGCAAACATATTCATTTACGACACTTCTCATTGATTATTTCTCTGCGAATGCCAAATAGGGATGCCGTATCTACAGAGAATACTGAAATGACGCAGATATGGCATTATGGCTTAGGAAGTCAGTAAATATATGTAACAATAAAAGCCGTATCTCACTTTTCAGTATAAAACATATACATATTTTTCAAATTTCCAGTTCAATAGATTTTCAATACCATTCTACATCAGAAGCCATCTTTCCTTAATCAAATATATCGTTCTACACAAAGGAATATCAAAAATACTTTGACGCTGGATTTCTCGATACTAGGTCAACAGTAGATACCTACCGCATTTGATTTTAGCACGGCAGTATAGAAAGCCCACTCACACAGATCGGTACCTTAACAGGAATTCCAACCATCACCCGCGGCAGAAGAGAGAAGTAATAAAACTTGATTCATCTAAAAATTATCTTTTTAGTTAATGGCTACCGCGAGGACGAAATTTACGAAGCCTTGCGAACCAGACAGGGATTTACAATGAATGGCCCGAACCCGTCGTTAACGGACGGACTTTTCTACCCTATATTAACGGTGTAACAGACCGCATTGGAAGACTGCTGGAAAAACATGGGGTGAGAACAGTTTTCAAGCCTACTAGAAAAAAATCAGGGAAGCCTGAGATCTTCAAAAGACCCACCAGATTCATTATCCATTCCGAATACCGTGTAGTTGTGGATCTGTCTATATCGGAACCACAAAAGGAGCATAAAAACGCGGTTAACCGAGCACGAAAGGAGTTGTCGATATGGCCAAACACAAAAATCAGCAGTGGCCGAACACGCTCTGTTGAAAGGTCATTGACTTCGAAGGAACGCAAGTGCTAGACACAACTATGAGCTATTACCCCAAGCTCTATAGTGAGACCATAGAAATTCACAAACATAAGAACAAGTTCAACCGCAAAGAAGAGAGCCTAAACATCCACAGAACATGGATGCCAGCTGTTCAAAATACACTGATCCTACCAATAAGAGAAAACCCCATTTCGGAAAATCAATTAGAGTTGATTGACAGTCTGATTCTAGGTCCGATAAGTGATGACACGTCATCTTAACCAAATCATATCAAAGCCCCGCAGCAGGGAAAGATACTTCGACCATTGCCGCATCGCCTTTGAAAATGTCTGCCGCAGATGCAGACGAAACGTCAGGCCTGTAAACCTGCGGACCACGGCTTAGAAGCCCGGAACTTTCTGCCGGCCGTGAGAGTCTATTATCTTTGATGAATGGATATTGTGAAATTTCCATTTAATACAGATAATTGTGCCATTGATGATATGTTTATAATTAGGATTTTTTCTGTCACTAAATATATCCAATCTTCAACGCCAAGCGTCGCGTGAAAATTGCAGATAACAGGCAAGCCTGTCCTTTTATTTGAATTCATAATTTGATTCGATTGAAATTCAGAGGAACATTTTTGGGACACAATAATTGCTGTTTGCAGTTCTTTCTAATCATTCCATTAATTTAGTAGTTACGTTTTCGAAAAACATTTTATGTGATTCTTTTCACATAGTTTACAAGACCGCTATACGTGTTTCACTAGTCAATAGCCTTTTCAGGGCTATTGTGGTAGTATATATAGGATATGGAATTAATTGATTACAAAAATTACACATCAAGTTTTAGACATAACAATCAGAGTATGACAATTGCCCATTTTGTAGATTCAAAACTGAAATCAATAAAATCCTATGGAAATTAAAATTCACTAGTTGTCAATATAACAGCCAAAATACTATCTCAAATCGTAAAACGGATTGTTGATGGGGAAAAATATCATTTTGTTCAGTATTTCTTCTAAAAGGCAACTCAATGTTATAGTTCACATACATTTACATGAATGTATAGGTAATTAGTTATGCCCAACTGGTAGTCGTTTTATTCAATGATAAGCCTATGTTCAATAAAAGCTGCTTTTCAGTTGTAGCCTACACAAACAACATATAACTGTTGCCGCCGAAATATAGAACTATAGCTATATCGGAAAAAAGAACGATAATGTTAAAATGTGATCAAAAATCCGTGTGGCCAAATGACTCTCTTTCATTCATTACTTCGAAAATATATCGTAACGACATCGCATAAATATCGCAGAGACATCGAGCAACTTGTCACAGTGTGACAAAGATAAAGATGATATTGTGTAGTGGGAAAAAGTTTGAGATTTGTGTAGCTGGCTTCTTTGAATGGCATGAACGTTGGTTTGTGCTTCTTGTGATCAAGCATTCCAATACTGTTAATTGTTGGCGATTATTTGTTTTTCACTTACCTTTCCCTACATCCGGTGGAATTTGTCCTCCCAGGAACTGTCTCTACCTTCTACAACTCGCACCTCGTTGCGCTTTGCTGTTAGCTTTCAGTTTAGCTTGTTTACTCATCAACAATCTACCAGACGCTCGTCTTCCGTTTAACACGCAAAACACGACTAAATACCAGACAAAATAAACCGCACCAAAACGGTGTTACCTATATAAAATTATTATTATTGCCGATAATAGGTATCATATCGGTTTGTATGCATGTTTGTTCCCAAGATGCATAAAAACCGTGGTGCGTTGACTGATATGCTTTTGTTTAGTCAGTTACTTCCCATCTGAAAATCGAAGTGAGATCTTACCTAACCTTACGGTTTTTTGGCAATAGGTGATGATGCAGATGCGATTTTCAAGGAATCTAGCGACAGCTCACTAGTGAATTTCGATATCTTATTGACCTAACTCTGGGGGATCTTTCGTTCACCAAAGAATCATTGGTACACAAAATTTGCGTAGACAGTAGACAGGCCACCTTATCGACAGCTAACCCTTTACAGACAAGGTTGACAGTTTGATTTTCGATTTGAAATTTGAATGCGTTTGGTTCTGATAAACTCAATATTCAATTCTATCACATTCAGTTTGGTTCGTTCCATTTCACGTTGTACTTCCCACTAGGGTATGAAATCCTGGGGTACAGGATCTCGGGATCCTGAAAGAAAAAATCGGTCCGGATTGTGAAAAGTCATTCCCGGGATTTCCGGATCTGAAATAAGTATATATTCTCTCCAAGATATATTCCTATGAGAATATTAATGAAATGTAATAACATAAAAGCTACCGCAGCAATAAGATACAGATCATATGTCAATCAGAAGTTCGAACAGTTTCGTTATTATCTAGTGCGTAGTCGCATACGTCAGCCTCGATATATTTTTTGAAATCGATATATTGCCAATTCGCAATGACTTCATAACATATGAATTGCTATTCCATTTTATTTATGTTTTTGGGAACATTTGCCTGAAAGAACTTCCATTTCGTGATTTTGAATTGTTCTTTTTGCATCCTTTTTTACAAGGCACGTAACAACCATTGTCATTTATGTTGGAAAAATATGTTGAACTGAAATTTCTGGAGAACAACGAGTGGATCGCACAAATATAACTTCTACCCAAGTAGGTTAAGAAAGGTTATTCAAGGTGAAGTTTCCTTTCATCATCGTCAGAAAAATCTCGCGTTCTATTGGGAAGTTCATCATCCAGATACGCCTCTATCGGAAAATATTTGAACTATTTCATCACGTAAAACAAAAACAAACTTCTGTATGTGAAATTGTGGTACACTTCTCCAAAACATTCACACACTGATTAGTCTACACATTTGTTTTACACAGAACTCTTCCAAAATTCGAAGAGCACAAGGTACAATAATACAAAATACAACGTTAACAATAGTAAACATGTTTTTGACAGATTACGATCAGCTGATTACGGTTTGTTGCCGACATTTTTGAACAAACATCAGCGCTCCCATCGGTAGAAATTCTTCCCAATTATCATTCGACATCAATTTTGATTCTGGGATCTTCAAAACTATCTTTTATTTTCGAAATATGCTTGGAAATTATGATATATTTTCTCACACTAAGAAATAATTGACCTGCGGTAGCTACTTGATATATTATGAAGATGGATATTGGATTCGGCAATATTTACAAAACAAAGTAAGATACTTCATAATAAAAGTAACTAGGAATTCTGAAATGTCCAAAAAACCATGACATTACAATCCAGAAGCTCCTATATGCCGATTTTGAAAGAAATCGAATCGGAAATATTGGAACTCGTCCAACATTCTAGAGCCGCTATTATGGGATTTCTTAATATAATATCATGAAGTATTGACCCTTTAGTGATGAATATCAAAATCAAAATTCGAAGCCAACCACAATATATCAGACAGGTGACTTGCGAAAAAATAGTAATTGTAAAAGTTTTAATATTTCAAAGTTTCGTTTGGTCAGAAGAACTTACAGCTCTTCCTATTGCCAGTCCGAACCTGTGCCAGATTTCACACTGGCTTTATGATACTCTCTCTCTTCCTCACCAGACGTGTGGGAGGAGCAACCTGAGAGGTTTATCAATTAAAAGAAATTCGTCTTCATTTCTGAATCCAGAATTGAAAGTAATTATCAGTTTTCACTGACCGACGGCTGAACCAAACCTTCATTACTTGACTTTGAAGAAATTTGATATTTCACATTTCGGAAGGAGTAATTAAAGGAAATCCAATTCGTGAAAACAACACATTCTTGTAAAATTATTAACAAAATATAATGAACATCGAAAGGAAATGTGAGAAAGTCGTTTCACTAAGTGAATGATAGGCTTCAATACTGGAAATAAAAAACACCGAAATATTCGTTCGTTCTGATGGTGGAATTGATCAAACGTGTTCAGGAAAGAGAAAGAAAATTCTTTTCTATTCATTTTATACTCGAAGAATATTTTTTAAATGATTTTTCTTTATACACTCATACAACCCTTCATCAATCATAGTGAAAAAAATCGTTTCTCTCAACTTTGTTTTTCAGGGATGAAGACTCTCAACCGGAAGTCTCGCACGTTTGCATAGTAGCTCTGAACAAAGCTGGTCTGGGAACAACTTAGAATCCGGTAGTAGTCTCCATAATGAGACAGGATCGGTTCAGTCACCATATTCAGCTGGACTAGCTGCTAGGTGATACCGTACAAGGTACCAGAGGAAATTTTCTTTAGCGTGGTAGAGAAAAAATTAAAACTCTCAACATCCTGTAGATGGATACCACCCAGATAAAAACAACAAAACTATACCATAAAAAGTGAACTTGCCCCCTCCTTGTGCGGACTTTTGGGTGTTTGAAGTATATTCTGCACTTTTCTGCACCTTGTATAATATGTAATATTCTCATTTACTTTTTTGATAAAAATACTTTTGTATTAATGTGGGTTCTGAAGGAGAACCTCAAACAAGTCGATTTTTATTTTTAATTCGTGATACCATCAAAAACTTTCTCATCATACACTGTAATAGATATCAGAGTAATGACCTGAGTTACAGTTTATGACACGCCCTGTATATTATTGGGCCTTTCGAATCCTTTGTGTATGCTTATTTCAGGCATGCGTTACTCATTGGCAGTTGAAAATTATCAAATGAGTTCTCATTTTAGGTAAGTTTCACACATGGCAGTAATTTTGCAAGAGTGATTAAAACATTTGAAATCTGATTTCAGATCATTAATTAATCTTGAGTCTTTGAGAATATTATCATTAAACTGTTATATTCTGATCGAGAAAGGAGACCAGTAACCTATCATCAACCATTTACTCAGACTAATCCTCTCTATCATAACTTTTTGTTGACACATCTACTGTTCGGAAGTTATCATTTGTGGTGGTTTCGTGGATGAATGTTTTCTTCGTTGATTTTTTTTGGATCATCAATCTGCCACAATTTGGAAACATTCAGAATTAATATTGAAATCTATACAAGTGTAGATGAGCAGATTTTCAGTCTACACAGATAAGTTGCTGCATTAATTAAAAACAAAAAACAGTTCCTTCCGAATGTCTCGTATAACGTAAATTTGACTATCAAAAAAATACAAAAGCAAATAAACATAGCATTCTGCCATTCGAAAGGGGTAACCAAGTGCGTTTTATATCAAATAAACTCGTCAAGATGCAAATATCCTCAGACAGCATGACAAATGCAGTTCCTTCAATTTTCGTTTCCTGCCATTGCCCTTCTTGCTATCATTTGAATATCATTCCATTCTACTGTGTGATCTCCATTGGCAGTGAAGATGTGTTCTGATAATTTAGAACCACCAATCAGTCTGTTTTTGATAAACATTTATGTTCACTTTCTCGCACTTCAAGAGGTCTTGGCGTTTCACCGATATATTTTTGACCGCACTAACAAGGAATTTGATGAATACATTTCTTTGCGTTCTATGTTTTGTTAGCAGTATGTGTCAGTATTGATTGTAAAGTATTTGTTGTTTCGAATGTTGTTTTAACATTAAATCTGTTTAATGGAATTTTGAAAAAATAGAACATGCTCCATTTTATAGTGGAGTTTCTTTAGGAAATCATTTTTCAGAAATGAACTGAACTAAAATATCACACAGATTGCGACCTCGACTTCATTCTCGAAATTCTTCATTTGGTAAACCCGGAACATTAAAATGGCCAGCAAGATATCCAGAACTTACACCGTTGGATTATTTCAATAGAAGTAAAGTCCGAAGCTCATTTCAGTAGACTAACCAATACTGAACAAATGAACGCTGGAATGTATGTTTCAACTAGAAAAATCACTACTAAAATAATCTCAAATTTTCTGCTGGATTCTGGATATCGACCTGGGAATTGTCAAGCAGAAAATGGGTATATCTGAAGTTTTGCGCCATTGATGCATTAATTTGTTTTTGATTCTTTTCACCACCGTGTGTATTTGATATGTATGAAGGTACTTGCCTGCAATAAAAATTCATGGAGGATTCGATAAGCCTATTAATATACTGGGTGGGAATAAAAAAGAGTCACTCAGGTATTCAGAGTATTACTCTGACATGTTTCACCGTGTGAAGTGGAAATATTTTCGTCAATACCACAAAGTAAATTCAAAAATCAAATTGTCAGATGTTTTCCTTCGAAATTAGGTCGTTTCCCAATCTAACTTCCGACTATGATTTTATAAATTTGGTAATTTTAAGTGAATAATGAAAACAGTGAGAGTTTAAGATTAATTCAACTGTTATAAATTCAACTGTTATAAATTCAACTAGCCCTGCTAGGCTTCGCACGGATAAAAAATGATAATTGTGGGTTATCCTTAAGGGATAGACATATACCATCGCGGACTTTCTTGTAGACCTCTCTAAGGTTTACAATACTGTAGTACATTATTTTGATCTATCCCGTAGGGTTCAGCCAGCGTATGCAATGCAAACGCAAAAAATATATTTATGACATCACACCAACATCTAAAATGATCAGTTTCTCCACTATATAAGTAATACAAGTATTATACATATAAACCTTCCTTCCGAATCACCATATATACCTTCTTTCTATTAAAAAAAGCATCAAAATCCGATGTGTAGTCTTCAAGATCTAAGCTTACATTATATAAATAAAAAATCTTTGAACATTTGTCATACCACATATACATACTACATATCGAAACTATGAATCTCGCTTCTCATGGAAAATCTCCCATATGTGCCTCTATTTATGAAGTAGATGATGTATTCATTTAAATTATTGAAATTCATACAATCACTACAAGGTACCATAGTATATCTTGATTGAAAATGCTAGAATCGATGTGAATAACTCATTGCAGATATTTTGAAGATATCATAATTTTGAAATATATCGTGGAATACATCTGGAACATTGTCCAGGAGCTATACAATGGTCATCCTCATGAAGTTCCATCTTGTTGAATGATTTTACATTTCCAAATCATTCATTTTAATTCCACCTGTGTGAGGCATCGCAATCGCGTAGATCGACGACCATCGCTATTGCGTGTGTCCAATTTCGAAGGTATAGAATGCATCAAACAAATATTTGAAACTCGCGGCCCTCCAGTCACATCTCAAACAAAAATGCGAGAGAACAACCCTTAGTCGAACCATATACAACCCGAAAACTGTAAAGTCATTGTGCTCCCTGAAAAAAGGTTTGATACGACAGAAATTCACCAGACACCTGTAGCAAAGATTGGAGATTTATCATAATTCATATACCTGCACAATGCACGGCACCAGACGAATTTTTTATATAAGACGCGAATAAAAGCCCTAATCGTGCCTGAACAATCGAGCCGTAGATTCAGAGTTTCTTTCCCAGGCTCACAAGACTTAAAACCATGCAAGGGTGTGGGCTTTGACGGTGAATAGAATATTTATCAGTGTGCTTCCTGAAGAGAAACATTCTTACACAGGGGCCATTAGTATTGTTGGGTTTTGATATCGCTCTTGATACAAGGATATCGTCGGGGGCGAAAGATCGAATCAATAAATCAAGCTATTCATTATGAATTGTTTGGTATTGAGATATTAGTTCACAATTCAACATACTCAACTAAATTATTAACAAGACAGACAAGCATTCACATTTCTGAACTGAGATGTGTACTCACAATCCATGCATTACCTAACAAAAATTATACCTACACTGTATGATTCACGATTTTATGAAAGGATAGGCAACAAGTTCAATGTGAACAACATTTAAAGTGACTAATAGACTACGTTCAATTCTCATAAACATTGAACCAAAAAACAGAAACAATTACATAGACGAAATACCAAGTTGCGGTTGAAAATATATTGGACAGACACCAAGACCTCTGGATGTGCGAAAAAGTAAACACAATATGTGTATCAAGAATAGGCAGTTTAGTGGGTCAAATGTACCGGACATATCCTAATTGATAATGGGAGTTATAGAGTGGAATGGAACGATACCACATCGTGAATAGATAAAGCAGTACAAAAAGAAACTGCATTGATAATGATTTTTTGCAAGAATTATACTTAAAAATTCAATTTATATGGATGATACTTGGCTACCCCTTTCGAAATTACACTGAACTTCATGTCAAGTCCCAGATCGTCTTCGGGTGATTCTCTATATGTATATATATATATATATATATATATATATATATATATATATATCTATTTATATATATATATATATATACATATATATATATATATATATATATATATATATATATATATATATATATATATATATCTATTTATATATATATATATATATACATATATATATATATATATATATATATATATATATCATGAAATCAAAACTAAACCCTAGAAATTCAGAACTCTCTTCATTGAAGATGAGAAAAATAAAATTTTCGATAAATTTAACTATCTAGGTATGATTTCAGATAATTCTCTGGATTTTAGTGAGCATGTAACATACTTTTCGGGAAAAATGACATTTGAAAACCTCATTTTCATTATTGTTCAACTGTACTGTTCTCAGTGAATGAAAATCAGATGGAAAATTCACAGAAATTGCAGAAAAGGGCTTTGAGAGTGATTCTATGTATACATAAAAATGTATACATAGAAGTAATGTGGATGTATGATTTTCTTGTAGTATCGAGTGTAGCAATTATCCACAGATGAAATACAGTTTTCACTTGTGAATAAATTACAAGAAATTGAAGTGATATTAAACTGAGGAGATATAATGAAGATATTGGACAAAAACAATCATTCTATAATAAATGGAAAATTCATAATGAGTTGACATTGGAAATAAAAAATTGTGAAAATTTCAGAAAGTTTTTGTTAAAAATAACATTGGATTTCGATCAATTTGAACTACTGAATTTTTTATTTCATATTTAGTGACCGTATCGATTCAATTGTATACACAGTGAACTTTCATGTTTGATTCAATTAAAGAAATGTACCTATTCATAGGCCTCACCGCTAAATAATCTCATTATAATTATATTAATTTTATTATGGCTGTACATCTTCACCTGTGGCCATAACCCTAGAGAAAAGTGCCCGTTTCCGCCAATGACCAAAACAATAAATTCGGAGATTCGGCCGATTATTGCAAAAGTGACTGAATCCACCCGAGGGGCATAGAGAGAACCGCCATAACGGGACTTTTTTGGAATACGGTTGAGATAGCGGTTCGAATTTAACGACGAACATCTTTCCTCTTTTTTAGCAGACAGGTTGACTTTCACGTGGGACCCCTGTGGGAAACGTGAAATGCCAAATTTAGAAAAGTTATTAATCATAACAGGCAACAAGATCCGAGATTTCGGAAACAAACGATACGAAAACAGTTGACCGCTTTGAGATGTTAATAGGATGTGGGATTGTGTATGATTGATGGTTCTTTTGTTTGCGAAACCGAGAAGGATGGGGGATGAGGAATGAAATTGATGCCACACTGCGTCGTCTACGGTTCTGAGATTGATAGTGGATAATAAAATGAATTTTAGTGTAATTATTGACACTGAGAAATATTTTGAAAGTGTAACAAGTATGAAACAACATAATATTAAAGGGAAAAATTCATGTAAAAACGGACGGAACAAAAACGTACGTCAAGGATATCAATTGGACAAAGTATATCCCACGGACATAGCATGGATATCCACAGACCCCTGAGTTTGACTTCAGAATACAAACTGTACTTCTCTGGAAAGTCATCAGTGAAAAAATATGTTATAGGTGAAACAAATAGTAGTAGGAAAAAATATGGAGGCATGAGAAAAAACCGAAACCAATGAATAAATAAAAAATATGGTAGCAGAATATCCAGTTGATGTCCACCATATGTCGACGAAGGACATTTTACTGAAGTATTTTTTTACAATTGGATGAGTCAGAAATGTCCACTGGACGTCCGTTTCATACCTATGTGAACTCTTAAGGGATATGATTTTCATGTCTATAAAATAAAATCCATAATTTCATCAATTCAATATTCACTTTATGCCATTTCTATACTGACCATATTAGCTCCTAATGAATTTACATTGAATGTCTTTTCCATCTTCACTTCCACTAAGACCAATAAGGGATATTTTCATCGATACAACATATTGAAAGATATTCTCGAATAATTCAGTGAGAGTGATTTTCAAAAAAAAATGTGATGTTGCTCACAGATATCTACCAAGAAAAAATTATGGTTGATTTTTGTTTTAAAACACCTTCAAAAAATTACATATCTCATACAGATTAAAAACTACGAAAGCGTAGAGCGAATATGAATTCCTTTTCTTTAATTTCGACTTACAACTCGAAATCAGTGCTAGTTTCGAGTTTTAATTCGAAATTAGGAATAAAAAATTGCATGTTTGCTCTGCAAAATAGCATAAGTTATTGTAAAATGGATTCTAGAACAATCAAACAATATTCATCATCGTTGACAATCTATTCGACTTATTAAATGACTTAAATGAATAACTTTTTTATTTTAAATTGTGTTTATGGTATCTCTTGTGTATGTGGCAGTGTTCATACTGGTGAAACATCAAGGCCACTATGAATAAGGACAGCTAGAATGGAACAAAAAGAAAACTCAAAGATACCACTTCCTGCTTTCGATGCATTTTCAGAATCGAGTATGATAATTCCTACAAATCATTCGAAAAAAAAACAGTTCTTGATGTGCAATTATATTTGGTATCCACTGAAACCGCAAGTGCCACTTTCGAATTGCAGTTGTCTATTGGTAGATATCAAATATCTATTGCATTGCGGCAACATCAACTATATTGCCAACATTATACCCAACGAAAAATATCAGACGCAAAATTCAAAGTAAACGTTGCAATGCAAAGTGAGTGGAAAGGTTTGTTTGAGTTATATCGTAAAACTGCTATCAATATCAGGAAGAAGTGAAATTCTGCCATTATGTGGTGACAGTCATATCATTGGTAGCCTGAAATAATATATGTTGCTCCAAATGACCTTCCTGACATTTTCCCAAAGAGTTTTTCCACAACACAATAGAGCTGCCTATCTTTTCCAGTTCACTCTGCATCAGTACTTTCAGCCTCATTGGGATATCACGATAAGCGACAAGCCCTCTGGTAAAAAGTTTCAAACAATGTCAAAGTGGTGCTTATTAGTTTGAGGGTGGATTCAGACAGATCTGAAACCTGATCGTACGACGATCCGATAGCTTTCTCATTGGTCTCAATTTAAATTCAGATCAAACAGAGAGCTATTTCGGATCTGTCTGAATCCAGCCTTAGTCTTGGTCAAATTATTGCTAATTTTCATCAAGCACAATTATTCATGGTTGACGTTCACATAAAAAGTGAAAGAAGCACTAAAAATTTCAATAGTCGCTCACAAAATTTTACGGTTTGGGATTTTTGAACAACGTAAAGTCTTATCTTAAAATAGGTAACAATAGTTGTCAAAGTGGTGCTTATTAGTTGGAATTTTTTTGAAACTGGCGCTGCAGTCTCGATTTCAAATCCCAGAAAACATGAGAGTTTAGCTCGAATTACGTTGTTTCGGTTAACTGGGCGCTAAACTGGGCAATATCTGTCTCACAGTTGACTTTGCAGTGCATTGCACTCAGTCTGAATAGTATATTTAGGTATGCAGCATACAGAAAAGCAGCGTTTTCGAGTGGGTGGTATTCGTGTATTAGCCAGCGTAACAATTTCGCTAACACACACACGTGTTTGAACCTTTCTTTATTGCGAAAGGTATTATTATGCATTAGCGGTTCATTGGCGTTCCAAACTGACTGCAAAATGATGTTACGAATTCGAGTGGTGTAGGTTCAAACTCCCGTTTTAATTTGGTCTGTCTATTGAACCCTTTCAAAAAACTTTTAAGATCGAATAAAAAAAATAAAACAATTAGTCCAGTAAAGTAAAACATGATAGGGGCTTCGTGCTTGCAAAAGGTCGGCTCATTCTGAATTTTTGATATGTTGTTAGGACCTAAACCAATATTAAAACAGCAGATTTGCATTTTGCAAAGTGCTCTGCGAGCGGTGGTGTACCCAACAAAAATAGAAATTTTGTGACCCTTTCAATTTTTGCTTAATATCTCCATGGAGGAATGATTTGACCGGTAAAGTCACTGCATATACTTTTGAAAAAGATGTAATTTGCTACAATTTGAGACTAAGGCGAGCTCTATACAGTCTCTGATTTCCACGATAGGGGAAAGGGGGGCACATTCAACCTTGGGGCACTTTCAACCAGTGTCGATTTTTATGGAATTAATTTGAATTTAGCGCCGAAATAATTCATACGTACCCGTACCCGTCAGTAGAACCTCAGCCACTACCAGTAGGGTTTGTTGATTGTGTGTGCTTGTTGTGCCAAAAATAAAATAAATCGTGATTTTACCTAATTCAAGGTAAGTTTTGTCGTGTCAGAAAATTATTCTCTGTCCGTTCTTATAAATACAATCGAATTTTTCCACTAATATCGTTAGCACATATATTTACAAATAAATTTTGGGATAGCCCTAACCTAAAAATGTAATCTTGATAATTAGAAAGTGTTTGTTGTTCAAAGTCACTGTGGGGCAGATTCCACCACCTAAGAACGGGGCACTTTCAACTGGTTGAATTAAGAATATGCTTATGCATTAAGTTATGAGTTATGACTATCCATTAGGAAAAGTTGTATAAACCCGGCATTAATTTGAATATTGTTTGAAAATAGGTAAATTTCTTTTCAGATGGTCCGAACATATGAAAAAAAAACGACGAGAACGGAAATCAACGAAAAAGACATGACTAATGCAATTAAAACGTATTAAGTAAACGAATGTCAGAAAGAGAAGCTGCTACAACATTTAATATCAAACGAGACACCATTCATATACTTATGTTTCAGTATTTTTCTCAGTAGGTATTGCTACCAAAATGAAGAGTTGCACTGATCTGTTGTATAATTGCATTGCTGGTTGGAACTGCCCCAGGACGTGGTTGATTGTGCCCCACCGGAGAGGCACTATCAACCGAATGCAAGCTTTTTTAACTTTGATAATTTTTTCGAAAAAAATAAATTTACCGATGATATTTCCTAGACAAAATGTAAGTAAAAGTATGATATATTGCTATGCCGGGAAGAAACTTCAATTATTTGACAACATTTTGTCCATATCTGCGATCTTTGGTGATTTGGTTTAATGTGCCCCCCTTTCCCCTACAGCTCTACGAAAATAGGACATTTTTCCTTGAAATTGTTGTCACTTATTTCGTGAAATACATTCAGAAATATGCATCCCACATTCATATAAAATTCAATGTGGGGTACGGATTTTGAATAAATATTCACATAATAGGTGACAATTTCGAAAAAAAAAATTAATGAATTTTCTATTGAAAATAGCCTATTTTCGAAGAGATTGTATCATGAAGACTAGAGCCTGCATAGAACTCGCCTCAGTCCCGAATTGTAGCAAATTATGTCTTCTTTAAAAATACAGAGAGATTCTTCCTTCGTGGAAATATTGTGCAAATTACTGAGTTTTAGATACCGTTGATATAGTTTTTCGTACACTTTCTCAGTTTTTTGTGGTTATATATTCTTTACTGATTAGATATTAGATATTGATTGTAAAACTTTGATGCAATGTATGAAAAACTTCCTGAGAATGCTCCAGTGGAATATCAAGGTATAACGAGCGGAAATTTTTTCGTGTATTCACCAGGTTGAAATTCCGGAAAGTGATCAGCCTATTCCGTAGATAGAGAGGCTTTATGTGTAATCGTGGGAAGATGGTGACTACGCAATTCACGTATTCCATTTGAAAAACGAATACACGGAATTTTGTATTCGTTGTAATTGGACCGTGAATGCTATGTATGAAAGTTTGACGCTAGTTTTTAATGTCAGGGATCAAGACATGAGTGGTTATTTGTTAATGATTAGTATGAGTTTTGAAACATGTGGATATTTGCCATATGGAGTTAGCGCAGTAGTTAAGAACTTGGCTAATGATTGAAAAACCCTGAGTTCTATCCTGCCAAGAAAACGTTTTCTTTGTCGTATTGTTGCCACCTTCTAGCATGGAAGTCGTAAACGATTCGCCATTTGGCTAATGCACGTATGGGGCAGGTTGAAAAGGTGCTCGTTACACCTGCGCTAGTCTTCTAGTAATAGGGGAGCCCAAGCGGGGATTTCGGGATTTCCTCAAGCGCGGCAGATTAATATACAGGGGGATACCTTGTACCTGGTTAAGAACTTCCACCATATATGAGCCCTATATATATATATATATATATATATATATATATATATGGCCGCCCTTCAAGGATAAAGGATCAGATAAGTAAAAAAAATTATCATCTGGGCTTCTCGAGCACGTCAGATTGAGGTAGGGTGAGTTAGTTACATCCTGAAACGTGTATATTCCACTTATCTGACAATTCGAGACTAACCTGAAGAAGGTAGAGGGCTACAAAGTTGTAAAAAAAAGTAATCTCGACATTCTCGAGCGTGGCTAATTTTATTTTTATTTTGAAGGGAATAATTCAAGAATTGCAAAATATATAATTTGACGATTTCCACAAGCCGAAATGATAAAAATTCATCGATGAAGTTTAATGCGTGCAGCTACGTGATGCCTGTATTCCCCTCTCCACGTTTCTATTTCTCTCTCACTCTTTCTCTATCTATTGCTCTCTTAGTCCATCCCCACCATGGTTTCTGTTGCTATGATGCCATGACAGTTGATCCAAAGACTTGTTGGTGGCATAATATCCAACGTTTTTAAATTCAAAAAATTCAATTGCTTATATCTATTCTCTAAAAAAAGCATATACTTTTTACATGCTTTTTCCTGAGATTTTCAATCGATTAAGTACAATGATTTGAAAAAAATTTTAAAAAAGTTCAAATTGACAGAATGGGCGAATCCCTCCAGATAATCGTCAGATTATGAGACTGCAACGTCTAGGGCGTAACAATGAACCATATATATACATATAATATATATATATATATATATATATATATATATATATATATATATATATATATATATATAATGGAATGAAATTATAGCGGCATTCAGACAAATCATAAGAATTTGAGAAAAATTAACTTCTTCGAGCGGGATTCGAACCCACGACCTTCCGTTTTCTAGACGGATGCTCTGCCACTGAGCTATCAAAGACCCTGAGTTCTCCATCGCAAATTTCGGAAGTCATTTATCTCAAATTCTATTGTTAGTTGTTATTATTCAATCGAGAACCTTCGGCGGTTTTCGACTGACAGAGGTGTTAGTTGGGAAGGATACACATTCATTATCATATGGTCTTAGAAGAAGTTAATTTTTCTCAAATTCTTATGATTTGTCTGAATGCCGCTATAATGTCATTCCATTGTTAATCACACAGACACTAATACTTCTATCGTATATATATATATATATATATATATATATATATATATATACGTACGACAACCCCCATCATGGAAACAATCAGATTAACATACCTACATTTTCAAAATATGTACTAGATAGATTATATCAATATCTGACGCGCTCGAGTATGTTCATGCAACAGTTTTTTTTTACATTTCTGAAAGTCTATAGCCGCTTCCCCCACCGAAGAAAAGGTATACATTATATAACATATTATTTCTCTTTATCATCTAAGCTTCGCAACCCAATAGGTCTCTATGACGCTCGAGTAAATCCGGACTTGGCATCGTGGGCTCTCCTACTATTGGCTAATGATAGAAAAACCCTGTGAAGAAAACGGCTTCTCTGTCGTATTGTTGCCACCTTCTACAGTTGACGGGATCACGAATATCATGCTGCTTCTGAGGATGAGCGTAGGGAGTAAGTAACAAGACCTTTTCACCATGAATGTCGTTGAAGATTCGCCATTTGGCTGATGCACGTATGGAACAGGTCGAAAAGGTGCTCGTTACACCTGCTCTAGTCTCGTTGTAAGTTTCGGCCAAAAACAAAAACCTCTCACACGCCAATGCGTTGGCCTACTTAGATTTTGTATGCGTTATTCGCGATGGTAAACAATTTCTGGGGTCACGTCCGTAGCCGAGCGAGCACGCTGTTTACAACTGCTCATGTTTTGGTGAACTCCATTGGCCGATTCCAGATAGGATTGGCTTCGCGATTATGCAGGGTTCAATAACCGATAGTGCGACACGAGTACACAGAAAAATCTAAATTGCACTCGATGTATCTCTTTGTGTGCTCACTGTATTTGCCTGTTTCATTGTTTGCTCCATTAGCAGGAGAGGGATCCTCGATGAACTTTTATTAGATGTTTCTGCAGTTGAAGTTATTGACCTAAGAGTCGCAACAAATGCTGTCGAGAGATGTAGGCAGTTTTAATAAAATTCAGAGAAATAGTCTATCAAGATGAATAATTATTTTCGTAAAGAGAATACAGTTTTGGGGAAATTTAGCTTATGCATTGTTATATCAATCAATTCACAATTATTTTGCTCATTTCTCGAGAAACGAAACAGCCATTGGTTTTTTATGACTTATTATGACTTTTCACCTCTTCATCAGAAAGTCAAAAACGTTATTTGTAATTCAACCCAATGTTTAATAAATATATGAATACAAAACCAGCCTCGACTACTAATCGTAAAGAACTGAAACTTGGAGAGTGTGCTCCTTGTACTTGTATGACGTAGGCATACGATAAGAAAGAGTTTTCCGAAATTCCGCCCCTGAGAGGGTGAAAAACGGGGTAAAAAGTTTGTATGCGACAACGTACTTCAATCTACTGCAGGTTCTGCAGAAATACGAGTATTTTATTATACAATTGATGGAAGACGTGAGAGGTAGCCAGATGCGAATCAAATCAAATCAGCTTGTTAAAATTCCAATATCCTCGAAAAGCAGAATAAAAGCACATTCCTTCAATTTCTTTTCCTGCCATCGCTCTCCCTTGCCATCATTTTAGTATCATTATATTTATTCTATTGTGTGATTTCCAGTGTGTTTTCGATGTACATGTTGTTCACCCTTATATTTTTGACCAGAAGAATAAGAAATTTGGTAAATACAATTCTTTGTTTTGTGTAATGCTATTTGGTTTAGTATGTGTCAGAATTGTTTGTTAAGTATTTGTTGTTTTGAACTGTTTTATCATTATACCTAAGATGCCTGGAACCCTGGTGTTAGGACTCATATCAATAACAGTTTAGGGTAAAATAGGCAACACTTGGTTACATGCCTACAATGATAACAGGGTTTTATGTTGTCTTTCATTGAAGTAGCTCAGACGGCGTTCGCAATGGGAAAAGTTACAGAATGCGCTTGGAATTTCCTATTAAATGTATTGTATTTGTTCAGAATGCCGGTCATTTTTCCCATACATGTATTACTTTCATTTGATTTCATTTTTTATGAATATGACAGTAGATTTCAATTGTTTTGACGAATGATCAGATCTAAAAATATGGTTTGTCGATTGGTTACACTTCCAATCTTCTAACTGAAGGGTCGGAAAACTCCAAAATGGAAAGAAGTTCATGGAAAATAGAAATATTTGAAGAAAAAAGAGAAACCACGGTGAAACACACCGCTTTGTCTCCTCATTTGTATTCTCAGATCGGGAAACAAGTTTTCGTGAGAATTTTATTGAAAACATGATTACAAAACTTCATCTCGGATCGAAATGCAAATCGTCGACTCTTCAAAAAAGAACAAATTTCAAAATCGATTTTCAAAATATTTACAGTATGCTTTAAAGTCATTCTGTAAATGATAAGTATATCCATTAACATATCTGATTTAGTCTAACTAAGTGATGTCTGCGGCCTCAGACTTCAGAAAAAGCAGAAATATCGCACGTATTACTAGCTCACAAAATCCAAACAACAACTCATCAGTAAATAAAAGGGGTAAGTAAACTATTAATAATGAAACTACTTAAAACTACAATGAACAATAGGATAACTCAAATTCAGCCGGCAGTGGAACCCACACCCGATGAATTGAGGAATCTTAGTATGAATAAATTTAAGAAATCTATCAAAAAACTGATTTCAGATAGTTGCTTCAACTCTGTCTCAGAGTATCTAGGGCATTTCAAGAAAGCGCGTTTATGATAAGCGGCCAAAGACATGTAACATACTCTCGCGACCAAGTTTAATTTGGAATTGTTTGTTGTTGCTCTTGTTTTTTTTGTATTGTCTTTTTTTATACAATATACTTGTATACTTGTGTTGTATACTATCACGTTCAACATATTTGCTATTTTTGTTGTATAACTGTATTGACCTGCTACAAACATTGTAAATGTAACGTAGTTACTTAAACTTATCTATCTATCCTTAAGAAAATAACATCAAATCATATAACGTTGATTGTAATATCTGACAATTGAGAAAACGTAAAAGTGTCGCATTAGAAGGGTTTTTATACAATAATTTTACCTCCTGCCGTTTTATCTATACTTGTACGGATTCAAATATTATTTCTTAAATTTTTCTGATTGTTGTAGGTTAAGAACCAAAAGAACCATGACGAAAAAATGTATCCATCACAAACTGATGCCTTACAAACAGTACCCAATCGAATTCCTCTGCATCAATAAATTAGGCACCCTGTTAACCTTGAAATCAAATCTCAAACGATTCAGATTGAATAATTCTCCCCTCATCCTGGATTTACGCAATAATTCTGATCTACACCAACTGAACCCTCATTGCACCAAAATAAATTGCATTAAAAAACGTGTCCCATTGCAAACTTGATCACCGACCCAATTCATTCCACATTGTGCTGGTCTCTGTACTCCCGCATAGCTGAAACTGGACGACAATAGGACCGGAGGGTAAGTGCCCCTAATGACGACAGATTATCCCTTAACCATCATTGTACCATCATCACTTCTCATGAAGTGTCTGGCGTTGAATTTAGACACCCCAAATTGTATTCATTGGGTGTGTTCATTGTTGGGAAACACGGAGTACGTTTGTGTCAACACTTTGCCCGATGTAATGGAGGATTGAGATATCTCTTCTCTTTGTGTTCCTCATTAAGTGAGGATGATAGGTATCGACGATATTTTTATCAATAGTCCAGTCTATGACCATTTTCCCGTGTATTTATCCCATACAGCACCGATTCGCAAGAACATTTAGGATCTACATACCCTCTTTTTCAAAATCTACCCTGTGCCGAGGGTACATTTGTGATGTATGCAAAACCCACTACAAACTGGATAATAGCTTGTTGAAAGTTGATTGAGATTTTCAAACACCAAAATGGAAAGTTTCTACGTACAATAACCAAAAACCAATGCATTTTTCGGGAAAAACTCATTGGACCTTTTTTGAAGACCTTCAAAAATCCTTCATTTTTGTTATTTATGGAAGTTTCTAGCATCAAAACTGACCGAGAAATGAAGAACATAATGTTGAATCCTATTTTTTCGTTGAAAAAAATTGTGAATAACTCATCTTCTCTTCCTCCCTCCTTTGAAAAATATCGTTGTTACTCCACAATTCACTTAATTCCTGTTCGTTTAATGAGTTCTGAGTTTTCCTTCAATTGAAAGTACGTAGTTTTGGAAAAAATTCAGATTGAACAGAAAAAATCATATACGTATTGATCACATGCAGAATTTTTCAGAGTAAATAATTCGAGGTTATTCTTCTCTGAAAATTTTGGTGTTAAATTTTTTTCTGCAGGATGAAAATAGAGTAAGATATAATCAGTTAAATATTGTGAGGGTTCGCGCAAAGTACCTTTTTTGAGCCCTTTCAGCATGAACCTTTTCAAAAATATAATCTGAAACAAAAAATCATGTGAATGAGCTTATAGCTCTTGAAAAAAGCTACAAAAAACTTTTTTGGTGGATTTCATTGCTTGAAGACTAAGCGAGTTATGGGAAAAAAAACAAAAACAATTTTTGTAGAAATTAGAGTATGTACAGCTTATCCAATCCATCTTGGCACAGAACTAATAACGTATATGTCCAGCAATCTCTGTGAATTATACTAAGATGAAAAAACACCAATTAGATGTGTTCACTGAGTTAAAATATATTCCTAGTAGGTGGATTTTCTTTCGTCGTGGTCTAGTGTGCTACTGGGAAAGTAACTGAGTTTGTGCCAAGATGGATTGGATGAGCTGTACATTAGTATATACACATAGTAACTATATTTTAGGCCTAGTGGAACTATATGTATATTATATATATATATATATATATATATATATATATATATATATCAAATCAACCTCGAAGGCTCCTCGTCACGACGACCTCATTCAAGTGAATATCATGCGATATTTTTAAGGTTGAGTATGTAAGCATGAAGTGAAAAATATACAGAGTGGTCCAATGAAAACTATGCACCTAGTTTTATTCTTTCGTTTGTAATTGAAACAAAATTGCTCCAATCTCTGATACATAGAGCAGCGTAAGGGGGCACATTTTGGGCATATTCTTCAACATATGCATACCTACCTACCCTGACATTCCAAATGGAAAGTGATAAATCATATGAAAAGGCACGAAATCGTCATTCTAATGATACCCTATTCATTGAAATTTTACTTGAAGAACTAATGCAAAAACGGCGATGAGTACGTTAACCCAATAATTTTGGCATTGATGAAAGATGCCAATAAAATAGGGACACTAAGAATCAAACATTTCCAATAAGTGATACGTTTCAAGGTTTGTTATTTGTAATGGTGCCTTGTAAAAGAAGTCAACATGTTGTTGAGTTGGTTGATTGAAAGGATACTCCAACAAGAGTTGAGAATGTTATCCATTTGGTTCCAAACAATATTATAGATTTTATTGAAATTCTTTTTTGCAATTTTGTCCTGATGGTGTTCTGAGGTTGGTGTTTCACATTACAGACGAATCTGGTATCGACAAACTTCCCAAATAACTTGGCAACATATGAATCATTGTATCGGAATAAATATCCCCGAATAAGCGACCAGTAAGTCTAGCAAATCCTTTTTTTGAAAATGAAAGTCAACAATTTCAACTCTTTCAGAATGAAATGAACTTTGTTTTATGGTGAAGTTG
The DNA here is from genome assembly GCA_032362365.1 of Zygogramma bicolorata. Taxonomy (NCBI): domain Eukaryota; kingdom Metazoa; phylum Arthropoda; class Insecta; order Coleoptera; family Chrysomelidae; genus Zygogramma; species Zygogramma bicolorata. The sequence goes on from JAVJAQ010000137.1 coordinate 5,521,826, forward strand.
AAATAATTTTCAGAGAAACACACTGACTGAAATGAAGGTTTCCCTAAATTATTTTTCTACACTCAACTACAGTTTTTTTTAACAAAAAAAAATTATATATATGGGATTTGATTGTGATGAAAAATTTCAACATTTCTCTCGTTGAAATGAAATTCAATTGAAATTAAAATGAATTGATTATATAATCGATAGATAGAGTATGAATAATAAATATAAAAACAAATAAAACCAGATATGATCCCAAAAGTGCATTTTTGCTCGTAAATGGGAATAAAGGCATATCCGCTTCGATGAAATTGAGGTCACAAGTGAATCATTACATTCATGGTAAGTGCTCGCATAAAGATCTTTACAGTAAGCTGTGTAGTGACCGCTATAGGCATTTCCGCTATGATTAGACAATGCATACAGACAAGGTTTGTAGTTATTCTGATTGTCAACTACCAAAACTCACTTGTATTCTTCATCAGTACCTAAATTATCGGGTTGATGTTCTTAATGCCGATTTTGTTTTGAAAGTTCAGGTAAATTTCAATGAATATGGAATCACTGGAAAGATTATTCTGTACTTTTTCCCCGTCGTTAGGAGTTCAATGTGTCCCCATCGAAAGCAAACTCAAATTACGAATAAAGGAAGAAAGCTAGATGCTTACTTTTCGTTCGACCACTCTGTACATCGAGAACACGTATCGTTTACCAAAACACTAAGTGAAATTCAACAGAGTAAACGAAGGAAACTATTTCCATTTATAATGTTCGCTACTCAAATTAGGAAATATATTGGCTAATCTCCTTGGGCTCCTATAATTAGCAGTGCAAGAAGGTCATCGACATGTCTAGAATTTCTATGCGAAGATAATAAACAAAGATAAGTTGCCACAAGTATGCTTACATAAAATATTTGGAATTCAGTTATATCAACATCATGTACGAACAGAAGGAATATATCAAATCTGCTGCGTTTTTTACGAAAATCAATTTTCGTGAATCTACATTTTTCTTAGAATATAAATGAACTTATTCTTGACAGTGATGTAAAGTGTGGGCAAAACTGTGAAAAATACAGCGCATAAAATCCACAAGGCACAGATACGTCTTGGAGTATACTGCCCTGCTAAGGAAGAAGGTCGTAACTGACAATTTGATCATTTTGAGATAATCGCGTTTTAAGACTTTTTTCAATGCCATCCACATTTCTGATAGGAAATTGATTATTCTCGGGGTGGGAGTACATATTGTTGGATGCTATTTTTTCATTGGTATTTCGTGGTGATATTTCAAAAAACTCAAAAATAAATGCAGATACTTTTTTTTATGAAAAAAATCGAAAAGTACAATACAAAATGTCGTAAGTAAACACACATATATAGGGGATAAAATGGAACATAAATATTATATTATTATTGCTTATCAATAATAATATAAGTTTATTCACATGCAAATGGTAAGCGATACATAAAGATTTAATTAAATACACATGTACAATAAACAAGCTATTCCGCTAAAACTTGAGTCGAACGCGGAACTAAAAAGTTTATGTATGTCATGTATAGATGCATGCAGTAGAAAATCTGTATCTTGACATTAACATTAGACCTTACTGAGAATGGAGTATTATGGTATCTAATAGTGTTTTTTTCTATGTTGGACAAGAAATGAAGACTTTACATATTATTCAAGAGAGTATCGATAACCTCTTCATTTATTGTTCGGAATATATGATTTCTCTAGTTCTGATCTGTATTCAAAACGTAGAGTTTCAGTTTCTTTTTGAAAAGGTTTGGTGAGCAGTGAACAACTAATCCTTTCATGACTATATTTAGAGAATTGAAAAGTCTTGGAGCTAGGTAACTATGGCATCTTCGACCTATGGTTTTTTTAGAGGTATTTGTTTTGATATTTGATTTGCTCTTCTGTCGGGTATAGTATTGATGATTCAGAAATACTAACTGGGCTCTATGGTGATAAAGGTGGATCATTACTGACTGGTAATAAAGTTGTCTCATGTCGAAGTATTTTGCTTCTGAAAATATGTGTTGGGTTGGTGAAATCTCTTTTGAAAATTATTTTGAGAAAATACTTTTGAATTATATCCAGTTTATTTACATGAGTTTCTAAAAGTCCTCCCCGTCACACGTGTAAACAACAACAAACTCCTACACATAACCTCGAAATGTGAGTGAAGAATGAATTTTTCATAGTAAATTACTAAGCAAAATTGTCGTATCTGCCAATGTCATCGTAGATACGATAATTTTGCTTAGTAATATCAGATACATTTTTGCGTTGTAAAGTCAGTATAGTTTGTAGATACGACAAATTTCAAACTGAATGTGTGTCTTCAGCCGAATAGCTACGGTATCCAAAATTTCTCAGAAGTTGCGTTGGTGGTTGTAGATGGTCAAAAATGGTAATAACTCAATTTTGATGAAATTGTCAGTTACGACCTTTTTCCTTAGCACGGCAGATAGTTCTTATGTGTGAGGCTCCGCACCAAAACATTCATTGAAACTTCTTGATTCTATTCAGAGAAAAGCGATCCGTCTTATTGGTAATTCTTCGCTCAAAGACTCGCTCACATGGTTGGAACATCGTAGAAAGGTCTTTCTTCTATAGGTATTTTTACGGTTGGTGCTCTTCTGAACATCTGAAAACATCTGAAAGTAACACTGAAAACATGTAAAAAACTCACTGATTGGGATACCTCGTCCATAGGTAGATGGCTCCCAGAAAAATTCATCTTGCATATATATATATATATATATATATATATATATATATATATATATATATATATATATATATATATATATATATATATATATGCAAGATGAATTTTTCTGGGTTTTTTATCCGTTAGGTATCTTCTGATTTGTTCGACGTTTCGAATTCCATTTTGAATTCATTCTCAAGAACTGTGAGACGAATATCTGTCCATACCGTCCTGGTCAATCACTCCCCTTACGAAGTAACCAAGCAAGAGTAAGCAAAGACTTCAATTATCTGTTCTCCATGGAAACTGGTATTTATAATGATTCTCCTCAGTTATTATACGACTAGGTCCGATATTAGGGTTGTATCCTGCTCATCCAGGTATTATGTAGAAATTGACGTTTTCACGGATCTTCGAAGTTGGAGTGCCGAGAAAATTCAATGAGACAATAGAAAAGTCTAAATGTTATATTAAATAAAAGTTGTTGAAAAATATTTCAAATACATTCGAAGATAATTTCAATTGATCAAACACCAAATTTAGACTTGACCTTTTTTTAATGGGGTAGTTTTCACCCTTAACAAATCAAAAGCAACCTTGTGTACAGAGGTAACTTTCAGGGTTTCCCGGTTACTCAATAACAATTTCGATATAATTTTTTTATGAAAACTATCAGAAGGGTGGTTTTTAGGGGTCGAAACTGTTCAATAGATCAGAAATTGTTCATCAAGGTTAATTAAACGTATTTAAGTACAGATGACTGCACGCTCAAAACTAGTATTTTGGAATTTTTTTTGAATAGGGGTAGTTTTCACCTCTGATGAATAAAAATCAACCCCAGGCACAACCTCAACTTTGAATTAGATGGTAGATAGAAGCTAAATCTCAAATTGAATGCAAATAGATACTGAATAAGTTGAATCACTGCCAAATAACATGTTAATTATTAAATTCTGATGATATTCCGTCAGAAGGGGGGGGCTGTTAAGGGCTGACACTGATTACTGAACCATAAATTATATTAAAAATTATCAATTGATTGATTTCACCGATATAAAAATGATTTCAGTTTATTCTATGCTCCAATCTAAAATTTTGATATTTTTTTTCGAATAGGGGTGGTTCTTACCCCCCCTCCAAAAAAGCAATCCTCGGCACAGGGTATATTTTGAAATAGAGGGTAAGTAGAACCTATATCCAAATTTTCATACGAATCCGTGCTGTATGGGATAAATACACAGTTTACACTTTTTTTACCGTCATAGACTGGAGTATAAAAGGATGAGGACGCAGTGGCATAAATAGGTTCTTTGAACCTGAAAAATCGTATGCCTAAATTCTCCATCTTTCGCATTCTTGATTTTGAACAAATAACTGAAGAAATCCCTTCGAGAGATCGCCAACAGATTCGCACTTGATGAATGTCAAATTTCCTGCACGCCCGACAACAGAAAATACTCGTCTTTTATTCCATGATTTTGAATTATTGTTGTTGCATCCTTTTTTACTAGGCACGTAACATCTATTGTCACCAATGCTGGGGAAAATATGTGAAATCACACAGATAAAACTCCAACAGGAGTGATTTGAAAAAGGTCATTCAAGGTTAAGTTTGTTTTCGTCATCTTCAGAATAATCTCGGGTTCTATTATATTATCGATTGATATCAATTTTAAATCATCTTTCGAACATTTCGTTCAGGCCAGTATCAAACTACCAACAGTAGGTTTTGGCTGGCACCTGTTAGAAAACAACTACTCCCCTGGCTAATACCACGAAGGGCATTGCATTATATCCGACCGGTACCAATGCAGGTTTCTTCACAGAATAAAATCCCGCATTTGCTTTTAGCGATACAAATGAAGGAATTTATTTTTAATTTAATCAAAAATAAAACACCTTTCATAGTATCAAGCATCGACCAAAGCTGATGAGAACAACACGAAGTCATTGCGCCATCTACCTATGGACGAGGTATCCCAATCAGTGAGTTTTTTACATGTTTTCAGTGTTACTTTCAGATGTTTTCAGATGTTCAGAAGAGCACCAACCGTAAAAATACCTATAGAAGAAAGACCTTTCTACGATGTTCCAACCATGTGAGCGAGTCTTTGAGCGAAGAATTACCAATAAGACGGATCGCTTTTCTCTGAATAGAATCAAGAAGTTTCAATGAATGTTTTGGTGCGGAGCCTCACACATAAGAACTATCTGCCGTGCTAAGGAAAAAGGTCGTAACTGACAATTTCATCAAAATTGAGTTATTACCATTTTTGACCATCTACAACCACCAACGCAACTTCTGAGAAATTTTGGATACCGTAGCTATTCGGCTGAAGACACACATTCAGTTTGAAATTTGTCGTATCTACAAACTATACTGACTTTACAACGCAAAAATGTATCTGATATTACTAAGCAAAATTATCGTATCTACGATGACATTGGCAGATACGACAATTTTGCTTAGTAATTTACTATGAAAAATTCATTCTTCACTCACATTTCGAGGTTATGTGTAGGAGTTTGTTGTTGTTTACACGTGTGACGGGGAGGACTTTTAGAAACTCATGTAAATAAACTGGATATAATTCAAAAGTATTTTCTCAAAATAATTTTCAAAAGAGATTTCACCAACCCAACACATATTTTCAGAAGCAAAATACTTCGACATGAGACAACTTTATTACCAGTCAGTAATGATCCACCTTTATCACCATAGAGCCCAGTTAGTATTTCTGAATCATCAATACTATACCCGACAGAAGAGCAAATCAAATATCAAAACAAATACCTCTAAAAAAACCATAGGTCGAAGATGCCATAGTTACCTAGCTCCAAGACTTTTCAATTCTCTAAATATAGTCATGAAAGGATTAGTTGTTCACTGCTCACCAAACCTTTTCAAAAAGAAACTGAAACTCTACGTTTTGAATACAGATCAGAACTAGAGAAATCATATATTCCGAACAATAAATGAAGAGGTTATCGATACTCTCTTGAATAATATGTAAAGTCTTCATTTCTTGTCCAACATAGAAAAAAAACACTATTAGATACCATAATACTCCATTCTCAGTAAGGTCTAATGTTAATGTCAAGATACAGATTTTCTACTGCATGCATCTATACATGACATACATAAACTTTTTAGTTCCGCGTTCGACTCAAGTTTTAGCGGAATAGCTTGTTTATTGTACATGTGTATTTAATTAAATCTTTATGTATCGCTTACCATTTGCATGTGAATAAACTTATATTATTATTGATAAGCAATAATAATATAATATTTATGTTCCATTTTATCCCCTATATATGTGTGTTTACTTACGACATTTTGTATTGTACTTTTCGATTTTTTTCATAAAAAAAAGTATCTGCATTTATTTTTGAGTTTTTTGAAATATCACCACGAAATACCAATGAAAAAATAGCATCCAACAATATGTACTCCCACCCCGAGAATAATCAATTTCCTATCAGAAATGTGGATGGCATTGAAAAAAGTCTTAAAACGCGATTATCTCAAAATGATCAAATTGTCAGTTACGACCTTCTTCCTTAGCAGGGCAGTATACTCCAAGACGTATCTGTGCCTTGTGGATTTTATGCGCTGTATTTTTCACAGTTTTGCCCACACTTTACATCACTGTCAAGAATAAGTTCATTTATATTCTAAGAAAAATGTAGATTCACGAAAATTGATTTTCGTAAAAAACGCAGCAGATTTGATATATTCCTTCTGTTCGTACATGATGTTGATATAACTGAATTCCAAATATTTTATGTAAGCATACTTGTGGCAACTTATCTTTGTTTATTATCTTCGCATAGAAATTCTAGACATGTCGATGACCTTCTTGCACTGCTAATTATAGGAGCCCAAGGAGATTAGCCAATATATTTCCTAATTTGAGTAGCGAACATTATAAATGGAAATAGTTTCCTTCGTTTACTCTGTTGAATTTCACTTAGTGTTTTGGTAAACGATACGTGTTCTCGATGTACAGAGTGGTCGAACGAAAAGTAAGCATCTAGCTTTCTTCCTTTATTCGTAATTTGAGTTTGCTTTCGATGGGGACACATTGAACTCCTAACGACGGGGAAAAAGTACAGAATAATCTTTCCAGTGATTCCATATTCATTGAAATTTACCTGAACTTTCAAAACAAAATCGGCATTAAGAACATCAACCCGATAATTTAGGTACTGATGAAGAATACAAGTGAGTTTTGGTAGTTGACAATCAGAATAACTACAAACCTTGTCTGTATGCATTGTCTAATCATAGCGGAAATGCCTATAGCGGTCACTACACAGCTTACTGTAAAGATCTTTATGCGAGCACTTACCATGAATGTAATGATTCACTTGTGACCTCAATTTCATCGAAGCGGATATGCCTTTATTCCCATTTACGAGCAAAAATGCACTTTTGGGATCATATCTGGTTTTATTTGTTTTTATATTTATTATTCATACTCTATCTATCGATTATATAATCAATTCATTTTAATTTCAATTGAATTTCATTTCAACGAGAGAAATGTTGAAATTTTTCATCACAATCAAATCCCATATATATAATTTTTTTTTGTTAAAAAAAACTGTAGTTGAGTGTAGAAAAATAATTTAGGGAAACCTTCATTTCAGTCAGTGTGTTTCTCTGAAAATTATTTCAACTTCACCATAAAACAAAGTTCATTTCATTCTGAAAGAGTTGAAATTGTTGACTTTCATTTTCAAAAAAAGGATTTGCTAGACTTACTGGTCGCTTATTCGGGGATATTTATTCCGATACAATGATTCATATGTTGCCAAGTTATTTGGGAAGTTTGTCGATACCAGATTCGTCTGTAATGTGAAACACCAACCTCAGAACACCATCAGGACAAAATTGCAAAAAAGAATTTCAATAAAATCTATAATATTGTTTGGAACCAAATGGATAACATTCTCAACTCTTGTTGGAGTATCCTTTCAATCAACCAACTCAACAACATGTTGACTTCTTTTACAAGGCACCATTACAAATAACAAACCTTGAAACGTATCACTTATTGGAAATGTTTGATTCTTAGTGTCCCTATTTTATTGGCATCTTTCATCAATGCCAAAATTATTGGGTTAACGTACTCATCGCCGTTTTTGCATTAGTTCTTCAAGTAAAATTTCAATGAATAGGGTATCATTAGAATGACGATTTCGTGCCTTTTCATATGATTTATCACTTTCCATTTGGAATGTCAGGGTAGGTAGGTATGCATATGTTGAAGAATATGCCCAAAATGTGCCCCCTTACGCTGCTCTATGTATCAGAGATTGGAGCAATTTTGTTTCAATTACAAACAAAAGAATAAAACTAGGTGCATAGTTTGCATTGGACCACTCTGTATATTTTTCACTTCATGCTTACATACTCAACCTTAAAAATATCGCATGATATTCACTTGAATGAGGTCGTCGTGACGAGGAGCCTTCGAGGTTGATTTTTTCACCTGAAGTTGAAGTTTCATTAAGAGAAGTTGGATAAATATTTATAATTGGTACAGGGTCGGACTTGGGTATATTCTATTCGGTGATTTACCCATGAACCATAAACTGTTTGATTTTTTTCCTAAGTTAGCCACACTTTTTCAGTGACGGTTTCTGACTGATAGACTGTTGAGAAAGGGATCAAGTCTGAATCCCTCGCAGTTTTGTATTTCGTTTAGGAATGAACTTATTACATATATGAGCAGTAGATTTTATTGTATTTGAAGGTAATATTAAATAACTCAGTTGAACTTGGAAAAAATCAAATTAGAGGTGAACTATACAAGGTACAAGCAATACATGGTAGACGAAGCAAAAAAAACTTGGACATAGCTCCATTTATGATTTGATTGAGATTGAGAAAATAAATTCCTTTTGTAAACTGAAATTTTAACCTCGCCATGATTGAGCATCTGAGAGAGAGAGAGCGCGCGTCGTAGAGTAACATTAGGTAGTTCCGTGAGGGAATTCTAGAAAATATGGTTATATAGTGGAAAGTTCTCATCGAAAACGGCCTTAATACGTAGACAAGTGAGTGAATATATTTCGATTTTTCAATAAGTATGAACATTTCACACAGCCAAATAGATTAGGTAATTGAAAAAACAGTTCATTATGTGATGTCCGTCCACTTTACAGTTCATAAGCCGATACACTGCCAAAAAAATTCTTTATTCTATTTTCCATTTCAAAACATTGAAAACTTAGGTTCTATCACCACCACTTTCGACATGTTTTTGTTTTGTATATCATATTTTCAATGGATGAGTGAAGTTCATTAATTATTATTAGTCAGTCTGCCAACCAATGTGAGATTGGCACCGAAAATTCAGCAGCATTTTTCCGAAAAAACACGAATGGTCGTTGGTATAGGGCTTATAGATGAAAGTATGAAGAAGACGAAAAGTCAACTTGAAATGGATATTAGATAGTTGATCAAATGAAATACCATTCAAATATGAAGAAGTCTGTACTAGTGTAGAGGGGCATATTTATAATCAACCCCGAAAAGATGATGCATTAAAAATTAAAAACGTTCCTTTTAAATAAAACGTGAACCTGATACACGCTATATCTATCGAATAGGTAAATATCTACGGGGATGGTTGTGAAAATATCTCGCTTTGATTACATTTAGTGCTATTTTAGTAGGCGCGGAACGCACACTGGCATGAGCATTCAGCTGTTCAAAGTTGGGTTAATGTCCTCTGTGAGCCCATGTCAACCGAATGCAAGTAATGGAGAGAATAAAAATTTGTAAGAAATAAATTTTGTGATTTTTTTCACAACCTCTTATCAATAAGATTTCGAACTATAAATTATTTGCTAAAGTACGAAAGCGCTGAACAGACATGCAGGAAAAAATATTATAGCCAGTTCAAATTGACAATTATAAATAATTGCCTGTCGAAACTGGCAATTATACATAATTGCCTGTTAAAACTGGCAATTATACATTATTGTAGGTTTGAACTGTCAATTATACCTAATTGTCAGTTCATACTGGCAATTATGTATAATTGCTTTTTCGTACCAAAGTACTGAATATAAAGCAATTAAAAACAACATAACCTATAAATCTGTCTTTGATTCATTCAAAATCATCTGGATGATAATAACTGAAAAAAACTCAGCGTCTAATTCCGAAAAACGGTAAAGGCTCGACGATAGTAACACTTAGCAATACCAAAGCTCTCTCTCTACTAGAAACTCTGAATAACTCCCTGATAAAACTCCGAATCGTTTCCGTATACATACTTGCGTACGCCTATGGAGAATCTTCCAGTCAGGTCTCGATGATGTGTATCGAATTTTCTACGCGACTCGGTATTTCCAGGAAGGTCACGTTCCTTCTTCGAACCCTCATATTATCTTGCGTTCACGAGCGACAGGGCCGGCGCTAGGAGACTTCGTAACAATATGAAAAAATCACGTTGCAGTACTTGAATTTTTTCTGTGTTCGATAATGTGTCACAAATATCGAATAAATAAAACTAGCTGATACTTGATGAACATCTATATTCAGCTTGAGGAGGCCTTTTCATAGCACGTGGACAGTAGTCCTCGCATTTCGATTGGCTGGCTGTGATATCGAAGAACGCACAGACTTGTATTAGGATGTTAGTCTAGTAATGAATAGTATTGAAACTTATCGTCAGCAGTGCATGCGTTACTTTAGTTAATATGTCCAGTACAGATATGGATAAATTACATACAATGTCGTATGAAATGCTAATAGTCTTCGAAAAAGAATAAAGATAAGTCATTTGATATGATCCCGACGTATACAAAGATGATGTGCGTGAAAATCCCGAAAGTTTGCTTGATCATATTCTTACGAAAGTAGCCACTCATACAGACGTATGTAGAGCCAGGCATATTAGTATTTTTCGTGACTTTCTCCAACCCAAAAGAGCTAATGAGTCCATCTGAAATTGTGGATTATGTGGATGGATTCAATGAAAACGCCAAATACCTCTTTTCAGTATTTTCCCTGAATTACTCGACCCATCACGTATATTTGTTTACAAGCACCCTACCTTAGCGTGAATGCACTATTGTATAATATCTTTTTTGTCAGAAGCTGCTAGGAGTTCGTTATTCTCATTTTCGGTAGTAATCTCAATTTGACAGCTTCTCCGTGAAACTTCACATCGTTTAAAGTAGTCTTCACAGCTCTTTACCTCCTCCTTTCGACGGATTTTGTTAGTTTATTATACATAATATTCGATATCATTCATTCATACAAGGACTGGAGTAAATATATTCGTTGGATGGAGGAGCAAAGAGTGGATCCTACGTAATCATACGTTAGAAGACAAGACCTCGTTGATCGCTCAAATTTATATGTTATGAGAATTGACGTTCGTAGAGAGTCGTATACGGAGAACCCCATTCATTTCAAGAACTCATTTTCAAGGGAGAATTTTGAACTGTCATTGAAGAGGTTCTACTTACTCTAGAATATGCTTTTTATTGACTATTTGTCAACCCATTGATTGAAAGCAATATTATTCAACTGTAACATAGTTATACTTGTTTATGGATTTTTTCAAAATCAATTAGAAATAAGTGGATTTTTAGTATTTGATATAGTCGACCATGGAAAAAAATTGATCAGCCTATCGATGAATAACCAGAAGAGTTTGTAGTCCACACAAAATAATCCTACACTTCATATGAACATGCATCTATATCCGAGCCTACAAAATTGAATGAGCAATTGAAATTTCAATTCAGAACGCTGGCTAGAGTGTCTAGCTATTTGACTATGCCGAAAAAAGAAAGCAGCACCATGTCACATTCTTCGTCCAAAATGGGAATGTGAACGCGTACGATTTCTTTGCGAAAAGTTCAATGTACTCATTTAGGCAAACAGTTGCTATTTTTAAATGCAAGATTCGAGAGAGTGTACGGATTTTTTTCTAAATTTAGATCACGCTGGCGTCGCATTTATGCTCGAAAATCGATTGAAATTGGAGTTTCTCGACGCAAGAGGCAGGATGCAAGTATAATTAACACAAGCAACGACTCTTCTTGAAAAACTGTTTCTGAAGAAGTGAGGAACGATTTATTTAATGAGAAAAATATTTCGATGATCAATTGTTCATAATAATACCGCAAATGGGGAGATGAAAGAATAACAAGACCTAACATAATTTTTTTTATAATGCAGATTCTCCTGAAAGGGAGCCTTTGTAATGTTCAAAGAACACTGCGTGAACGATTGATAACAATTCAGAAAAGCATCGACCGTGGAAATATCTATAGAAGAGAGATCATCTCACGATGATCCAATGAAGTGGGTGAGTCTGTGAGCGAAGAATCACCAACGAGATAGATTGCCTTTCTCTGAATAGAATCAAGAAGCATCAATGATTGTTTTGGTGGTGAACTCCACACATGGGAACTATATGCCAAGACAGGACGTATCTGAGCCTTGTAGATCATTAGAATCTGATGAGAAGTGAAGTATTTCTTCGCACGAAGTAGAAATCCAAGTTTGTGGGAAGCACTTTTAGCGATGCAATTGTATATTTTTACCATTTTTCATTGTATATTGGGATATCCTACTTCAAATAAATGGTCACATGGTTTTCCCATGAGAGATTATGATCGTAATTCCTAGCATCGAGATACTTGACTTTGTAGGAATAGTTACTCCTGACAACTGTATACTAGATGATGATAAATCGGCTTTCCTCGAGAAGAGACATGCCTGGGTTTTCCTAGCATTTAATTCCACCAAGTTCAAGTTATCCCCCATTCTATTATTTTTACCAAGTCATCGTTAATTCTATTGACGTGAATGTTTCTCGAGCTGGTATGGGGACTCTGGTAGAGAAACTAGTATGAAGTACTGTCGTGCGCGAAACTATGTACTGAACAAGATGTTTTCCCGAGCAAATCATTGATATGAAGCAGAAAGTGGGCGCCAGAACTGAACCCTTTGGAACACCTGCATTTATTGGGAGAATATCAGATGATACTCCATCAACAACCACATACAGAGACCTATCAGACAAGAAACTCTCCAACAAAGCACACAATTGAGAAGGCATAAGACAGTTTACAAAGGAAACCCCGATGCCAAATTCTTCAAATCATCTAAAACCTCAGTTGGAATTTTTTCCTTGGCAGTTTTTTGGTTCGTTGGCCTACCACCATCTAAAGAGATTTGTATTCATATTGAAATAAAATGTTGAAAATAAGATTGTCAACAACGAATACTCAATAAAAAAAATTGTGGATATTTTTTTGAGGAATGAAAACTGATTCGGTTTCCAAATCGTTAAAAGAGATAAATACATTTGTAAATATTACTTTTTATATTTTTTGATAGACAAATTTGAGTTGAATGAGAGAAGCTGGCCGTGTTCTAGTCAAAAGGAACTGTTTTTTAATTATCGCAGCAGCTTATCGGGGTAGATTGAAAATCTACATCTCTACACTTGTTTATTATATTCCAGTATCAATTCTTATTTTTCTAAAATGATAGGTCAACAACTAAAAAAGCAACGTGAAAAAGGAATCACAAAATCATGACCATTGAGCTCACTTTGAAATGTTATAAATTTCAACATACTGAATTTCCAACCGATTTGAAGGACATTTTGCGTTTCAAAAACCTACAAATTTGATGTTCGTTTGGAAAACAGTACTGATTGAATTATGGTGGACGATTTGAGAGAATAGAGCCATACTCAAATGAGTTTCGATGATGAATGACCTGCTTGAATGTCACCATTCACCAAGCAGCAAAGGGAGTTCGATTTCAAAAATATTTCAAATCATACCTGAAGAATGTAAGCATCAAATGTCGTTTCATGGATAAGGGATTCCATATATTCACGAATGAAATGGTTTTTAGATAAAGGTTGAAAAATCAATATTCAGAAGGAGAAAAATAAACGAGCAGGAATTGAAAATAATACCAAAAAACATTATCAAAATAAAATATCCTAAAACACAATGGAAATAAAACAAAATTTGAGAGAAATATAGGAGGAATAAATAAAAATGATGAATATCCAGATCTGGAAGACATTAAACATCAGCTATGAACTATTTCAAACCAACTATAAAATAAAATTCAAGATGAAGGAAATTAATGATAATAATACTGAAATAGAATAAAAATGATATTAGTCAAGTTAATATAAAGAGATAAGAGACATGAAACATCAGCCATTAACCATTTCAAACTGTCAAACAAAATTTCAGAGAAGAAAAAAGAAATATACGAATTTAATACTGAAGAATATTATACTGAAATATAATAAGAATAATACCAAAGTGAATATATAAATATAAAGGACACTGGAAATCGATCAAGGTGAAAAGAAATTCAGAAAAAATGGTATATTTCAGATGAGGTATACTGTATTTCAACAGTCTTGAGACAATATTTCAATAGTAATTTTTCCCCTTATTATTTTATCCCTCGTATGAGGGTTGAATTTGGTTTTGGTTAATATAACTCAATTTCCAGAGAGTGTGTTTATTTCAATTACAATCTGTATTAGGACAAATTAACAAACAACCCATGGGTTCAATACTTGATGTTTGAATTTGTTGACAGGAAAACTTCGAAATAGAAATCTCATAGAATTTTTGGGTCTGAAGTCATATGAAATGTAGTGAGTGCATGCCAAATAGCTAAAAAATTTGAAGTTCAAGTAGTTATTCTTTTATAACTGTGAATGTCTAGGTTGATTCGAAAAGGATGAGATAGCATGTTTTTTATTTCCTATCACCCTTGAAGACCATAGAACTGTGCAAATAAATAACACTGGCCGTATTCCTTACGGTACTTTATCTTCCAACAGGTGTCTCAGCACTGATATCCATATTTCTACCAAACTGATAATTAACCAAATGGCGCAGGTAGCGAAACGAAAGAAAAAATGTTCCCACGCACTGAAAAACCAACAAAACGGGTTGCGAACCCTTTTTTACAACAGACAGATAGGTACCGATAGTCATCTAATATTGGCTTTCAGATACCGTTAGAAGAACGCAATTTTAAGATAAGTCATTCCAGAAGGTAAAATAATCGCACCCTCATCAAGGGCTTTTGGGATGCATTCGAGGGGTGAAACAACCCTTTGCAGTAACTTTCGCAGGCAATTATGGGAAATGACCGTGAAATGAAGAGAATTTGAAGAGTTAGCTAAACGGTAAAAAATAATGAGCGAACTAATAAAACTATCCAATTCGGAAAACAGCCCGTCATTATATGAACCATGTGGGGACGTATAATTCGTTTTGGAATTTGGTTGTTGTTGAATCTATTTCAATCAAATATCAAAATAATATTTTTTTAGAATTCTTTTAAGAATTCCACAATTAGTTGATGAGCAGAGTAGCTTCCCAATAAACCAAAATATGTGCCTGAAATATTTCTGAGACCGATCATTTTCCATTTGAAACGTTTCACCTTTCGACTCAGACACGTTCCTGAAACGTGGCAGAAACCAGAAATGACCTAAGTATGAAACGTTTCAAGGCAAAGTTTCATGTGAAACGTTCCTGATACATAACATAACTGCATATGAATACATGAAAACACGTATCTGAAACATTTCTTAAATCAAAATTATCATTTGATGTGTATAGTCTGACACTTTTTTGAAACATGGGAAATTCAGAAGATATTCCCTGTATGATGAGAAGGTATTGTGGATTTCAAAAAAACAGGTAGGTTTAAATCATTCTGAATTTTTTTTATAATTTTATTATTGAAATGTTTGTACGAAACGACAGCTCATCATTTCGTTTTCCTGTTATGAAGGCTAATGGTGAAATCATACATATCTATATCTTCTCAGAAGTGTTCTTAGAACAACCACATATGCTCAATCGTTCATTCTTCTGTGAACTTCCTGAATTTGCTGTCCGTCACTGTAACAATGCATTATGAGCCTTTTAATTGGGAGATGTAAAAGAATTGATTCACCTCTTGAAGTAGAAATTACTTGGGGATCGTTTAAGGATTGTAAAGTACTCCATTTTCCATGCACATAGCCACTCCGAACAGTAATATTTTTGTTTGATCACTTATTTCCAAACTAACTAAACAATCCTCTTTCACAATGTGACGAGCACAAAATAAACTTTTGCCGCATAAAAAAAAGAAAACATGAAAAGGTGACGAGACAAGATGGATAGACAAGACGCTCTTGCTTAAGGTGGCTATATAGTGGTGTGTTTACTCCATATAAGAGGTTGTCAGCAAATCAGACGACCGATATGGCCAACTTGATCAAAAATTGATGATATAGGCGTAGTCGTACTGCAAAAAATCCGCCAGGTACCGGCACACTTGCAGTGTAGATGGCAGTCCTGTGTTGCCAAGTGGCCATGTCGTTGCGAATTCTGGTCTGTGTGCTGAAAAAGTTAATTGATTGTAATGCAAATTTATTCCAACTGAGAAATTATTTTCAAACTACATGGAAAAAATAACATAAAGTCAAACACAAATTTGGCGCGTTTTGGTGTCTTCAATAACCTCACATATCCAGTCCCGATAAATGCTTTATCACTTTACAAAAACATCAGAATTGGCAACAGCGTGTTCCATGGATCGAGTGATCACGAAAATTAATAGAAATTTTTGATTACCAGCGCTCCCTCATGGCCACTGATGAACTACCCCGACTTGCCTACAGGTTCGTCTGAAACAATATCGCAACATTAGAAACACCAGTATATAGACATCTAACTCTTGCTCTAAGGCAAACTATATGCATCTAGTATTCTTGCGCATGCCCTTTTGTTCGTACTAACAACTGACAACTTTATACGCTATTGAAATATATCTGGCATGTGTCATTTGATTACATATTAATATTGATAACCTATTTTTGAAATATGTCAGAGACATTGCTTTGATTATGACACGATTCTGGTACATTTCTGACGCCTCTATTTTCAATGTTATGTCTCACCCATGACTATATCATGTATAAGTTTTTTTTTTCTTGTTTTTGTTAATGAAGCACTGAATTTAACTGCTAACTAATATTTAATTTCGTTAAATGTATGGATTTTTTCTCCTTTATACTTGTGAAAATTTCATTTATCGACTATGTACTTCTGTGTTTTAGTCCCTATTCATAAACATGCAATGTTTCTTGGGATAATAAAATTGAATTGAATAAAAAAAAAATGTTTCAAATATTTCCTCACGTGATTCATTCGACATATTTCAAACACGTTATGTGTTTACTGGGTTAGGTGTCTATGGAAAAATCATAAGATAAGAAAAGAGGGTGGTGAAAGAAAAGATCATAATAGCGTTCAAAATGTCTGCCAAACCTCTCCAAGGCATTTCTGAAAGCATTTCGTGTAATTGAAACTAAACCTTGTTAATTGTTGAGTCTAAACAATGAGATCGGAACCTTCGGTGTAAAAGTTGTAACTTTATGTAGAGATCAGTTACCTTAACACAAAACTGATATTATTTGCGTTTTGTTAACAAGATAAGCTTCTTCAGCAGAAGTAAATTGATAGTGAGAACCAATTATTAAGGAGTTATTGAGTTTTATGAGTTACATTTTTCCAGTGTGGTTCATTTTTATTAGTTTTTTCACATTCTTATTGTATCTGAAATGAAACAAGATGAAATATTGTAAAATATATTGTGTTGAGTACCGCAGACTAGTAAGTTCAACTTCCATAACAGGTTTACTACCTGATAAATTGAAAATTGCGAAACTGAAACCAATTCAAAATCAGGAAAGAAGTTCAAATGATAAATTACAGACTCATTTCGATTCTTTCAGTGCTCAAGAATGGTTCCAAAATATTTTTTTTCAGACAACAGTTTGTATTCATGGAAGACAGTAAAGGGTTGCCCTTGTGGAATTCCAGAAGAATAAAATCTGGACCTGTTCTTTTTTTCATTTATATCAACACATTATCGGATTTAGTTGGGAAAGTCAGGATATTTGCTGATGATATAACCTTAATATATGATGTACTTAGTTTACAAGAAATCAAAACGGGCATGTTGAAAGACATTGAGAAAATCTTATCTTGGCTTGTGAAACATAAGCTAAATTTTGAAAATTCTTCCTTTATGTTCGTAACAAAAGGATCTGGTTTCATCTGCTTGAAAGACCATATTACTTTCAGAAACATAAATATCAAGTATTCTCCAATTTAAAATTTTCTTGGTTTGTATATCGATGAAAATTTATCGTGGTTCAAACACATTTAAATACTGAAAAAACAAATATCTCATATATAATCGGTATTTTTTCACAATTAGAAAATGTTTGCCGTTTAAATATATGAAATTAATTTATTATTCCATAGTGTTTTCCCAACTCCAGTATTTGATTTCTGTATGGGGCTCGGTAAAAAATGTGTTCAAACCATTGAAAACAGTACAAAACGAGTGTATATTTAAATTAGACTATCAGAAACATATACTCGACTATTACAAACCCAAACGAATTCTGAATATTTATTCCCATCATAAACACAAAAGTCTTACTCTCATTCACCAGATCAAAAATTACTCACTATTACAACAAATAACCAAATTATTTGAAATCTTCTGGCAAACAGAAATTCAAAAACAATTCAAAGAACTATTTAGTTTCGTTAGTTGAAGTTTTTGTATTACAATTCCATTTTTACTATTTGCACACTTATAAATTTACATTAGTGATGTGGTATTTCGATTTCATTAGGTACTTCAATTTGCTTTCAATTTTTATTTATATTGTTGTATTTTTCCCTACTATGAGGATAATGTATGTTTCTAGAGAAATGAATAAATAAATATAAATATACAGTGTGACAAGGAATTTGAATTAGTTCGGCAGAGAATTTTGTTAAGAGTCTGTACCTATATCAGCAAATCAATTCGTTAGTAGAGAATATTCATTTTCAGGAATTTTTCCGTGTGAAAATTGTTGAATTGTTCGACATGTCGACTCCCATCCAGAACTTATGGACATATCTCTATCGATACAACTCCTTTCACAATTGGGTACGACTGTTGCTAGAACTCATTACAATTCCATCAGTCAAACGGCAATTGCTCGATCATATCCCTCGTTGGTCTTCCTGACCGTTCATGTGTGGCAGAAGGGATGTGAAAGGTAATATTGTGGTTTGGCAAGTCAACTCAAACTAAGGGGTTTGAGTAGTTAGTTTAGGTAGATATGTCAATATTTTGCACAAGAATTAATTCTCGAGAGGATTTTCTATAATAAGATACATTTTTTCAGTACTTGTGTTTTCAATAAAGAATATCGTCATAAAAAAACAAGTACTAAAGGCAAAGGAAGAGCGATGAAAGGAAAAACTTAGACCTAGTTGGATCAACTGAATCGTTTTTCCCCTCCATCTCGTTTATCCTTCATTGTCATCTGGCCACATCACATTTCCCTACTCACTTGTGTTCATACCCTCTTCCCCTTTTGCCCTCTATGAATGACCACTCTCACTCTGAATTGGGCAATGTTCTAGTTACAGTTTAACAATTTGGTGAATTCAAATCATATTTATTCTTTCTTATTTTCCTTCCTTACATTTTATGTACAGCAATAATTCTCCTTGCGTATATTTTTCATCCCACTAATTCCCAACATTCAGTCATTTGTCAAATTCATTTGTCATTCCCAAACCCCCCGTCACGACGGCCCTGATTGTTTGTTGTGTATTCATAGGCATTGCGTGTGAAAAAATTATCCTAGATTCTCACCTCTACAAATCAAACTGAAACGTATATGTATAAGAAAAATATTTATGATATTAGAAAGACATGTTATAACATTTATATGTTAAACTATGTCACAGTCGTTACTTATCTGTCAGTGTTCGTAAACTCTATTCAAATTCGACCAAAATTACACACCTTATTTGCATACCTCCAAATTTTTCCAACATATACCGTAATATTTTACCGAAATAGAAATCGCGAGCCTACGTAATTCTGCTGGGCGAAAGTAGTTCATTACACCGATGTCGACACACAGCCGAAATTATGGCAAATGTTTGCCCAAACTTTTCGGGGTCAGCAGGTTCTTCAGTACCTTTCAAATTTGCTAATTAGAATAGATATAAAAAGTCTATGCGTGGCTAGTTCCTCGAATACGTTAGGTGACAGGCTAGTATCAGAAAGTGAACGCAGTACTGAGATCAGTTTTATTTTTTGAAGAGTTGTGATGAATACTTCCGATTCAATAACTGTTGGAATTGACCGAACATCCGTGATAACGTAATTAATAGCAATATTACGTAACGAGGAGGATAAGTAGCTTATTACACGTAATTATGCACGTAATTAGCCTTATCCTCGAGTTGCGTACTAATCTTTCTCTACTTGTTGCCGGTGTAGCACAAATCTCTTCGTTATCTCTTATTTTCAATGATCAACGAGGCACTGAATGACAGCAAGTTGGTAAAACAATTTGGTTGCTTCATGGATATAACTAATTACAGTACCAATCCATAAACTGTTGAAAAATAAATTTCCTAAAAGTATGATTTTCAATTCAATTTTACAAAGAATCGGGAACGAATTTTCCTTGAATTTGGTTTTTCGGCAATCGAATGTAGTAATGAGATCAAACTCATAAGGACAAATGTTACATATCCCATCATTTAAAAACAAAATTCGAAAGCGGCAGCTTTTAATTTAGATCATCTTTCGAACAATTCGTTAAAATACACAAGTATTCTAAGCTAACTGGAATTTTTGTATAGGAGTTTTCACAATAAATGGTATTGATTGAAGGATTATAATAAAACCAATTAGACCCTTAAGTTGTAAAATCTGAGATGCACATCATAAATGTAAAAGGACCGGATTCAGGTAATTTTGTTTCTCAGAGAGGGATTGTAGAGGATTACAGCTAACACTTCTTGTTCATTTTAGTCTTTGTATTTCATTGAAAGTGTTCACTTGTGTTACGGCGTGCAATAATTTTTTAACATTTATTTGTTATTACAGACATTAATAGCAAAGATTTTATACCCCAACGTACAGAATAGGCAGTATGTAGCGTCCGTGGATAAAAAGTAATAGTGCTTCTTCCAGTGGTTCGTTAAAGAAGAATCACTTATCTTGTGACGCGAAAATCATTATAAAAAATGTGTATAGTTCCTTACTCCAACAAGGATATTACGCGGGTGCTGCAGCAAAAGTAACCAGTAATTTGACGAAGGTGCCTCTTACTTCAGTTAGACGAATTGTTGACAATTCCATGGAATCAAGAAAAAAGCGTAAAGATTCCGGTGTCACAAAAAGTCTAGACGACTGGGAAAAAGATTTGATAAGGCGAAAAATCTACACTATGTACGATGAGCAGCGTGTCCCTACAATCAGAAGTCTGAAACAGCGGCTCATCAATGACGAAACTCACATCAACTGTGGCCTCACTACTCTTTGGCGAGCTCTGTCTGCAATGGGCTTTAAATATCACAAAATTGACAAGAGAAGTAATAATGGAATCCACACGTTTAATAAACTGGCGTTCTGAATATATAACGTCAATAAGAAAATACCGGTCTGAAAATCGGCCAATAATCTACCTCGACGAGACGTGGTTTGACACGCATGACACCCCTTCCAAAGGATGGTCTGATTCCTCTGATGAGTGTAAAACAAAAGCACCATCAAATAAAGGGAAGAGAATCACAATATTGCACGCAGGATCAGAAAATGGTTGGATCCCAAACGCTATGTGGCTTTCTGCCAGAAATATTAAGGACTCTTGTGTTGATTATCACGAAGATACGACAGCAGAGCTTTTTGAAGGTTGGTTTAAAAATTGTCTGTTACCCAACATTCCGCCAAACAGCGTTGTAGTAATGGACAACGCAAGCTATCATAGTCGACAATTGCAAAAAATTCCTGGCTCAAAGAATACGAAATTGGAGATTCAAAACTTCATGGCTGCAAATGACATATATTTTGAGGAGAATTATGCAAAAAAAGAACTTTCACAAGTGCTGCAGTCATTTTCTTTAAAAAAAACGTATGTTTGTGATACAATTACAGAAGAATTGGGACATACAGTGTTACGACTACCTCCCTACTACTGCGTGTTCAATCCCATAGAGCTTATGTGGCACCAACTTAAATCGAGCGTGCGCGGAAAAAATACTTCTCCGACTTTAAGTGGTAGTGTGGTAGAATTAGTTAGGAACTGTATGAATGACATTCCTACCGAGAGTTTGAAAAGTTCTGTTAGTCATGTTATAAATGTTGAAAACTCGTACCTTTCTGTAAAATCAATTGCACCAATTATAATTAATTTAGATGAAGATAGCGATAGCGACACTGAACTAAATATAGAATAGAATTGTGACATTTAAATAAATTACTTGTATATCTCCTACATTATGCAAAATTCAAATTTCTTAGGTTCGACCCTGTAGCACATTTGCATCTTTTACCAGATGATTTTCTACACAATGGGATTGAATCGGGTAGTTTATTGCAGTTAATAAGCCAATACCATTTACTGTGAAAAATACTTTACGCATATGCGTTCAGAAATCCCAGTTAGCAAGATAATCCAGATTAAAGGCTTAAATGAGCCTTCACCTAACAGCTGTCTTATACGTAATGAAGGGTTTAGAATTGTGGGAGTAGAAAAAAAAAACGTGTTATTGTGAGATTTCCACTGTATAGTTTACAAAACGTGTTTCACTGCACAGTAGCTTTTTCAGCATGCGTGTGGTAGTAGGTCTAAAACTCAATACTTGCAAAATGACCAAGAATGTATGGGTGATTCTTGCATGTTTGACTTGTTTCCTTTTGACGAAATGAGTAATTAGGATCTGTTTAGCAGGTAAAACCAGAAATTTCTGTGTGATAAGTTTTTCTCCCAAGGGGTATTTTAAGATATGTATATGCTGCAGAACGGGTCGGATTCATTGTGGTACTACAACTCCTGAAGAAGCTATTGTATAGTGAATGACGTGTAAGGTCATATGTAAGAAGTTTCTCGTCCGCGGTAAAACCATAGGACATTACAACTAATGGACTGGCCATCATTACATTTTTTCACATAGCATGATGCGGAATACATCAGAGAGAGAAAGGATATGCACATCGAACAGATATTGTGGAGGGTATAATGACAATTTTATACTCAAATGACTATCTCTCATAACCTCTCTTTCTCGGCTACATTGAGGAAGGAATGCTCTTAGAGGTAATACTTAAAAATATTCTATCCAGTTCATTCATGAGCAAGATAGAATACATTCATAATTCATGCAATGATTTTATTCAACTGTGATATTCATGTATACCTTTACGCATTCTACACTAACTATTTCCAGTTCTTGTTTATAACCTTTCATTCATATCATACATATTTTTTTGAATAGCATATTATTCAACGAGCGTATAATAATGGCTATTAATCACGAGGTGAAGTTTACAGACAACAAGCCGCAGGCAAGTGGCCTTATTGACCGAGAGAATAATAGCCATTATACGCGAGTTCAATAATGTATTTTATACACGATTGATACATTTTTTTTATTTTTTTGTGAGGAATTTTTTTCACATTCCAAACATTTCATTTTAATAAATATTCCATACAATACATGCTTGTTCATCCATACACAGTAAATAGTTTTCGAAAATTATGATAATCGTATAATATCTCATATTAATCAGTAAACACGAAATTCCATGTATTTAGCTTTACAAATATCACATATCCAATCTTACAAGATGATATTCGTAGTACAAGATATTTATTCATAGTAATTAATATTTGTAATATTTGAACAATTATTGGTCAAGCTAATCGCAGGGATAGAATTGATATCAAAACAATCTAATATGATAGCTAAATCAAGGAAGCATCTGACAGTAGTATTTTTGACTCATTATTCACTGCCGTGATTAATGGGTATTAGGGTCGAGCAAAGAGACGTATAATGAGTACATTATACAATAGTCATGGATAAAACTAATTTTTGAGGATTACACTCTGGATCGTAGGAAATATCGACACTTATGGTGAATAACTTTAATAACTTGGAGTGGAAATAAAGAAATGGGAACATGGAGGATTATCCCTGAGCCTATAACCTGTTGAGGATTATATTGAAACTGGATCGTAGGAAATATCGACACTTGTCTTGAATCTTTCTGTATAATTTTGAATATGGTAACTAAACAAAAATGTTATGGATTCGGGTTACTCTTTTTTTATATGTACTGTACTGTCACGTCAATTTTGTACACTCAATTTCATTAAAGTTATTCTCTTCAAGTGTCTATATTTCCTATGATCCAGAGTTTCAATAGAATCCTCAACATTAATTGTGTTTGATCAAAGAACGTCAAATTTCACAGCTGCAGGTAACCGATTCTCTAATGTAACTCAGATAACGTCCCCCAAAATCAGTTAATTATGTTTGTTTCACTGTAAACTTACTAAATGTTAATTCTATGTACGATGCACACTTTGCCATCGATTGTGGAAAAAATAGTGGCAGGTAGAAACATAGGAGCACGCGTCTGTTTACGTTTCAATTTGCAAACAATTGAATAATATAAAATTCATATCACACTACCGCATTCAACATAGCGCTACGACTTGAAGTATGAAAAAATTATCATTGTATAACTCGAATCACGTCCTCAAAGCGTCTTTGATTGTTTCTCCGACAGTAGAGCCTACACGGTGTAAGGACTGGCCATGAATGATGTCTTCATTTTAATTTCATTCTTCTGAAGATAAATTAGAAACGTAGGAGGTTAGGTGAATAGTAATTACTTTTCACCTCAGGCTACGAGCTCAGAAGTTGTTGAATTGTAGAAATTCCTATAATGAGCCGGCATTTTTGTACAACTGCTAAGTATAATTAGGAACTTCCTAGGGAATAGCCTTCTCGATTGAAAAACTTCGATATTCTATCTCAGAATACAGATGTACATGCATTATTGCAATGAATTATCAAATGGGTTTACTTGATTGTTATCTTATTTTGAGACAAATTAGTCCCGATGTATTTCGAATATTGGAAGAAAAATTCTGATCAGTACGTATTGAAAGTAGCTATAACCAAATCACTTTCGAATAAGTTTCATCGAATAGAAGAATATTCCTAAAATTCACTTGCTATTTCTCTCTTTTTTTTTCTCATAACTCCCAACTTCATGCTTGTTTCAATGAATATTTCCCTCATATATAAAATGTCCCATAAGAGCAATGCAATTATCGAAAACTTACAGCGGTAATTGCATTGTATCGAAAACTTGCAGCGGTAATTGCATTGTATCATGTCACCATAAAAACACATTCGAAACCGTATCGCTAGACGTCAGTAAACAACACAAATAAATGTCAGATAGACTTCAAAAATAGAAAAACATTTCGCGTTTTGGTGAGTGCTCCATACAATCTATAGAGGAAAGTATAATTGAACAAGAAATAACATTTCCTTGAGAATTTCTTTATTCGTGAAATATTCCAATGAATAACATTCGTGCATGAAAATGACCAGATAATTTTGCATTCAAGCGTGATATCTTATACAAATTGCATTCGGTTATTTTCATATTTTGCCAAAATATGAAAATAAACTCTTGCAATTTTTGGATATCACGCTTTCTTGCAAAATTATCGGTAATTTTTATGCACTCGTGCAATTATAACCGATAACCAACCTAACTCTAGAATTCCGCAAATAACCTATTTACAAGGAAAATGGTTTCCTAATGATAATGTATTGATTTGATTATAGCTAATTTGGATATATAGCAATCAGAATTTTGATTTATCACATGGGAATAATAGAAAAAATCATTTATTTTGAGTTGTAAGCTAAGACTTCATATTTGGTCGACATTTCCATTTCATAGAAACTTTTTCCTATGATATGTACCTAAATTTTTCGAAATGGGGAACTTCACTCTTGAACAATTTTTTTTCCTCTACTGTATACTGTTTGACCGGAAGTCAATCCAAATGCATTGCATCAAGTTTTGGCGATATCTTAATCTCGGTTGTACAAGTAATAAAAAAAAACTCATTTGTTGAACACTTTATATGGTGCTACAAGTTACTGTTTCATATATTAACATCGCTCTAAACATGATTAATAATGAGTCATCTCGTCCCCCAAAATTCTGTTCTATTATGGGTTCGCTGTCTATCCCTGAATAAAGATAAAAAACATTTCTTGCCATTGAAAATTGAGATTTTCTCTCCGAATGCGTTTTTTACGCATTCAACCTTGAGACAACCCATTGTTGAAATCCACAGATGAAACGGCTAGATGTGGCCTGAAATTGATGTTGAATTTCCTTACAGAGTCAACCCATTCCTGAGTGCACCAAAATAAACACACAGTCATGTTCTGGTTGGCTTCTCCTCTTCTGCATTTGTTTCAGACTTCATCGCCAACCATCCATGACAGGAAGTAATGAAGTTAGCATGGGCGGCTGGAAACGCTGGCCTGAGGGCATCAATAATGGACTGGTAGCAGTTATCTTCGATCTCTTACTGAAAACCAATCACAGTGGAATTACTTAAAGGATGCGCCGATGAGTTTCATGTAGGCAATGAAGTCAGAATTGAATGAAATTATAAAAAAGTATCAATGAATAGTGATGAGCATTCAGCAAAACTAATGGTATTTTAATACAATCAGTATCAAAATGAAAGTAGCTGTTAGAGTTTCACGATTCAACCATATTTTCCTAGATTATTTTGATGAAAATAATAATTAATTTCAAAAAATCATTGTGGGCTATCCCTAAGAGATAGACATATACCATAGCGGACTTCTCTTAGACCTCTTCAAGGGGTACAATACTGTAGGATACAGTAGATTATCTTGATCTATCTCGTAGCGTTCAGCCAGCATTTGCAATGTGATCGCAAGAAAATGTGTTTATTCACTACGTCACATTAGAAACCACTGAAATTATCAGTGTTGCTCTTCTATATCATGTTTGTATTACACATATAAACCATCTTTGAATCACTCTGTTTATTAAAAAAAGCATCAAAATCTGTTGCGTTGCGTTTATACTATGTTGTGATGAGTATGAAAGAAGTAAGATCAAGAAAATTCACAAACACTATCTGTTGATAGGTAGGTGTATGTCATTCAAAGACGTCTGATTCATCGAAGAAGGAAGAAAAAGTCCATCTAAAACAGCCTATATGACGACGACGAGCGAAGAAATCACTTTTGATTGCTCAATTTGAAAACCAAGGACATAAAGAATGAATCAAATAGATAGCAAACATAGGAATATCTACTCAAAAGAAAAAACAAAGAGCTATTTGTAGAAAAAATCTTACGCACCAGGATAACATTGCATTCCAACCCATAAGAGATCACGTTTCGCCCAGAGAAATTTATCTCTTGAGCTCTTCAGTGGGAAAGGATAAGTTGCTGAAAATTTTCAGTAGTAATAACCCAAGAACATTGATAATTGTTCGAAAATTTTATAACAGATGTCAAAAGCTTGTAGCTAGGAAACAGACCGACACCGTAGGTACAAGTAGCAACAAGCTTGAGAAAGTTATAAATTTTTGAGCATTTATCAATGTTCCAGGGTTATTCGGATAGAAAGTTTGTTGCTAATTATTGATGAGAATTTGGAGAAAAACCAATTCATCCTGCTAAGTTCCACATGGAAACTTTCTACCATATTTTGTTCTCATGTTCACAGCACAATCCTTTAAAATTGACGCCAATTTTATCCAAATGATACTTTCTATCATTGCACAACTTCATATATACTTTCATACATATTCTTAACTGTAAACTGTAATTTTCAATATTTAAATCTATGATTCCATTGATATTATTATAGTATTACAACAAAATGGTGACATTTCGAAATATCAAATATTCGAAACATCAAAATCGATATAAATTAATTTGTATATATCCATGGCAATAACATAATAAAGTGAAAAGAGCCCGTGGGATTTTTTCAGTTTAATTTTGTTCTGATTGGTTATGTTCGATCAGATGACTAAAAATTAACTGATTTCATTGGATTTCTACTTGAGCAGAAAATTTTCGGTTATAATTGCACGAGTGGATAAAAATTACCGATAATTTTGCAAGAAAGCGTGATATCTAAAAATTGCAAGAGTTTATATATATTTATTATATATTTTGGCAAAATATTTATTATATATTCTTTTACAAAATATGAAAATAACCGAATACAATTCATATAAGATATCACGCTTGAATGCAAAATTATCTGGTCATTTTTATGCACGAATGTAATTCATTGGAATATTTCACGAATAAAAAAAATTCTCGAGGAAATGTTGTTTTTTGTTCATTTATACTTTCCTCTATAGATTGTATGGAGCACTCACCAAAACGCGAAATGTTTTTCTATTTTTGAAGTCTATCTGACATTTATTTGTGTTGTTTACTGACGTCTAGCGATACGGTTTCACATGTGTTGTTATGGTGACTTGATACAATGCAATTACCGCTGTAAGTTTTCGATAATTGCATTGCTCTTATGGGACATTTTATATATGAGGAAAATATTCTCTGAAATCTTCATGCGATTCCGAAATATTCAATTCGTGAAAAGTCTGTTATCAGTTTCAATTGACATTTCGGTGACATTCATTCATTTGATAACCGAAAACTAGGTATACAAAGGAGAAATGATCAATGATATAGAATCCTTTTCCTGAGCCGTTGATTTTTTTGATAAACATCACATGCAAGTTTTCGTCAGTTTTCATCAAAAACATTCAAAAAATATGCAGTTGACAGGTCAATTAGGTATTAAAATTGTGTAGCTTGAAGAAATGAAGTTTCACAAGCTGAAGCATACCGTGATCTTGATTTGCAAGAGTCAATCATGTATACATGTATACATGTACAGCTTATCCAATCCATCTTGGCACAGAGTTGATGACGAATATGTCCAGAAAACTCTGTGAAATATACTAAGATAAAAAAACACCTATTATATGTATTTACTATGTTGAAATTTACTCCTAGATGTTTTTCTTTGGTCATGGTCTACGTTACCTGTCTGCAACTGGAAAAGTATCCGAGTTTGTGCCAAGCTGGATTGGACAAGCTGTAGTACAGAATACTTGGTACATATATCTTCAAAGATGTGAAATTTACATACAAAAATTATCTGAAACCTTGATACCTTCAATAATCAAGCAATTGATTCAATCATTTCGTATCTTCAAACAGCAACACACCATAAAAATTACGTCTTGGTTTTTACTAATTTGAAATGATGAAGAAGAAACATTTTGTTGAAAGTTTTATCGAGTTATGTTAGTTTCTTCACCTGAAGAAATTATAAGAAACCATTTTACTGCCCCAGATAGTTACCCTACAATTTTGTATCACATATGAATAATTATAAATAAGAAATAATTAAGGTACCCCCTAGTCAATACCGAGTGACCGCCACTGAGAAAGGTGGTTATCCTTGAATCGAGCAGCGTCAATGTCTGGGAGATGTACCAAGGTCTATAGTCACGATTGTTTTGACTCCTGTATTTATTTAATGAAGGATATCGGGCGATATCAACTCGATGCTGGGCCCGATTCGATACTCTGTTGCACTCTATATAATAGCTACATAGCGGGTTACTTGAATAGTAAAAAAATTCGTTTTTCACTATAACGCATGAAAAATAACTTTTTCGAGAGTAGCTGTTTTAGATTGAGTTTTTCTACTCGGATGCCTACGTTATACAAAGAACACACCCTCTAAGTTTTAGGTCTCTACGATCAGCGGTTTGTGTTGTACAAAGCATTCTATATGTAGAAATCAACAAATGAACCTTGTTTTTCAAATATAAAAGCTACCTATAGCCTAGTTCCAAAATTTCAGATAGTATCTTCAGGTTTTTAGGGTATCTGAGAGAGTGAAAAGGTTGTAAGAAAGCGGCCAAGTAAAACTTGATTCGAAACCTAATCACCTAGCTAATTTATGTTTTTTTTCTTGACCTGTTTCATCAAATATGAACCGTAGGTACAACCTACGAGTCACTATCTTCAATTTAGGAACTGGACTATATAGTACTATGAACTTTTTTGTAGAAATAATAAAGGCCAACATTTTTGGTAAACATTATGTTCGTCTATATCGAACCGTTTAGTCAGCGCACACTGTTAAAGCATCACATCTCCCGCTTTTCTCCGACTTGATTTACATTCTTAACTATTATTTCTCACTGGACTTTTCGTTCAATTACAAGGAAATATATCATATAGACCCCGGGCATATCTGACAGACGACAGTAAATCAGACAGTTGTAAATCCAGCCTGCTGGACAAACAAACGGATCTACAAATGCTTATAGACGGCGGGCATGTGACGTCACAAGACAACTGTCAATCAGCCTGCTGGACATACAAACCGTACTTCCATAAGCAACAATGGTAATTTAATGAGATTATGATCATAATTATGAAGAAATTAAGGGTTTGCCCTAATTTTGGATATACCCTTAGTGTACCTGACATATATAAATGTCTATATATTGCAATCTATATTCATTATTCTTCCTGCTTGTAAAGAAATAGTATGTGAAATGGCTGATAAAAGTGATTATTTCAACACCTTGTCTATGGATATCCAGCAGAGATATTCAGAGAAACTGAAGGGAAGTGATGGATATGATCCTTATTTATTGAAATTTGGGGATTGTAGTAATGCTGTGCAAAAACTTTCCTAAAGTTTCATGACATGTTTTATGACTTTATTAACTATTTTGTATATGAGAGTGCATGCACAGAAGACTTCAAAGGCTATAAAAGTTTGGATTCATACAATATGTTTATATCTAAATGGATTAGAAGGATTGGAGTGAAGCTTGTGAAAAGAATACTGAAAATGTACTTTAATAAATAATAATTTTGAAAGAACAGATTTAGGGTATGTTATATAAGGCTCTACAAAATATAAACCACAACCATCTTTTCATATGGCAATCCTGTATAAAAAGGCATTTAGATGAGTTATGCTTTAAACTTTCCAATGTGAATGATTAAGTCTGCAAAGTTTCCCGGAGATGATGGATTTCACAATAACAATTCTGCAACTCGAAATCAATATCGGGACATAGGTGTTCACCAGAGTTTCGTGCATGTTCCACTTCTTCAACTGGTTAATTTATATCATTCAGAGTTTGATTCTGCTCATCAATAATATTCAAGTTTTGAACAGCTGGATCATTCACACAAATATCATCATCATCAATTTTATCCGTATCAACTGGAATATTTGCGATCTCATTTTTATCACGCTGCTCCCTACGATACAATCTCTGAATACTTTGAACTGCATTGATATTTGTTTTGTGGCCAAGTAATTGATTCGGTACCCAGTCCATATTTTCAACATCTTTGAGTGCACTTGGCTTGCCTGAAATGAAAAAAATAAATAAAATAATGTTGCCTATGTTTCCTAGATTCTTTGAAAATATCTCCTACAAAATATTTTGAACACACTGTTGCCCATTTCAACTTATAAGAAGTTGAATCTGCTCTTCTAGTTGCCTGAATCCACAATTCACATCTCTTTTCAGCAAGAGGATTAATCTTTTTTTCTATAGTCGAAAATAGAAAGGAATCGATGGAATGAAACATTATGCCTGCCGCTATTACTTCCACATTTAGCAATCGCACAAAATCGAGCCTTCATTGAGAAAAAAAATTTTGAAATATGACATAAACACACACTTAGCATAGGTAAATCAGGTTTGTTTGTCCAGCAGAATGGATTGACAACTGTCATTTACTGTCGTCTGTAAGATATGTCCGCGGTGTATTGTGCATTTGTGTCATATATCAAAATATTTTTTCTCGGTTATAACTCCATTTTATGCGAATGTGAAGTTTCAATCCATCGATTCCCTTCTATTTTCGACAATGAGCAGAATAATTCTCTTGCTGTTAGGAGACGTACATGCCCGCGGTCTATATCACTGAATAGTGTAGCTTTCTGTTGGTGAAACAATTTTCATAATCGGTCGGTACTTCCCCTGCAAACAAACAATGCTAATAACGCCTGCTGAACTTTTATTGATATCATCATTTCTGTCTGTGTAAAGATATTTTCCAAGAATAAAATAGAATCAACATCCAATAATTGATAAATTATGGCGAAAGAAAAAATACTACCAGCATACGAGAAAAAAATCGGGGTCTATTGTGTAGCTCCATTAAGGGGAAAAAACAAGGAATCACATAATATCGAATGGCATTAGATTTGCCCAATTGGACGTGGCGGCATATGGCATAAAAAGCGGATGCGTCATTGACTAAACTTATTTACCAACCCGTATAACTTTAAATGGTCTATAAATTAGCGTTAGTAGTTTGTTGAATTGAAGCTTGGACTCTCTTTCGGTGACGCTATCAAGAAATTATATAGAAGAAATGCCGAAAGAAAATATCCATTCGAAGTGTTGCACTAAGTTCCATCTTAGTCTGTCAGGATTTCATTGAAAACTATGAAATTTGTTTGATTATTAGCAAAAATAGCAACTAATGCTGTGAAGTCTATCTTCCTAAGCCATGGCTCTGATGTTCTTGTAGAAAAGAAGAAAGAATATAAAAAATAGTTACTCCCCTGTTCATATATCGCGACCGCGACTGGCACTGACACACTTATAAGTTACTTTTTCCTGTAAATTTTTTCCCATATACAGATTGACAAGCCCTGTATTGTTCCAAGAGCACCACGTGATTCAAGGAACAGGAGATACGAATTAATATTAACTCTGAATTCAAGAAGTTTGTAAGCCTCAGGAAAAACTTCCGTCAGCAAGGACTACCAAAGTTCAGCTGTTCTATTGAAAACAGTTCCCTGGGACAAAGAGGTTCGACAGGTCTCCAAGCTCACAACAAAGGGGTGAGAATTATCTACTCGGCGGTCATCCGTGTTGATACTGTCAAGGGTGGAACGACTGATAACAATTCAGAAGAGCACCGACCGTGAAAATATCTATGGAAGAGAGACGAGTCTCCGACCCTTCTACGATGATCCAATGAAGTGAGCGAGTCTGTGAGCGAAGAGCCACTAACAAGACAGATTGCTTTTCTCTGAATAGAATAAAAAAGTTTCTATGAATGTTTTGGTGCCGAGCTCCATACAAGAGAAGACAGATCAAGAATCAATACAAATTTTCCATGTTTAAAATTTATATTTCATACTTATTATATTATTACTAGTAGTTATATCACCCACAAGCTTCATGTTTCAGTGATTTATCCGTTTATTTTCAGTATCTGATGTCTGATTCTTATTGCTCATTCTTTTCGAACTATGAAAATATATTGTTTGTTCCGTAGTTTTCTGGGTTCGTAACCTACTACAATCTGAAAAAATTTGAATCAATATTAGAATATAAACAAGTGTAGAAGGGCAGATTTTCAATCTCAGTCTCAAATTTTACATAACAATTTGAAATATTTGACAAATGTCATTTACAACAACAAGAATTTGCATTAAGTTTTGAGAACGGAAGCGGATCTAGTTTCCGAAACGTTAACGATAAGTATTTTCATATATATATATATATATATATATATATATATATATATATATATATATATATATATATATATATATATATATATATATATATATATATATATATATATATATATACATATATATATATACCGGGTGTCCCACATTTTATGTGACAGGCAATATCTGGTTTGTTGAAGGAGATACACGAAAATGTTTCATACGAAAGTTTCAGGAGCTCATGAGAGCTATATTTTGATATAATTTTTAAATATACATGGTGTTTGGTGTAGGTGCTACAGACCAAAATTCCATTTCTTTAAACAGAATGCCCTGTATATCATTACATATTCAGATGCTACGTTAAATTCTGATATCATTTCATGTTTGGTTTTTGAAATTCGGTTACGGCGTTGTTGAGTTATTGCTTAAAATGTAAAGTCTTGAGAACGACTATTATTTTGAAAAATATCTCATACAATTATTCTCTCTGCATCAGTGTTCGAAGTAATGGTTTCAATTTAGAGTTGTGGAATTCAGTCAGGAATCATTTTGAATATGAAACAATTGCGAAATTGAAAGCGGTGTATTCGAAAACAAATCTTTAATAACAATGTAAATAATATAACTTGATTAATCATTTCATAAGAATGGTAGGTACCTAGAAATAAGTCATAAAAATTGTTCAAAGTGATGCCCATTAGATATTATACAGGCTTCGAAACGTCGAATCACTTCTCTCGTACAAGTCGCTCTTATAATATCAGGCGTAATATCACTGCACGCTAGTCGAATTTTCATTTTCAGATCATCCACATTCAAAGGGGGAGTAGTGTAAACAATATCTTTTAAATAACCCCATAGGAAAAAATCAAGCGGTGATAAATCTGGGGAACGAGCCGGCCACCGAATTGGACCCTTATTACCAATCCATCTATTTGGGTACGTTCTATCCAGATATTCAGTAACAACCTGTGAATTGTGAGGAGGAGCACCATCTTGTTGCCATCAAATTCCTTGTCGTTCTGCTATGGGAATATCTTCCATCAACTGGATCAAATCATTTTCTAGAAAATGTAAATATCGCAATCCATTGAGTTTTTCATTGAAAAAGTAAGGTCCTATGATGCGGCCATTGAACAATCCACACCATACATTAATACCCAAAGTAGTTTGAAAATTACTTTCGCGGACCCAGTGGGGATTTTCTTGAGACCAATAGTGACTGTTATGTCGATTCACAAGTCCATTATTGTGGAATCGCGATTCATCGCTCCACAAAATTTGACTGAATATGTTAGGACTTTCATGTAATATTACCTGAATACAAGCAATGAATTCAAGTCGTCGTTCAAAGTCCGTGGGTTTCAAACCTTGTACCAACTGAATTTTGAATGGGTGGTATTCATTTTCTTTCAGATTTCTCTGTACATTAGATTTACTCACACCGACTTCTTCTGCAAGAGTACGGATAGAAACATGTGGATGAATAATATTATAAGCCAACACATTGATCTCTAAATCTTCAGTTCTAACAGATCTCGTATGATGACGATGCTTTATAGTAGAAGGAAATGACCCAGTTCGCAATTTTTCTTCAACTCTCGAAAAAGTCATTCGTGACGGAATGGGTCTGTCTGGAAAACGTTCTTGGTATAGACGTTGTGCTTGACGGCAGTTTTTCTGACATTCCCCAAAAATTAATAACATATCAATGCAATCACTTGGACTAAACGCGAAAGGCATACTGTAGTTTTCGCACAAAGAACACAGTTACTGTTTTGCAAAGAATCACTGAATCGAACTGACAAGAAGATACAATTCAACAACATTTGTTACTATGGCATCAACAAGCATAAGCTACTAGATGAAATTGTGCAATATAAAACAATTCACCCTCAAGTTAGTCACATTCTCAAGAATTTCAGTATTATATTCAACTGATATTGATATCGTATCGTAGAGGTGAGAATAATGGTTTGTATTCAGTAGTAGTCTAGTTCAATTTAATAAAAGATATAGACTGTATTCGTGTACGAGTATATAAGTTTTTTTGAAACTTTATATTTAAGGAAAAGTGCAATAACTCAACAACGCCGTTACCGAATTTCAAAAACCAAACATGAAATGATATCAGAATTTAACGTAGCATCTGAATATGTAATGATATACAGGGCGTTCTATTTTAAAAAATGGAATTTTGGTCTGTAGCACCTATACCAAACACCCTGTATATTCAAAAATTATATCAAAATAAAGCTCTCATGAACTCCTAAAACTTTTGTATGAAACATTTTTGTATATCTCCTTCAACAAACCAGATATTGCCTGTCACATAAAATGTGGGACACCCGTTATATATATATATATATATATATATATATATATATATATATATATTAATTCTTATTATTTTTTTGATAGGCAAAAATTGGAATATACGAGAAGTTGTTGACTAATTGGACTTGTTCTATCCAGAAAGAACTGTTTTTTGATAGACGCATCAACTTTTCGGGGTAGATAAAAAATCTGCCCTTCCACACTTGTATAGATTTCAATATGAATTCTTATTTTTTCAGATTGCGGTAGGTTGAAAACCCAGGAAGCAACGGAACGAATATTGATCTACCACAAAATAATGACGTTCAAACATTACAATAAATTGTAATTATCATAATTTAGCAGATGACAGATTGACGTTTCGAATAAAAGAAGGAGACGAGGTTGGCGAAGTACCAAGAGGCCCGAAAATTGTTTTTCCGATTTCGTCTTCTTCTGAGTTAACAATTGGTCACTTTCATCTGGAAGTAGGTTAAAAATAGGTATATTTTGAATGATTGAGCTTGGGAATTTCATTACTTATGTGTATTTCAAACGAACGGAATTTTCAGTGGTGGATTTATAATCCCCCACGCTTCATAGATATTTTCCTAGATCAACGATTTAGCATAGTGACCCAATTCACGGAACCAAATTAATCGCCATATGGTTTTTCTACTCGGACGAGAACCCAACAAACATCCGCGTGAGTTGTATTTATCCCATTTCGGCTCACCCTTGCCCTTGCAGGCCAGACAGATAGCGGGCGGGAAGGCGGGGGATGGAAAAGGGCAGATTAACCGCCCGTAACCAACGTGCCTTTGTGGCGGTTCCAGTCGGTTGCATTTTTTGTTATTTTTTACGGCGTGCGTTTTTATTCTGATGCTTTGAGCTGGAGGCGAGGCTTCGATGAGAAAGGATTGAATCGAAGGATGCCCGGAGAACGAGCGATTCGGGCATCAAGGCCTTCTCGATTAGCTGCAATAAACATTTCGAAAAGCGTTACAGGGTGCTCCGCGAAGCTTTGATTAACTACGCCGAGTTGGTTTCAACGTCAGTAATCGTAATCAAATATCAGGAACGATAAGCACATTCTACCGATTGGAGACAACTTGGTGTGACACCACACGAAATAGGAATCCAAGCTTCTGGGAAGCATCTTCAGCTATTCATCTCACATGTTTTTTGTCAAGAAATTTCCATGTTCCAAATAGTTGCATTCACAAATCCAATGCATGCCAGATCTTCTCACTGACAATTGGCTGGAGTATGAACACAAAACATTTCGAATCGTCTACTTCTAACGAAGTAAGTATATAAAACTGATGCAGATGGTGTAAATTTCGAAGGAGTAACGCCATCTGCTAGATGGCGACTGCACCAAGCAGAGGAAACCTCCTACAGCGGGCCATTGGGGTGCGTATTCCTACGTCGAATTCTTCCTACGGCGAATGTCATCCCCTCCACTGACGTCATCAAAACACGAACGTTTCCGATGATGATCCATACACCCCATAGTGAAAAGTTCGCCGTAGGCAGAATTCGACGTAGGTAGAATTCGCCATAGGAAGAATTCGCCGTAGGAAGAATTCGCCGTAGGAATAATTCGCCGTAGAAAGAATTCGTTGGAGGAAGAATTCGCAGTGGGAAGAATTCGCCGCAAGAAGAATTCGCCGTAGGAATAATTCGCCGTAGTAACACTCCCTGCTCCTCAGAATTAGTTAACATCGCCGCCAAATTATCTCGTCAACGACTCCATCAATAAAACGGGATGCACCGAGGGATTCCTCTTTCACATTCACGGTGGAATTCATTCATATTGATTGATATTATTAACAAAATAAAAATGTGAAATTATAATACATGAAGTGATCAACATCGATAACATACATCAAGAAAAATTACTGCATTTTTCAATTCTTTCCTACAAACTCGATACACGTCTCATCATTGTTAATGGTTTCATCTCTGACTAGATAGGGGAAAAATGTGACGCTTCTGTATTTTACACCGTATTAAGGTGGTAAAAAAAAAGTTGTAGACTTCAAGTCCGTAACACTTTTCGGGAAGACATATGATGCAGCATGAATCGTGTTCGAGACGTTGCTGCTATATGAAACTATAAATTCCAGCTCTATTCTTGTCACTTTTTAGAGGTTCAACGGACTGAATTTTCCAACAAACAATGGGGGGTTACGGACTGAAAATTTCCATAAGGCTTTCTTCAAGACGTTAGATTCTGAAAAACATGATGTGATTGGAAGTCGATAATTTTTGTTTCCGATGATTTATAGCTCCTTATCATATGTGACTGGCTTTTGCTTAATGAGTTTTCTCGATCAATCATATTGAAGAAAGACGTACGAGAAAATTCGACAGTAATAGTCGATTGTATCAGTGAAAATTGACGACATAGTGCTACAACTTATTGTTTCATATAGCAACATCGTCCTGAATATGTTTCATGATGATTATTTGAGCCCCTCCAAAAAGTGTTATTGGCTTGTAGCCTATTCCTTTCATTTCAGTTCACTACTTCAAAGGATATCGAAAAATAGTTTTTCTGAATATTGACGTTCACTACAAATGTATATCAATGAACTGAAGTCCCGTTGATTATGTGGCCTCTCTATACAGCGTGACCTCTCTATACAGCGTCTTCTTATGTTTTGAACCATTTTTCTTTTCAGAGCATTCAAAATCAACTTGTCATTTTATGTATTTACACTTTGTGATATCTTGTATATAAGTTTTTTTTATTGTTTGTTAATTTTAGTGGATACATGCTCTGGGTTTGTCCTGTTTGTGTCCCGAATAATCAAATAAATAAATAAATCAAATTTATCCAACATACCTACGACATAAATATGCGATGTACCTGTTTCTGATTGTATTTAGATATGAATGAATGATCTGTGAACCAAAAAGGTTTGTTGTAGCCAACAGTAATCGGCAAGATCTTCAAAGGAATCAATAACGATAGAAGTATTAGTGTCTGTGTGATTAACAATGGAATGAAATTATAGCGGCATTCAGACAAATCATAAGAATTTGAGAAAAATTAACTTCTTCGAGCGGGATTCGAACCCACGACCTTCCGTTTTCTAGACGGATGCTCTGCCACTGAGCTATCAAAGACCCTGAGTTCTCCATCGCAAATTTCGGAAGTCATTTATCTCAAATTCTATTGTTAGTTGTTATTATTCAATCGAAAACCTTCGGCGGTTTTCGACTGACAGAGGTGTTAGTTGGGAAGGATACACATTCATTATCATATGGTCTTAGTACCCAATTGTACCTTTCAACCGAAGCGTCGTCGATGTTTATCGACTTCAGCAGGTATCAGGTGTAGATACCAACCAGATGATTTCAAGCCGGAAAATTTACACGAAAGAAGTATTAGTGTCTGTGTGATTAACAATGGAATGAAATTATAGCGGCATTCAGACAAATCATAAGAATTTGAGAAAAATTAACTTCTTCGAGCGGGATTCGAACTCACGACCTTCCGTTTTCTAGACGGATGCTCTGCCACTGAGCTATCAAAGACCCTGAGTTCTCCATCGTAAATTTCGGAAGTCATTTATCTCAAATTCTATTGTTAGTTGTTATTATTCAATCGAGAACCTTCGGCGGTTTTCGACTGACAGAGGTGTTAGTTGGGAAGGATACACATTCATTATCATATGGTCTTAGTACCCAATTGTACCTTTCAACCGAAGCGTCGTCGATGTTTATCGACTTCAGCAGGTATCAGGTGTAGATACCAACCAGATGATTTCAAGCCGGAAAATTTACACGAAAGAAGTATTAGTGTCTGTGTGATTAACAATGGAATGAAATTATAGCGGCATTCAGACAAATCATAAGAATTTGAGAAAAATTAACTTCTTCGAGCGGGATTCGAACTCACGACCTTCCGTTTTCTAGACGGATGCTCTGCCACTGAGCTATCAAAGACCCTGAGTTCCCCATCGCAAATTTCGGAAGTCATTTATCTCAAATTCTATTGTTAGTTGTTATTATTCAATCGAGAACCTTCGGCGGTTTTCGACTGACAGAGGTGTTCTCAAATTCTTATGATTTGTCTGAATGCCGCTATAATTTCATTCCATTGGGAATCAATAACGTTGAGCAAAACTGGTCGATAAATGATAAACATCCCTATTTGACAAAAAACTACAGTTTCCTGCATCATGCTCACTAACTATGAGTTTTCGAAAGCAGGATAAAATATTATGCTCCTTGAAATAATTTTTTCTCCTTACTCTTTACCAACCGAGAGATTCTGTTACACTTGTCGTCAATCTCTCGTACCCTCTTCAGTTCTGAATTCATCGATAGTCGTTATAAAGCGAAAGAGAAAAGCCGGATTATTCCTAAAAATAGCCTGAGAGGTAAACATGAGCTTTAACTTAATGCCCACGAATATGTTATATAATCGGCACTTATAAAGCGTCTGTCTAGGAAATGAGAATTCGAAAAGGGTCGGTCGGAACTCGAGCTACCCCTATTTGTGTCCCCGAGCAGGTACATAA
Organism: Zygogramma bicolorata; assembly: GCA_032362365.1. Classification (NCBI taxonomy): domain Eukaryota; kingdom Metazoa; phylum Arthropoda; class Insecta; order Coleoptera; family Chrysomelidae; genus Zygogramma; species Zygogramma bicolorata. The sequence goes on from JAVJAQ010000137.1 coordinate 5,561,931, forward strand.
CATACCTTTAATTTTGAAGTCCACCTGACACTCTCACTTTCGTTCTCCAACCACATTAACATATTATATGCAATAGTTTGAATAGACATGTAGGTAGAGCACTTCCTTTACGAAAACTGTTTGTGGCTTTGTCAAAGAGGATTTCAATTAGAAGAAAGGTAGCAAAATATATAATGAATGATCCTTTTTCACGGAGATCACAGGTCATTTTCACGGACGAGATCAGATTGTTTGAATTATGGATCCATCGAGTAGACAATCAATCAAGATTCTAAATAGCTTTCTATGTCCACTTATCAGACATACAATGACAAAATCCACTCTTTCCAACAACAGAAAAATGAAACCTCAATATACTTGGGGGTTATAGATAGATAGATTTTTTGAAGCCTTGAATTCAAATAATTGACAAAACTCAAGTCAGAAAAATTATAACATTAACACAAAAATGTCTCTTTATATTAATACAAATGAAATTAAATCACATGGTATAAATAAACACAACGGGTATATTGAAAAATGAGAGAAAAGAATAAGTATATATCACAGATAATATGGCTAGCCTGGAACTAAAGTGGTCTATGTCGCAGTTGTATGAAAATTGAGATTTTGTTATATTTGACTTTAAAAGCTAGTAATATATCAGTACTAAAGTGGTCTATGTCTAAATCTCAGTCAGAGTCCGTAAAATAACAATGTACCACTTTTACTTTTGGGCAATTGAAATTTGTTAAAATTCGTAAGGGGTCTATGTAACATTATGCAACATAGACCTATTGATTTCTACCAAAGTAAAAATTCTAAATTCTGAAGTGGTCTATGAAGCACATTAACCAAAAATAATTATTAATACAGCAGCAACAATGTGGCGCTGATACTAACCTCAAACCGGGAGGTTGTTTGACATTTTATCATTTAATATATTGAAACAAAATGAGTTACATTTTTGTTAAATTTGTCTACCCCTAATGGGTATTTTTTCAAGAGTTATTTTAAAACCATTATAACAGCTTTAACGCATCGCATCGTTACATAATATTATTGTTTTAAGTTAACATGCAGAACTACCTCCTCTTGTTACAGGTGTTTAACATCAACCTGTGTTGTTGAATCAAAACATGGAAAATCTTGGGGAAATTCAAGAACCGGACGAAACTGAAGTGAGAAAGGGAAGAAAGAAAATCAAACAAGAGGCTTTATGGGGAAAATACGTCAGAAAGAGATGTAGAGCTTTAGGAGAGGAATACACTAGTATAAAAGGGAAAGTTATGGCTAAAACGTTTTTGTACATTGAATGTAAGTGTCTGAAATGCAGTAATAGGGTGCCACCCATTTCGTGTAAAAAACATGGTGGATAAGTTTGTGTCATTCGACAAGTTGAAGATTTTTAAGTCATCTCATGCCCTGCGGGGTTCTGGCGTCATGATTTCTCAAATACGCAGAATTAAGTTCTTCAAGATACATCGGTAACGTTTTTCAATGAAGATTACTCGGATACTTATAATACTATAGATCTGAATAAAATGAATTCTTTTCAAGAATTTGCACAGGTATTAAAGAACTTTTCCTCGGAGGTTGCCGCAGATATTAGACCCTTATCTCTTAATAAAGTGAAAGATATAAAAAAAATGCTACAATTTGTACCCCCTGTACATCATCCATTTTATCTTTCTTTACCTCATAGCAATCGCAGAGGTGATTTGGAGGATAATGAAGACATACTACCACCATTTCGAGGTTGAATGAGTTTACTTGATTATTTTTGATAATTCTAAAATGGCCTATGTTACATTTCAAATAAAAAAAAAATTAACAAAATAAAGTTCAGTTATCAGTAAGAATGTTTTTTATGTTTGTAAGATTTTTGGTAAACGTAATTAAACTTTTGTACAAAAATTTTGGTTTTAGTTCCTGTACCAACCGCCTTATACATTAAAATGTATTTTTTTAATTTTCTCGAAAAAGTGGTTTTGTTACTTAGACCACTTTAGTTCCAGGCTAGCCATATAGAGTTGAAATGAAACTGAAAAAGGTTATTTGTCCATAAATTCTTGTGATCAATATGGCCTCAATGCCAAACAACAGATCAAAAACACGTTCTTGAAAGTTTGTCTTGTCCGATCTTCATGCATAATTGATCGAGAGTTGTAGAATTTGATTAATGCGTAATGCGACCCATGTCTGTATTTTTCAATCTATATTCATGTTATAATCAGATTTCTGTCTGGTGAAATACTGATTCGTCTTCTTCAAAATGCAAGTGTCTGTATGATTCATACTGAACATTGTTTTCGAGATACGTTTTTGCATAATGAAAATACGCCTCAGTTGTGTACTCCCCCCCTTAAATAATATTCCATATTTCAGCAGAGGAGAAACAGTTCCATGATATGCCGTTTTCAGTGCATCGATTTTCAAGTGACTCCTCAACACTCTAACGGCATAGCACTTGCTAGTTTTTTTGCGAGATAGTTAATGTACCTAATAGTTCAGTTAGTCGTCTATATAGATTCCCAACAGTTTTGTACTTGTTGAAATGGTTAGTCTTTCACTACTGAGCTGAAAATACTCCGGAATATTTAATCATTTTGTGAACAGTTTTGAGGAGGATGCAGTCTGTTTAGAGTTGTTCGAAAATAATTTGTTGTTATTAAAACATATGGATGCTATAGAAATACTATTTGAAATGGATTTTTCCTGATTGCGGTTCTTATTTACTGGTACAATGAGATTGGAATCATCTACATAACCAACAACTTTAGTTGATATCGAGCTTACAGTTGGTGAATGACACAGTGCTGCCAGAGATGGCAGTTCATTACCAAATCTAGATTTTTCCATCGGCTTATTGGGATATTCAGTTTTGTAAAATAACGAGATTTTGTCCATACACTCCAAACAAATTTCTGACGCTTATCGTCTTAGCTCGATCCAAGCAATAAAAATTCTGATTATTATTAGTAGTAATATCTAAATGTTTTTTTCGGGTTACTTTAGCTTTTTTTGTTGTGAGTAGTATTCGAGAATTGTACGATTAATCTGTTAGTTTCTTAATCGTTTCCTTTCCTCACTTCGACAATGGACCCTTTTTTTACTGGCTATTGGAACTTTGTATCTTGACAACCCGAATAATGAATTCTATTACAGTTTTCTGTTCCCTCTATGGAAAAATCCAATCAGAAAGTTTTACTCAAACTTGAAAATGTATACATATAGATAGATAGATAGGTAGATAGATAGATAGATAGATAGATAGATAGATAGTTTATTAATCTTTTAGGTGTACAATCATCATTCATTTAGAAAGCACAAATAAGATTCGTCAATTTCGTCACAAAAAAAAGTATGTTAAGAAACAATACAGGTAATAACATTTATGTTATAGAACACAATAATAAAACAATGACAGTGTCCAATTGAAATTTGAATAAAAGCATTAAAACACAGAAAAGGAAACATTTCCAGAAGAGTAGGAAATTTGCGACAATAAAAGGTGTACGTGATCTAAATGCAGTCTCTCATACCTCAGGTAACAGAGCAGGCGCATGATCCATATATTTATAGAATAAAAGACGTTAGCAGTTAAATAACTTTTCATGGTTTTTTGAATTTGTTTGAATTGAGCTCTTTGACCCAAGAAGGTAGCAAGTTATATAGATTAACATCGATTGCATTGTTGATACAAAATCGCATTTAAGAAGTGCTGAGCTGATCCAACCACAATTGAGTTAGGCATATTTTCGAACCATCCCTAATGGGTTCAATGAAATAGCATTGCTACATACATAGTATAAAACAAATTCGCATTCCCGTTGTATGTCTGTCCCTATGTATGCTTAGATCTTGAAAATTGCAACGGATTTTAAAGCGCTTTTCTTTCAATAGATAGAGTAATTCAATAGGAAAATTCATAATATGTATAATACATGCATAAATTTAATATAGTAGAGAAACACTGATAATTTTAGAGGTTTTAAATGTTATGTCGTAAATAAACACATTTTTTTGCGCTTATATTGCAAACGCTAGCTGAACCCTACGAGATAGATAAAAATAATGTTCTACATCTTAACAATGTCTACAAAAAAAGTCCGCTACGGTATATGCCTAGTCCTCAGAGATAACTCACAATTTTTTATCCGTTTGAAGCCGGGGCGGATAGCTCGTTTTTAATATTCCAATGTTTCTGCTCGAGACAAGGCACTTCGAAAAGAGATGTGATGAGTTTTCCATTGAAAAGTAGTGATGCCATCGTTTGTTGAACCTCAAAGGTGTTTTCTGCATAGACCTGTACTGGCTGTCATGTCACTTTCCCATTAAAAACGCATCCATCTGAGTGGGGAATACATTGATGGTGGATTTATGATGAAGTTTTAGGTCGCAAGTAATAAGTCAGAAGTTTTAAGTAATAGTCATAAGTCGTAAGGAAAAAAATTACCATTCATGAACAAATCTTAAGACTGTAATTGTCATAAGGAAGGTATGCTGCCAACTAATCAACGAAACTAATGAACGAAACTAATGAACGAAACTAATCAACAAAAAAAAACATCACATCCAAACAAAACTAATCAACGCATCTAAACAAAAATAACAACAACAAACCCACTACAGAACATTATATTCTTGATGACACATGACACTCATGACAGATTGACAGCAATTACAGAACGTTATTTCTTTTCGACGCATGCGTATTGAAAATTTGTCATAAGTTTTAATCATAAAAGATGAAAGTTGGCCAACTTTTCTTATGACTAGAAACTTATGACTCGTTTATGAACGCTCCTATTGAAAACCAATGATCGAACTTTTTACGACTTCTTACTTAAAACTTCTGACTTATTACTTGCGACCTAAAACTTCATCATAAATCCACCATTAATTGAAAGATACTGTGGAGGATACTTGGTTGGCAAACGATGCCACTATTATGCTTATTACTGCACTGTAATGAAGGAAGTGTTTAGACCTTCGATTTCAGAGATATAAAAAAACTACCATTCGAAAAAAAATTACCTGAACTGACCGATACTTGAAATCCATATTTAACACAAAACCACGACTAGTGTTTTCGAATCTAATAGTTATTGAACTCAATGCTCAAAAATGGATGAACCTAAACCGAATAGCTACAGCGTTTCTGTTTCAAAAAAATACTCAAGTTCGTCGACTATACATTCATGAGACAGATATGAATATCATAGTTCTTTAATTAAAATTGTATAATGTCTAAGGTTTTCTGGCGTTTAATGGCATTCTAAGATGCATTTAATAACAGTGTGTAAGTAACTAACAAGATACGTCAAAATGCAAGAGTTCAATCGAGTATGTGTCGAATGAAACGCCGAACAAGGAATATGAATAAACCATAGTATTATTTTTTCTTTATGACTAATACATAATGTAAGTATCAAACTTATGGTTTCTGCAGTATAATGCCTAATATTATTCCCTTAGGGAATAATGGCGAGGAATTAATAGTAATAGTCTTTAATCCATCTTGTAGTCCTATCACAAAATTATCGGATTGAATATTACCATGGAAACGATATAACCAAACTCAATGTCAAAAGCGTAGATAATGTTTGTGTATTTGTATTGAGATGAATGAAAGTGAAGAATCATTTCTTTATGATGAATAAATCAGTCGTAGATACCATTCGTATACTACTCGGAATAATGATTATCATTGACTCATGGTATAATCTAGTATCAATAATACATGAGTATCCAAACATCTGTCATGATTAACGAAAATTTTAAATCAGTACTGCCAATAATTGCCAATCAAAATCCCACGTAAGACATCATATTGGTCTCACAATAGACAGCAATTTGAACTGGAAAGACCGTTGTGATTCGTTGGTATCCATATTAATGATATTTCAATTGAACGTCAAGCTTGTCCACTTTCGCCCCTGAAAAGTGAGCACAAAACACACATAACCTCAAAAACGGACGAATACGTTTCAAAACCAATGTTTTGAATGTATTCAGAACAATTGAGTCGATTCTATTCTGATCATTCCTCTGAAAACAATATGCTTGGAATCTCAAACAGAAAATACTCATATCAATGTTTGTCAACTACTTTCAATCGAAATAGTTATCCTTGAACTAGAATACCTCAGCAATCTGAAAATTCGTCCTGTATTTTATCAACTTTAGGTTTCCATGTGCATATAACTGGAAAATATCATTGAACTCTTCATACTATTTCACGCTACATCAGATTGTAGCTGCATGATTTTTCACATATATAAGTTCTGTATATGAGATCAAAGTTAAAAGTCTCACCTAAACTTCGCACAAGATTGCCCAACTATTAAGGGATTAAAATCTGGGCCCGAGTCTGGGCCTCTCCCTTCATGAAATTCCATTATCTGGAAGTGTTAAGCCATCAATGTGTCTCAAAATGTCACTAATTCCTGGGGTATTAGGGAGAAAATAGTCTGACACCATTATCCTTCTACCTACCCAGATATTGACACATCAAAAACAGATCGATTTCGGTGAGGTTGTTTGCATTATTTTGCAAACAAAAAGGTGAATTTCACAGAATGAATGTGTTGAACTTTGCAGTGCTTCGATAGAAAAGGCACTTTTAACCTTTTTTGTTCGCATGCGGATTTTTTAAATAATATCGCCATTTGTTGTCTCATATTTTGCAATATTCATGAAGGAAGCAAGGTTAATAGTTCATTACGATATTCTGGTATTGAAATAACTTTATGTTTATGGAAGGAATGAATATCAACTTATAATTATATTACGTCTGAGTGGTATTGGTTCGCCATTGTCTATATTATTAACACTATTAACCTGTTGCTAAAATCGAAAGGATAAAAATATAAAAATACAAATCAAACAAGGTAATCAAATCCAAAAACATTTGTGTCATGAGAAATGAGAACTGAACATATATTATTAACATATAATTTTTTTATTTTTTGTTGCTATGAACTAAGATCCAATGGCTTCCATATTGTATTGGAACTGAAAGTATTTCTAGCACATTTATGTGGATATATACTTATCACGGTTGAGTTGGAAACCGATATATTGAAAGTTAGTAGCATTAGCAGAATTGATCGAGAAATTACTTCATGCATGAGATAAAAAACGAGATCTCCTCAGTGAAATTTACTAGTGAGGGAAAATTTAAATCATGAAAAATGAAAAATGTTAACGGTTGAACAAAATAAAACAAAGAGGTTATTTCTTCAAATGGTTCATACAAGTAAATGTCCATACAACTTGAATAACAAATCAGAAATGCAAAATTTGAGCAAAATTCACCTCATCTCCTCAGCAAGTGGTCTGACAAATGTCAATATGGGCCAGTAGATATAGACAATCAATTCACAATAATTCCAAAAGTTTTCAAACTATACCGTTATGTTAGTGCGTGAATGAAAGCAAACTATAAAATTTTGCCTGCGATGAACGGAACATTGTTTAAAAGGCAAAAAGGTTTAAATAATAATAATATGCTTTATTATCATAAGACTCAATCTTGTTGTCAAAGCTTGGGTAGTAAATACTTGAAAAAATGCGATATATACCAAAAGATAACAAAAATAAAACTAAAAAAATAGATACAAAACATGGTAAAATGGAGGTTATAAAAAGTATGTATATATAAAAGAGTGGAAGTCAAGTTCATATAAGAATAGAAATAGAAAGTAAAAATTAAAAGTTCCTTAATGAAGATAAAAAACGTGAGCAAGTCAATCAGTTGAAAGTTATCGTCAAAAAATTCATTCAAAGTATAATAGAGTCTATCAGATAGAAATTGTTTGACTAACTTCCTGAATTGGAAGTCATTTATATTGGCAGATCTTATGTACAGAGGCAAATGATTGTACATTTTTCCACCATTGTATAATATGGAGTCTCTGGTGATGTTTTTAGTTGGCACTGTGAGTTGCAGTGTGTGTCTGCTTTATTTTCGCACAAAAAATTGCAAACGTTCTGCAAACTATGAATATCGCTAGTGATATTGTTTTACAGTACGCATTGAGTTTGCAACCTTTTTACAGTTACGGAACTTAATGTTCGTCTCATTTGTTGTAGTTTTCCAATGCAATTTGTTTAAAAAAATCATAAAAGTTCTGCAAAATCATAGGTGGATGAAAAAAATGTTCAACATGGTTACTTACATTTACAACCATTTCTGAAAAACGAAATATGTATTTATTGAACTTGTTCCTCAACGCCGCAATGTCCAGTACACACAAGTATTGAGATAATAACAAAAGTTTTTATACGTGGTTGCAAATGAAGATAAAATCGGTCTCCGTGGATATAAAACTTTGCAACCTCGAACTTAAAACGGAACCTTGATCATTCAAGAAATACTAATCGCATTTTTACAACTCCAGGAAGGGACTCACATCACAGTTATCCAGCTAAATACTTGATTATCATTCGAGTTATGCTTTTTACATATTGTACTGGTTTATTGGATCTGACTTCCTCTGTCAGGGGTACATTTTGACGATAAATTATATTTTCTGTTTGGCATAAGAGGTTGCTAATCAGAGCACTTATCTCTTACTTGAGTTATGTTTTCGAGATTTCAGAACGTTTCAGTTTTATTCGAATGCTGGCAAATATATGCCAAAAGATTATCAACTACTAGTTTTCAACACTTCACTAGTTTGCAGAACTTTTGCTTTTTTTGAAATTGAAAAAATTATCTTTCTTTTGTTGTTACCCTCATTTCCGTGTTACGGACGTGGTTTTAAATCGATGAGAACTTTCGACGAAAGGACTTCTCCATTTTCAACTTTTATCTGAAACTTATGTTAAAATTTCGACACTTGTTTTAATCAAAACGAACAATTTATTGCGCAAGTATATTCTCTGTTTGACGCAAGAGGTTGCAAATCAAAGTACTTCCCATTAAATAGATTTTGGTGATTTTTCCATGTTCTGCAGAACTTTTGGATTTTTTCTCGAAAAATCTGGATTGATAAAATTTTTTTTTAAACAAACAGATCCGTTCTTTTTGAATGATTGCGAATTTATCAGAAGATGTAAACAGCTCTTTCTCCACACTTCACAAATTTGCAGAACTTTTGGTTTTTTTGGTAGAGAACTAATACCATAATAATTTTCATTTTGATTTTACCCTCATTTCCGTATTGCAGACGTGGTTGCAAATGAATGAAAACGTTGTATGTGAGGACTTCTTCATTTGCAACCCGTATTCAAAACTTTTGTAAAAATTTCGATACTTGTTTTGATGACATCAAACAACTTATTACAAAAATATATTTTCCGTTTAACGCATGGGGTTGCAAATTGAAGTACTCCTCAAGAACATTACTTTGGTTATATAGGCAAGTTTGCAAAACTTTTGGAATCTTTTTGGAAAAATTAGGATTATTAGCGATTTTCTTTTGTTAAACGAAACATTCCGTTTTGTTTAAATGGTTGCGATTTTACCAGAAGATGTAAACTGCTATCTCGCAATGCTTCGAATGTTTGCAGAACTTTTGCAAATACCTCCGTACGAATAATGCGAATATTCACAAAATCCTGGTTTTCAACATGTTCCGTTCAGAAAAAAGGGTTGCAAAATCAGACTGAATAGCATTTGAACGTACTTTTCATTCTACTGAAGTTTCAAAACTTTTGTAATTATTGTTAAATTCTGGAAAAATCATGTCTATCTACTGGCCTAATATTTCTACTGACATATTCACAACTCCTTTTTACAACGTTCTTACTTGTATTTCATTTTGCCAATTTTTTTTTAAAGTGAAGTAAAGTAAATTTAAAGTAAAGTAAATTTATTTCTACAAACAGATCCTAATTTTTGACAGTAATTGATGTATACAATTTGTTTCATGTGAAGTAGAAATAAATGCGAAGAACCCCTTAAGCAAGCTTGTGTGGGGCTAAATAAAAGTAAATCAAGGCAGTCTAATAATATAAAAATAAAATATAAGAATATAAAAATATATAAAATGGTACAAGTACAAGGTATGAAAATATTAAAAATTCATCTATAACTAACAACTATACAGTCAGAATACATCTATGAATTTAAGTATAAAACATTTAGGTTAATAATATAAAATAGAATGAAATAGGAGTACATAGATGTATATTTCTAGTGCTGTAACCAAATATAATATGGAAAAGTTCAATGTAAGAATATAACTATATCTATATACTTTTCAACACGATTAAAATCACAACTATGGAGATGGAGATAAGGATACGTAGTTATAATATAGATAACCATATAGTTTCAACAATATTGCAGAGAACACGAGATTTTTGTTAAATCTTGTATGAAATATACATTCATTCTGCTAGGCATTCAGATTGATTATATCATGTATGGTTTGTCTTGGAATTGTTAATATAAATCTCTTCAATTGTCTTTTAAATACATAAAGAGGTGTAGTGTTCTTTATTTCTCTTGGAAGTAGATTGTACATTTTTGGGCTTAGGTAAGCATTACTCCGTTGACCTATTGATTTTGTCATGAATGGTGATATAAGTGTATTCTCTTTATGACCTGTATTATAGGTATGCTCTGTTTTTTTGCGTTAGTGACCGCTTTTCTTTGCCTGATATTCGAGAAGAAAAAATAGAGTTGTCGCGGGTCGAGAAATTTACTCTCCTGGTAGAGATTATCTGACGGATATCGATTGGGTTTCTTGTACATTACTTTGATTATTTTCTTTTGAGTTATTTCTAATTTTTTCAGAAAGGTTTTCGTTATACCACCCCATCCCAAGATTCCATATGTGATGTGAGATTCGACCAATGCATAATATACTTTCCTCAGTTGATGTAATTCTAGTATTTCCCTCAAGAATCGAAATTTGTATATGAGGTATTGAATTTTTTTCACTATATAGTCAATATGTTTATTCCATTTCAATTGATGGTCGATAATAACACCTAGATACTTAAACTCAAGACAGGAATCAATGTATATATCATTATCAATACTTAACTTATTGAAGTTTGGTTGATTGGATATATTCATTTCATTAGCAAAATAGACATTTTGCAAACAAAACTTACCCGAATGATGTATAAAGTGTTCAATTCGTTAATTAGGCGATTAAAGTTTATTGCACACTGTTTGTGTATGATAAATTAAATTGGCCGTTAGACTGTTATCATGTTTTAGCTTCGTTATGTATTACAATATTTTCCAAGAGCTATTATTTACATATCCAGTATTCTTGAAACCATCCAATAATATCAGATCACATTTCCAATAAGTTCAGGAATGAGTAGTATGAATATCATATATTAAACAAGAGACGCTACTACAAAAACAAACCTGCTACCCTAATCTCTGCGACAAACGCGCATCGCGCAGCATCCCGCCCCTATGGGTTCGCCAGAATGCGGAATGCACATCTGAGGGTCGGAGGGCGGGCCGAAGAGCAAGGGAAGGTCGTCTGCTAGATTTTGACCTGACGTAGACTGCGAGACAAGTGCCAGAAAGGGTGAAATCTGTGCCGGTCTGGTAAAAACAATAAAAAGCAGGGGGTAGCCTGCGATGTTGACAGAGTTCATAATTTTTTCCTATATTTCATAATCATAAATAATGTTCTCAGAGGCGATAGATGATGGTGGATTTATACAACATTACTTCAATTTTACTTTCACTTCGAGAGATAAACTTCGAATTTTTTCACCGAAAGCAGTAAATGATCTCTACAAACTGAAAATTTTGAAGAGCCTTTGAATCATAGTGGAGGTGGTTCTCATATATTCCTTATCGTATAGGAGGGACGTCACAATATGTGATTTTTTTTCCAGAAGTAATACTTATTTATGGTTATAGTGAGTTATGTTTGAAAATAAGTCACGCGAGAAATTCTCAAGTGACTTAGGAAACATAACACACGAGTGGCATACAATGTTTTAGCCAACACATGACGATTGGCACTATTATTATTATTATCATATCAGCTAAGTGATCGATTACTCACTAGTGAGTTGATAGTTTATTTGAAATAACATTATTAATAACAGTCATACCTGTCGTGTGTTGGATAGAGTTTTTTTCGTCACCCACCCCAAAAATTTGTAACCGAAAACATACCTGGGGTATACCATACCCCATTTCCAATTTATTTTCAATTATTAGCAGATAAACGAATAGTTTTATATCAATAGATTATTTATTCATTGATAAAAAAAATAAAATTGTATCTTAGGTAACAATAAAACATCAATCACATCACCAAAACAACAGAATATAATGTAACTATCGTTCCATCAGCAAACATCCACTACAACTACATGATAGCAGGAAAATAACAGAACGTGGTACCAGGAAAACAACAAACAAACGAAACCAGAGTCTACGTGGGCTGTGGTATACCCAAGAGTACTTCTAATGAATCGGAAGCACAGAACTGTTGATTCCATACTCGGTACCAAGCATTTTAGAGATCAATGTGTTTAGGAAGCTATAGTCAACCAACACTATCTGGATTCACAAATAAGAGAAATATTGACATCTCGAAATATCTGGGTTATACATAGGTAACAAAGGGTTGACACTTGCGAATAACGCATTTGGTGTACTGTCCCCTTTCAGGTGATCTTACCAACAGGGGATTAGAGGGTGGATTACTCATTCAAAGGCAACCGCAATTATCTTCCGAAAAAACAAAGATGGGGGATATCTTCAGAAAAAACTCATTTGGAGAACGTAAACAAGGAAAGCCTCGAGAAAGGTTTTATATATTCACATATTTTTACTGTTCACCACACTCCGGAGTAATTTCCTTATTTTCACAGGGGAGAAAATTATTGCTATGTCCTTGACGGAACGGAATAATCATCGTAATGATAGGTAAAATTGAATAGTAGAAAACTTTCACTGTATAATTTGCAATAAACAGGGAAAAACTAAATATACAACGGGAAAATTGAAGTTACTGTAACATTCTATACGGGATCCAGGAACACTTATCACAAAAAACCCAGTTTCCTATAAAAATAATGATCTCAGAAGCTATGAAATATAGATTTCGATCTATTATTTTTTTCACGGCATAAGGAGAAAGCCGTATTGGAATATTTGGCTGTAACTTCTCAATTTTGGGTGGAAAATTCAGTTTTTCCTAGTATGTAGTCCATTGTACCCCTTGAAAATTGAAGGCATTGTGCTAGAAGTTATTTTTTTATACAGCAGCATCGTTCTGAACATTTGACCTAAAATATGTCAGGGTTTTTCAGATCCTACCCGGCCTTGTCGGCTTTCAGTAGTCTTTTCGGTCTGCTCCGCGCCAATAAACGATAATGAACTCTCTGATCAATTTGAAATTGTCACCAATGATTCAGAAAATAAAAAGGAAAATGTCACAAATTGAAACCTGTTAGCTCATAAAAAGTGGAGAGATCATTTCCAATCATTTCGTAATGAAAAATTCCATTCTGAACTCCTGAAGTTAGCTGAATACTAGTTTGCAGTTCAGTCATGACGATAACGTTGAGAGATTTTTCTCTTGAAAAAAGTCTCAGTTGACCAAGGAATAGTATATTATTCAACGAGCGTATAATGATGGCTATTATTCGCCATTATACGCGAGTAGAATACTATACTTTATCCACGAATAATAAAAAAAATTGAAGTTTTTTTATTGGGAAATGTTTTTACACTGCATATATATTTTTGGAAACACTATTATTTTGATTGCTGTTTGAACGTCATCATTTGTGTTAGGTAAATATTTTCTCCGTAGTTTTTGGGTTTCTAATCTACCATAATCCTAAAAAATTAGAATCAATATTGGAATCTATACAAGTGTAAAAGGGCAGCAATTGTTCGGGGTAGATTGAAAATCTACACTTGTATAGATTCCAATATGATTTCTTATTTTTTCAGATTGTGTTCGGTAAGAAACCCAGAAAACTTCAGGAAAAACAATCATTTTATTCTAACAAATATTTCATACAATTCCGTTGACAGGTTCGAGTCAACTTTGTTTGGATTGAAAAGCTATTTCGATATAACACGCACATTCATAGCCTCTTTTTTTATATGTAGGTGAAGAACTGAATTTGAAATAATTGGTGGTTTACGCGATGAAATTTTTAAAACCGATTGTTTCTACCAAAACAATATAATATTTAGCTAAATCAAGGAAGTATTTGACAGCAGTGAATAATGATGGTTATAATCAAGGTCGAACATACAAACATATAATGGGTACATTATACAATAGTCGTGGATGAAGAAATAATAGGTATGATTGAACAGATTTGAGAGTTCAATTCAAATAGCAAAGATAATTTCATAGTTTCATACCCAGAACGATATTATTCTTATTTTTCTGTTCGAATTCTATATAATATCAGAAAAAAAGGTCGTTTTTGTTTTACTTTATATCTGATGTTCTAAAAGCTTTTGCTGTCAAATGTCAGGTTTTATATAGCACCATGTCATGCTTTTGTATTTCACTAGATTATTACCCTCTATGGACTTGAAGTCTGTTAGGTTTATCTCCAAGTTAAGACACGTTTCTTTCCAAATCCACAACGTGAGCGTCTTGAGACTTGGCAACACCGCAGCATAGTCTTCAGCCGTCTTGCTTAAAAATAACAAAAAACCGGGGGTGAGATTCGCTCGCCGTTTCCCAGGCTCAGATTCCACATGTACGCATCCAAACCTGCTATATATAACCCTTTCCTTGGCGTTTTTATACCTCTCCGCCAGATTCATAGACAAAAAACGTATTTATCGCAAGTCATTAGGTTACGGGTGTGCCACAGGGGCGGTTCATAGGGACTGGCGACATGATCAAATGTCGAAATGTAAGTCTCTGAGCTATGAGGTGGAACCAGGAGTTTTGAGACCTCCTGGTGTCCTATCCGATAATTATGCCATTTATAATAACAACTTTCCATGACACTTCCAAAAACACTTCATTATATAATTTTCAGTAGACAGCAGTGTTGGCAAATTCACTACCTTCGTGAATTTAATTCACGAGTGAAAATGAAGTGAATTCATTAATTGAAAATGTATCAGCAAAAACCGAATATAAGTCACAAGCTAGCTTATGAATTGTCACTCTGAATAATTCACAATTTAATTTGCTAATTTTGAAACCAAACATCAATCGGTTTGCTTGCCTTGAGTTTATAATTGGTTAAAATGGGTTCTTTGTTAACCAGCTGACCCTCTCATCTCTTCATGAGAAAATGAAACAAAATTATAACTGTAGTAAATTCGCACCTCCTTTCTGAAATGGAAAGGATTTTTTGCAGGTTTTCCCTCGTCTAGAAATGAAAATGAAAAAGCTTTGAGTTCATATAATATCTGTTTTTTTGGACAAATTGATATATTTGCCCCGATACGTTACTGCAATACTTAAAAGATGGATCATTGAGTGACTATTTCGTCAGTAAAGTATCGTATTTTTATGAATTTGGATATTAAAAAAAAATTCAAAATTACTATGGGGGCTCGGTCTCCAAAAATAAATATATAACAAATATATATATATATATATATATATATATATATATATATATATATATATATATATATAAGAGATGGGTAGTCTTTGCTGACTAGTTAAGAACAAAACTAGGAAAATAGTTGGGTAGGCAGCATGCAGGAAGTACACTTTTATACCACGAATTCCAATATTTCGACAATGTTTATTGTCATCCTCAGGGAAAGCTACAATATAATATAAATTGTCAATTTGAAAGGTAAAAGTGCGAAAAAACTACTTACAGTGTCCACGAGATTGAGTGCATATATTACGTAGTTCCGGACATCCATGCAGGATGGAACTTTTGACCTAACATTTTCTACAATTCCATGCCGGCGTTCGACATGCAAATGGACGTCTAGTCATAAATTTTGATATAATTTTTAAATTGTGTAATGTTGACCAAATTGAATATTTTGAATGAAAGTTTTAATGTTTGTGACATAAGTTTGATACATGTTTTAAATTGTTAACAACCTTTTTTGCACTCAATCTCGTGGACACTGTAAGTAGTTTTTTCGCACTTTTACCTTTCAAATTGACAATTTATATAATATTGTAGCTATTTATATATTATTGTAACATGTTTAAAACAATAAAAATAATTTCCAAACTCTTCGATGAAATATAGAAAAAACAAAAAAATTGATAATCACAGCCAGTTTCAAACTTCAAATGCCAAATGACGAGTCTGAGTACTACAAAATTGTTGTTGTTGTTTAAAATTGTTAAAGAAACAAATATCTAATTCCTGCATGAACTATATAATATATATGTAACAAATAGGATTGAAATTATAGTTCTACTCATGTTAGAGGATCTGCGTCTTTTGGTTATTTTTCAAAATGAAAATATTTGCTATCTCGTGATTACTGATTTCTTTAGAAAAGAGCTCTGTAGATATTCAAAATAGCACAATCGTTTAGTCTTTGCTGTGTCATCGTGGACCGTGAGTACGTTTTTGATATGACATATCAGAGATATCACATCTTTTCATTTTTTATTACAATATATACGGTATACGTACGCACCTTTGTTAATAATGACTACGGTTTTGAGTAACTGCGGCGGTTTCGTCACTGACACTGTTGCTAGCGTGATAACAAAAATCTTTATAACCCGACACCAATGAGACTGATACATAATTTGTTATAAAAGAAAAATGTTTGCTATGAGAGCATGGTAACAGTTTCGCAAACCAGAAATTCACTATGGGGGCTCCGCCCCCATAGCCAATCCTCTATGGGGGCTCGAGCCCCCATTGACCCCATGGTTCGGCGCCCCTGTATACCTCCCCATACGACGTTTCGGAAGCGAGTCTGCTTCAAGCCGGATAATTTTCAATGGATTTGTAATTCTTGGTACGTAGTGTGAAAATGTGACACTGGCATGACTCATTCATCCATAGCTCCAGTTTAACTTTAATTTCCAGAAGAGTCATCCAACATTGATCCGTACTTAATGAACTTGTAGTAACTCTTATTGAACGGAAATGAAGAGATTCTAGGAAATGATAATATCAATGGAAAATCAATAAAAATCTATCGGAATTTCTAGAAATGATTACACAATAATTTTTGGCAATTTGTGTTGTCGAGGATACTTCTCCACCAACAATTTTATCACCATTGCTCCCCTGATAGATCATCAATCGTCATGTCCTTAGCATTACCATCACAGTTGGTTCATCCGAGTGGTACAGTTTTCCCACCCCTTTGCCGTGTGTGATCTTGGAAACCTCGTGAATTTCTGTTTCTCTCTCGAGGATCGTTTTCATTCAAAAATCAACCCAATCTTCAAAAATCTAGGGTGGAAACAAATTCGTTTCTCTTCTCTCTTGATTCAAGAAAAATTTTCCTTGAACATTGCAGGCTTTTTTTCGTGCAAACTTTGAGAAAAAATACATTCAATGTTAGTTGTATCTGTAATATTCGGGGAGTTTTTGAAGTTTTCGCCTTTTTTCATTACAAATCCATTATAGGCATACAAAGCTTGTCAACAGCGCCTATTACACGCGTTGAGTGCATTTAGTACGTGTTCGAGTCATTTGAGCTTATAGCATATAGATATGAATAAAGAAACCGCGTTTTGGAAAACTTAACAAAAAATGTATATATTGTTCTTCGAATATGCTGAATTATCACCATGAGTGTAACAAAACGATTCATACCTTTTTTTACATGTGCTCACTAACGGATGGCAAGAATGATATAAAAAAAATCACGATCCCAAAATACATACGCTGAGTGGAGCTTGAGGATATATGAACGACAAGGTGACACCTATGATGTCATTGGCTTGTTTAGGGTGTCGAAAAATATGAGAAGCAATTATTAACATGTACAGATCATGTGTGCGGGGTATTCTACATATATCTTTTGAACAATTTAATAACCTCATGGACAAGCTCACCGCAAAACACAATAATATCATTATATTGGATGATTTCAACGTGAATATTAAAGAAATTACAAATCGTCAATGGAATGGCCAGAAATTAGTCAGCCCCATGGTCTTGGATTCACAATAGATGAGTATACCAGAGTGAGCTCTAGGTCTGCTACTTGCATAATCATCATTCTAACCAACTTAAGTCCAGCTACACAGTGATTATAGTCGAGCCGGGACTATCAGATCACCGTGCTCAGAAAATATTAGTAAATTTCCAACAAAATGTTCTTCCAGCAAAAACTCTTTCAAAGATTACCGAAGTTGGCTTTGGGCTTCAATTCATAGTCGTGAATTGAATTCACAAAAACAATTCAGAAGTCGCAATTCACTGAAAAAAAGATAGCAACTCACAATTTACTTCTTCAAAAAATGAATTCACAATTTTGTCCAACGCTGTTGGACAGTTCACAAAGTGTTTCACAATACAATAGCTTCCTCTCATGTATTTCAGTCACTGTAGTACCCCTGAGAAGGCTGTAAGAAAAACACAACACAGCCACACAACAATGTCTTTTTTCGATTACGTCATCATAGATTTTCATCAAATATCGGCAAGTTCCATCCCTTATATTAATTAACTTCCCAAGACGGACAAGTTATGTTAAAGTGACAACCACGTTTCTACCACTTTAACAAAAACTTGTGACGTCGTATATAAGTGTCCAGAGAGTGTCAGATATTTCTCAATATGCATAAAAAGTGGAGAATCTATATCATGACTGAAATACATTTTGGAGCCATTGTACAAACGTTATATCACCTTAAAAAATCTCCGAAAACTCTTTCAACTATATCAATGTATTAGATCTGAACCAGTTGACTAATCATCCCAAAAAAAAAACTATTCAGTTTGTACAGTATTTCCAAGTTAATCCAAAACTTGAAACTCAGAGAGCGGAATTTATTTTTGGAAGACTCATTGATCCCTTCGAGAGTCTAATGACAATGACAGATGATAGACGAATGTCAATATTGTCTTTTAATATCGCAAATTATCACATATATCTGTACTTAAATGTGTTTGCAAAACAAAATTTCGGTTGCCTATGCTGTTTTTTTTTTCAATAATACCCTCCTTTTATCGAACACTCTTTCGAGTGCAACCAGAAGGCAGAGCCTTGTGCGAGTAAGGGTCGGCTAATTCTCTTGGGTGCCGAATCGGTCTGGGGCGACTTACTGATTCTTACAGTAGTGCATTTGCTATGTGAAACCCAGAAAAGCCCACAGTGCTACCGGGTTTTATTTCCAAAACACTCACAAGCTCAAAAATAAGCAAAGTCGTTATTCATTTGTTTTAAGAATATTTGTCTGAAATAAATTTTTGGTAATTGGAAATAAGGAATGCCCCATTTTACCAGTGAAATTCGAAATATTGGATTCTTAAATAATTTTCTAAATGTCCGTCATGTGTAAATTCTGTATCTATTATCGAATCATTCTCTTACAACATACAACCATTATGAAGGCTTTCATCCAGTGTATTTTCAGTTTGAATTTGTTGGAATCGATTCACAGTATACCCAATCCAGTAGAGAATTCTATTTATTATTTTGGAAATATATCAATCATAATGTACAATCTCAGATCATTCAATGAAAAATTCAATTTTCAAATAACTACGAATTTCCTCCACTTTAATGTCACCTCCTGAAATGGTGTCAAACAGTGATAAATTATTTAATCCGACAATACAAACACTCTTTTTCACAATATTGCTATAACAATGGCATTTCGGTTTGATGTTCTGTTTTCGTACGAACCTACGTAGTGGTGTCCAGTGGTGGCGTGAAATGCCATAGAGTAATTGGGGATACTGAATCAACCTCTCAGCCCAGTACCTTGCCTTAGATCCACGAGTTTTCATCACAATATCTACCACTCCTTTTATTTATCACCCTATATCTCCTCACCTTTCAATATTGAGGCCAGATCCCCCATACCCCATCGAGAAATAGCCATTTCATGAGTCATTTCATCACAGCAGTAGTTTTCGTATATACTTAACGAATCTTTCAGAAGATTTTGTGTAGCTGCAGTATAGGTTGTGGGAATATGTGTATCCTTGAAAATACAGGGTTGAAGTGCTCTGCAGTCCGCATCCACCTCAGTGGGGTTTCATGCCACAATATGTCGACATTGAACTCTGAGAAGTGTTCCACAACCGAAAGAGCGATAAGCTAGAGGATGTGTTATGGGCAGATCTTACAGAAAATGTAGACCCCGCAACAGAAATTTACAGTGGAAGAACTGATATTATTCAACCAAGTCCTTCCAACAGTAAAAATGTATTTTCTTCTGGGAGTACCAGAATTTTCATGATGTCCCCGGTATCCCTTGCTGGAACAAGCTCTTGAATAAGCTTCTGAGGGCTCTTGTAGAAAACCGAGATTTTCGTTAAAAGGAAAGGAGAGAAGCAAGTTCCAAGAAATGTAACGTGAAGATGGTTATTTTATGATTTATTTTTTCTCTTCGTTATCAAGTTTCAATCACCTCTTTGTTTAAAATCAACCCCAGAATTTCTTGACGTTCAGCTATATTTGTATATGGTTTGTTCAATGCTATCAATTTGTGAAAATTCCTGACGTTTTCGTCCCAATCCTCAACAGCATCCATTCGAATATTCAAGATGAAATAGATATTTCCAAAAACAGGGCTGTAGGGTCAAAATTTCTACTGAACGACAAAATATTCTTGATCCAGAAAAAACGAAAATTTTAATTGCTGTATTTCGGAAACCCCTTGGTATACAAACACGGCTTCATCTTCGGACCCGTAAAAAATTCAGTTTAGTATTAGAACCTATTTTCCTGGATTTCATGGATTATCAGAAACATTATATACTTGCAGCAAAATAATTGTAATTCAATCTGCTCTTTTTTGTTATTGATAGTTCAATCTGCTTACTCATCATTTTGTTCTTTATATGAACAGAAATATAAATTAGCCGTTGCTGACTACATTTAGAAAAAAAATCATACGTCTTGTTGGTAATATTCCTTCACACAAACTCGTGCTGAAGACCGTTGGTTGAATAAGCTTTTATATAGCGAAACATGTGTCGCGGTTTAGTGAAACCGTATAAGTGCTTTTGAATATGGATTTTCACCAAGTATCGAATAGATTTATTCAACCGCCTGAAACTCAATACAGTCGTACTGAAGAACACCACTCTCAAAAAGCAGTAACAGATGTTTTGAACCAATTTTTTACAATCTGCCTTGGAAAGAAGAAATAGTTGAAGGTGAAAACCCAGAATTTGAGTTTGTTAAGCTCAACAATAATTTTGATGCAAGCCTTTTAACAGCCTGCATTCAGTACATATGACAACATGACACAGGGTGAGTTACAACTTGCCCTAGTGTATTGCAACGAAAAGTTAAACCAATTCTTCATGGAACTTCCATTACAGTTTGAGATAGTTTGAGATTGACAAAAAGTTATGAAACATGCTCTTTGTGAGTATACAGCGTATTCCAACAAAAGCAAATTTTGGATTCGACATGAAGTATCCTGCAGCGCGCAATTTTTTTCCTTTTAAAGACTGAAAAATGATTGCCAAGGCGGTTTTAAAGTTGTAAGAGAGTAGTAACGAATTTGAAAAAAATAGATTATCGAAATCTTAGACTCCTTTTTGCTCTCCAGGTATGTTTCATCAATATCAAGATTTCCATGGTGCAGTGGGAGATAGCTACTCTTTCCTCCATTATATTAGTTGAAAGTTCGACCGACCACTTAATCTGAGAAAACACAGTCAACTAAATTCAAATATAGTATATTACACACCGAGGTGGGAGTGATTCATTCCTGTCGTGAGATCAGTTAGTTGTATGATCTCGAGACAGGAATGAAACTTCCTGCCGAGGTTTGTGTACTATTTTTTTAACAACCATCATATTTCGATTGAAAGTAATAAATCTCTGCTCCATTCTGAAGATATCTGCAGTATTACATTTAGCGACCAATTACCAAGAATACGGTTTTCTCAGAATTCTCAAGTAGATATATTGTTGCCGTGACTACGGGGTATACAATTGTCACCAATATCGAATAAAGTCAATAAATGACAGATAAAGTCTAGAATAGATGAAATGAGGGCGGGAAGTAGAGATGTGTAATGTGACACTTACCAACTTTCAATAACGTTAGTAATGACAGCATTACATATATGGTTGAAAATGAAATATTTTACTGATCTCCAAATCGGACGTTGAGAAACAAGAAGAACATTAGAATAATATTGTGAATAGTTCAATAAGTAGATGATAGGTTCTCAGAAAAAAAAAATAATGGAATTAAATAGTTCAGCAGACTTCATTGTCGTATTTTGTTGTTGTGGCGCCACTGCGTCGGAAATGAATATTTAATCGCAAATGCGCATTGGCTTTCCGGCAAATTACAGTAATTCTCAATCGATAACTAAGCCCATTATAATGGTTCTGTACTTTGTACTTTCCGTGTTTGCTATTTATTAGGTATTCTGTTGGCAATATTCGTCGTAATTGATTTTTCAATAAAATATAGCCTTTCTGAAAATGCCCGCACTATCGCACGAACATTGCCGCAATATTCTATCACACAAATACAATTGATTTGTAATTAGCAGAGGGGCTACACCCACGCAACGGATATACAGGATAGATAATGTTGAATCACACGTTATGGAAAGCATATTCAACCCACTTTCAGGATGAAAAGTGACCAATTGTTCTAGTAGACCTTTTAGCACTTTTCCGACTCCATCTTCTTCTTTTTTTCGAAACGTCATCCTGCCCATCGGAATTCATGCTTAGATCCTCGGTAACATATACACACCAACGCGATAACACAGAGCAAGCTATTTCTGATTAGTATATTATGCAACGATCGTGTAATGATGGTTATTAATACCTGAGCATAAACCGGGATACGAAACGAGGTTTATGCGAGTGTATTGATAACCATTACATGAGAGTTGCATACGCTATTTTATCTACACCCAATAAATAATGAAGAACCAAAAATATTATATTATAAGGTATTTATATTGAACGCAATATCAGTAGGTAATCAATCGTATTTCTTTGAAAAATTCTACAAAATTATAATTAAATGTATAACCACGGAAAATACAACAATGAGAAATGAAAGGGGAAAAAATTTAAAAAAAATCTCTATTGAGTCAGAATTTGAACCCGGACGTGTTTGATGACTGCCTTCGCCATTGACCACTCGGCCATGATAGCTCATTCGATTTGGTCGAAAATAAAAACATATGTGTTGCATATGTCAAATGAAAAATATAGTCCTTTCGATTGTATTTTTTTTTGTCTAAGACATCTGTGGAGGAGTCGCTGGTAATTCTTCTATATCACTGCTAAAAGACATTTTCATTCGATTATCGAAAATTGACTAAATTCTTCAAAAATTCAATACCTACAGATTTTGACTTGACAAACTTATAGTTATTTATGATATAAGTGTTAAAAGTACATTTTTGAGGCACGCATGTGAAGGTTTGCAGAATGAGCGGAGCGAATTCTGCAATTCACATCATTATTCATTATTCAAAAAGTTATATTCAAGGTAACGCAGCCGAAGTCATATGCTCATTTGCTAATTCAGAAACAATTTACATTGAAGCTTGTCCCTTCACCCATGGGACGTTATGAAAACCTAATTCCATTGAGTCACATTGATTCATTTTTCAATTTCCCCCCTATTATGAAAGAGTCCGCTTCACTACGCCAAAAAGGATTTTTCGGGCTTTGAAGAATTCAGGACAGTGAATTCAAATCATCGGCTTCAATTCACTTGAAAAAAAGTGTCAATTGACAGGCTATAGGTCGCAATTGCCTGAATGAATCTGTCAATTGACAGATTTAAAGTCGCAATTGCGAGATTTTTTAATCCAATACGTCGTCATTGAAAAGATATAAGTACTCAGTTTCTCCCATCAAAACAACAAACCTATTCATTCACTAATACGTATATTTTTCAGTACATGTGTCGCGGTTTTGAGTTCAATACATTCGATTTTCGAAATAGTAGTTATACGGCAAACAGGTAGCTCAACTTCCACTTTTTCATTTTCACTCCTCGCATGTCGGCTGCAACAAAATCATATTTTTTTTCTAGAATAGTGAGCAACCATGAGTCCTTATATTTTAGGTAGATTATTTGAATCCTCTTTTTCAAAAACAATTCACTAATGAATGCACTAGCAAAAAGTACTCAATTACAACTGGAGACGGATAGAGTGTTGACCTATGACGTAACATAGATAGAAGCTAAGCGTTCACGGGTGATTGAATGTATTCTAGAGTTTTTGATGTATATAAAATTACACCTACTTGGTGTTTTTGAATGAAACAAAGACTAGTGTTTTTGTTTTTACATATAGACTCCACTGTGATATGGTTTCCAGCGATTTTGCAAACTCATTAACGTTCTTCATTTTATGCACAATTTATTCTTCATTCGTGTAAAAGTCAAAATCATATTGAATATCGATTATGTGGGTACAATTATCTGAATCCCTGCAGGAAACTACCAGTTTATGCCCAAAAAGGCTATCTAAAGGCAGCCTAAGTGAAGATAATGAATCATACGTTTTCATTCTTTAAGAGATAGTAGTGTCGCAATTTCAATGCCAAAAATTTCGGAAATGGTCGCAACGTTGATTTTGTTCTCTCAATATTTTTCGCTTGACTTATTTGACATATAACGTGATTACAGTTTTTCACTGATCACTGATTTTACAGTTTTTTGGCATCTAATACTCCAAAATCGTTCACTGAATATAGTTTGCGTTCACAACAGAGTGAATTTCAATATTAATAGCAAAATTCCACATTCGTTTTCGTAGAAATGTAATGGCAGAATTGGTAATTTTTCAGATTCTTGAATCTTTCCCAATGTAGGTCTAGAATAAGAGATGGGAGCTTTAAATATTTTATTTCGTTAGTGCTCTAAAGAACCCATTTTTCCACTGAGTATATTTCTGAGAAGTTACAATCAGATTGGATCACCAGTTAACTTTTTTCTTTCAAAGGATCTGACGGACAATAAAAATATGCCAACTTCGACATATCGCAAATTATTATAGCTACATGTTTGAGGCGAATTATAGGAAAAAATTGTATACAACACGGGCGATAATCTACTCAGAACCGTTGACTTTGGAGATCTTGCTTCGCTCAAACTCTATTAGTAAACAGAAATTCGTCATTAAGCATTCCCAAATATAAATATTTCTTTCGCTTATCAGTTCCTTATCAAAAGTCGAAATTTTATACGAACTGAAGATTAACGAGGTCTTACCTTTCAAAGTGTGATTACCACTTCTGGCGAAAATGAGGAGTTAAAGTCTGTCCTGGTATCTGGCATCCCAGAATATCTAACCTCTTTTGCACGACCCTGTATAGTGTACTCGTTAGCAATTCACAAGCTCGGGTAGTTGAAGCACATTAGCAAGGAAAAGGTTATCTCCAATTCCATGAGAAAAAGCAGGCAATTAGCGGTAAATAATAAATGCGAAAATGTAAGACGTTAGTCTGATTCTTTCGATCGGAAGTCTACAGGAAATATGAAAATTGCCGTAAAATTGATTTTCCAACTCTATATCCGTTGTGAAGTTTGGTCATCAGTACGAATTGCGTTTTTATGGCAGCCCGAGGGTAGCGTGATGTTCAACATTTTTTTTATTAGCGGAGGCTTTTAAATAATTGATGGAGTAATTAAAGTGATAGAGAATTGAGATTATCGCAACGAAAAATATACTTTCGTGATCTTTTTTTTCATTGTCGCACTAATGGCTTTTGAATTGCCACCGCGTGCGGTGATTTTGAAAGTTGAAGATGACTGAATTCTCCAGTCGATAACTCTTTTTTATTTATAATATCCAACAAATCCAATACTCTGTTCAGTAAAGATACTGTTATTTTCGGGTGAGATAACCCTCAGATATGGGAGTTATCATCGGAATGATGTTCGATAATTGCATTCAAATGCTTCATGAAAATATACTCATTATTATTTCAGGAAATAAGCTAGACCGGTCCTCTGTCCACTCAAGGTAAAATGGTGGTAAGATTTCTACAGTTTTTGAGCAGAGCAGTATTATTTTCGAATTGGAGAGCAGCGATGACATCATTATACTTAGGAAGCTATAATCAACATCTCTATTTTCACAGAATGTCCTAGATATAGTCTACGTAAAATATTAATAATAACAATGAACTTTATATAATGTATTCAAAGTTTTTGAATTCGTGTGTAGCACAAAAAATAACTTGAAAAATTGCTGAAGAAAATAGTGCGTTAGCTCGAAATGAGCACATTTTTCTGCATCCCTCCTCATTATAAACATATATTGTGAAAAATTTGTAGTTCAGGATTGGCATTTGGAACGTCATAATCATCATTTATGACAAATGAATAACTGAAAATAATATGGCATTTCTGAAAAGCGGTGGTAATTTCAATAATGTTTTCTAACTGATTCCCATTCTCTATAAACCGCGCTTCCTTCTCTTACTCGATTGTTGGTAAAATTTTCCAGATGCTACGAATATTTTTGCGGTGCAAAAGAGAGCTATACGAATCATGAAACATTCAAACTATAGAAAACATTGCCATAGTCAAATTGAAAATAATGCCACTACCAACATTATATATTCACGCATATATTGTCGGAATCCATAGAAAGTCTCCTGATCAAGCAATCGGATGTACATGATTATCACACACGGAATGTTGATGCTGTCTGAACAGATCGGTTTCGTTTGTCCGAATCAAAAATAAACAAACCTTCCTGCCAAATATAAAGTTCTCGGCTATTCCAAGTTTATGAACATCTCTGAACATACTTTCTGAAGTAATGCTTCTATTCTGTCGATGAATACCCAAATGAAACATACAACCCACTTTTGATGTTGTATATCTGAGGTTAGTTATTGAAATTATCATTATATATTGATACTCAACAGTTTGATTGACGTTTACGCTAAGTATCTAATGGATATTTCTATTTCTCTCGTCTTCATCCTAAGATTTCCTTCAATATGTTTGTCCCGTTCCATTTACTTGATTGAGTTTACAGTGTATGACTTGCTACAAACACACTTCACGTCACTTTCATTTACTTTACATTTAATTCACCTTTACTTCTACTTTACTTTTACTCTACTTTTACTTTACTTCTACTTTAATTTCACTCAACTTTTACTTTACTTTTACTTTACTTTTACTTTACTTTTACTTTACTTTTACTTTACTTTTACTTTACTTTTACTTTACTTTTACTTTACTTTTACTTTACTTTTACTTTACTTTTACTTTACTTTTACTTTACTTTTACTTTACTTTTACTTTACTTTTACTTTACTTTTACTTTACTTTTACTTTACTTTTACTTTACTTTTACTTCACTTTTACTCTACTTTTACTTTACTTTTACTCTTCTTATACTCTACTTTTACTCCACTTATACTTTACTTTTACTTTACTTCTACTTTAATTTTACTTTACTTTCACTTTACTTTTACTTTACTTCTACTTTAATTTTACTTTACTTTCACTTTACTTTTACTTTACTTTCACTTTTACTTTTACTTAACTTTTACTTCACTTTTACTTTACTTTTACTTTACTTTTGATTTACTTTTACTTTACTTTTACTTCACTTTTACTTTACTTTTACTTTACTTTTGCTTTTTTTTTACTTTACCTCAATTTCACTTCAACTTTACTTCCGCTTCACTTTTTTACTTTTTCATTGATTTTTTATAACTATATCAACACATAATTGGCATTTGTCAAATATTTGACAAACGTCAGTTACGAAGATTGCCTACAAGAGAAATTTGCATTTGAACAGGAATTTGTGTATGAGTTTCGAGAACAGAAGCGGATTCAAAAAGAACTGTTTTCCAATAGACGCAGCAACTTTTCGGGGTAGGTTGAAAATAGGCCTTTCCACACTTGTATAGATTTTAGTATTAATTCTTATTTCTCAGATTGTGGTAGGTTACAAACCCAGAAATCTTAGAAACAAATATTGATCCACCACGAAATAATGGCGTTCAAACAGTACTTTACACTTACAGTAGGTACATAATTTATAATATAACTGTTGAATGGACATTATTGTTGTGTGAACTATAAATACACAATTATTAGTATATTGAGTTGCCTGACTGATCTCAAGTTTTCGTTTGTGTGACTTTGTTTGAATATTGTTTCCATAAAGAGTGCACATGAATTTGCAATAACTTTTACAGTGGAATGAAGAATTAACGATTATTAACGTTTATTTGAAAATATGACAATAAGTAAGTACTTATAATACAAAACATTATTTTCTTTGAATGATTAGTTACCTATCAGTCCAGTTTTATATGAATAATAACAATAGGGAGGAATAATTAATAATTGCATTTGTAAATCTCACAGGATTCAGGGGTTTGATGGTTTATTGACAGCCGTGCGGAGAGTAACTTTCAGTATGAGTGAGAATAAAGGTCACTTTCCACGGGAGTAGAGAGTGCGATGTGTTACTTTCCTGGGAAATTTCCTTCTTGAATACCTGGATGTAGTGTTGTGCTGGTCGCCCTCTCAACGAGCCGCCTCTGAACCCGCCTCACCGGGAATTTTAAGCACAATTTTATAATCCTGCAGTCGCGGAGCGTTGCATCGGCTCCTTTTTCACCGTCTCCCATACGCATAACATCGTAGATGGCTTAGCCGTTTTCTCTCTCCGCGCACCCCGCGCTGTACCCAGCCCCCCCACCCCACCCGAAATCTCGCGGTGGCGCGCAGAGAAGCGCAATGCGTTCCTACTTGCGACGAGGTCAGTGGACTTTCGGGGCCATGAAATTCAAATTACTGATCTCCCGAAAAACATTTTTCGGTCGGGCCAAGTTGTCGGTCGCCGGATGGATTTTTTAAACCTGCCTAACCCATTTCAAGTAGTTGGCTGTCTTTGTCGGACGATTTCCGTGCATTCTGTCGCTTTTAGAGATAACAGGGATGGAATTTAATTGGAGAATTTCTATTGCCGGAGAAATGCACGTATAAAGCAGGGGGTAAAGGGGTCCCTACATTTGAAAGACATTAATTACTATTGTGCGAAGGAAGCCTCATACTCATGCACCAAAATTTCTTTAATTTTCCAAAAAAGTTACTTGGATTGCGATAAAATGCGTTCTGTACGAGTTGCATAAAGAGTTACATAAAAAAAACACTAATTTTTATTAGCAGATATAGGTATTAGTACAATTTACTGAATCTTCACAGAAAACAATTAGTTGAACCCGATGAAATTTACATCATAAGTGAAGACTCACACGTTTGCATTATTTCGTAGAAGCGTTCTCGCCATATCACTGTCAACAATTTTATAAACAGCCTCACGGTTGAGTGGAAGAGCAATATTAATTTCCAAAAAATAGCGAATTATTTTATTCACGAAAAAATGGTGCTTTGAAACTGGTGAATTGAATTTACTTAGGTTACTGTGGAAACGTTTTAAGGCTGAATTGTCAAACTCGACGTTTATAAATTCAAATCATCTTTTGAACAATCGTTCAGGCCAGTTTTAAACTTCCTACACAGTAGGTTCTGGCTGGCACCTATCAGAAAACAACTACTTCCCTGGGAAGTCATCGACTTTAGGTTGATGATGGCACTACCTTGTACTGACGAGTGGCCAAATAGCCCGAAACCGGTCTGCAAGTGTTTCCGTCCAAATAATTGAAAATCAATTCTTTCATTTGTATCGCCAAAAGCAAATGCAGGCAAAAAACTGCACTGGCACCAGTCGGATATAATGCAATGCCCTTCGTAGTATTAGCCAGGGAAGTGATTGTTTTCTGACAGGTGCCAGCCAGAACCTACTGTGTAGGTAGTTTGAGACTGGTCTTAACGAATTGTTCAAAAGATCATTTGATTCAACGCCAGTCTTGAAGTATGCCCATCGACTACGTCGAATGTTTTTGTTCATAAATTCAACTGATAGTGTTCTGGGTTACTATTATTATTATTACCAGCTGAAATCATCATCCAATTATATCGACAATAAGACCTACATTGCTCAGGAAACCTTTGAAGTAAGCAAATATCTGTCAATTTCAATCTGTGATTTGATTAAAAAATTGCCTACTCAAAACATATCTGATTTCGAGTTTTCTCTGATCTACCTTCACTATTCAATAGTCAGGTAGTGGCACAGGTGGTGTCTCAATATTCTCAGCCTGGATTATTTGGCATACAAAGCTTTTGAGATATCACAGGTTTCTTCCGGGAGTACATCATTGATTGAAATTTTCGTGCCAATGCGGCATAGTTATCAGATGGCAGTAATAAAATCCTGCAACAACAGGGTTCTGGAAATCCTAAGAATCGTTTCAGTTAATTAATTTCGATTTCCTGCATGATTAAAACTTCTTGAGGAAGATATTGTACAGCTTAATACGTGTCGCGGTTTTGCAAACCCATTTTCAGTGAGAGGAAACTGTTACATTTTTGTCGAAACGTACTTGGATTCCAGTGAATGATTACATTTAACTAATTTCATAAGTGTTTTTTCAGATTCTCGAATCTCCATCAGTGTCAACGTACATCTAGAATGACAGTGAGTGCAATGGAGAACCAGTTTTTTTTCTGAATACGATTCAGAAATGTTGTTATTTGCATGTTCGACTCATTTGTGGGCCAACTTTTATCCGGAACAACACTTGAATGATGCTGAAAATATAAATTTTTTGGATTTTTTTCTGTTGTTATACAGGGGTATTCTTTTAGTAAATTTACGACAAAAAGTTCATATGAATATTTGTAAAAAAAAAATGTTTTTCCTGAATATCCTCATGATCCTTCAGCCGATTTTCCTGAAATTTGGCGGTGGTATTAAGGGTATTGAGGGGCTGATTTGGCTAGAATGTCCCAATCTCATGCATAATCTACTGCTTTTCTACTCCACAGTTCGAGTCTGGGAATAAGCCCACGATGTCGAACGTTTTTTTTGTGCAAAAAAATATGGCCACTGATCTTCTGTTGAAATCACGTGGAATGGAAAAGATACCACATACATATTTACGGAATCATTTCTCACATTTTTCATACATAAAAAAGCCGAGGAGCTAATATAATTCATTGGCTTTCTCTTCTCCGATTGAAAGATGAATGACAACAGAAAAGGATGAAATTATGTCAATTCTTTGTAAACTCGAGTAATAAAAAATTCTCACTCAAAGAAAAACCTTGTGGAAAGGAAAATTGAAATTATACTCAAATATCATCTGTAGTCTAAATTATATGGAATAAATATACTGTCACTGGAATAGTTGTTTAGAGATGCTTCCTCACTTCATGCATAATAATTGATGAGTGATCAACATATGCACAGTTATTCTTCTTATTTTTATGTGTTGAGTTCCCAAAAAGCACATCATATTGGCTGAACCCCGAGTTCAGATTGGTACAATATAGATATATCATAAGTGGAAAAATTGATGTTGAACTGATGAATCCATATCGAAATAACGATATTTCAATATGAATATTGGGTCAATATTTATAACGAATTTCACCTGCATTTTGTAAGATTCAATTTTGATAATATATGGGTTTGATAAAATTATTACCAATATCAAACTTACCATATCAGGTGACGTTATCAGTTTAACAACATTGATATTTCAATATTGGGAGCGTCGATTACAATATTGAATTATCAAAATAGGTGGAATATTGGCATAATACTGCAATATAGATATGCGAATTCTGATATTGCTTGAATATTGTTTTCATGGTAAAATGGAAATATTCAAATCGTCATTTTCGAATCACAACCTTTGAGGGTTATTGGGATTTTGAGAGTGATCATTAGCTTATTTAAACAGATATCACTTTGGTGACGCAATATCGATATGTGGTGAATTCCAATACCAGAAAACTACGTCCAGTTTCATATTCCAAACCGCCATCACATAAGACAGTGATCCCTCAGTGTTTTCTCAAATAGATTTCCATTATAACTTAACTTCCTAACATTTTCGAATCACAACCCAAAAGGGGTATTGGGATTTCGAGAGTGATCACTTTGTATTCAAACAGATATCAATATTGGTAATGCAATATTTATGATGAATCGTTCCCGAAAAAATGTATAAAAATTGTAATATCGATATGTGGTAAATTTCAATACCAGATCCTTCAGTTTTTTTTCAAATAGATTTTCATTATAACTTGACTTCCTGAGATTATGATGTTGTTTTAAACATAACTTCTGCAAACAAGTCTCTCCGTGTGCCGTAGAGTATAGTGGTCGACATTGATATTTTCATAGCGAAGGTCGTGAGTTCAAGAACCGCAGTAGAGTTTTTTCCAGATTAGTGTTAGGAAAGCACATGTAAATGAGTGAAAAACTCAGGTTGAATAATTGGTAAAAAAAATTCCGATAATAAATAGAAAATTAATAAGTGACATCAATTGAATATATCTTTTTGGTCGATATATTATTCACAATATTGAACCAATATATTCAAAACGATATAACCTCACATTGTTTTCGAATATTGAACCAAAATTGCCGAATGTTCACATTTTTTTATGGCCAATATGATATTCACGATAAGGTTGATATTTCCGTAATATTGAACCAATATTGGTGTAATAGGTTTGTGGTTCATGGGTTATGTCGATTTGGGGGAGGAAAATCTATTCATTCCCACAACTTAGAATTTGAATATCTGTTTCTGTCTCTTGAGACTCTCAAAACACCACTGCACATTTTTGCCTGTCTCTATCTGATCAACCATCTACCATCTAGCATGATATAAAACGGCAAAAACAATAGGAGGGCCTCACATCGCTGTTCCTAACTGTAAACTGTGATAGTTAAATGTGGTAGAATCGCCCCCAACCCGACATCATCTTTCGGCAAACCAAACTGAATCCAATTAACCGAAATCACTTTTGAAGTTCTTCTCGTCTACCTGGTTCTATAATAGCGAAGGGGTTCCTTAGATGAATCGAGATTAGGTAATCTGTGCAAACCCTTTCTTCCTGCCTCATTAGAGAAGTAGGCCACGAAAGGGTTATGGGAAAAAGGGCACCTGCAAACCGCCCCACATTATAAATTTTATTCCGACATATGTCTGATGTTATTAGTTTTTTGTTTTGGTTCTGCGTTTGACAGAAGGACAGGACATCCTTGCGATGCTATAATAAATTGCGTCGGATGCTACGAGCAACAAATGTCATTCGTTGAATTAATTTTTCTTTGATGGGGAAGAAGATGCGAGTCTGGTTTTCTCATTAGTGTCTTGAGAGTGGCAATTGAAATAGTAAAATAACCGATATATTTATATATCAAAGTTTACCTCAATGATCTTTTTTGATTGCATACTCACTCTAAAATCATCAGTTTCGCGGATGATACGGTCTTAATCTGTGGAGATGATGATTGGTTCAATCTTAAATTGAATCTGGAACAAGACTTGGGTCAAGTTAAAAAGTGGTTCGATTACAGCCTGCTATCAATGAATTCCGAAAAAAACTATTCACCATTTAGTAGCTACGATATGGGCCTGCCAGACTGGTATCTCTTTACCCAACTCGACAGTCATAACTTCCTCTTTCTTCTTAATCTTAGCCATCTCAGATGGGATCTCCACGTCAACCATTTGGTGAATAAATTAAGGTGTATTTTGTACAAATTTAAAAGAGTGTGCCGTATTTTTATTTTTTTTATGTGTCTTTATTGTGAACCAAATACAAATTCAAATATACTATACACATCAGAAAGGCGGCATTCAACCAGGTTGCTCTTCCATGCAACCCCCAACATTACCAACAATGTGAATACAAATTTCCTGCATATACAATACAAAAACATTCATAGAAACGCATTATAATACCTAAGAGTTATATTAAAAAAGTATAGAAGAGAATAACCAAAAATTTCAAGAACATCCGCTAAAACTGCGATTGCACCAAGAAAATATGCTCTAAGACACTTCTTGAACGCCAAAATGGAAGGGGCACATTTTATATTTGCTGGTATGGAGTTGTAGATGGATACAGCATTATAGGAAAATGATTTTTTGAATAATGTAGTTCTGTGAGAAGGCACTGTGTACATTTCTTTATATCTAGTATCTCTCAGATGAATGTCAGATCTCTTCATTAATTTGGATATTAAATAAATGGGAATGTTACTTCTGATAATTTTAAAAAGTAAGGATGCAAGGTGCATCACAAATCTGTTTTCTAATTATTTCAACCATTTAGATTTCTCATATGACTCACTGATATGATCGAATTTCCGAATGTAGAAAGAAAATCTTATGCAGGAGTTTTGGATATTTTGTAAACTGCGCTTATCCTTATCGGTCAAAGCAGGCCAGTACACGACATTACAATAAGCAATACTTGACAGAATCAGAGATTCACACAATCTCATCTTCAATGTAGTGTTCAAAAAATCTTTATGCATATACAAAGTTCTAAATTTTGCATAGGATTTACGAACCGAGTAATTCATATGGTTGTCAAATTTCAAATCTCTATCAAAGTAAAAACCCAAGTTCTTACATTGATTAGGAAATTCTAGTTGACTTCCATTAATCGAGATGGTGAGATCAGGATTTTCCGTAATATCTGAATTGTTCGTCCCAAATATCATAATTTCAGTTGTAGTCTCGTTCAACAGAAGACTATGAGCTCTCGATATTTTATAGAGATAATCCAAATCAGAATTCATAGCTTCACAAGCAGATTTTAGCGCAGATGGGTAAAAATATTTGTAAATCTGGGTGTCATCAGCATACTGGTGGATGTTACAGAACTCTAACTGTTTTGAAAAGTCAGAAGTATAGATAGAGAATAATAATGGTTAGAGGATGCTGCCTTGTGGAACACCTTTTGAGATATTTCTGACCCCTGCAACCATTCTAATAATGACTGTTTGCTGATGGCGATTATACAGATAACATGACAAGAAAATCTTGTGTCGGATTTAAAAAACAACATTGTACAGAGCTTTGGTCGAATCACATCTAAACTATGGTATTATTGGCTGGGATGGAGTTTCTAAAAGTCATTTGCACTCTCTTGAGGTAATACAAAAGCGATTTTTGAGATGTATTTTACAGAAATATATCAACTATTCTAGTGACCTTTTATATTCTGAATCTGGGATTTTTGACCCAAGATAGCTATTTTTGTTAATGTTATAGCAACTCAGAAAAAATACAAAAATGATCTCATCGCCTTATAACACAAATATGCCACACGCTCTGAAAATAAAATAGTGATACCAATTATGCACAAATCTGTTGGTCAGAAAAATTATCATAATCTTGGTCCGAAACTCTTCAGTTCTTTACCTGAAACCTTGACATACGACTCGAACCCTTTGAAGTTCAAAAG
Organism: Zygogramma bicolorata; assembly: GCA_032362365.1. NCBI lineage: Eukaryota > Metazoa > Arthropoda > Insecta > Coleoptera > Chrysomelidae > Zygogramma > Zygogramma bicolorata. The sequence continues at coordinate 5,597,297 of JAVJAQ010000137.1, forward strand.
TGGTCTGAAATTATATGTTCAACAAGTACCCCGTAAAGAAATACACAGCCAAATTTACAAATGAAGTTCTCTTGTATATGAAAATATTCCATAATATTGTAATGAGTATTTTGTATGTGTCGTCTGTTTTTTTCTCACATTTGAATTTTTACCGTGTATTTTTTATATATTTTTTAATATTATGTCTCCAATTTAGGATCTACTAAAAAAAATTATGAAATTACTTTGAATTCGATTGTACAATTTTTTTACTATATTGCACATTTATTGATTTCTAAATGCGTTGTTATATTCATGATTTATATTTTGATGTATTTTTTTTCCTTACAAACTGGCAGAATTTCTCTGCCTCGTAAGTTATTCAATTTATTCATTATTGTGGCTTCTTATGTCACATGTTTTGTTGTGTACCAGCTCTTTTGAAATGAATAAATCATTATTATTTTTATTACTATTATTATTATATTATTAATAGCTGTTTACGGATTTGGCCCTCATCAGCTGTGGGTTGGCAAGTACCTAGGGTATCGAACACAAATTGTGATAGATAATAATAAAAATAGGTAACGTTTATTGACAAATCTGTATTTGCTATATATAGAATTTCCAATGATTATCTTGTAACAAGACGTATACCTCGTTTTTCATATCTATGTATTCATTGTTAGCTATCCCATTTCCAAGCACACACAAGTCCTTTCAAAAATCGTGTATATCGTAGCTACCCTATCCTGTCAGAAGTACATTTTTATTATAAAATATGGGAATATGCCCCACTGAACATAACTAGATAATGGAATTTTTTGTAAATTGAAAATAATCTACATGTGAATGAAAATGACGACAAAATAAGAATCTTGAACTAAAGGTGAACTGTTTTGTATTTTTCCTCTCCGAAACCAATCAAAAAAGCTATAAAACATGTATAAAGAAGTGTAACATCAGAAATAATATCAAACATTTTCTGTTGGTATGTGCAGTTTTTTCAAAATGCAGTAGGAGTAGTTTTACCTAACGAAAGTAAATAATAACAAGAAATAATAATAAAACATTTCATAAATCTATTCATTGAAATAATTCGATAATGACTACAGTCTTTCTTTCAACTTTCTATAACTGGAATGCCTCAAATCGAAGAACAGCCAACAGTTGTTATTGCATTTGCTAGTACTGTCACCACAGTGTTTTGTATTTTGGATGGGTACCACACTTCCGAGCAGTAGTATTTATTTGCCTTTTTGTTTTCACCTGGTTGTTCGTTATTTTATAGACATATCTGAGTCCTATATTAATTTTTTTTGATCTATTGATTCTTTTTTCAGAATAAAGTCTTGGTGGGTGTAGGTATTTTCAATATTTCATACAAAAACAAATACCTCAATTTCTCCTCTCAGAAGCTCATTCAAGGGATACCAAGGACCCACAGTTCATGAAGTGAAATCCGGAAGACATTGGTTCCGTAACTGGACGGCAAATACCTAATTTGCACATCGAATAGAATAAAAAAAAATAACCTGTATGAATTCAATGCTTGGCACGCAATCTAGGTGGGATAGTAGTTGTTTCAGATGCACTTTTTCCTTTCTTTTGTAAGAATTCAACGTCAGTTGGTGATGAATGACAGAGACAATTATTCTGTACGTTACTTGAGACAATTTTTTTTATATTGATCTGAAGAAAGTAGAATAAAGTTCATCAAAAATATTTATGGCACTCAAATTGAAAGCCAGTTTCCTTGCCGGTTGAGCAGACAATTTTATCGTTCACTGCCCAACCGTCAAAATTCGCTGAATTCATCAGACAAAGGAAACGTGAGTGAGGAAAAGAGATAGTGAAATATGGCACATGATAAAATATTCCACAAGTCAACGGAAATGGCAACCACTTTGTGATCCGAACTTCCGCTGGTTTGTACACCATATATTCAGTATATTCGCCTTACTAGATGTTAAACAAATGAGATTCCACGTTTTTTAGCGATGGTTCAATGAATAGGATAAGGGCACGGTCCTAGGCATGACCCTTTTAAATTAACCATGGTCTAGACTAGAACTATGACCGAGAATTTTGTTTTTGGAGTGCATTTGTCAGCGTCAAATTTATATTTCAGGGAATTGAAAGATGGGGCATTAATGTGGGAGTTAATTATTTTTTTTGGGATGATGAGGGTAATTATAGATGTTTTTCTCGCTTCAACGATGTTGAAAGATGACTAATGCTGTGTAGTGGAAGCCTATTAGTGTACCTAATACCCAATTCTTTCAGCAAAGGATACGTGAATTTACATTTATCTGGGAATTATTCGGGGGTATGAAGCGGTGAACCAAGATTAATTGCAAGCACAACCATTTATCAACAAATAATTTGAGTTTATAATAATCTGACAAAATCCCGAGACCTCAGGTCAACCATCTCGTACTTCATAATGCATAAACATTGGGTTGAAATGTGCGATACTTGATGGATATTCATATATGATTATGAATACTACTTTTCTGTACGATTTTTATTAACAATGGATTAACAAAACCGCCACACGTGTTTTGATACAATAACTTCCTCAAGCAGGATATAAAAAGCTTTTTTTCTACACCCGTACCATAATACACTCGTACACCCATAATCCGTTTCATAATGATATGAAACGGATTAAAAATCTGTATTGTAAGTAATTGAAAGTCTGTATCATAATGATCCCATTATGATGCAGATTTTTCATTACAGCTTTTCAATCAATTGAAAATCCAATTCAATGGTGGAAGGCTAGATTGAACATTCGGTTCAGAATAAATTAAATAAATTGAACTAGCAATAATGAAATGAATGTAAACATTCCTTCCACTTCCAGATCAGTGGATCCTACAATACAAATATAAATATAATATTTATAGTTTTTCATCATTTATCGGGTGTAGAAAAAATAGCGTATGCAACTCCCATGTAATGGTTATGGATACACTCGCCTAAACCATACGAAACTCACCTTCGGCTCGTTTTGTATCCCGGTTAATGCTCGTGTATCAATAGTCATCATTGCTTGATCGTTGCATAATATACTATTGCATAGCAAAACACGTCGATAAAACGTATATAACTTTTAGTATTTATGTTTCATGACTTTCCTGTGCTTTTAATAACTACTTTTACCTCATCTAGATGAGGTCTCCTCATAAAACAGTCGTAACAGGAACAGATTACAGAGACAAGTTCAGTTGGAAAACATAATAGTATAAACTAAAAACTAGTGCGCCACATTGTAACGGTTGTTGACCCCAACTATAATAATAATAATAATATTTATTCACTGTAGAAAAATCAACATTTACATTACATTTACAATTGAAAGTAAACGGTATACACAAAAAGAGATACTAAACACTACAAATGCAATAACAGGTAGAGTGAATAAACCTGATAAACCCACAAAGGCTGGGCCTGTACGTGGGTATGAATAATTTTGTTTTTGTTTAATGGCACCTAAAATAATTATCACTATCAATATTCTATATATACATACACATACACAAATATATATATATATACACATTATATCTCCATGAAACTATATAACAATATAGTATAGTTATATAGATTAGGAAACTGTACAGAATGAAAATATAGAATAGCACATGACTGGAAGGTGGTTCATTTATACCCACTTTTCAAACAAAAAACGAAAAGCGAAGGCAAATTTCTTATATCAAAGCACAATTCAGTATGTTGCTGACATCAATGGTACCACAATATTTTTTTCAACACGAAGTGATGATCACTATTAATAACCACCAACTTCGAACTTGAACAATACATCCCTCAGTCAAAACATCACTCTCTTCAACCTCGTATTTTTAGATTTAATAATGCCTAATTAATGAACCGATGAAAAAATCAGAGAGCCTGCAACCAACTGTCCGATCTCTTGATATCTAGCAATCTCACCTCTACATTCCCACAATCAAACTGTCAAGATCATTGTAACCCTTTACATCTGCTGGATCGTGAATGAATGCTCACTTCCGCAGCCTTTTTTTCGTCACTGAAACAATATACTGGCAATGAGTGCTTTATTTCATTAGTTCTGTACTAGAATCGAATGAGGTTTCAGAAATTTCAATGGGAACTAGTCATTTTTTAGTGTGACAGTATGTCAAATCATGTTTTGAATGCTGTTTTTTGTGTTTCCTTCACCGAATAAAGAAAATTGAAAACAAAACACATAGAGGAACTGAAATTTCATTTTTCAAATGATCCCTGTTGATAAATGTGTAAATTATTCAAAGAGATTGGATTCATTAAAAAAAAGGAAGATTTTCCGACAAACTTTTTTTTTACTTTTATTTTGGTATCTTTTTGTTTCATTAGGATTTAATTGATGACAGACTAGCCACACAATGATTTTTTTGGAACGTTGAAATCTTAGCTGGTTTGAAAACCTATTTAGAGTGTTTTTTTGGTCTAGTGGATGAGAGTACAAATTTTGAGTTAATGAAGGAAAGAAATATCTACAAGTCGTTTTAGTTCATAAGTTGACGGTAGGCTTCTGGTAGCCTAATTTTAATATACCCTTGACAATTTTGTTTTCTAGTGTTTTCAACGGTTTGATCACATATTTACTGCCGATCCCCAAATAGAAACCGAATACTGCAGTTTGGAAAACATCATAGAATAATAAATCAATTTCAGATATGTTAACGGCAAAAATTTACTAATTTTGAAAAAAATCCCGATTATAGGTGATAGTTTTTTCGGAATATTCCAATATGTTTGAACCACGATGAATTTTCGTTGATATACAAACCAAGAAATTTCAAAATTGGAGAATACTTGGTGTTTACGTTTTTCAAAGTAATGGGGTCTTTCATGTTGACAAAACTGGAGCTTTTCGTTATGAACATGAAGGAACAATTTTCAAAACTTAACGTATCTTACGTTTCACAAGCAAAGATGAGATTTTCTCAATGTCTTTCAACAGGCTCGTTTTGATTTCTTGTGAACTAAATCCATCATATATTGAGGTTATATTATCAGCAGACATTTCAACCCTCCCAGCTAGTTCTGATTCCGATAATCAGTTGATATAAATGAGGAAAAGAACAAGTCCAAGGATTGATCCTTGTGGAACTCCACATAAAACTGTTTTGGGCAACCATTTTCATGAATACAACAAAATCTGAAAATAAGATGATTTTGCAACCAGTCATGAGCACACCTCCCCACACCATTTTGATATGAGATGTTTAATAAAATTTGGTGATCAACTGTCTCAGAAGCTTTCCGAAGATTAAGCGATAGAATAACCTATTCTATATCGAGCTGAATTTGGGTATTTACATCAAGTATTGCAGACTCTGTATCGCTGGATCTTCGAAAACCGTACTGTCTCCATCCTGTGATGAAAGTTAAATTTACAAGTTTGCTCATCAAAGATGCATGTTTCGATTTCGTGAATTCTATTGTTGAAAATATCGGTCTTAGGGTCTTACCTATTTCCAAATATCGAATATCTAAACCTACTAACAACTGAATTGTACCGTTTGCAATGATTTCGTGCTTACGCAGTATATAGATGATATTAGAGGATACGAAATTGAATCCATTTTGGACCTCGTGGTTACCGTTTAGTATACCTATCTATATTTGATTTGTGATAATTCACATACGTATTACATATCCAAAATTCAAACCCACAAGGTAACCTTTCTTCATTAATGAATATAACAAACAACTTCGAATAACACAATTTTGCAATGTTGAACAAACAAAGCGCATTCATCATTTTCATCACCGGAGGCAAAACCTTGTGCCAATTCTTTTTGGTGGGCCATTCAAAGTTTGGAACCATTAGGAATATCAATGCGATGATAATTCGAATGACAATATACCTACCATCCGTCCTTGGCCTGAAATATCACAGTTCGTGAATTGATGAAAATGCCAATTTCTAATTATAGAGCTCCTAAAATAGCAACAATGTTAAATATAGCGAAGCCAACATTGCGGAACATTACTGAATGAGGTAACATGATATTTTACTTTACAGGGTGAAATGAAAAATACTTCTGAATTAAGTTAACAACTGGAAAGACTCAGAACGATTGAACACTTCGCCAAAAACTACTTATTGGTGTGCTCGGTTAACTGCAAATTTGATAATTTTTTTTTGAAAACTGGTAAGAAGGTATTCGTTTTTTTTTCGAATTTTTTTTGGTTGTTAACGGAGCACAATCTGAAAAAATGGAAAATTAATATTGGAATCTGAACAAGTGTAAAAGGGTAAATATGTGATGAACCCCTAGACACTGCTCCGTTAAATGAACAACGTGCTGTCACCAAATTTGCCATTATTAGAAATAATATTTATATGATTGCTTATCTTTATTGGGGTTTCGGATACCAAATCCGCTTCCGTTCTCAAAACCATTCAACAGAAGCTATTTTATTGAATTATGTTTCGGTTATTTTCATTTCAAATTGGAAGTCAAAGTGATCCGTAATTTTGGCTGTTGATCGACTGTCGTTTTAGTAATCATAACGACTGTTGGAGTTTCATGCTTTCAGTTTTTTGTGTTTGAACATACTGTTTGAATATTTTGGTTTTTATATAAGAGTGAGCTTTGACGCTCAAATTGATATAAAAAAAATGTAACAAGTTTGACTACTAAAAAGTTTGAGTGTTGCAAAATGAAGCCTATTTTTTTAAAAATATTTTTGATGCAATAATGTAGGTTTTTACATTGCTGATAGTCAATGCTATTTTTCAATATTGGCAATGAACAGTTACAGATTGATGACATTCCTTGCAGCGACATGTCGATAAGACAGTGCAGCTACAAATTGCATCGTCGAAATCAGATGTAAAGGGTTGCCACCTTGTGAAATACAAAACCCGGACTTAGAGCCATATAAAGTCGGGAATTCGACACTGAAAGCCGGACATTAGCTTCTCAGCCACCAAATATAAAGTAAAACAAAAAAACAAACAAATTTTATTCTTAATGATTGAAATAAAAACAAAATATAATAATTTTCTGGGTATAAAACTATAAAAAAAAATTATCTTTGGTATTTGAATTATATTCTCAAATTTGTTTGAAAATTTCTAACTAGTTAGCTGTATTTTCTTTTCACCAACTTCCACCAACAATCTAAAATTTCGCTTTCTTCAGATATCATATTGTAAAATTCTGAACATGTCGATATTTTTGTGCAAAGAAGGAGGATTTGTAGTCATGTGAACATATGTGTCATCGAAATGACGACTCTTCTTAAAGCAAATTAGGTCAAAATCAACTTTTTCAAAAATATTTGATGCACCTAGTAAGTTATGAAATGTATCCATAGGGATCTCTACCTCTGAGCAAAACAAACTTTTCTAGTTTGAGATGTTATCCCGATGAATGAAACTGAATTGCAGACTTCTGTCTATTCGTGCAGAAAAAACCTATAAATTATATCTGTTTGATTCAAGTTTCGAGTGCGCGGTACCCAAATTGCAAAAAAACGTTGTTTCTATGTGATTGATTCACTCATATAGGTAGGGGAGTAGCTGTTTCAGATAGACTATTTTCTTTTGTGAATGAAGCACAAATTAATGAATAATATAAGTACACATATGAACAGAGAGCCTTCACTAAATATTTGAGGTAACTTCTATGTTTTCAATCCTATTGCATTGACTTGAAAATGTGAAAGACAAAAATTACTTCCTCATAATAACATATTCAACAGTACGCCAGTTGCCCACCCATATCACTGTTTTGAGTACGTCAAAATTTCAATTCAATCAAGTTTCACCATATTCACCCAAGAATATCAAAAGCTAAAGTACTCAACAGATCGAACTCGCAACATTTTTCATTACTTCAAATATGCAAAAAAAACATACGGATTTACTTCCCTCTTTGCAAAATTTATTGTCATTGAGAATTATTGGTTTCAATTTTCTATTTTTTTTTTTTTCAGTCGAAAATTCATCTAGGTAATACCGATCTAAATTACTTGTTACCAGGAATTATTCCACAAAGAGAAGACTGATGAAGTGACCCATGATTGATGAAAAACCATGGTAACGTAATGAAAAAGCTTTCTGTGATTCACACTAGAACCTATAGAACTATGACGATTTTGGCATTTGTGATATTATCTGTGTATCTTAGAACAGGAATCTTTGAATTTTTATTTGAGGTTCCCTATGTCGCCCTGTGATCTTGAAGGAATAAATACATTCATTCATTTCATTCATTTATTTAACAAGCCTGAACAAGCTAAAGTGTAGTGAACACGTGTAGCGGTTTCGACAAGACAATAAAGTGTTATTTTGGTTAATATTCTCATTTAGGACCCCTGAAAATTGATGGAGTATCCGAGACTCCCGAAGTTGACTCCATAAAATACCTCTGAATAGTAGTGGATAGACACTTCCGCAGGGACCTACAGATGAAACATAATGTAATTAAAATAAGGGGATTTCTATCAAGATTCAGGTATCTAAAGAAATTCTTGGACATTACTCACCTAAAAACAGTGTACTATTCCTTGGTCCAGTCCATCCTTTCTTACGGTATTATGAGTTGGGGCGGAGTTAGTGACATACACTAAGAAAATCTCAATGTAGTACAGAGATGAATATTGAAAATCATTTTGGGAAAACCTAAAGACTATTCCACCGATAGGTTGTTTGATGAAGCCAATGTATGTGAAATTTTCATTTTCAAGAAAAAAAATAGTTGTCTCCTCACCCTCCCACAACTATGAGACAAGACAAAAAGAACACATATTGTCCTATATTATGTAGTAAAACTATAGGCCAACGTAGTTGTGTTTACCTCGCAAGCAAACTCTTCAATATGCTACCTTTAAATATAAAAAAACAGGTGAAGAATTCAAAATAAATATTTCATGAACTTATAAACAAATTTCAACAAATATACTTGAATGTTTTCTTTATGTTTAATATTAAATATAATTGTGATTTCACCCAAAGCTAGATGTAAGAGTTTTCAGTAACATATTATTTCATATATATTTTTTAATTTACTAATCAGTCACAAACCCCAATCGTCATACCACGCACAAGCTGAAATGAGTCAGTTTCTGTGGTTCCTACCTGTTTATTCACACCACCCTTTTGTTCACATGTATCTATCTGAGAAAGAAATTGTATGCTTATGAAAAAACATCATCATTATTATTATTATTCACGGATTCACTTACACACCTGAAAGAACTACCTCCTAGTCCTATACTATCAAAAAAATCGATATCAACCTCATTTGGAAAGCATTTCACAACCTATTCCAAGTTGTATTTTAGAATCATATTTTCAATAATTTAATTTTTAATTCGATATATTTTAGGAAAATTTTCGCCGTCTTGTGTTGTAACACATTTCACCTCCTTATCGCTTCAAATAAAGATAATTTCCGAAATAATGGGCAAACAAACATAATCTACGTTTCTAGAGTATAAATCACCGAATAGTAGTGAGTTGTTTTTTATTCAGTTCAAAAATAGGTTCACGGCCTTATCGTTGATTCATACTCAAAATTATGGAAATCAGTCGATGACCTTACATTCTACAGAAAGTATGTCAGATTCGTACTTCGCAACATACAGGAGCGGCTTGCAGAATTTAGGTTCACTTGTCCCAAACAATGCAATATTGTAGTTTTTTTTATATGCAGATTCACACGAAAGGGAAGACCTATAATGTTCAGAGAACACCGCGTGTATCAAAGGACAGGGGATACTAATTAACATTCACTTTTGGCAAGGAGTTCCAAAGCTCAGCTGTTCTATTGAAAAAAGATCCCTGAGCAAGAGAGGTTCGACAGGTCTCTGAATTCACAACAAAGGGGTGGAAATTCTGTACTCGTCGAGTCATCCGTGTAGATATTGTTAAGGGTGGTACGATTGATAACAATTCGGAAGAGCATCGACCGTGAAAGTATCTATAGAAGAGAGACAAGTCTCCGACTCTTCTACGATGTTCCAATGAAGTGAGCGAGTCTGTGAGCGAAGAATCACCAACAAGACGAATTGCCTTTCTCTGAATAGAATCAAGAAGCCTCAATGAATGTTTTGGTGCCGAACTCCACACATGAGAACTGTATTCCAAGACAGATCGTATCTGAGCCTTGTAGATCATCAGAAGCTGACGAGAAGTGAAGTATTTCTTCGCGCGAAATAGAAATCCAAGTTTCTGGGAAGCGCCTTCAGCGATCGATCTCACATGGTTTTCCCACGAGAGATTATCACTGATCGCAATTCCTAGCATCGAGACACTTAACTTTGTAGGAAAAGTTACTCCTGACATCTGAATACTATATGAGGATTGATCGGCTTTTCTTGAGGAGAGACATGCCTGGGTTTTCGTAGCATTAAATTCCACCAAGTTCATGTTACCCTATTCTATTATTTTTACCGAGTCGTCGTTAATTTTATTGACGTGAATGTTTCTTTGAATTTTTGTTTTTCGAGCTGGTATAGTACTGTCGTCCGCAAAACTATGTACTGAACAAGATGTTTTCCCGAGCAAATCATTGATATGAAGCAGAAACAAAGTGGGCGCCAAAACTGAACCTTGTGGAACACCTGCATTTATTGGGAGAATATCAGATGACATCCCATTGTTCGTCATTTCTCTGTATAACTTCTAGAGATTATCGTTGAGATTGGAAGCTTTGACGAATGAGTGGAAATTTTAACATAGAGAGAGACCAACTTGATGAAAATCAATCTTAAACAAATATTATACAGTTGGCTGTAAGATTTTCCTTTATGAGGGTTTACTGAACCGCGCCATACGATATCTTCCTCAAGCAGGAATTGAACTGTGTAATTCCTGCCCGAGGAAGCTATTGTATAGCGTAACACGTGTCGCGCTTTAGTAAACCCTTATATGTGAGAATCTTACAGGCAACTAACTGTATATTATAAATAATTCTTCAGCTGATACCATGGAAAGCATTGTATTTTTCCTGACGGATTCTTCTGAAAAAACCGCATCATGCCTGCGATTCTCACGACTGATACGTTCCAAATCGTCTTCTTCTGCCAGGTGAACAAAGTTGATGACAATTTACAATGATTCAGGTGAGCTGCACGAAGAGTAATGATTTGATCCAAAAAACAAAATTTTTCCAAACAATTTGCATCTGAGTAAATTCTAAATTCCATTTCAATATCTTCCTGTCAGCATCCTCATGGGGTATTCGGTTTTTGATACTAGTAGAAATGCATGTATTTTGTACCACGATTAATAGAAACGAGGAGGAAAAAAAATCAAGTCGAACCTGTCTGTTTACTTTACTATCATACTCAAGAGATATTTCGTAACGCTAAATTTTGCCTTTTATCATCAACTGTCCTACATTCGTAAATGTTACTTATTGTTAGAACAAAGTTTTACACAAATAACAAAGTTATCTGATAACAAACATCCGAACAGCTTCAGCGTGGATTGCACTCAAAACTATTTACCATGTCTTCTATATTTCATTAAAGACGAAACAAAATCTGTAGTCTACTATATGATTCAATTACAATCCAGAAGGTACAACTTCAATTTCATTTAGGGTATTTTATTGACTGTTTTCCAACTTCTCTCAATAATTATCCCCATTCAAACACTGAGAACCATGCTTTACAAGTTCAGATGTCTTACAAAAATTATGGATACGCCACAACTTAGAATGATCTATTTTGCTTTGATTGATTCTAGACTGAATTGAGGCATACTTGGTCGGGGGGGTGTTGCCAACACCCACCTAGAAAAATTGAGCACTTTGCAAAAGCGCTTCTTGAAGATTATATATAAGAAAAATCGAAGGTACTCCAGTGATTTCCTCTATGGAGAGACTGGAATATTTGAATACTTCTTCAAACTGGCACTCCTTAGTTATAAAAACAAAAATCAATTCGAAATGATCTCACATCCGTATATGACGAGAAATAAAACAAATAAGAACTTACCAATACCACTTATATTCAAAACTGTCGTACAAAGAAGTCATGTGTTCATGACTTCGAAAGCTTTCAATTTTCTACCACAAAAACTGAAAGATGTAAGTCAAGTAAATCGTTTTAAAACAGATCTCAAAAAATTCGTCTTCTCCGTTGGAAGACTCCGAATACATAATCTGGTGAATTGTGATAATAACTGAATCCAATTATATCCCTTACAATTGAATGATTTTTTCCTGTGTATATATGTGTGTGTGAATGTTCGAATGTCACTGCTTTATGTCTCCATGTGCACAAATGTCCTTCTGATTGTATTTTGTATAGCTATCCTACATTTATGCTTTGCGGTTCCATCATGTTTATTTGTCTTCTCAAATTTTATATGTATCCTAGGTACTGTATACAAATGAACATTATTATTATTATTATATATTATGTTTTTCTATAGATCCCTCTTTCACATTTTCAGTACTCTTTGAGGGTTGAATAGCGGTTGGTGAATTGAAATAAAACCTACATTGATTCAAGGACTCTTTCGTTGTCACCGAATTTCTGAAACCCGGAATGTTCTCTATATTTCATTTGTTAACCAGTTAACGTCCCAAAACAAACTTAAGTCAAGACTTGTGCGAGTTACGAGAGAAGATTGCCGTTTTTCCATGTGCGATTTCCATCAAGGTTTCGTGAACAAAAATATTGCTTTCTAATGAATATTCATAACTAGTAGTCGATCAAATATAGGTTCTCCTCTAACTTTAGAAAAGTTTGATACCATTTTCAGAGCAAATTGTCAGTATCTTTGAGGAATAAAGTAAATATACGATGTGCTCGACGTTAGAGGTTTCCTCTGGTTGGAGTGCTGGAAATTTGAGTCTCTGGTCAAGACAAAAATATAATTTTAAGTTTTTTTTCACAATATCTGTTGGAACCAATAAACTTCGAATTCAACCAACTTTCTATCTCTCACCATTTACGAGATCTTTATGCAAATAGTCTAATCTGAATAGGTTCTCGGTAGTGTAGAGGTTAGCACATCGGCCTTTCAAGCGGAAAACCGAGGTTCGATTCCCCGCCGGGACTCTCTGGTGGAATTCGCACGTTAAGAGGTAAGGCCTCGTTAATCCAATGGTCGGACAAATATCGACTTCTGAAGGTTGACGTTCGTCAGCTGGTTGGAGGAACGAACAATCTTAGAACAATTCAGACACATACACACAGGCAGACACATACAGACTCATAGTGAGATCTGTAACCTAAAAATATTCTCTGTAAAAATAAAGTATGAGAATTCAGCTTACTTGTGGTGAAGTTTCAAAGGAAAACAGTTGGAATTGTTGACTTCAAGTATTTTTGATGAAATAGTGGTATTTTATGCACATAAAAGCCGGAAAATAATATTTCCGCCTAATTTCGTGTATTTGCATTTCACTTCAAAGTGACAACTCATAGTACATTTCTTTTGGAACGATAATAAAGTTGGTCATTGAAAAAATTATTCTATGAATCTCACACCATTCACAGAAGCTCCAAACCAGTGAAAGTGACAAAATCCCATTGATGGCATGAAAACGATACCGATACTTTTGTGAGTTTTAGAGGAATGTCAAGTTTGCACAATAGGACAATATGGTCACATGATGAAAATGATAATGTTGAAATGATCCTTTTCAGCATATAAATAGGTCCACTCTCTACCTTCAAAACGCGATTTTCAAAATTCGAATATTTTTATTTTTGTTGGAGCTAGAATAAAATCAATGCTGTGTGCTTTGGCACCCAAGACAACTAGCCGACCCTTGTCCGCACAAGGCTCTGCTTTCGGGGCACACTCGAAAAAGTGATCGATAAAGAGAAATTCATTTTTTAAAAATGAAAATACGCAGGCATTGTCTTTTCCAAACAATAATTCATTGAATTCAGTTGGTTATATATCGATTGAATGTTTTTGCGAGGGGGTACATATGTCATGTAATCTATTTTTTGGGATTTCTCCCCTCTGGAAATGAAGAATTTTTGAATTCGTATCATTTGTTTTCAAAGAAAATTGTTATATTTTTTATAATATTTACGTTACGTAACGGGGCAGTTATATCATATTTCCTTAAAACAGATAATATAAGAAATTGAAGCTTATTAATTTTCATGGAAGAGAAAACTGACAGAATGGTAGCATTTCTACTCTAAAATCTACCATTTTTGGAGTACGTTTTCAATTTCATTTTAGCCAATTGGGACATTTTACACACCAGTTATTATTATTTGCATCTATGAATTCTGCGCTTGCTACAAATTCAGGCAATCATCATACTATTTTGAGTGAGAATCGTTTGGATTCCTACTCATTCACACAACAATAGTATAAGCCAATAGAGAACAGGAATATGATAAAATTGACTATGCATGAGTCTTTTTGTAGTTTTTTTTTTCAGTATTTCAACCATCCAAAACGGTAAGAATAAAGAATGTATTTGGAATTAATACAAAGATAGAAAGACAGACTTTCAATATACCGGTATTGAAAGTATTTCTTTCGAATGGGGAAACCGTTGAAATAGTCAGTAACTTGTATTCCACGACAGTGTTTAAGGGTAGCCGCGTATCTGCCCTTCTACCCTGGTATAGATTCCGAATTATTTCCTCATCTTTCAAAATTGTGGTACATTTATATACCTGGAAGACAACAGAAATAAACATTCCGTCGACAAATAATAATAATAATAATTTTTATTTTGTCCACTGAATGTCACAATACTGGCAAGTAAAATATGCATTATGGGACACGTCACAAACAGATAAGCCAGTTCGCTATTTGGTACAATAGGAACCTGGTTCGTATGCTAAAATTTTTTTTTTTTTATGCAAGATAAAACATAGTAAAATAGAGGATAACAATGGCATATTTTCTAAAATAATGTATCAATTGCGAATTAAAATAACATATCCAAATTATTTGATGACTCCTGACAAGTAACATTTTAAATTTTGTGTGACATCTGTTTAGACTCCCTACTACTCTTCGTGATCTATGTGGATGTGATCTCAGTCGGAGTTATCATTGAAAAATTCTTGCAGTGAGTAATAGCATTTCTGTACAAAAAACTTCTTGAGGCATTTCTTGGACATTCTCTGAACTCCTTCATTGCACATATTTTATTGTAGCATTGGATTCCCATGTAATTGAGGTTTTCCTGCCCAATTGATAATCTGGAGAAACCTAAATCGATTTCGTCCTTCGTCAAAGGAATAACTCAAACGATGAACTGTATGAACTTTCTCATTATTTCAATCCCGATAAAATGTTTTCTGATTTGGTCTTGGCATCGGCCGAAGTGTACCTTGTAGCCTATATTTCACGTCATCTCGCTCCATTACCGCCGATTCCCAAAACTCATTTCCATAAAATAAGAGAAAAAGTCACCTCCGAAACTAAAACCGGTAATTTGTACGACTGGTCGGAAAAATGCGGTACAAAAACGATGCAGCTGCCCGAAAAGCTAAACGTTTCTCGATCTCGCATCTAAATCACTCTAGTTAATAATAATTACGGCATTGTTGGGCGCAGGTGAACTGAACCCGAGCGGGTTAACTACAGATTATCTTGACCGAGCGCGCTAAACAGAGACTTCCTTCAATTTTGAAGCAACCTGTTGCTACATCGATGATGAATACAGGAGATCGAAAACAAGAAAGCGCTCATTACTGGTATAAGAGTGAGGCTAGTGCTTCACTCTGTGAGTGATGAAACCAGTAAACATTGCTATCGCTAAGCGCCTGGCTAAGATGAAACTAAGAAATATTTTATTAAAAATTGTGAATATACCGCAGGGTAGTGTTCTTAGGCCGATGATACTGAAATCTATTACCCTCTTTGAAATAAATGAGAGACCAGTCATACTATTGTTCACATTAGTAACACTCCCAACTCGTAAATTTGTCTCTTTGAAATAAATGAGAGACCAGTCATACCAGTCTTGTAAATTTGGCTTTTCATCAGTTCATCATTATTACTGTGAATAATCAGAACATGGAATATGAAATAGTGAATTCAAATGAATTCAAATGAAGACATATAATACGACAAGCCGACTTATGTGCCCACTTCGTTGGGCTTTAATTCTTTTTCAGATTGAATTATATTGTGTAGTTCTTAGTACTGAGTTTTATCAAGTTCATCACAGCTATAGCTTCTGGGTGCCCTCGAAAAATCGTTTAAAAGAAGTCGAAAGTGTTATTGATATAATATATATAATATTAATATAATGTTTATACAAAATTTGAAGTAGATTGGACCTAGAAATCACGTTGTCCCATACCAACTTTGACCCCGTTTTTCACCCTCTCATGGATGGAATTTCGGAAAACCATTTCTTATCGGATGCCCAAGTCATACAAACAACCTCTTCAAGTTCCAGATATCTACGATCAGCGGTTATTTAGACTGTACGTTGATCCGTCAGTCAGTTATTCAGGACAAAGCATTTTCTATGTACAGATTAACAAAAATACCTTTGTAGTTATTCAAATACAGAAGCTAGCTATGAAAGACCACTGACTTTTTTGTAGAACTGATAGACACTAACATTTTTAATGAACATTAGCTATGTCTATACTGGACCGTTTACTCAGCGCACACTGTTAAAGCATCACATCTCGCCCACTTTTTTCACTGATTTTTTCATTCAATCATAATAAAATGTAGGCTGTATCACTTCTGAAAAAAGTAGCTTTCTGTTACTGAAAGAATTTTCATGATCAGTCCAGTATTTCCGAAGAACAACCCCTTTTTTTATATGCAGATTCACACGAAAGGGAAGCCCTGTAAAGTTCAGGAAATACGAATTAACATTTACTCTGAATTTCTGAAGTTTGTGAGCCTCAGGAAAAACCTCTTTTGGCAAGGAGTTCCGAAGCTCAGCTGTTCTATTGACAAAAGATCCCTGAGCAAGAGAGGTTCGACAGGTTTCCGAATTCACAACAAAAGGGTGGGAATTCTGTACTCGTCGAGTCATCCGTGTAGAAATTGCCAAGAGGGAAACGATTGATAATAATTCGGAAGAGCATCGACCGTGAAAGTATCTATAGAAGAGAGACGAGTCTCCGACCCTTCTACGATGTTCCAATGAAGTGAGCGAGTCTGTGAGCGAAGAATCACCAACAAGACGAATTGATTTTCTCTGAATAGAATCGAGAAGCTTTTTGGTGCCGAACTCCATACATGGGAACTGTATTCCCAAACAGGTCGTATCTGAGCCTTGTATATCATCAGAAGCTGACGAGAAGTGAAGTATTTCTTCGCATTAAATATAAATCCAAGTATCTGGGAAGCACTTCTAGCGATCAATATCACATGGTTTTTCCATGAGACATTATCACTGATCGTAATTCCTAGCATCGAAATACTTGATTTTGTAGGAATAGTCACTCTCGACATCTGAATACTATATGATGATTGATCGGCTTTTCTTGAGAAAAGACATTCCTGGGTTTTCGTAGCATTGAATTCCACCAATTTCATGTTACCCCATTCTATTATTTTTGCCAAGTCGTCGTTAATTTTATCGACGTGAATGTTTCTTTGAACTCTTGTTTCTCGAGCTGGTTATGGGGACTCTGGAAGAGAAACTGGTATGAAGAGTACTGTCGTCCGCAAAACTATGTATTGAATAAGATGTTTTCTCTAGCAAATCATTGATATGAAGCAGAAACAAACATACAAACAAACAATGTCAGAAACGAACCTCTTCATAATATAAGTATAGATATTGACAAATATTAAAATCGAGTTCCAATTCATTATTATTCCCAACTTCCAATCCTATTCCTTACTTTCAATTAAAATCCTGATGAATGTGATTTGGTTTCGGCTCATGAAACCAGTCTGATTTTTTCATACATGGTCTTTGTTCAATTCGAAATGTCTCTTCAGCACCACAGTAGGCCTTGTTAACAATTTTTTGCGTGTGTCACTCCAACCGATAACAAGCCGACAGAAAATAAATCAAACCATTCCTGAAACACCCCTTCCAATTCTAATCCAATTATCCCATAATTAAAGCAGCGTGATACACATTCACTAGGTAATAACCTAACCATGTAGTTTGATACTAGAATTTTGCCAGTGAAAAGTCATTCGATTTAAATACTTTGAAACGCAATTTTTTGGTGGATTTTTTGCAGTTTGAAAAAGCCTCTATCATGAAAAAGATAACAACTAACATTTAGCCGATTCAAAAAATAACCCTTCTAGTTCAAACTAGAACATCCCTGAAGTGAAATTCAATGCCCAAATTTTTGTCCTCTCAAAGAGTGAGTTCCATAAAGATAATAGAGTGCTGGAAATTGTTTCTTTAGTTTGGTTTCAACAAACTATCAACATCATCATATCATTCGTTTTGGCACACCGTCATCTTCAAATTCTTCAATAATGATTATTATTAACAATAAAATTGTATGAATGTATTTCAAGTATCACTTCAATCGTAAATATAGATTAGAGAAATATGAAGAACGATTTTTGGTTTCTTCCCTGATAAATACAAAAATTATAGGCAGGAAAGGAACTGTATCAGATGAACTCTTTCTTCCTGCTTGTGATTGAATCAAAGGTTTATGAATGGCAAGTACCCTTCTACCAACAAAGAGTGTTTAAAATTTCATTTCATTTCCTTTCTCAAATAGAAGTTTTGTATTTCCTTCTTGTTTCTTCATTCTTTATCGAACGTTCGATTCATTCACAAAAAAGAAGAAACAGTCCATCTTAAACAGTTACTTTCCTATCTATATGACACGAAGGACACTGGGTTATATAGAGATCAATTTCACTTGCTCAGTTTGTACACCAAGCATATGAAAATTGAATCAGATTGAAGAGCCTAAAAACAAGTGCTTCCCTACTTTGGGGCATGGTGATCCTTGAACAGTTGTCACTTCTTGTCATTTCCCATTTTTATATCAAGCACACGAAATAAATCAAAAATATTAACCGAAAGATACTCCTAGACAATATCAAGGAAAATAGATTTCCTGATAAAATAGTACTCACTAGAGTGCATTCCATTTTCCAACCCAAACGAGCTTGTTTATCTCGATCAGATCAAATCAAGTCTGATATGACTGGGTTCTTGAGTGAGATTTTATCTCCTACTGAGTGAAATTTGATCACAAACTACTATATATTTTTCATGTTCTTCAAGTATCTCTGGGAATGTCAATGAGGGTATTTGTTATTTTTTTGATATTGATGTTAGTTTTGTATTTTTTTATAGTTTTTTGGTTATCAACCAACTACAAATTGAAAAAATGAAGAAAATTAATGGAAAGGGGGGTCTTATTACACATGATGTTGAAGCTTCTCAACCCTAGAATATAAAGTCAATATCTCCTCCTACTATAAAAAGGCGGAACATTTAGTACTTTCCCGAATACAAACATATTAACATCGATATTTCTGGAAATATTTGTTTTCCTCTGCCCTAAGGCAATCCCAAAAAACCCCTAAGGTGTAATAGGTTATTTTCTGTTCATGAAAAAAGACAAGAATGTCAGTACGGCAACGAACAGCATTGTTCAGTTCAAATATTCTCATTTAGTTTTCGGTTCAACAACTAGATAGGTACCACGTGAACTATCTCCAAAGTGGTCAATTCAAGAATCTATTAGGATAATACCTACTTTCCATGTTCGTTGAATTGGTCTTCGAGGTCCTACAGAATGGCCTGACCGCCTGCCAGATTTGATACCTATAGACTTTTTTCTTGAAGCAAAATGTGTACGAAACTGAACCTGCTTCAGTATAGGATAGCCAGAGAATAATGAATATTCGTAAAAATGTCGACTTTACTGTGCTCGAAAATGTTCTGGCAACTATTTCGGCTATCTTCTGAACTGAAGTCAGACTATTTCCTCAAAATATAACGTCAATCGTCGATGTATTCAGGCAATCATTTAATGTTCCGCCATTTTTTAGTGAATGAAGATATTGACTTCATATTATAGGGTTGTGAATTATTAGTCAGGAACTTTAAAAGGATCACAAGACCCCCCTTTCCATTAATTTTTTTACCAGATGACGCACAGTGGCCAGCTTGAAATTTTCATCTGTCAATTCCCCTCCAGTATTCATGCATTAATTTCATTATCCCAAGTTTCAATTTTCTGAGTTGACCCGTTCAAAAAATAAAAGGGGGCGAGGACATTAAAGAAAAGCACTGAATTCAAGTATAGAAGGGCAGGCTTTTCAGCCCGAAAAGTTGCTGTGTTAATTGAAAATAGTTCGTTTTGATTGACCTTAGTCTTGATTCTTAGTCAGCAACTCATTGCATGAAAAAAGACACTTCAGATATAAATTCCGCTTCCTTTCTCAAAAGGAATTCGCGAATATTCGTCTTCTATACTATTTTTGAAAAATCTGGCAAAGATCTGAGATGTGACATATCTTTATACTGCTTCGTAGAAGAAAGAACCACACAATATATCATCGTAACGTAATTGTTTTGTAAATCAATTCTAGTGGAAAATTTGTCATTCCATACAATAGTTACAGGCCCCGCTAATTCGTCTTCACCATTGGGATTTCAAGTTGAGATCGTAGCGCAACATTCAAGAAAATTCCAACCAATCTACATCACTTAACAACTATTGCTAATTAAGGTTAGTAGTTTGACGTTCGTTTGAAAATTCCAAACCGTGAAATTTTGTGAGCTACCATTACAGTTTTTAGTGTTTTATCACATTTTATGCGAACGTTAACCATGAACTGTGCTTGATAAACATCAGTTATAATTTTAATCATATTCCAAAATTTCAAAATGATATCGCAGCGCCACTTCGACCAAGACTTCAACTGATAATTTGACATCGTTTGAAGCTTTTCACCAGTGGCCGTACACTCCTTTTGAAATACCAATTGCCTTCAATTTCCCCATATCAGCCATTCGCATTCGTTGCAGGTGCGTCTGGCCCTTATACGCTTGCACCCTTCCACTTCGAGAAACCTGCCCTTGGCGTTCACCTGTGTAAAAAATTAATGCTTGATGGAAGACGGTTTTTGGAGGCAATCGCTTGAAAATTTTACGAGCACGAAGGAATTCGGACACAAAGGAACGAGAATGAGGGGAAAGGTGGTTCAAAATTAGGGTATCAAGCCGAGTTTTCAGCTTTGAATTGGAAGAGTTCAGGATATCTGAATATCAGATGATGTCGAGTCTTTGTTGCAATCAAAAGGTGTTTTGATGCGAGCTTGACTTATAGCAGAAGAGTTTTTTTAATGAATCGATTCGATTCAGCCAACAGGAAAATGGAAATTTATGATAGTGCGCAGATAAAAGGTGTATTGTCATTTAAGGAATATATACTACAAATAAAATATAGGATTAAACGAACTAGTTCCGATCTAGCAATAAGATTCTTGACGTGGGAGTGAATAAGTCTTTGTTTTATTCAAGAATATGTCAAAAGGAGTTTTCAATGCGCGTGTTGATTGTGTTCTAATATTTAATCACCGTTTTGAAATATGTACTGAAGATACAACTATGACTGCTAATGTCTATTCGTTTGACGTTTTGATGGATTTGTATTTTGCATTCTCAATATAGTTTCAAATCAGGAACTGTGTTTCATTTCATGTTTCATGTACTTTCAATGCATTTGCTTTGACAATGAATGAGAAAAACATTGTATATGATGAAGAGTCATATTCAACTCTCAATTAGATTCATCTAGTCCATGTGAGGATTTTCAATTCTAATATTTCCATTATGACTGGAGAACTCTTTCTGAAGGAAGAAATGCAAGACGTTTGAATTTCATGTATACCCTCACTATCCTTATGGAAAGGAAAGAAAAGAAGATGCAACATTCGACTTCTTCATAACGTTCTGGAAAAGATAGTAAGTGTATTGGAATACATCAATTCATTCAGCTTATGTATGCATCAATTGGCAGATATCGTTTGAACAACCATCACACTTGAGTTTTCGATTAATCATTCATGAAAATTGTTGTTTATGCAGATGGAGGAAAAGAAGCAGAATTTTTTAAATTTTTCAGGTTTTATGAATACATTTTCCTTTCGAAAAAGTTGAACTTGTTCTACTACCAACCTGCGAAAATCGTTTGGTGGAATATTATTTTCTAATGATGATCAGGAACTTGTTAATTTTGTGAAGAGAATGAAGTTTGATGAATTCACACTTACATATAAAATCATATCGCCATTCTAGCAAATATATAGTGTCCCAACAACATGATTTCGTGCGGAAGAAGTCTATAGACAATAACTTTATTTTCAGTCACAAGGCTTATGAAGAACTGGAATTCAAATCATAACTGGATACGGTTTACACCAACTTCAATAAGGACTTTGACAGGCCATATCCTCAGATACTTTTCATAGTAAAATTTTATAGAATTGCATCAGGCAAGTTTTATGCTAACCTTGTTAGGTGTCTACTGGGACCACTCCTGTTGTCAAGTTATTTATTTTGGAATTCCAAAATCGACAACTCCACCTCTCATTGTCAAATTTAACCATTCTCATGTTTCATCCAATCATTTTATTCATTAGGAAAAACCTCAACTAGCACAACCCTCGAAAAATCTTTAAAAAATAGCGAAGTTCGGGTACCTAAAAAGAGCAATTTCTTTCGTTAGAGCCACTCCCTGACATAAAGAAAGAACTTCATTCACAAATAGCCGGTCGAGAATACATATTATATATAAGGGAAGCCCTGTAATGTTCAAAGGACACCGCATGAATCAAAGGACAGGAGATACAAATTAACATTCACTTTGAATTTCTGAAATTTGTAAGCCTCAGGAAAAACCTCCTTTGGCGAGGAGTTCCAAAGCTCAGCTGTTCTATTGAAATGAGATCGACAGGTTTCCAAATTCACAACAAAGGGGTGGGAATTCTGTATTCGAGTCATCCGTGTAGATGTTGCCAAGGGTGGAACGATAGATAACAATTCGGAAGAGCATCGACCGTGACAGTATCTATAGAAGAGTGACAAGTCTCCGACCCTTCTACGATGTTCCAATGAAGTGAGCGAGTCTGTGAGCGTAGGATCACCAACAAGACGAATTGCCTTTCTTTGAATATAATCGATCAATGAATGTTTTGGTGTCGAACTCCACACATGAGAACTGTATTCCATGACAGGTGGTATCTGAGCCTTGTAGATCATTAGAAGCTGACGAGAAGTGAAGTATTTCTTCGCATGAAATAGAAATCCAAGTTTCTAGGAAGCACTTTTAGCGATCGATCTCACATGGTTTGCCCATGAGAGATTATCACTGATCGTAACTCCTAGCATCGAAATAATTGATTTTGTAGGAATACTCACTCCCGAATTTGAATATTAGACGATGACAGATCGGCTTTTCTTCAGAAGAGACATGCCTGGGTTTTCGTAGCATTAAATTCCACCAAGTTCATGCTACCCCATTCTATTATTTTTACAAAGTCGTCGTTAATTTTATTGACGTGAATGTTTCTTTGAATTTTTGTTTCTCGAGCAGGTATGGGGACTCTGGAAGAGAAACTGGTATGAAGAGTACTGTAGTCCGCAAAACTATGTATTGAAGAAGAGGTTTTCTCGAGCAAATCATCGATATGAAGCAGAAACGAAGTGGGCGCCAGAACTGAACCCTGTGGAACACCTGCATTTATTGGTAGAATATCAGATGATACGAACGAGAACCGTTTGGACATTCAACAAGTTTTGAACGAATTTTATGATTATATGCTTCTTTAGCAGCTTCAATTGTTGCACTACACCTATTTCTTGCGTTAACATACTCAGATCTCGTCTCCAAACTGAAGGAAGACTCTCGTCCATATACTCCCATTAAATAAAACATAGACGCCTGTGAGAATTACTATCATTTGCTGTCGTCAAAGGTAATCAGGAATTGACATCAATAATTTGCAAGCTGTACGTTCAATATTCATTTTCGAGACTGATTTAATTTTTCAGTACTTGAAATGAACTGTTTTGAAGTCATTATTTTGTGGTGGATTCCAATGAGAAAAATGAAGAGTTGTTTAACTTCAGATCAAAATGAGTTTTATTCATATTTATTGGAATTTTTCTTCGTCCTTGGCACATCAATACTATTGTGCAAATAGTAAGTTTCTGAATGGTACCCACCTGTCTAGTGCTATCATTAAAAAGTTAAAAACTAGCCGATATCCTCTCCCTAAAATTTTTACAATGTCCTTTGAGTACTATATAACCTTCCCAACTTAGATCATATCGGAGAAATATTAAGTGATGATAAAAAACCAAATAAGGAAGAGGAGGTGGGAAATCGCATTGGTTTCGTGTTTTTGCTAGGTATTATCAGAGGCCCTTTTCATTGCAAGGTAAAGAGGAGTTAAACAGATTTATATAGCTGCGCACCATAATGAAATATAAAAGGATACAAAAGCTCCTCGGAGTATGATCCTGAAAAGTAACTGCTTTCGATAGGTTTACAAAGCTTTACTTTTCAAAAAAGATGATGATGTTTCGTGATGTGAAATGATAAACCACTACTTCTTCTGAACTACTGCCGTTGCCAAAATTATCTTCCAGGGATGTTATTCTAGGAAAATTGGCAGCGATTATGGCATCGAAAAGTGATTAATCACCAAACTAAAATGGAACTAGACAAGGAACGCGATTGACCACTTCATGTATATCAATATTTCAGGAAACTTCGTTTTCATTGCGAGAATCAATCATTTGGGCTAATGCAAGTTCGATTGTATATCCTGTGGAATTATTCCCATTACCTAACCATTATTACCATGTTGGTTTACTAATGGAAACATATACAACAATTGATCGACGAAAGAATTGTAGATAACAATACTATGAACCATTATATACCCACCAATGTCAAAAAAGTTTTCATATCAGATTTCACGCTATTTTCGATAGCTTTGTCTGGGGTAAAAACCCTCATTCACAATCATTCGAAAATGTTTTTTTTTCACCCAGAAGAGGGCGAGGAAGGAGATAACTTGTTTGACCTCTTTTGAAACTCTCCAACCTCCTAGTCTTTGATTCGAAACGTGTTTTTATTACTCGAAATTACATATCCGTGCCAACAAATGAGCTAAACCTAACACGCTATTGTAGCCAACACAGACAATCTCAGTACCGAATCCATTTCAATGTCCAAATTGCCACCAATATTTCAGTGAGTATTGCAAACATTACCTATACGCGAAAATCCTCGTGATACAACTGAGATTTGTGAAATATCATTGGTATACCAAAGCAATCTTGACAATATTCATTTCTTCTTCTTTTTATGACATTATTTCGAATAATTGTGAATAAAATAGATTACAAACCGCTGCAAAAGATCAAATTTCTGTCGAGATTAACGATTCACTTTTCGCCTCGGTATGTAATATATTATCAACAGTAACCATCTAGCATCTCAAGGGAAGCAGAACGCCAGTAACTCACCTCTTTTTCCTCATTTCATACCTCAATATAGAAAGTAGATTTTTTTATATTTGAACCGGACCAGATATGGACACAGGACAAAGTTTATCTAGAAAGACATAATTTTCATTACTTTTCAATTGAAATGAGGTCACACTTTGCTATGATGGCGTTATCATCTTTTTTCAACGAAACGTCTCTTCTAACTGGACGAAATAATTTTTGGATGGTGTCATATTTTCGACAATAAGAATTCTGGTCAACAGTCAAGATATTTCAGTGCCAAGAAGCACAATACACTATACTATATGCTGATGATCGCATCAAATTGAATATACCGAGGAAGATGTAACGCATCATGAAACAAATGAAATACCACCTTTTTGGAATGGAGGTTTGACGTTATAAATATATATATATATATATATATATATATATATATATATATATATATATATATATATATATATATATATATATATATATATAAGGTGCAGTGACAAACACCATGTGGAAATGATGAAAAAGGAATGAAAATTTTGTGGTTATAAAGGCGCTAAAGGTTATTTGTCAAAAATGTCAAATGTCACTGAAAACTTATTGCTGAGACACAATTTGGCCTTAGCCGCTGAGACCTCAATGCCATTGCAGGTGCTGCAAAAGAGGAGGTGGGAAAATGTAATATAGTATTAAAAGATTTGAAAATTTTGAAATTAGTTATGTGAAAAAGTATGAATTTAATATTTTGATTAAGTAACGTCACTTGAATTGCCTTCGAGAACTCTCGAATTGCCATCAATCAATAATAAATATGAATAAATTTCACTCAAATGATTGAGATCGGTTCTTTTATTTAAACAATTTGAAGATTGAGAAATGAATGCCATTTCTAAGAACATTCTCCTCGAAACATTCCTTTCAATTGATAAAATTTTTGTGGAACTGAAATTCATTAAATGTCCTTCCTTGGAAGTGTGTTCACTCAGAGCACATCTTTCAGGATGTGCTCTGAGTGAACACACTTCCAAGGAAGGACATTTAATGAATTTCAGTTCCACAAAAATTTTATCAATTGAAAGGAATGTTTCGAGGAGAATGTTCTTAGAAATGGCATTCATTTCTCAATCTTCAAATTGTTTAAATAAAAGAACCGATCTCAATCATTTGAGTGAAATTTATTCATATTTATTATTGATTGATGGCAATTCGAGAGTTCTCGAAGGCAATTCAAGTGACGTTACTTAATCAAAATATTAAATTCATACTTTTTCACATAACTAATTTCAAAATTTTCAAATCTTTTAATACTATATTACATTTTCCCACCTCCTCTTTTGCAGCACCTGCAATGGCATTGAGGTCTCAGCGGCTAAGGCCAAATTGTGTCTCAGCAATAAGTTTTCAGTGACATTTGACATTTTTGACAAATAACCTTTAGCGCCTTTATAACCACAAAATTTTCATTCCTTTTTCATCATTTCCACATGGTGTTTGTCACTGCACCTTTTCATTAAAATAAGAAGATTATAGTTTTTAATGTGTTTATGTGTTGTACTGATACGTATCAATGTTTTATAACAATTTTACTATGTGTCATCTGACTTCTTTAACCATCTCATGCGACCATCCTCACTAACAATGTAAGTAAGGATAAAAATTCTATGTCATATTTTCATTCATTAACATTATTTTGTAGCTCCCTGATGATGACAACAATTGATTGTCGAAATATTGGAAATATATTGTTATAAGAGTACACTTTCGCTTTTGCTGCTGTCCCAAATATAATTCCCGAGTTTTGTTCTTATATATATATATATATATATATATATATATATATATATATATATATATATATATATATATATATATATATACGCGTTCATTGACAAAAATAATTAACAATTTGGATTTATTTTCTCTCAAGTATTAATCGGTGTATTTCTGCGGTTACGATTTTACCGGGCAGCGGACCGGGCAGCGGACCCAACTTTTTTATTTGAAGAGATATCGAAAAATTTCATTTTGATAAAATGATCAGCGTCAACAAATAGTCCGATTAAGCCCAACTTGATTTTTTTCTCTGTATGTCTGTCTGTCGTTGGATTTGAATGTAACACGATATCTCTCGAACGGAAGGAGATATCGCTTTGAAACTCGGGTCATTTTTAACCTTCATAGGGGTGCAGAGACCTATCGATTCTGAAGAAAATCGAAAAATGAGAAAGTCTTTTTTTTGGGATTTTTTTCGACAAAATTTAGCCTTTCGGTTGTAACACGTTTCACATCACAGTTTTGACTGGAAAAATTTTTACTTGCAATCTAAGGAGTCCTTATTCTTTCCTACTAGGACCATTAAAAGGAGAAAAATAAAAAAAATACTTTAGATTCTATTGGTGTTTTTTGTGTAACATGTCGGTTTTTTTCGGACACTCTGTAGACCATACCGTTGCTCGTAATCCTTGGGTTTATTTATTAAAACTCCAAACACTTCACTACTCTTTAAACAAATCTTTATCACAATACAATATCGACATCAAAATCACTCAAACTGCTCCGCTAACTATCCAACGCTCTGTACTAAAACTCTCTGACAAATTCTCCTTACTTCGACTTCTGCACTTAGCAACATTGAGGCTCTCTCCACTAGAAACTCTGGATAACTAACTGAACGCTTCCGTATATATACTTACGTACGCCTATGGAGAATCTCCCAGTCAAATATCGATGATATGTATCGATTATTTTACGCGAGCCGAGATTTCGCAGGTAAACAATGTTCTTTCGACCCCCCATATTATTTTGCGTTTACGAGCGGCAGGGCAGGCGCTAGGAGATTTCGTAACAATATATTAGGAACAAATTTAGCAACAAAACATGGTTATGATCATCATACCCCAGCTTTTAATAAATTAGTTTGGGAATTCTCATCAGAGCGTTTATATACACAGGGGTTCGGTTAGCTAGCCAGTATTATTTGTTTTGCCAATCTGGGTTGTTTGTGGTTCTAATTCTACATGCTCAATATCGAGTTCGAAAGACATCAAAACTTCATGCTACATTATTCTGTACGACGCAAAGCACTACATACTACACAGTAAGTGTTAACGTGAAAAGTAATTCAGTATTAGCATGAACACAATTTTAATTATTGTACTATTGATGATTTTTTTTCCTGCACGAACTATTCGTTAAATAGCAAAATGAAATTGATGTTTTATGGTCGAAATTACGTTATCTGCCTCTATATATAATGAGGACAATAGAACCACAAACACTCTGTAAACAGTATTTTCAATTCAGGAAAATAACATAATATGGAATGGTTTCCAAATATTGCCAGTATCTTGTTCTCGTATCCTCAGAATTTTGGAATATTCCTAACTATAGATATTCCATATGCTACAAAAAATAACAAACTCTGAAGAGCTTTGATGAAGCAGAAAACAATGATAAATGAAACTGAATTTCCTTTGAAAAGGATCAATATTCCTGAGACATCGTTAACCGGCTGCAAAATACCAACTATCATTAATTATAACATTTAACAGAGATATTGTATCAAAATGGCCCTTGTAATTTGAGAAACCTGATACTTTCGTGCTAAACATATGCTTTTTGTGCGATTCCTAAATTACAAGCCCCACGCATGGGTGGAAGTGTCTTCGTCATGTGTTGACACATAAGGCTTTTTATGTGGAACAAGGGGTCGGATGATGCAGCCCTACTAATTTTTTCGGGTGTGTGAAAACGATATTCGTAACGTATTGAACAGTTTGTGAAAACAGCAGAAATGTATACTCTGCTTTCAGTGGCGTTCTTTCACGGTATGCATGTCATTTGAGATGGGTCTAGACAATGAATGAGTACAAACACAAATGAGGATTACTATGATGTAAATAAGAATGCAAAAAACAGCGTCATACAAGATTACACGGGATTTGGGTTTAGAAAAGGGTCAACCAGCTTATGAGAGCTGCTTTCTGAACACTGTAGTGTTCAGAGACATTTGCGAGAACCAAGAGAAAAGAGATACTAATTCTCGTTATCTTTATATTTTTCACGGTTGAATGTTGTTAGTAACCCCACAGCATGACCATCCTGTTGGAAAATATACTCAATATGAAGTGAGGTTAACAGCAACAACTTTGAAAAAAATTATAAAGGAACGCCACTTTGTACGAAGTTTCTATGGAACTCTAAGGTCATTTTTAGGGCAGTTGCCACCCAATCCCACGTGCGGTTATTCATAAATCCTCAGCAATCGTGATAGAAAATGGATAAATGAAAGCAAATGAAGTTATCAAATACAGAAAAGAAATCTATAGGATTAAAAGAAAAAATCAAATATCAATGTCTCAAAAATCTAAATTTGAGTGAAAATGAATCAGAACATACTTTCAAAATCAAATTTTTTTCGCATTCTCCGAAAAATTAGGATTGAGATGTCATTCGATTTGGAATGGCATGTAGATTGTTTTTCAGAAAATGCTAAAGCCTCTCGCTAAAATTGCTATAGTTATGAAAAATTGAATGGAAAAAAGGAGGTTTGGTTTTTGCCAATATCTCAAAAACTATGCGATATGATTCAGGTTGAAAAAAGATTCAAAAAGAGGAGGAAATCCACTAAAAGAAGTCCAAACTCCCCGAACTGTAGAACCAATATTAATGATTTTCCCAGAGAGTTGAAAATACGCCCGAAAACGGGTACTCCAGCTTGCACAAGCCACGCCCCGTTCGGACCTTAAATGAATTTAAACTTATTAAATATGAAAATTATAGATTCAAAAAATAACCTATTGAACCTTATAGGGTTGTTGGGATTGGCATATGATAGAGAAAAACTAATATTCTTAGAAATATCAATATTGATGTGTTTGTTTTCAGGTGATTATTAAATGTTCCGTCATTTTGTAGAAGGTGAAGATATTGACTTTACATTCTAGGGTTGCAAAGTATTCGTCAGGAGCTTTGACATGATGTATCACAAGACCTTCCTTTCCATTAAAGTTTTTTTTTCCAGATGGCGCCTATTATTTCCACTTTGCTGTCCAAGGAGAAAGTTTACCATTTTTAAATCGACACATATCACCCACTGATGTTCTTCATACTTAATTTTTTTCAGTACAAGTGAAATTGTTTCATATTCTTTTTTCATACTAGTAGAATGGGGTGAATACATACCAATTTTAGGTAAGAAATTTTGGTTTTGACCTGTAAAGATATCATTATTTCATTATATTTACGTGTTATCAGAACTAAAATTGATTGGTCTGTACCTGAAGAACTAAAGCTGCTACAAGAAAATGCCAGACATTTTTCAAATCAGCCCTTCAGAAACATTCAGAATCAGTTTATAATTCACCGGCACCAAAAAAAAAATATTTTTGGAATTGTAACTTCAACAGCCTCAAACTCGATTGTAATGGATCCATTCCAACCAAAGTCCGAATTAATTGATAAAAAATAACTGCCACATAAGAGAAGTCCTTTATTCCCCTTTGAGAACGAACATTGAATTATGAGTGCACTTTCCTTGTGTCCAAATGGCAAGATCCCATAAAAAATCCAAGATACCGGTGTGACGAGTTCAGAGAAACAATCGCATAGCCAGTAACGTCCCGTTTGGGAATGTATATATTCGCATTCTGTTTACCAAATTTACATACCGGTTACGGGCCAACGTATTTTCTACACAATGCAAAACTTTTTTGAGGAACCCTTCTTGCAGTATTCGTCCCTTATCATTTTTGTGCTACTGGATGAAATTAAAATGCGCCCAAGTTGAAAAACCTTAGTACCGTTGAAAAAGTTGTCGCAAACATTTCGTAAAAATTTCTACTTCGATGTACTCCTGACCAATTATACTGAGCTCTTTTCATGGCCTCTTTGCTGAAGAACTATCTTGCATTTTTCATTCAGATTCTTTGAAGTTTCGTGAAAATTTTCACTTTGATATCATAATAATATCATCATCACTATAAAAAGTGCATGTATGAGATCCCGCAAAGAAGCATGAGTAATACAAAATGAAATCTTCTATCGTGTTGCAGACAAGATTGTTTCTAAAATTATTCACATTTATTTCAAAAGGCTCCAACATTCATATCAGATCCGAAGAGTCTTTGCAAATATTTGATAAATATTCTTGCAATTTGTAAAACTAGTTTCAACAAGATATGCCCGCACATCATGAAAAAAAAACGAAGAAAACAACTGATAATGCAGACACTAGTAAAATTGTATTCTACCTAATAACAATTTCGAAGGTTAGGGTAAAGACTATTGCAAGAGAGATGTGAAAATTTTCACATTTGAATATTTTTAGTATGCAATGATTGTTGAAGTTTTAGGTTTTCATATTCTTCGCATCAAAATTTTATTGACTGGAAAAGTAACTATGCCAAATACTAAATTATTATGGAATGAAATGATAATTGATATGTGAAGGTTTCTATCGGCGCGGCGTAGGCCTGGAAATGATCCCGTTCGCATTGCATTTTCTAAATACGAAAACGTATAATGGTATGGTTTTGAATAAAAAGAAGACTGTGCTCCTATTTTTCAATCATTCAAGGACTAATCTTGAAAACAGTTTTTTGGTGAGATCTGTTACAACAGAATAAAACAATTATTGGGCCGGAAAATTATTGATAATTTGGAATAGAATAATCACATGGATATGATTTGCAGAAAAATTGCCCCAGTATTGCATTCAACAACTGCGTCACAGTGTGAGTAGATCGTTATCAATAATACATTATCATGCACATTTTCACTCCATCATCTCATGTGGTATTGTGGCATGGGGAGCATCTAATGATCTCTCCAGAATATTCAAATTTCAAAAAAGAGCCATCAGAAATATCGCAGGAGTAAGCAGTAGAACCAGCTGCAAGTCCATTTTTCGAAGACTCGGAATCCTAACAGTTATAAGTACATATATCTACGAATTTTGCAGTATGTCAAACTGAATATAAAAGGTTTTCATAGTCTCAACCGGAATACACGTTATATCACTAGAAAGCAACACCTAGAGGTGCCACTCCACAGACTGACAGTTACTGAAACTTCTCCTCGACATATGACCATAAAAGTCTATAACAAATCACCTGACGATATCAAGAATTTGCCGTTCAAACTTCATAAGCATATAATCAAAGAGTTGCTCTTGAATACATCGTATTATATACTTAAAGAATATATCAATGATTGTCGGTGATACTATACAATATATATGTATACATTTTTTTTTTGATGACATTGCTATTGCAA
Source organism: Zygogramma bicolorata (assembly GCA_032362365.1). Classification (NCBI taxonomy): domain Eukaryota; kingdom Metazoa; phylum Arthropoda; class Insecta; order Coleoptera; family Chrysomelidae; genus Zygogramma; species Zygogramma bicolorata. Next base: position 5,629,975 of record JAVJAQ010000137.1, read on the forward strand.
ATTTAGTTCTTTGTGTTTTGTTGTATCGTATTTCTTTGACTTATTCAATATCATCTTTGATGATCCTACTGACTAAATTTTATTATTTATTATTATTATTATTATTGCGACCTGGTTGACGACGATCAGGAAAGCGCTGCTCATACAGCATCTCCGCAGCACGTTTATTCTTTCGGCATTCACCAAAAATTACAAGCATATCAGAGGCATTTTGATATTTAACAATTATTATGGAATTGGGTAATATGAAATGACCCTTGAATTCATATATATTGTAAAAACTCTGAACTATTGTCAAATGTGACAGACGTATATGATACCGAGGTATAGTAGATATGTCCAATTAATTATTAGCCCCTAATGAATTAAATTTTCGTGACTAACTATCCTCACGAATACATATTATGATAAATCATTGAATTAGGGATGAAAAATGCCGTAAGTTGAACGGAAAAAAATGGGTGTGCAATTTTGAAAACAAATGAGGGGGGTAGTTTCTCGGGGGTTGTTTGCCAGGGGGTGGATTTTGCCATTCTGCATGAACGAGCTTATGATCTTCTACGACACGTATTTTTTTCTGCAAATAACTCAGATATCTGCTGGCCTTGAAGCGCTGGGACACTCGGTATTTGTGGTTTGCATGATTTGTTAGGAAAAATTGAACCAAAAATGCCCGATTTCTGAATTGTCAATCGTTCAACCCTTGGTATCTACACGGATGAGCCGACGAGTACAGAAGTCCCACCCCTTTTTTGTGAACTGGGATATCTGTATATATTTTTTTCGATATAACAACTGAACTTTGAAACTCCTTGCCGAGAGATTTCTTTCCTGGGGCTCAAAAACTTCAAAAATTCAAAATGAATGTTGATTTTAATCTCCTGTTGATTTATGCGGTGATCTTTGAACATCACAGGGCTTCCCTCCCATGTGAATCTGTATATAAAAAAGGTTGCAATCATGCGTGTGAATATGTTCTTATATTTGCCATATCTTGAAATAAGAACTTCCGAACATTTCCTTTTTTTTGACGATTTGGGCGTCATATAATAGGTCTGTCAGTAGGTCGATAACAGTTTCTAGAAACATTTTCCATCCTCTATCCACTCTGCTCACTTCCGTGCCATCTTCCTAGTGAAAAACATAAGACATGCGGTACCCCTTCATTTCAAACAAAAGACCGTTGGAATGGGTTAACCTTGACACTGATTGCATGGTACACCAGAAGCTATAAGACAACTGTTTCATCGAACGTCCAAAATCGTTCTAAATCTGCTACTAATAGCACACCTGCTAATCCTGGTGAACCCTTTCTCGAAAAAGGGTGACAGGCAAATACACCCAAATCTTTGATTGATCAACTGTTGTATTTCACAATAAAAGTGGGTCAAGAGGTCCGTGGGATGCGTTGTAGTTTTTATTCGGAAACGAATGGCTGCCATTAAACTATAAATAGCATGTTCTTTTTTCTGTACCTGGGGACGATAAAAGGCTTAAGGGCTCGAAGGAAATCTGTGAATTCATTCATAATTATGTGAGACTTTTCAACAATGAAATCGAGTAAATGGTTTGATTTCAATTTTCACCTGTAATTAGTGCTTATAATTGTTTCTCTCGCTCACGAATATTATGAAAATTATCCTGAGTCGAAGGCGAGGGATATTTTTTCGAATATTCGTGAGCAAGAAAATTTCTAAGGGCAATTCAAGTACCTGCGGTATTCGGTAAAAATTTTTTGCACCATACTGAACTTCAAAGAATTATTTGAAATTCATCTTCCAGCCTCTCAAAGTACGTTAAGATAGGCCTTGGATTACCTTACAAATTTAACAGTTGAATCGATATTGCCTTGTTCTGTCACATTTAATTCAATTTATTGTGTAAGCTTTGACAAAATGAATCGATTCGGTCAAGAAACCTCCGAAGTTGTTCATTGTACCAACTTAAGTTGCATAGAAATATAAGCTAGATTTTCATCACTGTTTGATTATGTTGCGCACGTTGGTAAAAATGAAAGGCCACCGCCGCCTGCCACCTCCTAGTATTCTTGTGAAATATTTCAATAAACCTAGACGACGAAAAGAAATGCACGAACGCACCTGTAATCAATCAGGGGGTCTATTCTTGACCCTTCGCAAAAGAAGTTCATGTTGGTATTCGCACATCTAATGTCCAGTCATAACTTTCACTACACATTTTAAGTATTAGAATGTGATCATAAATGCGAATGACCCGTTTGCGAATGGTCAAGAATAGCACCCCAAATCTAATCACAATGACGAATTGGAAATTTGGCAAGTCTCTTAGTTCAGCAATGAGCACTCTAAATAATTTCATAGTAGTAATCACTATTCTACCTAAAGTAAGTATAACCCCGAATTTATATTCATTCCAGGACATTGAGGAAAATAAGTATCACCGGAACATATCAACGCCCCGAATGCAATGAGAAAACAAGACTCCACAAGATCCATACTCAAAAAACAAAGAATACATGTCCTTTTTCAAACATGATAATAGTGATAGTGTTAGTGGCTCATAAATAAAGATGTGGATTCATATTGTATATTCATTAGTCTGTGCAGAATTGCTCTAGTGCCGAATTTGAACGTTGTTAATAGACCAGGAGGGTACTGCAACATATTTTATTCGGTGATAACATGCTGGCATCACTTTAATATTTTTATTATCGATTCAATGATTAATTTCAAATAATTACAAAATCAGGCACTCGTTTAAAATGATCTAAAGGGGAATTTTGATCATATTTTTAATACTGAAATTAAATCGATAATAAAAATATTATATTGATGGCTATACACTTAGTAGCATAGGATATCGCGAAATGTTGAGCGTCCTGCCAGGCATATAGAACCAAGATCAATGGGGCACTTATTTTTTTATATTTATATAAAATCGACTGAATTTTCATTTGGTTAAAGTTTCAAGTGGGTCGGAATAGTGAAAATTTTCAAGCTGAATGAACGGAACAATATACTTGGAGGAAGAACGACTATTATATTGCGTGCAGAAATATATTTATAAGAATCGTAGCAGGGCACTTTCTACTAGAGAAGTCATCATCAGTGGAAACCTGAAAGAAAGTTATGTTTGAAGAATTCTGGATTAGAAATAAAGGCATTTTTGATATTTGAAAAAGTTTCAGTTTATGAAAAATGAGGTTTCTCACTCGTCAGGTGTACAAGAGCAATCACCATGAAAATACATATGCTTCTGAAGGACAAAAGCTTTGTTCAGAAAATTGAGGATCAATTACAACATTGAACCTTTTGAAGAGTGAATTTTCAATATTCAAAAACTTGTTCAGTTTATGAGAATATTTCCCTCATATATAAAATGTCCCATTAGAGCAGGGGTTCCCAACCTTTTCTTAGTCCGGGACCACTTTTATATTATTCTTGTTAGCAGGGATCACTATGAATGACTTACATAGTGGTATATACATACGTACATTGTAGGTAATAAAGATAAACTGTGATAATCAAACCGTAACTTCAATTAGGAACTCAATAGGATATTACAAAACAAGAAATAATAATAATATGTTTAGGATAAACTTCTGTGATTTTGTATTGAAGTGATTTCTGAGGTTGCATCTTCTTTACGAGTTGCTCAAAGCTACACGCAAATCATCACTTATTTTCAAACGATTCCTCGCCTTGTCTTTAATTACCAATAAAGCAGAAAATCCTTGTTCACATAAATGAGTTGTTGAAAAAATCATAAAATATCGCAAGGCGATTTCTCGAAGTTTAGTTTAAGAAATTGCCTTTTTACACCAAAACGACTCAAGTGAATTCAATTCAAAAGCATCCTTGCAGTTTCTGTCATTTTGGAATTCAATGAGTTCTTCCTGGCTTTCTTCAGTAACTTCTCCAGCGTCCGTACAAAAGGGTTACGTTTTTGATCAACTTTAGTTTCTTCGGTATATTCTGGGAAGTAACGATTGAATTCATCCATCAACATTTGTAAATGAGTCCTGATATTTTCTTGTATATTTGCTTTAATAGTGTCATACTGTCCACAAGTGCTTTTAACGTCGCAAACGCAGAATAATTATTTTCTTCACTTTTACCTAACCACAACTGAAGTTTGCAAATGAAAGCGCGAAGTTTATCTTCAAAAATATGAAATATATTTGCGACGTTTTCTAATTGTTTATTTCCAGAACCTTGCAGTTATATACTCGATTCGAGTGTGTGAAAATATCCACAGGATAAGCCAAATTAATTCGACATGTCAGATTAGTAAACTGTTTTAACAGATCATTCATTTTTTTGGCAACCAGAAAAATCTCAACCTCTGCTCTCAGTTCATATAATCTTCCCAACATATAACCTTTCGATAGCCATCGAAAGTCTGTGTGAAAGAGAAGTGCTTCATGGTCTGAGTCCATTTCAGTGAATAATTTTTAAAAAATGCGTGTATTTAGGGCGCTGCTTTCGATACCATTTACAACTTTTATGGTCATTTTCAGTGTATCAGTAAGGCATTCAGGAAGAGTATTAGAAGCTAACGCCTAGCGATGTATGATACAGTGCGTTGTTATTACCTTATGATTTTTCTGTTTTACTAACGTCGCCACCCCGGAACGTGATCTCAATATTGCAGGAACACCATCAGTACAGAGGGCAACGATTTTATTCCACATGAGATTATGTTTCTCGAAATATTCCGATATTGAGTTCATGAAAAATGAGGCCCGCTACATTTGAAATCATTCGCGGACCATATTTTGACTTCTGCGGACCACTGGTGGTCCACGGACCACTGGTTGGGAACCACTGCATTAGAGCAATGCAATTATCGAAAACTTACTGCGGTAATTGCATTGTATCAAGTCACCATAACAACACATTTGAAACCGTATCGCTAGACGTCAGTAAACAACACAAATAAATGTCAGATAGACTTCAAAAATAGAAAAACATTTCGCGTTTAGGTGAGTACTCGATACAATCTATAGATGAAAGTATAAATGAACAAAAAATAACATTTCCTTGAGAATTTCTTTATTCGTGAAATATTTCGTGCCTAAAAATGACCAGATAATTTTGCATTCAAGCGTGATGTCCTATACAAATTGCATTCGGTTATTTTCATATTTTGTAAAAGAGCCAAAATATGAAAAGAAACTTGCAATTTTCAGATATCACGCTTGCTTGCAAAATTATCGGTAATTTTTATGCACTCGTGCAATTATAACCGAAAGTGAGATTACTACATGGTATGGTGTACAAGAACCATAACCATAAAAGTACATTTGCTTCTGAAGGAAAAAAAAATGTTCACAAATTCGAGGATATATTATAACATCGAACTTTTCAATGTTGTAATATAACATCAAAATTCTGAATGAATTTTTTGTCCTTCAAAAGCATATATATACTTTTATGGTTTTGGCTCTTGTACACCATACTATATAGTAACCTGATATTTTCACAAACTCAACTAATTTTCAAATATTGAAAATTTTCTCTTCACCTATTTTTTCACAATTTTTCAAACATTACTTATTTTCAGGTAAGCACTGATGATAACTTTTCTATTCGAAAGCGCTTTGCCACTATTTCATAAAAAATACATTTCTGCACGAAATACAAAATGCCTTCTTCCGAAAAGATTTTTCATCAAGTTCCGAAAATAAACAATAAAAATTTGAATAATCACTGTTTACTCAGATCTGGCGAGATCAGTCGATCCTCGATAAACAAAACACACATTTTCATGCCAACCACTGCATGGCATCATTTAGCCACATTCGGGTATCGAGATGCCCCTTGAATGTTATTTTAATATTCACATGTTCGGCAGGAACTTTCAGGTTTTCATCACGTGACTCATCAGGCTGTAACGAAACACACCCAAAAATTCCACCCTATACGCCGATGTAGGTGTCTCAGATGTCTGTCCCACTCGCATTTGCATGTGACGCTGAAAATGCGTCTAGGTCGATAAAAACACAACTTCCACGCAGCTTTGGTAGCCATTAAGGGCCTTAGGGACGTAGTGGTAAATACGATTCTTGCTGTTACCCTTCAAGAATCGTTGTGAATTTCTCGAAACGCAAACAGATGGCTGACTTGAACGCTTAACCGTGAAGCAAAGGCAGATAAAACACTTGAGCTCGTCTGAATTTGGAGGAAGGCTTAAGGGCAACGACCCTTCCTAATCTCAGAAGCGTTAGATCCATTGAGTTTATTCTACGATGCCACAAATATTTAATCTTGTGCGTTATTTCCATTCGCCGTGTTGCTTGCATCAGCATCATCCTGTGAGTATTTTGTATGTTTTGTCGAAATGGTAAATAAACGCATGTAGGATTAGAATTCGATGAATCCTCGATAGGGAAGTTGAAAGTAAACAGATAAATCGTGGATAAGGTTTTAGAATTCACCGTGAAACAATGTTTTGAGCTATAAGAGAAAATATTTGCCTCACATGATTAAAATACCACCCGAAAATCATATTTCTACCAAAAGAGAATTGAATAGGATTCAACACGATCAAATGTTATGAAGGTCCAAATATGTTTGATAATCGAACCGAAGCAGAAAGGGGAATGTAATCAAATCAAGGCCGGTCGAGGTAAATGCAACAAAGTAGTTCGTTATAAGATTCCTTCACATTTATGTACAGCTTCTGGTATGATAGAAACTGAAAAAATATCCCCTCAGTATGAGGAGAAAGATCTTTATTTTATGCCTTTTATGATTCTGCCATCTTGTCTTCATTATCTTCTTGTGCTGATGCTGCTATAGTCATTTAAATTCATAATCACTGTATTCACCTCCATTTACACGTCTGTAAATGTTCCATTTTCCCAATATTTCCGATCTATACCTACCAAATGTCGGCAACGCTTTTAACATTAGATGTTAGAGGGGTACAGCTGACTGAGCTTGTGGAACAATTTCTGCTCATAAGTTGATGCTGCATGAACACCGATATATTCTCAATTTGAAATTCATTCAAATCTTGAATTCATTACAATTCAGTTGATGTTGCATGAATCCACCTCAAAACCTAGTAGAAATTTTTGAAGATGAGTTATATTCCTCATTGCAATGCCGCTATGCCGTTCGTGAGAGGAGAATTTTTTATACCTGAAGGCGAAACAGACTGTCAAAGTAAGTATTGTGATACGGCTGGCCAATCCGTTGGGGATTGATTGGTTAGATTGCGTTATTGATAGAGATATGTCTGTAGTTTCTTGATGATGACTCCACGAATAATACACGAAAGAAATATTTTCTAAATTCCCCATTCTAATATTTTCATCATAAGAGTAGCATTGATATTTTCTACTGTTAAATCTGCTGTGACTGATGTTGAAGCGGATATTGAATGTTTTTTGGTGGTTCTCCACTGGATGTTTCCCTTCAATCAAGGACCAGATGAATAAATAATTATAGATCGGGACGATTGAACATGAAAGTGTTTTTCAACGTTGTCGATATCCCTGAACGAAACGTTAGCACCAATTCCTTGGAGGGTGTGGTCCGACCAATTTTGACATTAAAATTTCAGAAGTTTGTCAGACTTTCCAGTTTCCATCAATACGTGACGATGAATTTTATAATTGAAATTATTAATCAAATCCATTAGACTGAAAGTTTCGAGTTGCCCAGCATACAATAGAAATGAGAATTGTTTTGCAATGATGTGTCTATTGTGAATATCGAACAGCGTATTCGAAAAAAGTTTTTCTATCTTTAGAATAAAATAAAAACCGTTGAAAGCACAAAAATGCGATTTTTCTGAATATTTTTTATAATAGCCCAGTAAATATACAGTAAAAAAAATGAAAATTTGTTGGTAAGAAACATTAGTTAAATAGTTGATATTCGTTATTTTGATGAAGAATATGTCTTTGATGATTTGACAACATATACCCAATTAGATTATCGTTTTTCAGAAACAGTGGGTTTTTTAAATAAAATTTATTCATTCAATATTTTTCTCCCTAAAGTACATTTCCAGTCATTTTTTTGCATGGGATTAATACAATTTCAGAATATTCCAAATTTCTTGAATGGATTCAGCTTAGAAATACTTGAAAAGATCTCATGAAAAATTACCCAAATATGTATACAGCGCTGATCAATGCTCGCATAAGCAGAATATTTCGATGTTCAAAGTTCATTTCACTATAAATTTAGATTTTGAGCTATTGACAAATCTGCTTCGTTGGTATACTTCAAGAAAGAGCCAAATAGTTTTTTGTTGACAATTTTTTTATACTGTGGTGAATCAAGGGCGCCCGCACAAACAATTTCAGGGGGATGTAGGGGCGCTGGACCGGAAGCATCTTTTATTTTTGAGGGTTGAATATTTCGTTAAGGAATTCGAAGAAAAAAATGATTATACTCAATTCTCAGTTCCAAGAACTTTTCATTTGAATCTATTTTTTGTAGCTATATTTGTGAGTATACTGAATTTTCACCGAAATGTACACGAAATTCAGAGTTCTGGAACTATTCCAAATAACTATTTTTTGAAATGACTGTTAAATCAGAGAAAAGCGGGCTCATAAATTCTCAATGAAAATTAGACAAATTAATCCTTGCGACTTCAATTATAAAAAAACGAAGTTGTCAATTGGTATGCATAAGTTGCTCATTCTGAAAGCTGAAAAGAAGAAATCGAAATTTCAACAACCGAACCAACAAATTTCACAAATGAAATCACATAATATAAATATAACATTTTTAGTAGCAGTGATCAATAGGACCAGGAAACAATAAACGGCCATCTACGGCTAATCCTCAATATTAATCTAACGAAGCAAATTATACACTTCTTCGCTTACTTCCAAAACATGTTTGACACTTTCTCCTCAAAGTCAGGCTAGGGGTGGGCTGCCCTTGTGGCTGCCCCTGTTGAACCATGAATGGTTTGTTCCTTTTTATGTAAATCTATCACTTGATTTGGCTTTGTCCTGCTGTTTGTTTATTGTACATTGGACACTGTTTGAGCAAATTCGCGATTTTGGTGCTATTTTGCATTATGGCATTAAAAAATATCATGAGTCGTTTTTTGAGTCAAGTCTTGAGTCTAACATAATTTCATGACAAAATACAAAAGTATTTCCTAAAATAATGTCCAGGGATTATTGAAAATCTGAATCTATACGAAACTGTTTCACGACAAATTTTCAAACGCATTTGACTACTTTAGATTTGAGTCGTATTCGAATAAGATTTTCATGAAAACAAATCATATATTACAGTGAATATGGTTTCAGAAGCAATGGCCAGTTCAAAACAAAAATACAAATATTTAAACTTCTCTTCTACTCGTATTCATTAGATTAAAAAACAATTTAACACTTTCTTCTTTCCTCTCTTGAATCTGGTGATTCGCTAAGAAATGCTAAATCCTTAACTTCCAACTTTGTACCTGCGAGAAGGCAATCCGTAGCGTAGTACGTTTTCCTCGAAATCGGAACCAGTCTAATATTTGTTTATGCGTTAAAAATAACATTCCTCAACGTCTGGGTAAACTTCAGCAATGATACTGCTGTGAAGATAAATGTTAAATCTCGCCAATAATGGGTGCTCGAGGAATAGAAAATAACGATCAATTCAAAGTGCTCTTCGCCGGGTAGAATCTATTTTGACTTCTGATAGTTTGTTTACGTTCAGAAATATACGGGATGTCGATATTACAGATTGTTTACTTTTGATAAGCCATTGAAGTGAGGCTCTTTTCGTTGAAGAAGTTTTTCACAAATTCAAGATGGATTTAATCTATGTAGCTTTCTCAGCTTCCGGAATTATGATCCACAGTCCTTTGCCATGAGGCAAACTTTGTTGCAAAATGCCCTTGTTCATCATGACAAATATCCGACTTGTGCTTTATTCTTCCTAGGATTCTCCAAGATTCCGCCCTGTAAAAACCATTTCGTTTCATTGGTAAGACCTCACTACCAAATTCACACACTTCTCGAAACTCCTCTGAAAAGTCGGTGTTTTAAAAAAATGTTTCATTTGCTTCTGCATCGCATTCAACCAGCTGTCAATTCTTCCTTCCTTCTATTGCAACCTTGAATTTTCTCAACAACAGTCAACCTGCGAGATTTACAACTGTCAAAAATTTGAAGTAAGTGAGAATGCGTTTTAATGATTAGAAACTTGGGTATTTTTTGTGGAGAGAATGAAGTTTTGAGATTTATTCTTTTGACTTTCTTCTCCGAATCAAAAAATTTAAAATTTCCACTTCTATGAAGGAAGTTAAATCACAAATGAATTTACAAAAACTCTCTATTGAAAGGTAGGATTTTTTTTTATTTCATTTCTTTCATAGAAGTCGTGATTTCTAATTTTTGTTTCGGAGAAGAAAACCAAAAATTCATTCATCAAAGTACGAATTCGTTTTTCCTCTACTTCTGTTCTCACGACGAACTCTGAACACCCAGTACATGGAATACCTTCGACCTTGAGTGCTACTGCGTTGATAATCTTCAAAAACCCTTTGAGTAATAAAAATCCACAACAATTTGGCAAATAAAATAATAAAACCGAATTGTACCTTTCTATAAAACCGGTGAGTAACCCTTTAAATCTTACCATAAAAACCTTCTGCTAATAAACTGACGTTTGTGTCGTTTTTTACGCCGAAGATTTCAACCCTATCCCCTCATGAATGCAATGTCGAAAAAATAGCCATAATATAATTTTACGGCCCTGAATTATTTTTGCAGTCGTAAAATATTTCGACATAGCATTCAACCCTATCAGATACCTACCCTTTCTTTATTGCGGACATTAACAACTACAATAAAGTATAAAAAAAATGCAAAATTGCAAGGTACCGAACTGACCAACCCTTTTGATGTACACAAAGGGGTCGGTGAAGGGATATTTTTCTGGAAGGTTCATCGAATGGCAAGTACCACAGTTTTTGTTGGTAGAATGAAAGTGAATAGCAAGAAAACCCAAATATGAAATGTGCGGACAGTTTTGTTTGTGTAAAACACAGCCAGAAGAAAATAATATGCAACACATATGATAATTAAGGTCCCAAAATGTATATATAAGTTGATTTTTATATTTTGCATCAGTTTTGTGGAATATTATGTATACACACACTCTTATAACACCAGTTTTCCCAATATTTCGATTATGTTTATTTCCATCTCCAGGGAAAAGCTACAAAATTATTATTTTGAGATATCACTTCAAATAATCAGTAATAAAAACCTTACTGTATTTGAGGTTAGTCGTATTCAAAAAGTTGGTAAATTGTTATAACACCCAAAAAAACTACACAGTTTTGTTTTTAACTGGTCAGCAAAAACTTCCTCTCTAGTATTATATAATTATATATACACTTATAACACCAGTTTTTCCCATATTTCGATGATGTTTATTACCATCTTCAGGGAAAAGCTACAAAATTATTAACCTGTGGTAGTCTAAGAGGCGACGACACTAAACCTATAATGATAGGGCTCCCAGAAGTCATATATATAATTCGTTAGTTCATCAATAGGAGAACACAAAATGGCCCTGCTGCCATGTCCAAAACGGGGCAATACTATAAAAAAAAATAACAAAAAAATTTTTTTTGGGTTTCTGTAATGATGTCTTCCGTTCCGTGATTGTTCCTCAAGGTAGAGGAGGGGTAGGACTATATGAAAAAGCAGTGCAGCCAGCCCCCTGATGGGGCTTATCAGGTGCTGCCGAGTGACCCCTCCGTACCCGGGTTTCTATAATCATCGGACTCCTCAAAGAACCAAAGTATTTTTGAAAGGTCTTGATTTTTTGTGTGAGAAAAACCACTGCTGCCTTTTCCAAACAGTGGACAACATGGCGGCAGCAGCTTTTGAAAGTCGCTCTCCGCGCAACCGATTTTGCGTTTCAATTCGGTTTCATTAGCAATCTTCCGGGTTTTTTCTATTTGTATTATTGAAACACGCCTGCCACTACCACGAACAATGAATATTACGTATTCCAGCGTGAGTCCAACATATAACGATAATTTCATTAACATGAATAATAGAATTATTTGAAATACCATCACTCTTTTTTTTTGTCCTCTTCCAAATTTCAATATTATTCCATCTATCAGGTATGATGTTTTTTATGCGACGACGACGACAATGAAAACGGTTGAAAAATCAAAAAAATTACAAAAAAATGCGATTTCATTTGTTTAAACAATCAACGATACGTAATATTCATTGTTCGTGGTAGTGGCAGGCGTGTTTCAATAATACAAATAGAAAGAACCCGGAAGATTGCTAATGATACCGAATTGAAACGCAAAATCGGTTGCGCGGAGAGCGACTTTCAAAAGCTGCTGCCGCCATGTTGTCCACTGTTTGGAAAAGGCAGCAGTGGTTTTTCTTACACAAAAATTTAAGACCTTTCAGAAATAGTTTGGTTCTTTGAGGAGTCCGATGATTATAGAAACCCGGGTACGGAGGGGTCACTAATCTCTCGGCAGCACCTGATAAGCCCCATCAGGGGGCTGGCAGCACTGATTTTTCATATAGTCCTACCCCTTCTCTACCTTGAGAAACAATCACGGAACGGGAGACTTATCATTACAGAAACCCAAAAAAAAATTTTTTTTGTTATTTTTTTTATAGCGTTGCCCCATTTTGGACATGGCAGCAGGGCCATTTTGTGTTCTCCTATTGACGAACTAACGAATTATATATATGCCTTCTGGGAGCCCTATCATTATAGGTTTAGTGTCGTCGCCTCTTAGACTATGGTAGAAGTCCATTGTATCTCAAAGTGGAGTGTAAGATTTACGATGCAGAAAAATTCTAAATCGTCTCCACAATTTAATATTCAAAGGATGTCAGGACGGTGATTCAGTACATGTTTCGACATAGGTTCTACATAAGTTCATCATCAGCTGAATCAACATTTAATTATGGAGATGAGAGATAGGCATTAGAAAAAATTTATATTGAAACGAATAATAAAAATTTTGTGATTGGGGGAATTGTGCAAGGGATGTCCTAAATTCCCCTAATCACAAAATTTTCATTATTCGTTTCAAAATAAATTTTTTCTAATGCCTATCCGAATTTCATCATGTGACCTTTTTTTTCCAATTGAATTTTTTCATCTCCATAGTTAAATGTTAATTCAGCTGATGATGAACCTATGTAGGTTCGAAACATGTACTGAATCACCGTCTTGACATCCTTTAAATATTAAATTGTGGAGACGACTTAGAGTTTTTCTGCATCGTACAAAATTATTATTTTGTGTTATCATTTCAAATAATCAGTAATTAGAACCTTACTGTGTTTGAGGTTAGTCGTATTCAAAAAGTTGGTGAATTGGTGTAACACCCAAAAAAACTACACAGTTTTGTTCTTAACTGGTCAGCAAAAACTTCCCCTCTAGTATATATATATATATATATATATATATATATATATATATATATATATATATATATATATATACTCATATAACACCAGTTTTTCCGATATTTCGAATGTGTTTATTACCATCTTCATGGAAAAGCTACAAAATTATTATTTTAAGATATCACTTCAAATAATCAGTAATTAGAACCTTACTGTATTTGAGGTTAGTCGTATTCAATCTCAAATTGAATGCAAATAAATCTCAACTGATCCTATTCGGGCAAAACGTCAAAGGTTGGATGTTGAAGAACTGTTTCAAATCAAACTGGGACAAGATGTACTCCTATCAGTTACAGAATGCAAGAATCTGGGTTTGTGGCTTGATATAGATTCGAAATTTCATAAACATGTTAGTACACTTTGCAGCAGCTCCTACAGCACTTTACGGCAACTACATCAAAATAAAGATATTATGACCCCCAAATTGAAACACAAACTGTGCGAAACACTTACATTGTCCAGATAAGCCTATTGCGACATCATCTATGGTCCTGCATTGATACAACTAGATATAAAACGTTTACAAAAAATCCAAAATAATTGTTTACGGTCACATATGGCGTGCGCAAATTTGATCATATAACCCCCGAGTTTGAGGAGTCAGGTTGGTTACCTATTAATAAAACCGTGCAATTCCATATCCTTTTGAACACCCACAAATTTAATATTCTCAAAAAACCAGATTACATTCACAACAGATATAAAACATTTGAAACTGAAAATAAATCAAGGACGAGAAACCGTGATACCTTTATAATTCCAAGACATTCATCTGCTTGCTTCACTCGCAGTTTTATTTATAATTCCATCGAACACTATAACTCTCTGCCCAGTGAATTCCGACATTACTCAATATATAATTTCAAGAAGTTGAAGATTTATCTCAAATCATCTGGATAGATACTGCTGTCACGTACATTATGCTATTGTCCATATGGTTTTCGCTTACTTACACTTCGATACATTCACAGTGCAACTTCAAGTTTTTGTATCCCTTTCTCAAAGTTATGTAATGAAGTATCACATGTGTTATATGTTATAACATTTACATTTTGTAATATTGTTCTCTGCATGTCTTAAGGGTTAAGTTGAAAAACAGCCTCGGCCGAACTTCGCCTTCCATCGATAACATAACAAAATTCAAATTATTTCGAAAACTCTTCAACTTAACCCAAATGATAACCCCCTATAAAAGTTTGGTCCAAACCCATATAACCTACGCAATTATAGTATGGGGCGGCATTACTAACTAATGTATATGTGTATATGTAGGTAACATACAACACAATCTATTGGTATGAATCATGAAAATTTCACTGCTACACTACACATTATCATAACGTAGACACAACATAATTCAATTACCCATGTAAAATATAGTATAAAAGCATTGCTCTGATATGTGTATTCGTTTATTTTATTTTATTGTTATTAATAATTTGAGGTGTAGTATATTTTAGAGATACATTTATATAAATCTAGGAACAAACTGCCCATGCACAAGGTTTTACAGCTTATCCAATCCATCTTGGCACAGAACTAATGACATATATGCCTTACAATCTCTGTGAAGTGTACTGAAATGAAAAAACACCTATTATATGTATTCATTGTATTGAAATGTATCCCAAGAAGGTGTTTTTTCTTTTGTCCTGGTCTATACTTCTAGTGTGCAACTGGAAAAGTATCTGAGTTTGTGCCAAGATGGATTGGACAAGCTGTACCTTTTATGGGTTCTCCTACTTTATTTGCTGTACATCCGATTATTTGTTTTTGATATATATTCTGGTATGAGATGAAGATGGCAAATAAATTATTATTATCAAAATTTCTTTTTCTCACTCGTGTTTACCAAATATGAATTTTCATGTAATCGTAGCTGTCCATGAATAAAGCCCATATTATTATTATTATTTCCTCCCGAGAATTAAAATTTTCAAAAAATGTATCTTTCGTCTGTCGGCTTCTATTCCACCTTTTACCTCTTTTTTATAGCATTACATAAAAATCAGAAAACCCCTTGTCGGCAAATATCACCCTATCGCATAAAAATCGTGTGGTTTACGATCATGGATATGATTTCCAAAGCGCCTTTCAATTTACCCACTTTACAGCCTTTGAGTTGTAAGGAGTAAAAACGAGATTAATAGTTTGCAAAGAATCTGAAGGTATACAACCAACCACCCCCTGTTGGGAAGGCATAATGGTTCGCAAATATATTATTCAAATGTTTATACAGGGCGGTTAGGAACACAATGGGTGCTTTGTGATTATAATCTGGTCTCCATTTATTAACACTTAAAGTTCCCTATTGAATTACACAAGACCAATTTCGTTCAATTTAGAAATATTAGTATGTGAGCATGTGATTGAGTCTTTTGGGAACGTTATATCGGAAGCTGACCATTTCAACATTTGATGCTACTTAGTGAAAGGCAGTCACTTGAAATTATATACGAAAGATTTCAATGCATGTGGAGTAATTAGATATTTGATTTTTGACCCTTCAAAAAAATCTCTTAACCCTCGAAATATTAAGCATGGTTGCCATGATTCTTCGGTGAATAATCAACGCCATTGCACTGATGGAATTGGCAATGTTGAAAATCGATGATAAGGTACTACAGTGAATTCGGTTCTTTATAAATACCAATCGTAATTACTATCAACTAACCCCTCTGAGAGATACTAAATACGCAGATTGTCTGGGTTCTCCTGTTAAACTGTTCCTAGTTACTAAGAAAGTTGAGCATGATAGAATTATTCAAATTTATTCAGTCATTTAGCAAATGTTCCGATCTCTCGACCCTATTGATTTGATTTCTAATGATCCCAAAAAAATGAGTTGTACACTTTTCTTCTTCACATGAAATTCTCCATAGTCATGAACTCATGTCCCTCAGTCAGAACTGGTCTTCTCATTCAAAAAATTATTTTATGCTCCTTTATTCTCGCGGTGGAAAGTCTTCCCGTTCAACCAATGTGAAGTTTAGGGCAAAAACCACACGTTAACATAACTGCCGATCCTTTTGAAAATAAAAAAATACACAAAACCTACAGTGCTTTAAAAACAAAACGAATAAAACTTTAGTGTCGGAAAGCTCACGACTATACATGTTGAAGTGTGGTTCTTATGTAACAAGTGATCGGGGTAATTTCTTTCCTGGAAATGCAGTAGGATGAATTCTCGGTCGGTATGAAATTTCCACTGGATGTCAAAGTGCAAGATAGATTACGGAAATGAAATGAGTTTCAATTATAAGATAGAATTGATAACACTTTTATGTTCAGAATTTGTTCGTTGTAATTGCCAATTACAAATTGTCACACATCAAAAGTATGAAAGAGAATTCGTATAACGTTCGGTTTCCGGCTTATGAAGACTGAACCAGTGTAGATTCAACAAATGTGGCTTTCTGACCTCAAATTTGCATATATAATGATGTGCAATCAGATATATCATTTCCTCTCTCTCTCTCTAACTCTTTCTCTCTCTCTCTCTCTCTCTCTATATATATATATATATATATATATATCTTTATATATATAAATAGTGAAAGAGTTTAGTTACCAATAGGTAAAGTAAGATACAAGTATCAAAAAATAGTTGAATGCTCCAATGTTTCCCAATTCGAATAGGATGCAAACTGTCAACAAACGGACAGCTGTATCGGCCTTTGGGCCTCATCAGCGTTAGGCAGACAATTCGAATTGGGAAACATTGAAGTATATATATATATATATATATATATATATATATATATATATATATATATATATATATATATATATATATATATATATATTTAATTTTCGCATTTTCTCCAGTTTTTTCTTCAACAAAAAAGTTTAGAGAATGTTCACTTACGTAATAATTATTCTAGTATGAAAACTGCCAAGTATTCCAAGCATAGGGAACAAACGAAAATCTATTGTTCAAAATTGATTCTACATGTCGATTACCTTGCATTTTTTGTAGGTAAAACAGTAGTTTCTAACGAAAATAATCACTAATACCTTGCACCCAGACTATAGACATATGGTCCATTCTCTTCCCGTCGATATATGCATATTAATAGGACCACTACAGAAGAAGTTAACCCTATACAAGGAACTTTTTGTGTGGGGTTTTCCTGTCCTGTGTAGGGTCTGATAAGTTTGTAGGCGGGTAATTCTCCAACTGAGCGATAACGGAGACTTTTAACGAAGAGTAATTAACATTTTCAGCATGATAGCTGAAAATAACTTCTCAATTTTTTCGATGTTAGTTGATAAAAAAGGAAGTTTGATAACGCATAAAATGAAAGACACATTTATTGCAAAAATGTGAATAAACCGTTCATATATTGTCCTCAATTTGCAATCCTTTTGTTTATCTTTGCCACTAGGTTTCCCACAAAAAACACTTGAAATTCAGAGAGGAGTTTATCACAATTTGATAAAATTCTGAAGAATGTTATGGACTTCATTTTTGGATGAAAAATAAGTTATTATTTTTCTAGATATAACGAATTCATACTTATTGTTCAGATAACGATCCAAATATAAAACTCAAAGTTCCCCACAGTTAGGAAATTGTGAAAGATATTTTGATGAAAAAAGTTTACCCTTTAAAAAATATTTGCGTCACTTGAAGAAAATTGTACCAAAATCTGCAGAAGTTCTGGAAAAAATATGATTAATAGTGGTGTAGCTATTAATTTGAGCTTCCATTATCCATATTATTTGAAATATTGAAACATGATAAAAACCAATTGGGGAAAAGAACTTGAATTAATGTATCAAATCTAAAAAATAAAAATGACATAGACTTCAGATCAAAAAACGAATTGAACAATTTTGGGGGTAATCACTCAGAGAAATGGAAATGAGGGAGAAAAACTGAAACAATTAAAAAATATAAACATAAATTATTACCTGAAGACAATTGTTGATTCTGGTTTCATTTTTTCATTTGATTTTTCGGCTTAACAAGCTTCAGACAGTTTTCAATAGTAAGACTATTATAGACTGGGAAGTATGAATATCACGAATCAACAAGCATAGTCCACCAATCAGATCAGTGCCGGTTCTTAAAAATCATTGTTATTTGAGAAAAAAAATGTGGGCCTATATTTACAAAAATCTTATTAGTGATAGAAGAAAGTAGAATTCTTCAATAAATATATGGCAAGAGTTTTTATAATCAGTTGAATTTTCGGAAAAATATTTACCGGATCATCAATTCTTCTTCATTTTAAAAAAACCATTAAAACTTTGAAACTGGAAAGAACCATGCGCGTTTCGAGATTGCCATTTTTTTCTGAATAGAACAATTAGAGACAACGAAAAATGTTTTAAGGCCTCATCCTTCATAAATCCTTCCTTGGATATTACCCCGAATGAGGACTAACACTCAGAGATATTCTGTGCCACAAAAAATCACAAAAATACTAGAGAACATACTACTTCATTGGAGCATCGTAGAAGAATTGAAGGCTTGTCCCTCTTCTATAGATATTTTCACGGTCGGTGCTTTTCTGAATTGTTATCGAGATTGTTATGAATCGTCCCACCCCTTTGTTGTGAGCTTGGAGACCTGTCGAACCTCTCTTGCTCAGGGATCTTTTTTCGATAGAACCTATGAACTTTGGAACTCCTTGCCGAGAGAGGTTTTTCCTGAGTCTAACAAACTCATCAAACAAATATTCAGAGTGAATTTTAATTCGCATCTCCTGTCCCTTGATCCATGCGATGTTCTTTGAACATTACAGGGCTTCCCTTTCGTGTGAAGCCAGATAGCTATCATCACTAAAATGTTGAATATCTTGCTGGATATCACAGGAGATATTTTTCTCTTTGCAATATATGAGGCAAGAACGGTCAGATCGCAAGCTCTTGGCATTTTTTGATGAAAAGTCCCAGAAGTACCCACACTTCAAGAAGTGCTCGGGAAGTTCTTCAATGCAACAATCTACCCCTACCGTTTGAGAAAGAGGTATCTAGACTGGTATTTTTCAAAAAAATTATAAAAAATGACTAATAATGAAGTGTGCTGGCAGTTTCTCGATACGAAAATATAAAGACATTTTGAATTGCTTGTTAGTTGGCATTGAATACAAAAGCGAAAAAGTTAGAAAACTGCAGTTTTGAATGGTTGTCCAGAAAATGGAATTGTTTCCATGACATCAGAAATATAAATTTTCATGTATCAACCACCTTTTATATTTATCATCACCAATATTATAATAACCAGTTTATTCGCATAATGCACCATCACGTCCAATACTAATGATAAAAGTAATTTAAGGTGAGTTTAAACAGCAAATAAAATAAAATAAGGAACAAAATAAAACAAAATAAGAAAGATAAACATATAGATCTTTACGGAAGCGTTTATACAAGAAATAATATAAAATAAGAAATAAGAATAACAACAAAAGATGCCATCTTTCACTATTTTATCTGGAAACTGATAATGCGCATGACCGAAATATTTTCTGTACTTAACGTTCCATGTTTGAAATTATTTTGACTTCTTTCCTTACAATAACAACCTCAGAATATTATTTACTGGTAATCTTTGCTATATGTAATAGAATCAAAATTCATAATATCAACAATTAGGAGCTTAGTTACTGTAGCCACTGTCAAAACGAAATTGTGATATTCACAGAACACAAAAGTCATTGTCAAAAAAGCTGCAATTTGATTGGTTCATTCTTTTTTCTTATTTTATTTCAGTCATCTGTATAAACACACGTTTTATGTCCTTATTCTTAATTAGTTTCTTATTTTATTCTTATCTTATTTTATTTGCTGTTTAAACTCACCTTTAGCTACGCAAAATTAAAAATGTATTGAACGCGATGCACCAAATACTAAATTATTTGGTCTTTTCACTTGATTCATTTGATTATTCGCACAACAAGTGAATATGAATCCGTTTTTCAGACCTCCGTATCAAATACAGGCCAGAGACAAACGTGTGGGATACCAAAAACCTACACAACTATAGTCTCAGGCACCAACCAGGTATAGTTCAGCTCCCTTTTCAAAAAACGCATTGGTTCCTACATTTGGTATCATCTTGTTTATTTGTCATCTGAAGCTGCAAGTTCCATATATCATTGTTAGATATGGCGTCATTTGCAGATATAAAGCGCTTTGATATCCATAGGATGCCTAGAAATCCTGGTGATTCAACTGATTAAATTTTGTTTAGATTTTTGTGGCGAAAAAAAACAATTGATGCTTTTGAAGGTTTCCCCTGTTTTTTCGGTAGAGGGCTTTATGTTCCCATTTTTCAAATTTGATGACAAGTGTCAAGTTAATTGTCATGTCAGTTTGAAATTTTGATGTTCACGATGTTTTTAACGTGTTTATTTGTATTTCATTGCTTTCAAATATCGAAACGTTGTTACTGGTATCTCATTGTCCACCCATTATCCTTTAAGTTGCGATCTCTTCTCGCTAGCCAATCAAATGGAAGTGGAAAAACCCGACTGCACATTTTCACTTAGTGCAAATTTGGCTTCAGACACGACTGACAAGTAGGGTCACTGTCACATCTGTACATATTATAGATATGCAGATTTCGCCACTTTCATCCCAAACTTCTACAGGTATAAGTAAACACACCAGGGTTTCCAGGCATCTTAGATATCCACAAAAAAATAAATGAACAGGTTTCATAAGCAACAAGCCAAATTGATTTCAGTGCGCCATATCTAACGCTAGCGCATGAGTCTATGATGTGAAATAAACAAAAAAGTACCAAATAACGAACTAGACATCACACAATGAGTTTTTTTATAAGGTAGCTGGGCTATAGTCGTGTAGTTTTAGAGTACCCATTTCAGCCTCGGAAAATCAACTGGTGTCTTTGTTCGGTCCGGATAGTTGTTTCATTCACTAGAACAAAATTCATGAATACATGGGCTGAAATTCATTACGGAATTCTCTTGAAAACTTGATATCGAACGAAACAACAGGAGTTGTATCCATTCCAAATTCGTCTTAAAGCGGAACAGACTAAACCTGGATACATGCAGCTCCAATTATCGAATAACAATTATGACAAATCTGAATGCGATTGGAATAATTCTCACCAATCACCATCCAATTTTGCTATAATCGTAGATTTTGACTCGATAATTGAATCGGCACGAAGCTACCTCAAGACTTAAGCTACACTTGCACCAAATAACATATCACAATGCATCACTCTGGCTTTTCTTCAGAAATATGGACAAACTATCGACCACCAGATACCACAGAAAACTCTCCAACCGAGCTATCAACAAACTAGATCTCATCACTGAACCAACCGCCAACTAGATCTCGTCACTGAACGCTGGGAAACAATCACGCAGCAGGACCGCCACAGCACTTCGTCTCCTCCTCAGCAGGACACTCTGCGATTCGCAAGCAAGTTCGCGAATGAACGGTCTAATCAAGGCGAACCCCCTACGCTGCTTCGAGGATCGTCGGTTTTTGCACACGTCGCGCTCGGATGTTTTGCCTGGCACACGATTCGCAATGTTGGGAACGGTCAGGAGGAATTTCCTGTGCCAATGGCAATGTCCTTAGGGTAGGTCGGCAACTTAGCGGTATTTTGCGTGCATTCGCGTACGAGTAACGGTTGGCAAGGACGAGTGCGAATTTCGAACGCCGACGGCACGCGAATTTCGTGCTTACAGGGTGACTCTTCCTTGTTGAGAACCATAACTGTGTGACTGTTTGGAGATTGACCCTGGATCCTGGAATAACTGTTCGATTGATGCGTTACAGAAATAAACTGCTGGACGTTGGATCTGATTTTCATTTTTGTAACAGTTCTGCATATACAACGTATTTTTGAGTGTTTGAAGTTCTATGTTGGGGAAGAAAAGCTTCTCTTGTCATATTTGGATATTTTGCAATGTAATACTGGTGAGTAGGTATACGAATCCAGTTAGAAAAAGTTTTCATTTTGTATAACGAGCGCAAAGTAGAGTGAGTTATTCATGAATTTTCCTATCGTGTTAATTATAAACTCGTGTATTTCTGTGAAGAGAATGAAGGTTAAGGATTTCTTTTTTGTTCTTCTTCTTCTACGGATCAAAAAATAGAAGTTACACTTCTACGAAAAGGGCAAATAAAAAAATTCGAACACTCTATGTTGATATGTATGTGTATATTGTATATCATTCGAAGACATTTGATTCATTCACATGAAGGAATGAAGAATCCATCTAAAACAGCTACTTCCCTGTCTATATGGCGACGATGGGCACTGGGTTACATAGAAATAACTTTTCGTTGCTCAATTTGTATACCGAGCATATGAAAATCGAATCAGTTAGATAGCAAACATAGGAATTACTCGAGGAATAGCTACAATGAGCAAAATAGAGAGCTGTTTTAAGAAAAAATCTCACTCACCAGGATAATTTTCCTTTCAAGTTCAGACAACTTACCCATTCGAGAAAGAGTATTTCTGAATTTCTTGATTTTACTTCTTTCATATAATTTATGATTTGAATTTCCTTAATTCTGGGAAGAAGGACGCCAAATATACCTTCTCAAATTTCTATCGTGTAACATACAAGTTCATTTCTCAATTTGATAGAAAATGTTATTTTAACACTAGCTGACCTGTGCCCACGCAGTGACATTTAAAAACTATAGATATATAGAAATATAGATTATTTGGAGTGCTTGCAGGAATGAAATTTCTCCTCATTAAGATATTATAGAGGAAGGAACATATTATATAGATACATTCACAACTCGGTTCAGAATCATCATAATAATTAGGATATTGAAGGTTTGGGTTATGTTGAGCTTGTGAGATTCGTAGCATTCAACTATTTTCATACTTCAACAGCAAATAAATGTCCTGAATGAATTAGTTTTCACCACAGTAAGCTTTTACGAGTGAGTTTCACTTTTCGTAATTGAGTGATATAAAGTGATCCATTGATTAACTGATAAAGTATCGCGTTTAATTCCAAACTTTCCGAGAGATTACTCTCCAAACTCTTCCATTGGAAATGAAGGATTTCAAATATATGATCGAGCTCATGGCTTTCTTTTAGGAGATGCGATGAATATGAGGATATTCTCCCATTCTGAAAACACCTCTCCTGTTTTTTATATATTCACTCGAAAAAGAAACCCTGTAAAGCTCAAAGAACACCGCGTGAATCAAAAGACAGGAGATACGAATTAACATTCACTTTAAATTTTTGTTTGTAAACCTCAGGAAAACCCTTTCTAGGCGAGGAGTTCCAGAGTTCGGATATTCTATTGAAAAAAGATCCCTGAGCAAGAGAGGTACGACAAGCTCACAACAAAGAGGTAGGGATTCTGCACTCGTCGGGTCTTTCGTGTTGATACTGCCAAGGGTTGAACGATTGATGACAATTTAGAAGAGTTCCGACCGTGGAAATATTTATAGAAAAGAGATATATAAAACCCTCTATGTTTTTTCACTCTTGTTTCTAAACTTCGGCCATATAAAACATACGGCATGATTACAATCTGATTAATATACTCGGGCCTGCTGACACCGCAGTTTTGTTATTATTTTTGAGACACTTCAGCTTCGAGAAAAGTAATATGTTTACTTTGTTGTACTAGATATATTAAACTTCTAAGTTTCTGGTCCTTGTTTTGTGGAATTGGGGTTCGCCTATCAAGTTTTTTGAACAATATAGAATGTATTAGCTCATCATAGCACCCATTGTAAGTCGCAGTCTGTTTTTATATCGAGCTCAACATTGTACTTGGCATCCAATGAAAAGGCCACCACCATTCTGTGCTGTCCTTTTCTGTTGATGAGGAAGACTAGAAGGATTAGGATCGAATAGCAGTCCATGTGGGAGTTTTCAAAAAGTGAGAAATCGCGTTAATAATTTTTCCTAGTTATAGTTGAGTCCAGAAAATTAACCTTTTTTTTCGTTCCATAGCCATGATGAATGGGAAGGAAGTATGAATTGAAATTATTAAATCAAAGAGCTTCATCAGTTGCCGCTTTGTATGTGAGAAAGGTAGCATGCGATGAAATGGCATACAAGGTTTTATATAAGTAAATGGCCAAATTTGAAGCAAGGAAGCAAACATGAGTCTGTTTAAAAAAATGATTAGAATTGATTTAGTGGGACCACTTTCATAACGAAATGATAAGGAGTTATGGGTGTCTATCTTCCTTGTGCTGTATATGGGGTTGCCTCTTGTAACTTTCATCAAAATTTATCTGATAGGTGTTGCGTGAATATATATAACAAATGGTGAATGCACGCTTCAAAAAAGTATAATTTCAAATATTATGGTATGGCAATTTATCTCTAGGGGAAAGTCCTAGAATCAAAGAAACCTTGGCTGAATGCTGCAAAGCTATGAGTTGATATTCTTATTTTTCAGAGGAATCATACGTAATTATCACAATAAAGATCAATGATTCACATAATGCGGGATGTGAGGTTATCAGGTTGTATATGATACATGTTTCCTTTCTGACAAAATGGTTGAGGCTTTCGCGGCCGAGGTTATTAGTATAACTACTGCTCTTCGGGCTTGAAAGCCGTCGTACTTCCAAAGTACGACGGCCTTCAAGCCCGAAGAGCAGTAGTTATACTAATAACCTCGGCCGCGAAAGCCTCAACCATTTTGTCAAGAACCTCTACGGGGAGGAAATATGGAGACTTTACAACCAACTTGATAAAGGTAGGAAACGGAAAGCACACTTACTGGAGACGTTGTTTCCTTTCTGCCAGATTAGATCAATAGAGGAAATTACATGAGATATCAGGTGAAAAATTAAAAAAGAAATACTGCCGAGGAAAGGTGTGTTTGTGGGATAGTGGTAAATAAGGAAAGTTATCAGTTTTGTGACGGATATATTGTATTTTCTTGCAATCTGGTGTGCAAGGCGCCGAGTTATCTTTGCTATAATCGTAGATTGTAACTCGATAATTGAATCGGCACGAAGCTATCTCAAGACTTAAGCAACACATGCACCAAATAACATATCACAATGCATCACTCTGGTTTCTCTTCAGAAATATGGAAAAACTATCGACCACCAGATACCACAGAAAACTCTCCAACCGAGCTATCAACAAACTAGATCTCATCACTGAACCAACCGCCAACTAGATCTCGTCACTGGACGCTGGGAAACAATCACGCAGCAGGACCGCCACAGCACTTCGTCTCCTCCTCAGCAGGACACTCTGCGATTCGCAAGCAAGTTCGCGAATGAACGGTCTAATCAAGGCGGCTGGCGAACCCCCTACGCCGCTTCGATGACGTCGCCGACGGCTTTTACGTCCCCTCCGAAGGACGGCATATCCTCAATATATCTTGTGCTCATTGATATACTGTCTGCGAGCTATGATATGCTACTTCGCTGCAGCTGTACCGGCTTTCGACACGGTATTTCCCTGCATGGTCACCCATCCAAGTACTAACCGCGCTCGGCGTTGCTTAACTTCAGATATCGAATGACTGTCAGTCAACCTGAAGAGCTAGGCCATGCCCCCAAGCTATGAGTTGAAATTCTTATTTTTTAGAGGAATCATAGGCAATTATCACCATGAAGATCAATGATTCATATAATGCGGGATGTGAGGTTATCAGGTTGTATTTGATACATGTTTCCCTTCTGCCAGATTAGATCAATAGAGAAAATTACATGAGATATTAGGTGAAAAATTAAAAAAAAAATACCGCCGAGGAAAGGTGTGTTTGTGAGATAGTGATAAATAAGGAAAGTTATCAGTTTTGTGGCGGATATATCGTATTTTATTGCAATTTAGTGTGCAAGGCGCCGAGTTATCTTGGGAAAACTCAGTACATCATATCACATCAAAAACGCTATTCACCTTTTTGGCAACACCAAGGTGCAGATGAGGTCTTACATGAAGAATTGAATAATACATTAAGGCATATAGAACAACTAGAATTTTCTTCAGTTTCGATTTGGAAGTGTGTAGCAACGTCGTATATCCATTGTGTTGACGTTGTGTATGAAGTCAAAGTAAATGGCTTCATATGTCATATCCACGCGTTTTGTTGTTTTCAACTGTTTATATAAATTTATGAACTTTTTATTCGAAAAAGTCAATTAAATCAAAAGTTCGAAATGAAATATCGGCTGAGAAACTGAAAAAAATGTCTTTATTCACGTTGTATCTATGTTCCCAATTGACCCCTCATGAGAAAGGTTTCACTTCACACCAAATTTCTAAATATACCCAAAACAAATAACTGTGATCTTGAAAACGATATTCGTGCCTTTAAATTCTACCTGGCATATGGTTCGCAATGTCGGGTATGGTCAGGAGGAAGTTCCTCTGCCAATAGCAATGTCCTTAGGGTAGATCGACAACTTAGCGGTATTTTGCGTATATTCGCTACCAGTAACGGGTGAGTCAAACCGCCTAGGGCAAGTTTTACAATCAACAAAAAAAATGATCCCAACTTGATATTTCTATTCAAGGTGACTGTATTGGACGGAGTGAATCAATAAATCTTTCAGAAATGTTTGGGCTACAAAAACCAATATATCAATATATTCCAACAGGTTGAAGATCAAATATTTTGGAAAATTACGACGTTGTTTTGCACGAGTTCGATCGATTGTTAACTTTAAGCATCGTTCTAGGACTATTATAGTTCTGAGCACACTAGATGCGAAATAATATAATCCAGCACTTTCAACTCACAGTCCCAGAACCATTATATAATTTCTGGAAAACTCTAACGTACCTTGATCATATTGATACGAATATAGATCTTGTGACTTTATAGTCCGACAAAACGAAATAACAGTGTTACGAATTGCGACAAACAAATTACAGATCTATTATGCATGTTCGAAAAAAAATTCGGAATCGATACTTACTTTTGAGCAAGAACTAGTTTGACAATTGGAGAACCATAGACCAAGAAGTCGAACAAACCTAGTGTTTACTATTTTACATATATACAGATTCACACGAAAGGGAAGCCCTATAATGTTTGAAGAATACCGCCTGAATCAAGGACAGGAGATACGAATTGACATCCATTTGTGTGTCTCAGGAAAAACATCTTTCGTAAAGGAGGTCCGAAGTTCAGCGGTTCTATTGGAAAACGATCCCCGAGCAAAAGAGGTTCGGCAGGTCTCCAAGATCAGAACAAAGGGGTGGGAAATACGGACTCGTCGGGTCATCCGTGCTGAGACTGCCAAGCGAAAAACGCGTTTAGGAGAATGGATATTTCTAGCTTTCGTGAATACTACACAATTTCAAATGAATACTATTCCTAATTTGCAAAAATATAAAATTGTGCAGTGCTATATGATGCCTCCATAAGCTATTGCCTAGTGAAATACGTCTAGCGATTTTATAAATTGTCTGAAAACCATACATTGAAGTGTTTTTACCCAATTACCCCATCATGGTTTTTCATCAAGTCCAATTCCATCAGTTATTTTCCAGCAGTTTGAAGATTATTTGACTTCAAATAGAACTGGTAATAACTCGAGTCCAATTCTCGAAAATGAACAATTGTAAGCTAGAGAATTGAAACAAGGTATCACAAGATCCTCTTTCTATTTTTTTCACTGAAATTTACTAAAATCTATCTATGCATTTAAGAACAAGTGCTTGTTCGGAATCCTCAGAAATAAATGTCATATGAATACGCTTTAAAAAAACAAAATTTATATTATATTTAGTGAATATAAATGTCTTTGGCTCAAAACTTTTCAATATTCTACTGAATTTTGTGGCCGAGGTGAATTGAAAAATATCATTATTCAAAAATGTATATACTTATTCTGTTGTTCTTCATCTGAAAATTATTTATTTTAATTTGTATATATTGTTTAATATTATCATTTTGTTTGTAACATACTGTTCAAATCCCAATAATAAATTGGTCTCATCGCTTGTCTCTGCATTTGCATCAAAAATTGAATCTGTAGTATGCAAATGTAATTCAAGTGAGATTACCTTCAATTATAATTCTATGTATAATAACCGGAATATATCTCCTCAAATCTGTTCTATAATTGGCCTGAAGAATCAAGTATCTCTATCTTTCAATAATATTATCTTCCAGTGATTTCTTCGTCCAGAAAGTATTTGTTTAATATTGTGAATGATCTTAACAGACCAAGTATCCAAACACCAAACTGAAAATAATTCAACACCTTAAAAAAAATTGATATCTTCGAGATGCTAGTCAATCATTGTCTACAGGTATTTGCTATTAGTGGCAAATAAATCTTGAAACGTTGTTTTCATAATTTTCATAGATTCTGCTCGTTTCTATATGTATTAATTGGTTCAGTTCACGTATTTGATTCTTCTATTTTCCAAAAATTTCTGCAATTTTTGGCATAATTTAATTTTTTGTTTATATTTATTGCTGTCATTTTTTATCCTAGTCCTAATAAGCTTTTGACAGGTTTCAATATGGCAGATATTATAGTTATTGAAACCAATATCATTGAAAAAATCAACACTATTCAAAATACTGTTTGGGTACATACATTTCAAGAATTATCGACATAAAATTCAGTCCATTTTTGAATTCATGGCACAGCTTCCAACTTATATTCAAGAGAAGCCGAGTTTTAATTGTTGTACTCAAAATGGATTTACAAATATGCATTCATTATTATCTATTATTCTGAAATTTTCAACCGAATTAATCGAAAAACTGTGTTTATCATCGCTGGTATCCCGCGAAAATTGACCTACATTTGCTGCAACTTTATCTAAAGTAATATACAACGTTGTTTTTCATCAAATGATATTTGCAAACCTTAAAAAACTACCACAATCTATCGCTTCATCCTTCAATTTGTTTACAATGCGATAGAAACCATCCTTGATCGTTCAGACAAACAAGTCCTATCTCATCTCATGGTTGAAAATGCACTAAACTCACGCATAATTCACACATTTTGCGAAATGCATTCGCTTGCTAACATTTGCAGTGTGTATTAGCAGTTGTGTTGAAACGGTTGAGTGAAATCATCCGGAAAACTGACATTCCAAGTTAGAAATAGTATTCCACTGGTTTTCGAGGCAAGTATAATTCAATTTTCATTCTGTCACAAAGCGAAATACGAGATACTCAAGTGATTAAGTCGCCATCAAAACGGCACTCAATTATTCAAATTTTCAATGGAATCAGCGATGCTTCTTCACAATCTGACCATATGAGAATTGAGCCCTTTACCGTTATCAGATTGGGGTTTTGAGGTGATGTAAATGACTTTCGAGTGGGGATGGTGGCGGTATTTTCAATGAAAACATCGTCCTGTACAATTAAGAGTTGGTGCCATTTTCAGGAAGAATTCGAGACTTCAATGAAAAAGTAAATTTTTATCGACATGTATTAACGTAACCTGGAAATATGTAACTTGGGAAAAAAGTGTGCTCATATTTTTTTTCCCGCAAATGGCTAGGAAATTTTGACACTCGAGATAAAATTCCTTGAAGAAAATGTCAAGATTACTTTACTGTATGGAAATGATATTTTTCTAGTAGTAGTAGTAGTAAACGAAAAGTGGGCGATTCCAGTCGAATGAATCTTTATGATTTCATATCCACCCAAGGTAGGATATGAGTTACACCAATTACAAAGAACAAAATACTTGGTTACCAATGACAACTTTGTAGAAACATCACAATTCTGATCTACTTATAAACACGAAATCCAAGCTGTTTCATTTGAGCGTAAATGAATGTACTTAAGGAGAGTTTAAACAGCAAATAAAATAAGATAAGAATAAAATAAGAAACTAATTAAGAATAAGGACAGAAAACGTGTGTTTATACAGATGACTGAAATAAAATAAGAAATAAGAATGAACCAATCAAATTACAGCTTTTTTGACAATGACTTTTGTGTTCTGTGAATATCACAATTTCGTTTTGACAGTGGCTACAGTAACTAACCTCCTTATTGTTGATATTTTGAATTTTGATTCTATTACATATAGCAAAGATTACCAGTAAATAATATTCTGAGGTTGTTATTATAAGGAAAGAAGTTAAAATAATTTCAAACAAGGAACGTAAAGTATAGAAAATATTTCGGTCATGCGCATTATCAGTTTTCAAATAAAATAGTGAAAGATGGCATATTTTGTTGTTATTCTTATTTCTTATTTTATATTATTTCTTGTGTGAACGCTTTCATAAAGATCTATATGTTTATCTTTCTTATATTGTTTTATTTTGTTCCTTATTTTATTTTATTTGCTGTTTAAACTCACCTTTATATCTGAAATATTCCCTAGTTTATAGAGTTAAATTTGAATTGTTACAATTGTTGTTTTTTTTTGTGCCTAGTTTTTTGCCTAGTTGTTTGAGGCGTTCGTCCTCTGAGATATTCCCTCACAGTTGTAAGTGTTCTACATGAATGATTGAAAACAGTTTCCATTTTAACCCGAGTAATTTTATTACGAATTTCAGAGCACCATTACAGGAGAGTTCAAACAGCAAATAAAATAAGATAAGAATAAAATAAGAAACTAATTAAGGATAAGGACAGAAAACGTGTGTTTATACAGATGTCTGAAATAAAATAAGAAATAAGAATGAACCAATCAAGTTGCAGCTTTTTTCACAATGACTTTTGTGTTCTGTGAATATCACAATTTCGTTTTGACAGTGGCTACAGTAACTAACCTCCTAATTGTTGAAATTTTGAATTTTGATTCTATTACATATAGCAAAGTTTACCAGTAAATAATATTGTGAGGTTGTTATGGAAAGGAAAGAAGTTAAAATAATTTCAAACATGGAACTTTAAGTACAGAAAATATTTCGGTCATGCGCATTATCAGTTTCCAAATAAAATAGTGAAAGATGGCATCTTTTGTTGTTATTCTTATTTCTTATTTTATATTATTTCTTGTATGAACGCTTTCATAAAGATCTATATAATTATCTTTCTTATTTTGTTCCTTATTTTATTTTATTTGCTGTTTAAACTCACCTTTTCATGAAGATCTATATGTTGAAGGTGAGTTTAAACAGCAAATAAAATAAAATAAGGAACAAAATAAAACAAAATAAGAAAGATAAACATATAGATCTTTATGAAAGCGTTCATACAACAAATAATATAAAATAAGAAATAAGAATAACAGCAAAAGATGCCATCTTTCACTATTTTATTTGGAAACTGATAATGCGCTTGACCGGAATATTTTCTGTACTTAACGTTCCATGTTTGAAATTATTTTAACTTCTTTCCTTACAATAACAACCTCAGGATATTATTTACTGGTAATCTTTGCTATATGTAATAGAATCAAAATTCAAAATATCAACAATTGGGAGGTTAGTTACTGTAGCCACTGTCAAAACGAAATTGTGATATTCACAGAACACAAAAGTCATTGTCAAAAATGCTGCAACTTGATTGGTTCATTCTTATTTCTTATTTTATTTCAGTCATCTGTATAAACACACGTTTTCTGTCCTTAATCTTAATTAGTTCCTTATTTTATTCTTATCTTATTTTATTTGCTGTTTAAACTCTCCTCTTTCTTATTCTGTTTTATTTTGTTCCTTATTTTATTTTATTTGCTGTTTAAACTCACCTTACCTTATGAATAAAATTATTAGCGATTTTTTCAAAACTCTCTCTCTCATTTATCCCGCATGAGGAAGCTATTGCATAGCAAAACACGTTCGCGGTTTTGTAAACCCATTGTCGTGATAATTGTACAGGAAACAATGATTTTTTTGTTTTGATTCTCTGTTTAATTTATAATAGCGACAGTATAATTATTCTGTCACAGGCTACGAGTGAATTTTCTACTTCAATTTGCTTCAGGACTCAAGCTTCTTCTCTCTAGGCCCAGTCTTTTTCTACTCGATGTTCTTGAGTAGCTCCGCTATTCTGAAGACATATAAAGGGGGAATCTTAGTGTAACCACATTGTTCACCATTTTCAAATCAACATAAATCTTGTGGTCATTTTATTTTATTTCATTCAAGTCTACAGAAAATGTTCGGTTGCCCCCATTGTATTCATTTTCATTATGTAGTAGAATTAATTTTATTCTTGTTCAAACGACACCTTACACTACTAATGTAAAATTTCAGATATAACTCTCAATATTCCGAAAAAAAAACTGAAAAAAAAACAATTCAAACTCCATGAAAGTTTTGAGCATGGATAAGTGAACATAACAAGAACAGACAAAAAGTTAAAACCGAACGGCGACTGCATAATCGCATTTGATGATTTAGAAGGATATTAATGATATAACAGTAGTGAGGATAGAATTATTTTTTTACACTAAGCGCAATATTCTTGAGCATATGATAAGATTCAAGCATCCACAAACAATGATTCAAATATAAT
Source organism: Zygogramma bicolorata (assembly GCA_032362365.1). Classification (NCBI taxonomy): domain Eukaryota; kingdom Metazoa; phylum Arthropoda; class Insecta; order Coleoptera; family Chrysomelidae; genus Zygogramma; species Zygogramma bicolorata. The sequence goes on from JAVJAQ010000137.1 coordinate 5,662,745, forward strand.
TTTTTATATTTGGATGAACAGTAGTTCTATTATTTATTGTTTATTTCTCCCTAAAGAACTGTATTTTTGTGGGAACTCACAGGTGAGTGGAAACACTATTCATTATTATTATTTAAAAGAGTCAATTGGGTCTAATAAAAATAGAAAATTGAAACTCAAATCATTTTACATGGTTGTCTCAACCCCATTATATGTTAAAACTTTCTTTAGAGATCAATTACCCAAACAGGATCAACATCTTCAGGTACCAATTTCATCGCGTATCATATGTATAAATCGATCGTAAATAGTGTCTACCCTTATTATTGCTATAAACATTGATATACCCTTCATTTACAATTACGGTTATGCAGCAATGAATGAGATATCAATATTGAATCAGCAGCAATGAGACCGGTTCTGATTTTACCTTTTTGTTTTTTTCAAGTTCTGAAGATTTGAAAAAGGGACAATTTTTCCCTTTAAACATTAATTTGATTTTGCAACAATCTGAAAAGAGTACAGTAATTGCAATATTTTTGAGCGTCTCCAACAGAAATCACCAAAATATTTCGACAAACGACAAGTGTAGCCTATCCTACCATCTGATAGATCAAAGATCATATTTTATGTAATGTTGTGAAATATTAATGATTTTCGTGAATTGCGTTTCGGGAAAACTCATTTCGGGAGTTATTACCATTACTAATTCAAGTACTTCGCAATGTGTGGGTATAGTCATCTGCTGACCCAGTTCAAGTTTTGGAGTTGATATAAGGGTGGAAAAGAGGATGGAAATGAAAATGGAATCGAATCAGCTGAATTGTTATACAAAATAAACTACACGATATTACACACTGTCTCACTACCGAACATGCTAAAACAAATAAGTACACATTTCCTCTCTGAAAAACCTCCAATATATTTAATAACTACGACCTCAAACCAATTTCCAGAAATGAAAAGTAACCGGTTCATCAGCCGTTCTGTAAAGTATCAATTTATTCTTTCATCTCATCGTACTCTCTCACAATCCATGTTTATTGTCAAGAATATCAAAAAAATGTTCAAATAAATAGACATTTAACCTAAAGGCTGTCGGGGTTTCGATTGGTGATAGGGAAATCTACTATTGAGAGAATTTATAGTTTAAGGTGTCCAACACAACCCCAGGAATATCGCAAAGTAGATGGATGATTTGCTGAGGTTGTATGTACGAAAATAGAACTCAATTTGGAGGAATATTATGAGGAGACCCTGCTTTGATATCGTTTCGAAATTTCTCAAGCTGTCCTATCCTCATTAGATCGCCCCAATAATTTCACTTTTTGAATGTGTTCCATTCTGCAAGATTTAGGGATCCTTGTTTCATAAAATTTCATTGTAATACATTTGGGTATACATTTTTCACTTTACAATTTTTAAAAAAATCATTATGGAGGTTTATTCAAAAATATAACTTTCTTTGCCAAGGGTTTGTGAGAAGTATCACTAATGAGCGATAAGATTGGAACATTTGGAGTGAACGTTGGAACTTTTTGTAGAAATCAATTACACTAACCCCAAACTGAAATAATGAATGAATTCCAATAATAAAAAAAAATAAGTGATGAGAAAGCAATTTTTTGTTGAAATAACAGCATGAGATGAATAATGGTCTAGCTATGTTTGTCTGTTCCCTACTATGTGGTTGTATGATTTTTCACAACAGAATTGAAGCACTGCCTGAGTTGTACCGATGATTATATATCTCAATAAGAACAATGGGATTGTTCGGTGTAGAAAATAAGACTTCTCCTATGGATCAGTTGACCTAAAAGCAAAATCATATTACATTCACTCGAAGCGCGTTCATTCAACAAGGTTAGCCCCCTCAGGAGAAAAAAATTAATACTGAATCTAAAGACTAGGGTTAGTTATTAATGTCCTACAATCTAAGTTAATAGAAAATTGTCAAGCTGTGTGCACGCATCAATGTTCTTGGAGAAAGACATTTTTTGTAATTCTCATACAAATATATTATAGCAAAATCATAACAGAGTGATTTCGACCAGAACAGCCATCATCAGTAGTGATTGAATAGGCAATTATGAATGATTCTTTTAGATTCTATTACCTCGCTAAAGTGTAGTACACATATCTTATCTGAATATTCTTAATCGTTTCTTTTCATCGTGAGAATACAATGCTAACAAAAAAGGGAGCCAGTACGAAATCAAACCGATCCGTGATGATAGAAGTCATGCATGCCTTGGGCGGGACAGTACCGCTTTCGGGCAGTCTGTCCGCTATTGTTCCGTTTTCGCAGAATGATGACCCAAAATGGATTTTCCCCTCGAAATGCGTGGCAAGTCCTGCCGCCCCGCAAAGGAAGGCAGATTTCATAATATTTAATGGTATGCTTATCAAGAAAAGCCGCATACGCTTAGCAGATTACTACTAGAGAGGAAGAGTTTTGATGTATTAGTGTGGTACAACTGCAGAACAATTCTGACTCTAACTATATGTACTCGTATTCTGGACTCAGTATCAAGACAGCAAGTAACACAATCATTATGTATAAACGCAAGTGTACCTTCAATATCCCGGAAGTAACGCACCTGTCTTGAAAAATGTTCTTCTCAATTGAACAAAATATGGACAAGTGATAAAACACAGTTTTGTGTCGCAGTAATGAAAGCTGTTCTGATTACGAAGATAAATACAAATGAATCATCCACTGAGTTCAAAAATTCAAAGAAACATTCTCGTCAATAAAATTAACGACGACTTGGTAAAAATAATAGAATGGGGTAACATGAACTTTTGGTGGAATTTAATGATAGGAAAACCCAGGCATGTCTCTTCTCTAGAAGAGCCGATCTATCATCATCTAGTGTTCAGATGTCAGGAGTAACTATTCTTACAAAATCAAGTATCTCGATGCTAGGAATTACGATCCGTGATAATCTCTCATGGGAAAACCATGTGAGATCGGTCGCTAAAGGTGCTTCCCAGTAACTTGGATTTCTATTTCGTATGAAGAATTACTCCACTTCTCGTCAGCTTCTAATGATCTACAAGGCTCAGATACAACCTATCTTGGAATAAATACAGTTCTCATTTGTGTGGAGTTCGGCACCAAAACATTTTTTGAGGCATCTCGATTCTATTCAGAGAAAGACAATCCGTCTTATTGGTGATTCTTCGCTCACAGACTCGCCCACTTCATTGGAGCATCGTAGAAGGATCAAAGACTTGTCTTTCTTCTATAGATATTTTCGGTGCTCTTCTGAATTGTTATCAATCGTTTCACCCTTGGCAATATCCTCACGGATGACTCGACGAGTACAGAATTCCTACCTCTTTTTGTGAATTTGGAGACCTTTCGAACCTCTCTCACTCAGGGAACTTTTTTCAATAGAACAACTGAACTTTGAAACTCCCTGCCGAAAGAGGTCTTTCCTTAGGCTTACAAACTTCAAAAATTCAAAGTGAATGTTAATTCGTATCTCCTGTCCCTTGATTCACGCGGTGTTCTTTGAACATTACAGGGCTTCCCTTTCGTGTGAATATACATATAAAAAAAACTTATCTGTAAACAAAACCCGATACTTTGAAACAATTTTTTCAGCCGACGAATACAAAAATACAACTAAGAAGTCACGCCACTACTGGGGCTTAGTAAGTCGTGCCTGCTTGACTATTGTGTTCATTGTTTCGATTATTTTGTGTTATTTTATCTTCTATATTAAAAAACTCGTCCGCTTCGCCAAGAAAAAATAAATGGTGGGCATGCCTCCCAAAACAATTTTGGATGCCGCACGGTCATTTGACATCTCCAATTATTTATGGCAAGCCGATAGGAAAGTCTATATTTATTTAAAGCGCGATCAATAATTCCTTATCTGTCGTAATAGTCTTTCGTTGGAACATGGACTCGGTGTATGTACATCAAGCAGCAGGAATATTTTATTAAGTCTATCGATCTCATTACCGGCAAAAATGACGCACAGTTGCGTGTCTGAGTTCCGGACACACTCAGGAATATAGCATAACATAACAATTACGAAAATGGAGTGAAAGCCACCTGGAACTTTACAGGATCGAAATCGTCAAATATTGGATGAGGTGGGAGGGGAGCGAGCTATTAATTTTCGATAATTGTCGGTAGGGAAAAATGGCCTACTTGAGAAAAAACGATTCCTCTAATAATGCATGAGGTGTGCATTTTTTATTCTGAGGTGGCCATGGGCCATTGATTATAGACTACATTTTTCTACACCCGCACGTATATGTCCATAACCCGTTTCGTTATGAGATCCATTATGACACAGATTTTTCATAACGACCCAGATTTCTGATCAATTGGAAGTCCAATTCAGTGGCAGCAGGCTACATTGAAAATTCGGTACAAAATAAAATCAGCATTTCCAATACTCCATTGAGACTAGCAATAATGAAATAGATGAATAGGTAAATATTCCTTCCACTTCCAGATCAGTGGAACCTGCACAATAAATAATCCTAATATTTATAATGAATCAGATTAATTACAATTATAATGTTATATATATATATATATATATATATATATATATATATGCATATACTATCTGAAGGATAATTGTCACAACGTTTCGGCAAAGTCTCATTTGCCATCTTCTAGGTGATGTCTATAAAAACGGCTTCCAAGAACAAACTGAATCAGCAGAAAACCCTAGAAACACCGGTCATAACAAACAGACTACCATACATATACATAAAACGAACCACAGATAAAATCAGCAGAATTCTCCGCAAACACGACATAGCTACTTCGTTCGTACCAGAACATACAATAAGATCGATACTCCGTAATCCGAAGGACCAGATACCACTGGAGTCCCAGGGAGTTTCCGAACTACCATGTCGAGACTCCAACAAGTCCTACATAGACCAGACCAACAGACGGATCAACGTACGCAAGGATGAACATGAGCCATCTGTGAAAGGAAAAGTCACCACATCTTCCAACACGTATTGGAGACAGGACATAACATCAGTTTCGTAAACACAAAAACATTAGCGAGCGATGAAAACTTCTACTCTCGAACAATCAGAGAGGCTATCGAAATTGAGAAACGACGAGACCGACGAAGAAAGTGGGAGGGGCTCAGATCAAAGATACCAACGAACACCCCTATATATTGAGAAGCAGAACTCGAATTAATTGGTCAAGTTCGGAGGTCGAAACTCTAGACATCCCCTAGAAGATGGAAAATGAAACTTTGCCGAAACGTTGTGACAATTATCCTTCAGAAGATCGAATCCACAGTACACGGAATGAAACCCGAAAAAACAACTCATCATATATATGTATATATAAATATAAATATATATATATATATATATATATATATATATATATACCATTCATTAAAATCACAATTTTGTAGAATTCTTTGAAGAATAAAAATAATTACTGTTATTGTGTTTAATACAAATATAATATTTATAATTTTACATTATTTATCCGTATATATTACAACTCCCATCTAATGGTTACCACATGAGAGTTTTTTATCTCAAATTTGGATCCGTTCAAAATGGGTTTGACGTAACTGGATCCGATCCACCTAATCGATATATACAGTTTTCGGATTGGATTGAACCACAGTTACATAAAATATGGGATTTGGCCTAACTTATCCCCTGAATAGAAGTGAAATAACGAGATGAACGGTTTTGAAATTGACAAATGACAGGTAAAAGTAGCCGACGTCAGATTTATTGTTTATTGTTCAATTATTATAAGTTGCGAACAAAATCATAATAGAGGAAAGATACAAATGATCCAAAGAAGACAGCAGTTGTTCAATGAGACAACCAAAAGGTAATTTACAATCAGTAGTATACTTAACGTATCTCGGTAATCTTTGTTGCCGTTGTAACAGGCAAAATAAGCACCAATAAGTGCAACAAGTGTAAAAACCAATGATTCAACAACTAGCGACATATGAGTGCAGTTTTCTGAATTCACCAAAATATCAATTGAAGAAATCGATGAGATTTCCAAATGACTCGTTATTTGGACAGTGATAAGAATATGAGAACCATTTTATCAAGAGTTATCTCGTCAAATCAAAACTAACAATATTGCATCTAATCTGATTTCCTCGGCTTGAATCTCACCGATTTTATAGTTTAGTTATATTATTATTCTCGGTTCATATTTAATAAACTTCACATAGACTTGTCATTCAATAGCGATTTAACAGGGCCCTGAAAATTGTGACAATCGTTCCGTTTTATTAATTTTTATTTCAGTTGCAAAATCCCAATATTGTCTTCGAAGTGCTGTAGTGATGATGAATGACACTTATGGACACGACTGAATGATTCACTTTGAACTTATTCCACTAGCAATTGTTTCAGTGCTATATTATACAGTAATTCCTTCAACAAAAAAATCAGAAAAAAGTAGTCTCTTCCAAATTTTTTGATAGCTGGCATATGATAGGACTGGTTATGTTCGAGAATCGAAAACAGTGTATCTTGAACAGGGGATGAAATCAGCTATATTCCTGAAAAGGGGCGATGGGCCATAAACCACATCAAATAATAACTGCAACAAACATTTCCATCCGATTTCACATTTGACGCGTTAAACGGTCCATTTTCACCCTCTAAACTAAGGGCAGAACTACGAGCAAATCTCTCTGATTTCACACATGTCGACTTTAAAAACTACGATTTGATTTATCTCGGGGTCAACGTCTGGATTTTCAATATATTTTGATATAGTTTATCGCATATCGTGACATTCCATTTAGTGAAACGGTTCCTTTTAAGTTTTAACTTGGTCGAATGGTTTTTGTTTCTCCCGAAATGTTATCGTCTGGTTTCAGATACGTAGCCATTCGAGATGAAATATCGTTTGTTTTAGAAATTGTATTCGAATACTTCGGCTCATGGGCCTTTGTCAGTAGCACGCACATTGAATGAGACGACATAATGTTCATGATAATAATGATAGTGATAGTATTAATTTATTGATTTTTTCATCATGTCTATCATAATATAGAACAAGTCAGTATAGTACAGTACATAGGAGTTATAGAATTTTTCATTAAATAAATCAATATTTAAATAATTTTTCACAGAATTGTGATTAATATAATTGATATACTATACCACGCGAATTTTCGAAACGAATAATAGACTTACATTACAAACAGATTACAGATTACAATTCATACATCAACAATATCTGAAAGCCAGAAAAAGTAGTGGAACAAAATATACAATCAGTTGAAATCTGTGTTTCCCAAATATTTATTTATCAACTGGTACACTTTTTTTAGTGAGATATTTTTGACTACTGTTTTGAATTTATTCAAAAGAAGATCTTTGTAGCAGCTTTATAGATGATCAAACACGGTATTGCCATGTATTTTGGGCAACGTTCTGGTTTTTGGAGAGGGTGATTCAGCACATCAAGCATTGCTGAATTTCCTGTTTGATATTTCCTGTTTCCCAGCGCTCTGAATGTCACGAATCTAACGAAAAAAAATTAATTCAGTATCACTACTTCGGGTTTGAAGGTCGTCATTTTTTGAAATTTCCTCACACCTGAACCAAAATAGTGATACTGAAAACCTCGTACGCGAAAGCGTTAACCATTTTGGCAAAAAAGATATTACAATGAAAAAAGCACGGTACTTTGTATACTATCGTAAGAATTTTTCAAATCTATTCATAGTCCAAGGACTTGTGACAAACAATTGCAAAAGTTTCGTAATTTTTCGAATTCTTTCACAATGAACAGTGGAAAGGGTGAACATTTGACTCGCAAGGCTGGAAAGTCCAACATCTAGCAGCAGCCTCTTTGAATTATGGTAAATTGTCATGTACAGGGTGTAACTGAATGAGTGTAAAACTTTCAAGGAAGTGTTTCCTCATCGAAAAAAAAAATGATCTTCCATATAAAGAAACTTCATTGGAGCATCCCTTGTTAAGATACAGCCCCTGAAAGGGGGTGGATAAAATTTGTCTAACAATTTTTTTCACAAGCACTGAGAAAGTTACAATATTGAAATTACCCTGACGTTTTGTACTACCAAAAAGACACTCAGCCAGTAATTTATTTGGTTTACCCCATGGTTGTGAGGGGTGGAAAACGCAACCCCTAAAATTTATTTCCAATGTAACTTTTTTCTTATTATTTGTTTACCATTTATTTCCGATAGCCTGTTTCATTCTAAACAAAAAATGTCTCTTGGGTTTTTTGTCCAGAATGAACTAGTTCGCAGCAAAAAATTATTTTACGACAACTATAGAGATACATCGTCATAAATTCAAAAATACGGAACTAATATATCTAGTAGGTCGCTATTAGCGATAGTAACAATTAAATTGGTATGACGGTGTCAGTTTGTGAATTTTAGAAATTGAATTAATACAGAAAAAAAAAATTACACAAATATTATGTACCCCCTTTCAGGGGCTGTATCTCAACAAGGGATGATCCAATGAAGTTTCTTTACATGAAAGATCCTATATTTTTTTTCGATGAGGAATCACCTACTTGAATGTTTCACACTTATTCAGTTACACCCTGTATAGTGTGGTCGAAAAAAGTTACTAAAGTCTCAAACTGGACAACGTATCAAAGTCTACGATAAATAGCATGATTTCATTTTGGAAAATAAATTGACGGAAATTGAAAATCGAAACACACCCCATACTGATCCAAATAACAAACAGAAAACACAAACAATTTCATTTATCAAATTCCTTGTTCGTGCGGTCAAAAATATTTAGTTGAAACGTGGAAGTGCGAGAGAGTAAAGATGTACATCAGGAACAGACAGATATGTGGTTCTAAAGTATCACAGCACATTCTTACTGCCGATGGAAATCACACAGTATGGAATGACACTAAAGTGATGGCGAGAGAGAGAGAGAGAGAGAGAAAGAGAAAGAGAGAGAGAGAGAAAGAGAGAAAGAGAGAGCAAAGGCAGGAAACGCAAATTAAAGGAATTTGCTTTTATCATGCTGTCTGAGAAAATATGATGGAATACTTACTAACATGAGAATGATAATGAAATCAGCAAAATGAGGAAAGAAAAACATTAAGATCAACTGACATTATGGAGTGGATAACAGTGATTTTTGATTTGTCAATCATCAATTATTACTTTTGGGGTTATATAGTTGTAGTCGGATATGAGATTTCATAGTAAGTTTTGGAAAATTGAATGATTGAGAAATATATTGAAATGGTTCTGAAGTTACTAACGAAATAGCTACACAATGTGAACTGCGAGCCCATGGTATTTTTAGGGGTTCAAATGACCCAACATGATTCATGATCAGAGCGCTGCTTCAATAAAAAAGTATTTTCTTTGTCAAAATTCAAGAAAATATGTTGAACTCGTTACCATGATGATCATGATCATCGTTATCCTTGCTTTGAATTCTTCATTTGTATCTACGGTGACCAACATACAATGAGCGTTCCAACAATATCAGAAGCGCAGTTGTACCGGCTGAAAGTTTCAAGCCACCCTTTGTTCTGCACTGCACAACTACATCAATTATCAGAGGCAAAACTATATTTGACAAGATACTCCTAAATGATTTACCGTAAACCTAAAACGAAATTCAACCCTTCGTTACTTCTCATTCCTGATGGAGAATCGGATATTTCATTACACTTCTTTAATTTATTGTCTATTAAAAGCTTGTCAGTTTTATCGCTCTCCCAACATTAAAATCTCCCATTTTATAATTTTTTATGGCTGAGCCAGATAATCTTTCTGAAAACGTTTTAATTTCAGCATAAATCTTGGCGCGTATAAAAGTTATCAAAGCTCCACAGTTCACAAGTCACCAGTTCCGATAACCGATAAGAGCACTGGAGAATTTCCTAGTTTTGTAGATCAGTCGAAAATATGGCTAATCATATTTGTTCGAAACGCGCACTGTGAAATAATGTGGTTGTTTCGGTCCATGTCATAACCGATTCCGAACCAGTTCGAGGTAGTCGTACAATGATGTATTGGTTACCGGCTCGACTGGACCTTTGCAGTTCACAACTGTGCAGCCAGTCCAAACTGTTCTGGGATCGTTATGTGTCAGAAACAAAACAAACCTATTGTTTTCTTATCGCAGATGATATGGTGACGAGCTAGCGGTGAATGTAACATTATTATGGTCCTGCTAATGAGGCGTCATTCCGGGAATTGATGGACGTGATTCAGAAAAAGTTTCTAATATAATTCATCTCAAAATTTATACACAAAAATGTCTCCATCTGAACTATGGTGTACTTGTGATCAATAAAGATTATTATTATTATTGAGATGAAATTTGATGTTAAAGAGAAAAATTTTGAAAGAGATTTCAAGATATTTCTTCCACGAATGAACTGAATATGATAACCGTTGAAAAATCATTTCTAGTGATTGAAAAAAGTACATTATGTGGAATACTATGCGCCTATGCTCTCCTAGCTGAATGATTGGTATACGTCAAAACAATTTTTTTTCATATACAGGCTCACATGAAAGGAAAACTCTGTAGTGTTCTAGGAAAACCACACGAATCAAGGGACAGGAGATACGAATTGGCATTCACTTTGAATTTTTGAACTTTGTACGCCTAAGTCGACTAATTTCGTGCGAAAGTATACAGAAAATAAATAACACACTAGGAATGACATCCCCATGAACACGACGGGTTTCAAATACTGAAAAGAGACTACTGGATGAAGATGAAGATATATTCAAATGGTTTAATGCTTAACCAGCTGACGAACGTTAACCTTCATAAGTCAAAACGTGTGCGAGCAAAGAGTTAACGAGGCCTTACCTTTTTGAGTGTGAATCCAAGCATGGTGATCTGGCAGGGAGTTGAACCCCGTTCTTCCTTTCAATAGGCGGACCTGCTTACCACTCACGATCGAGAACCACGAAAAACAACATCCAGAAGTCCCGGAAAAGAATTATTCGCAACAATAAGTCTTGAATGACGAAAGAAATTGTACTTTCAATGAGCACAATAACCGTTACTGATCATCGAAACATATATTACTCACCTGAAAGACAAAACTTTTTCCGAGGCAAGGCTCCCTTCAATATATTTTGTGCTTCAATCAAGGTTATCACTTTATATCAGCATTGGAGAAGAAGCAGCCCAAAGTTACAGAAAATATGACATCCATATCAACCAAGAATGTTGGTTCAAGTTTTCATTCAGAAATCTGATGTGTGTTTCTCTCATATATGGTATAATTATCAAATTAGGTACCGAGCGGTACATACCTATACATTATCATATTTTTAGAAAGTACTCTTGAAGTGTAATTCATACATGAAATAATTCATAGGCTAATGTATTATGAAAAATGCAAAAAAAAATGTTCTCTCGTTTTTTTTTCTCTCAGTATTAGTGAAAAGTTTCAGGGCCAAATCAATTCTCGATAACAAAAAAACTACATTTGAGAATCAGTTGAAAATTGGTAGATACTGTTGAATAGGAATGCAATCAATCAATCAATCAATAACATTTATTGTATATAAAGAAGATAATTCTTATTACAAGAGTGTTTGATTACAGTCAAGCAGAATTAAATGTAGAAAAAAAAAAAGTATTCCAATTCGATAGGCAAATCATAATCTAGATTACAAGATTCAATTTATGTGCTAGTAACGATGTTATTCCAGATAACCATGACGTTCACTCATTAATAATAAACGAACGTAATTTCAACATATTCATCAGAGAAAAGACCAGTTGTTTCAAGCACTGAAAAGATGCACAATTGAGGAAGTTTATGAGGTCATTCAGATCATGCAATTGCTGAAATATCTGACATTCCCTTATTCCTTCAAAAATTGGGCAATGAAGTAGTAGATGTTCTAATGTTTCCTGTTGTTGTAAGTTACAAATTGTACAGAGCTCTTCTGCGTTGATGATATAACAAGAACCATTAAAAGTGAATTTTAAGCGTTTTCTATTGCTAGTTCTGATTTGTGCAATTATTCTTGTAAAATATATTGGACAAGACACCTTAAGGTATGTCTGACCTGTGGGACTTAGCAGTAGGGATTGAAAAATTAAAGGATAGCTTGATAATGACAGTTTTTCTAGGTCGTTACTACGTAGTGTGCTTTCATAACTGTCTAGAATGCTTTGTGTTTTTGTCTTAGTGGGATTGTCCAGAAATGCATCCCACCGATGACCTTGGTCCGAGAAAGATAGGTATTCCTTCACTTGAAGGGCCCAGTTGAATTTGGGGTCTGAGTTCAAGTAACGCAATCGAAGGAAACACATTTTTGGTAATCGAGTGTTTTTCATTTTGTTTATTCTTGAGAGCCATGAGAGCGATGATTTTAAAATTACGCGACTGAGGTTATATGTTCCAGTTTCGAGGCGAACAATGCAGTCAGGGGTATTTTTAGACAGAGATAATAAACGCTTGAAGAAAAAGACTTGTATTCGTTCGATTAATTCTGGGTAGCGTAAGCCCCAGATGCCTATTCCATATGACAAAGACGATAGGATGATGGAATCATATAATTTTATCCTTGCATCCCAAGAAGTTGTTTTCGTCCTGCACATCAAGTTCATGACTGCACCGATTGCCTGAGTAGCTTTTGCTACTGCTTCCTTAGACATTTCTAGAAAAAAAGATGAGGACGAAAATACAACACCCAAATAAGTGAAATGTTTGACAACCTCAAGGGGCTTATTGTTAAAAAAAAACTTACATTGATAGTTTGATTTGTATCCCCCTCTACTGAATATCATTATTTTAGTTTTAGTCGTGTTTACTTGCAGTTTATTTTCCTGGGAGTATTCTTCGAGTACCCTTAATTTTTTGGTTATATCTATTTGTGAGTCACTTAATAGGACAATGTCATCTGCATACAACAACATCATCACATCATGCTTGCCGTCTATATTTACCCCTGTGAGACCTCTGGAGTGAAAGTAGTTCTCGATGTCAGAAAGAAATAAAGAAAATAAAAGTGGGCTTAATGATTCGCCCTGTAATACGCCTTGAGATATATCATGAGTTTTAGAGAATTCATTGTTCACTTTAACAGACATTGTGGCGTGATCATACAAATTTTTGAGAATCCTAACATATTTCGAGCTGATACCTACCTTGTATAATTTGTGCCATAGCAGGAGATGATTGACAGAGTCGAATGCCCTTCTGAAATCTACAAAGGCGGCATATATTTTCCGTCCACGGAGTCTAAGGTGTATTTGTATTATCGAGTTCAGTACGAAGATATTATCAAGGCACCCCCTATTTTGCCTGAAGCCAGACTGACATTCTGGTAGAATTTGGTTCTGTTCGCACCAATTTGACAAGCGTTCTAACAGAATGGATGTGAAGACTTTAGCAAGGCAACTTATTAATGCTATGCCACGGTAATTATTCGGATCAGTTTTGATTCCTTTTTTATGTACCATTGTTAACACAGTGTCGTTCCAACTACGAGGAATCTTTTCGGTACTCAAAATGTTGTTGAAGAGACTGCAGACGTATAATTTCCAATTTTGAGGGAGGCTTTTTATAAATTCATAGCTGATACCATCTCTACCCGGAGATTTACCGTTTTTCATTTTACATAAAGTGTTATCGATCTCCTCACTAGTAATAGGGGAGTCAAGATATTCATGAGCTGCATCAAAAAATGTTATATCTGACACAAATTTTGGTACAGTAAGGTCATCATAAAAAATTTCCCATTCCTCCAAAGTTATTGCAGATACATTCTGCGTGAATCTGAATGATTTTATAGTTTTCCAAAAGGCGACTTGGTTTTTAGTTTCGCTAAGTTTGCTCAGAATTAGTTTATCATAGTTGCTTTTTTTTTGTTTCAATAGATTTTGATATTCTTTCTTTGCTTGGTAATAATAAGTATTGAGAGGTTCTCGGAAATTTTGACTTTTACAACGTTTAAGAGCATTTCTGCAGTGTCTTTTCGCGAAATTACAATCTAAATCGAACCAAGGTTTATTTTTGTACATGATGGGATGCATATTCTGCCTTCTCACAAGATCTATTTGTTTTGCAATGTTCCATATTGAAGCTTGAAGATTTTTATCGTATTCATTCAGCTCACCCTGAAATCCCACAGCAGGAGAAAATTGCATCAAAGTAGCATATAGAGAAGCTTTTTCATTATCCCAGCACAAAATGTCAGTATCATTTTGACCCGACCCTACAGTGACAGAGGTAAAGGGGGTGAAATTCAATTGAAGAGATATGGGAAAATGGTCAGAAAGAGTAATATAATGTTGAATTTCAAATTTGTTTACAATATCTAGCTTATTATTACTGCAGAATATCAAGTCAATTACACTCTGACCTAGCGAGCTAGCGTAGGTGAAATTTGCGGGATGGTCTGATGGTATGCAGCCATTAATGAGAGAGAAATTATTAGCTAACATGAAATTATAGAGAAGGCGTCCTTTCTTGTCAATCACTTTATCAAGACTTGCCATACTAGGCAGTAAATTTGTATTTTCTAATAATTGCATAGGTATCGTGCCTATTTCGCCAACTCTACTATTAAAGTCGCCAACTACAATGCAAGCATATTCACTGAAGTTTTCAAAAATATAATTCATTGATATTTGTAAAAGATCTAAGGCATCGTCGATATTGAGAGATGGTTTGAAATAAATTGTGCATACTACAAATTTTGTATGTTGATAGGAAAATAGACATATAATCCACCAGGGAGAAGTATCGAGAATTTGCACATTGAAATAGTTTTTGTAAAGGATCGCCAGGCCACCACTGGCTCGCCCTCGAGACTTCTCCTTTATAGCCGGAGAGCAAATTATCTCAAACTCATCCGTCATACAGTCTGGTATTTTAACGTCACTGACAGCCCATGTTTCACAGAGACACAAAATGTCATAATTATCAGCAGTTACCTCGTTTGAAAGACAGTCGATGTTTTTGAATCCATGTATATTCCAGAAAGTAATATTGCCTAGGAGTTTTTTGAAGAATCTATTTTGTTAATTTTGTGCTGGTTCGACTTTGGTGATCGTTCTTCTGAACGGGACCTTTTAGCGCGATCATTGTTGAGATTTTCCACAACCACTGGCATATTATTCACGTACCGGATTACCACATTGTCACCACGGGTCTTCCGTTCATTGAGTTCCTTGTACACTACCTTAATTTCTTCCAGTTGCTTTGGAGTTCTATCCATTTTGATTTTTATATTGGGAAGATTTGAAGGTATTTTGGATTTGTTTCTGATAACAGTAAGCGCATCTATTTTATTAAAAAATTCCACCTTTACTGGGCGAGGTTTGGTACTATCACTTCGTCCTAATCTGGTGATAGTTTTTATGTTGAGTTCATCCGGGGATGTAATTTGATTCACAACAGCTTTGATGGAGTCTTCCGTTGCTGAAGTCTCATTCAGGCCAAAAATAATTATGTTGTTTTCACGCTCTATGTGCATTTTAATTTCATTATACATTTCAGCGTTATTGCGAGATAATTTGTTGTCCAGTTCCTTCACTTTGGAACGCAGCTCATCAGTCTCCTTCTGAATGGCTTCGATCTTTCCAACGCAGAAATCGAGTTTTTCACTTTGTGATGCTAGCATCTGGCGTATGTCTGCCGAGTCTTGTGTTAATGCATTTAGTTGTGATATTATAATTTGAAATTGGGCCCCTGTTGGCCCGCCGTCACTGGAGTTGTTCATCCTGTGTACAAGTTTCTATCTGACGAATCACGAAGAAGGAATTTTATCTGCTACACTACACCACTAAAAAGCGTTGACCCTTTTTTAAGGTTTCGTATGGATTTGCGATGAACTATCGTGAGCAGATAGATAGATGTTTATATCAAACTTTTTTCCAACAGTTTTTAAAGGGTGAATTAGAGTTCAATCCACACACAATGTTTTCACAGCAGGTTATAAAGAATACAACTGGCAGTAAAACGTTCTTCTTAAGATATTAGAACACTTTTGCAGGAGCGACACGCGAATAGGAATGCTTCTCTACTTCTTCGAGCATAACTTCTGACTTGCTCGGTATATAATCATATAACTCACAATTCCTGTTGTTCTGTTCGAATAAACAATTTTGGTACGCCACGCTCTCAATAGGTACCCTGTGTACAGCTTATCCAATCCATCTTGGCACAGAACTAATAACGTATATGACCAGCAATCTCTGTGAAGTATAGTAAAATGAAAAAACACCTATTATATGTGTTCACTGTGTTGACATTTATTCCTAGAAAGTATTTTTTCTTTCGACATGGTTTATACTACCAGTGGGTAACTGGAAAAGTATCCGAGTTTGTGCCAGGTTGGATTAGATAAGCTGTACATAGGTGAATGATTTCGCGAGGCTAAAATCATAGATATCCCGAACTTTCCTTGGAACATGTTTCAACAATTTTACTTATTCACCTCAAAGTTCTAATGGAAGATCGATGTGACATACACACTGTATAGCCATTCAAGAAAGCAATTTGAAAATATCTCATTTGATTCCCAAGTATATCCATAAATTTAGGAAATTTTGCTTTTAGAATTTTTGGAGAACGTACCGTGGTCTAGAATGGAACATTAAGGTATTTGAAAAATATCCCAATAATCCAAGTTGATTTATTGCTGAGAATTCGAGGGCAATATGGTTCCGAACTTTTTGTTGAGAATTCAAACTAAAATTGATATAATTTATCTTTCTGACTATTTATTGGCATTGCACAGTTTCATTCAAATTTCAGATGTAGCTTTTTCATCTCACTTTTTCAACAAATCTTGAAATCAGTGATTGGAGACTTTTTATCTTGATAAAACAACTTTCGAAGAGCTACTTTAACGATATGTAACAAAAAACTGCTCGCATATTATCTATCATTAAGTTTGATGTAATGATCTAAGGTCCGATATAGTTGTCTCTATCTTAGTCGTGAGTCCCTGATTTAGATTCTATTTCAAATATTTTCTCAAGAGATCAGTGAGTTATTGATCATATAAGTGAGTTTCGAGTAGCGTTTTGGAAATTGGAAGATAATTATTGAACCAGCAGTTCTATAGGTTCTCTTGAATTGAAGTGTGAAAACAACTCGATATAGACAAAATGAGAACAAAGTGTAAAACAGAGATTACTGAATTGGTCGGGAACACTTCTTTCCCAATCTCCTCAATTTTTTGGGTCCTTATCATACCACACTCTGAATAAATAAGTGTAGAAGGGTAGATTTTCATTCTACACCGATGAGTTGTGTTACCTCAAAAACAGTTCCTTCTGAGTACAAGCACTAAGAATTATCAAATACTTATCGTTGTTAACGTTTCGGAATCAAACCTGCTTCCGTTTTCAAAATTTCTTCACAAATATTTCTCTTTCAGTTAGTTTTTGAAATCTATTTTTTCATCAACGCAGCAAACTTTTCGGGGTAGATTGAAATTCTGCACCTCTACACTTGTATAGATTTTACCAACAACTCTTATTTTTTCAGATTGTGGTAGATTGAGAACCCGAAAGAACTAAAAATGAAGAATTCATACACAAATCCATCAACCAAGAAAAAAGCTTTTAGAAAGAATCCATCTATCACAAAATAATGACATTCAAACGGTACTTATCAAGAGATAGTTTATTAGAAAATGTGAATTTAGGTGAACACTTTGTAGATATTTGACTTTTCAAACAGATGAGAGCGAAAAAGTTTATAGTAATCCCATATGAACCTCAATACAACAGCTTCTGGGTAATCCAAGATACGTTAGAAAACACAGAAAGTTCGGGAATTTACGAAATCATTTTTCAATATTGCAACAACAAATACATCGGGCAGAGCCGACGAGTTATTACAACTCGTTTCAAAGAGCATTTTGCACATATAAACTACGGAAGGGT
The DNA here is from genome assembly GCA_032362365.1 of Zygogramma bicolorata. Lineage (NCBI taxonomy): Eukaryota > Metazoa > Arthropoda > Insecta > Coleoptera > Chrysomelidae > Zygogramma > Zygogramma bicolorata. The sequence continues at coordinate 5,680,616 of JAVJAQ010000137.1, forward strand.
AGGAAAAACCAGTGTCGCCCAACACGCTCTTGACAATTACCACAAAATCGGTGAAATCAATTTGAAATAAATTGAGCATGTGCATGACACTAGGCAGTTCAATGCATACGATAGTTCAGAAATAGCAAAATGTAAAAACAGCATGAATGGTGAAAAGAGACCTATCCTTATCAACAAGATTTTTTATGTATTGTTGAGAAATTGAATAATCAGTAAACAGACGAAGTACATATCGGACCAAAAAACTTTGCAGGTAGTGGATGTACAGTTTATTGCCGAAAAATTACAATAATCATCAGTAACAAAAAAAGTTTATATCGAGCCAAAAAACTATAATTATATAAACAGCTAACCCTAGTCTTTAGATTTCGTATCAATTTTCTTCTCCTGAAGGTGCCAACCTTGTTAGAGAAAAGCGCGTCGACTGCAATAATATCAGTTTGGTGTTAGAGTAATAATTGATCTTTAGAAAAAGTTTCAATTAATCCACCAAAAAAAATTACAAACAATACTTTTACTCGATTCAGTCAATAATTCTGAGGGTCAACTAAGAGACTCCGAGATCTCACAGTCGCAGTCGTCTGCATCCCACATCAGAATGAGAAATGCACACGCATGTATGCGTAGCAAGGGCCGAGAAGGGAAGGGCAGGCACAGCCTTCGGGGTCGGGGTGAGGGGCGCGTATCAAAGTGTAAAGAACCCACGAATTTTCGAGTGGCTTCGGTGGCCAAGGACACCGACTTTATGCACCGGTCGCTGCATTTTATAGCGCTTCCTTTTTTGTCCAGAATTCACGTTGTTGGGTATGGCCACATCCGCGTAAGATCGAAATGACTTTACAGGGTGGAGCTGATGTGATGCTAGAAACGAACAGCTAATGGGATTTCAAATTGAGTTCGCAGCGCCAGTGTTTTATCACTTTTAATGTAAACGTTAACCATGAAATTGTGCTTCGTAAACATTAGGAATAATTTTAATCATATTCAAAAATTTTCAAGTGATATCGCAGCACCACTTTGAGCAAGAATTCAACTAGGTTAGGTTAGGTTAGGTCAGAAGTGAGTGGGTCTGTTCGGCCCTCAACTAACAAGCACCACTTTGACAGAGGGCATATCGCTTTCCTTGAAATCCCAGTGGCCTGAGTAGCACGTATTGATATATGCAATTCTTATAAAAAATAACAGAGTAAGTTTGCACGGCTGAGCAGAGTGCATCTGGGAACGCAGCCTTTTCAATGTCGCCTGTCAATTCTCTGTTATCAAAAAGCCTGTCTTGATGTCCAGCTAATTGTGAACCACGTTTCATTTTCAATGTTATATTATTCAACTTCTTCCATGAAGATACCTCAAAATCAAATGGTGTTTGTCTATTACATCTCTACGAACCACAGAGCTCTGCCACGCATACATAAGACCAATATTGGTTCAATATAACCGAAACATTGATTTCATATTGTAAATATTAAATTGGCTTTGAAGAAATGTGAACAATCGAGAACGATTAGAGAAGATAATCTTTTTTGTGGAGAGGAAGAAATTTCAATTTTCGACCCTTTCTTCTTCAAGTGAAGTGAAAATGAGTACGGTACTATTATGCGAATTGTTGAACCTTGAGGATTTTTTCTAAGTTCTGAAAAACAGACAGAGTTCAGCCAGTTCCCGAAGAAGGGAAAAAACTTAGCTCTGTAATTAGCCTTGCTTTCTAGCAATTCCTTAAGTCATGGAAAAAGCCATCGATATGCAGCTTATCCAATATTACTGATCGATTATTGATCGATATATTGGCGTATGTTCACATATTTGGCAGCATTTCATCGAAAAATTCGGAGAAACGTTAGCTGTTGCACTCGACATTTCAAAAAAGTTTGATCGAGTTTGGCATCAGGGTCTCCTTTCTAAACTGTCGTCTTATGGTTCACCTCCACAATTGTGTGCTTTTTTGAAGAGTTTCTCGTCTGATAGGTCTCTGTATGTGGTTGTTGATGGAGTATCATCTGATATTCTCCCAATAAATGCAGGTGTTCCGCAGGGTTCAGTTCTGACGCCCACTTTGTTTCTGCTTCATATCAATGATTTGCTCGAGAAAACATCTTGTTCAGTACATAGTTTTGTGGACGACAGTACTCTTCATACTAGTTTATCTTCCAGAGTCGCCATGTCTAAGAAATAAAAATTCAGATGCTCGTCAATAATATTAACTTTGACTTGGCAAAAATAACAGGATGGGGTAACATCAACCTGGTGGAATTTAATGCTGGTAAAACCCAGATATGTCCATCTTCATCTAGTATTCAGATGTCAGAATTATCTATTCCTACATAGTCAAGTATCTCGATGCTAGGAATTACGATCAGTAATAATCTCTCATGTCAAAACCATGTGATATCAATTGCTTTCCAGAAACTTAGATTTCTATTCCGTGCGAAGAAACACTTCACTTCTCGTCAGCTTCTAATGATCTACAAGGCACATAGATAATGTGAATCATGGAATATAGTTCCCATGAATGGGGCTTGGCGCCGAAACATTCATTGAAACTTCTTGATTCTATTCGGAGAAAAGCAATCTTTTTGGTAATCCTTCGCTCACGGTCTCGCTCATTTCGTTGGAACATCGTAGAAGGGTCGGAGACTCGTCTATTTTCTATAGATATTTCGACGGTCAATGCTCTTTTGAACCGTCCTCAATCGTTCCACCCTTGGCAGTATCAATACGGATGACCCGACGAGTACAGCATTCCAACCCCTTTGTTGTGAACTTGGAGACCTGTCAACTTCTCTTGCCCAGGGATCTTTTTTCAGTAAAACAGCTGAACTTTGGAACTCTTTGCCGAAAGAGGTTTTTCTTGAGGCTTACATACTTCGAAAATTCGAAGTTAAAGTTAATTCGTGTCTCTTGAACCTTGACTCCCGCAGCGTTCTTTGAACATTACAGGGCTTTTCCTTCGTGTGAATCTGTACAAATGAAATACAGTCTGGCACATTTAAATTGGAACCACACTTATAAACATATATTTTTTTACCCATCTGAATGATTTTTTCAAGGTTGTGTATTCGTTTTCAGGGCCAACTTCTATTATTTTTCAATGTCAAAAACGAAAAAATTAGCAATTGTTTTTCAAACTAACAGCATTTGATTCTCATAGTTTTGAAATGGTTAAAATCAAAATAGAATGTGAAAACATGCACTTTTATTATGCTACCAATCCAATTTTATAACTTCCGTCAATATTCTAACTACCACTGAATTCAGCAGATCTCTGTCCACAATTCTATCGACATCTGTTCATCATTAGAAAAATTATAATTTTTTTTTAAAATGTGTCGTTCGATGAAAACTGTGAAATTCTGATTGCACCAATTTTAATACCCATAAATTTTTTATCAATAGATAGATTTGAGGAATTCTCTGATTACACCAGTCTCTCTACTCATTACTAACCCTTCTAATAATAAACTACGAAAATCCAGCGGTGAGAACAGATTTTCTCAAATATATCGATTTTTGGCATTGAATAAAAGTTGGTATTGAAAATGATGTGCTGAAAAAAAATCCATCCAATTGGTCATAAAAATATATATGCTTTATGGGGTGCTTCCATTTTGAATGCTTCACACTGTATGAAAAATATACTCTTGTTGTTACTCCAAGGGAATTCACGAATTCACTCGAGCACGGAAATGATTGTTTTAATCTTCATTTCACTATTCCATCGAGAATTTTCCACTACTTCGAGGATATCAACTATTTCGTTATTTTTGTCCGAAATACTAAGTAGTGGACTCGAAAATTAGCGATAAAAGTGCGTTCGTGTCAAACCATGTGTCAGTCTCATCGATAAAATAATAATTTTGCCACTCGTTAAAAACCCATTAGAGGCGATCCATTCTTTATTAATCAGTTTTCAAAATATAATGCGTTTAAAATGATTTCTCGTTGACAAAAAGTGCGTCGAATTTTAATGAAAAACACTATGTTCCTAATTTGTTCGGATTTTGGTGAAAGATAAGTGTTGCCGTATCAGGTAGATTCACCAACACACCTGTTGTTATAAAGAAAATGATATATCGCTCTTAACGACCATTCAAGTCATAAACATAAGTCATAAAAATATTTGAAAATTGAAAAAGTTTCAAACTGCAAACCTAACTCTCGATGAATAGAAAATTAGTTTGCTACTTACTTCTATAGTATAGAGTAAAGAAGGTTAATCTACAGCTGATTCTCAACTTTTGGTGGTTTTTAGGTAGTTGGTAAATATATCGTATCTAGCTTTTTCATCTTGGAAGTTCAATGAGCTAGATAGATTTCTTGTTATCAAACTCACACTCATTTAATTTTAACTGCATATGGCAAGTTTGTCTTTGATTTGTCACAAATGGCGACCTGTACTTTTTTCACTCACACCACGCTTACGCGGTTATTTCTAGTCGTGTAGAACACATTCCTTCGTTATCATCTATTTTCAATGATCGACGAGACAGCAATTCATGACACCAACTATGCAAAACAATTGCTTCTCGATTCACGGATATAACTAGTCTCGGTGCCAATCCACCAACTGTTCAGCTATAAACTCCCTGAAGATGGTTTGGCAATTGAATGTAGTCACGAGATCAAATTTATCAGGATAAATGTTACATATTCCATCATTTCCCAAAAAAACTTCCGAAAACGGCCGCCATTATCCGAGAATACACGTGTATGAACCACTACCTAATAGCTGTCAAATACACAAAGAACGGTTTGAAAAAGTCAATAAACATTGTGACCCTGCATATAACATTTTTTGAGCGCCATTGTCGATTGAGAATGGCAAACATTTATAAAATTAACTTGCCTTGAGAGAAATGATTGAGAAAGAAACAATAGGAACATTTTTTTATTATTTTTTGTTGTGAATAATATAGAGCTTCGGTAGGTTCTCTTCCTTTCACTGTTTTATTCAGAATCCCCAACTTGTAATAAAAATTATTATCTTTTCCGACGACCTGGTCAAGTTCTCTCTGCATTCCGATTACTGTAATTCCATAAAGCAGATAGATAGTTATCTAGACGAAAGGCTAATATTACATGTAAGGGTAATCACCCTTTTGGTGTATATTCCTTGCCGTCACTTTAAATTTAGTTGTGGATATTTATTTGAGAATTCCTCGGTTTATTTTCATTACAACCCTTCTTCCCACTGATTTATTATTTTAGTAAATAGTGTACGTTTTGTGAAAGTCAAAGACGTGTTTACCATTTTCTCAAATAAAGAGATGAATGATTTCCTTTCGTGATCGGTAGTGGCGTAAATAAAGAAGATGAGAGAGACAGAATGAAAGAAATTTATCTAAGACAATTTTGTCATGGAAGTTTTTTGTATAACCCCCAAATTGTTCCAGGTTTGTACATATGTACAGAAATTCTGAAAATATTTTTTACGCCTACACTAAAAATATCTTTGAATATATTTACGACCTTCATTGAAGATGGAGTATGATATATTTGATTATTTCAGTATGAATATTGATGAGAAACTTCTTCTAAAGTTTCCAAGGAAGTATAATGCACCTCATGGTATTTACCAAAAATGTATTTTGTTCTGTCCGTAGACCTTTTTTGGTTTCAACCTTCAGTGAAATAATGTTGAAAGAAGTTGAAAGAAGTTTAATATTTTCAATATTCAATCTGCAATTGAATCTACGCACTGCAAAGATTAAATCTCTTCTCAGTATTCAATTCAATGTTAATATTCATATTACGTCTATCACGGCTTCAATAAGTGTACGTACAGTATGTTGTAGCCAGCGCAAATTCTGATTTTTACCTGAAATTTAATTGTTTTAGCATTGGGTATTTCCTCTTTCGAATGCATACCTCAAAAATCGTTTCAAAAATATGTCACAGCCGCAAACTCCAATAATAAAACTGTTCATTGACCCTTGATAAAAACGCTCTATTGTTTCAATACAGCAAACAAAGCAATTTTCGTGAACATTTCTGACCCGGCAAAGGCTACTCTAGGGGTAGCGAGTTGCGATTAGAGTCGTCCAAATCAACCCCCATTTTCTCAGCATAAAACGCAACTCAAACACCCCCACTTTGGTAAATATGCATTCTGCAACCGAAGTTTATCATAGTTGGTATCACTCACGCTAATCGTGGGTGGCTTTCGTGGTGATATACGTGTTTTGTTTTGAAACTCGCAATGCCATGCGAACTGTCCCTCTATCTATTATTCCTGATGTATACAGTGTGGTCTATGAAAGTTCCTTTCATGAGAAACAGTTGAGGTATAGTTGTTGGTACACTGCATATTTCAAAACAAACGGTCGTTATGAGCACAGCTTTTCTTACTGAACTTTCGAGTTGAAATTGGCACAAAAATTATTGATTGTCACTCATCATATGATTTCCATTTTCCAATAGACTGAAGAATTTTACATAACATTTCCAAGTGACCAGTGGTCGATAAGATTTCTAGAAACTCTTGTTCCTCAACCCATACCGGTAAAAATTTGAAAAAAGACTTGGCGAAAGACGCTGGCTTCATTTCTGAGAAAAGAAACTTAGAATTCTAGATGGCGCTGTATGTTTCTTAATGAAATTCGTTATTCCATTCTCCTTAGAAATTCAAAGCGATTTCGAATCAGTTGATACATCAGAGCACTGAATGCAAAGTATTAATGAATCCTAGCCACTCCAGTGAGACAAAATTCGACAGGAGATAATTTCAAAACACTTTGACAGATGTGACGTCATTGTATGAAATTATTTCAACAAGAAAAGATGTTTTTAAATCATTCGTGAAAGTTTTATACCAAACTACAACTCTAACTTGATTCAGTCGGAACAAATGGAAGAAATAGTTCAATGTTGTCAGTTTGATAATGTAACGTTAGTTTCAAGTGTAAGTGGAATGACGACGTAGGTAGTTTTGTTTCTCAATTTTCATGGTGATCTCCTCCCATGTAGTTATCCTAGATATACATAATAAATAATAAAAAATGTTGAAAATATGTTTACATTGAATAAAATGGTGTTTTGACACTGACATTTCTATATTGAAGTTTACCTTTTTCTCATAATTATTATGTTCAACTTTTCCTGCACCAAAAGTCATAACTTTTTCCACCGAAGCAGTGAAGCGATCATTAGCAATTTCCTCGTTTGAAAAAATGTTAGGCACACAAAATATCACACTTTTCTTGTTATACTATAATATACTGTTCAATCGCAATCGTTTCAAGTACATTCAAGTACAGGATGTCATTAAAATAACTACATTCGATAATATAGAAACTTTAAAGTGTTATAGTGTATGTGTACGGGTCCGAATTATTTCAGTAATAGTGAATTCATGAGGCACTCTGTTTATACAATACAATAGGTATACATAACTTAGTTAAAATTCATCAAAGTCGAAATAATATAAGTTGCTGTACTGAACTACAGGAAACATCAACCTTTCGAAGACATGTGTGATATATTTTCCAGTATTATGCCATTGTGTGCAAATGCGCATATAGTGATTCACCATAATTTCAATAATCTGTTTTATTTGCATTCATATATTCTTCCCAAATTCAAGGAAGAGCATTGTTTCAGAGAATTTCATCAAGGCAATCAATAATGAAAGTATCTGTTGACCATTCTAAGGTCAATCAAGAAATTAAGAAGACTCACTCACTCACAGAGAGTAAGAAAATTTGACAATGATTTGAGAATGAAAAACTATCGATGATCGAAGAATTTTCAATGTGAAGTGTCAGAGTAGGCACAACAAACTCCTTCCGAAACTTATATCCCAATTGTTGACAATTTTAAATTAATACAGAAATTGAGCACTCTAGAAAACCGTCTGCGGCAAATATACATTTCTCTTCAGCTATTAGATAACGAATTGGATCTCAAAACTGAAATTAAATGACACTGAAATCTAGAAAATATTGAAATGAACCATGGATCAAAAATAACATAAAAAATCAGATAATTGAATATGATTGATCAGAAATCACAGGAAAATTTTGATAAGATGAATGTAAAATATAAAAATATAATGGAAGTTAATTCAAAGGAATGTGAAGAAAACAATTTCGACCCAATTTTTGAATGATTGTGTCCAAATTTCAATTTGAGTATATTCGACATGAAACTTGGCTTCATCAGTTATGTTCGATTTTAGTATTAATCAAATGTTCATGAATTATATTCATTCTCTCATTTTTTCTTTTATTCATGCTCGTTAACAATTCTTTGTTTGGTTATTCCAGTTTCTTTTTGATTTCTTGAACAATGGTTCATTTCAATTTACTTGTTTTAGCTCTCAAATATTTGGTTTCCAGCAAAGAAGCTAAAATAAAGAGTAGGTTGCAAAAAAATTCATTCATCGGGATAACAATTCAGCCTCAAACCCGAACAAGCTTTTTTTGCCCAAAGAACAATATTCCTTGAGCTTATCAGTGGGGATGTGAATAAATGTCACTTTCTCAAATCATCCTTCTCTCTACAAAAATAAATATATTCCTTGAATTTCTTGCCATTCTTCATTTATATACCACCTAGAGGATACGTATGTGTTCAAGAAAAAAAAAATAATTTATCGTAACTGATTCAAAATGCACGGCAAATTATGTGAAAACAATGTATTTATCTTCACCTCAAAACACCACCAAAGCAGGTGGCAGCGGAGCAGGTGTTTACCGGAAAACTACTACTACCCTGGCTATATACTGTGCAGGTCATTGAATAATACAACCTTTTATAACTGGCTCCTGTATTGGTGGTAAAAACATTGTTTTCGCCATTGTATTTTATTATTTATCCACTAGGAAAAGCCTTACATGACTATGAAGATTGTTTGTAAGCCAAGTCAAGCAACAAGGAATCAGGGAATGTAAAGCTTTTTCTACGATGTATACATTCTATTTACCGTAAATCGATCGAAAATAACAAAACGAAAATTGGTATCTTATTCAGTTTTGTGATAAACTCAGCCGAAATCTAACAAGCACAGATTCATGGAAATGTACCTTCCGTGCAAAAATCTTTTCAGAAATGTCAACATATTCGATCGATTTTCACTTAATGTCCGCTCATTATGACAACTGCAAGCAACGAATTCTCGAATACCTAAAAGTCATTTAATATCACATTTTGTGCAACTTTGATCGTAGGACCAGATAAAATTAAAAAGCCGGATGCACCGCGTATACAATAACAATATTTTTGCTGAAACTGTACTGCCGCACACGCATAGCAGAAGAACGCATATAAAACCAATTAGACCACCAAAAGTTGTCCTAGTCAAGTCTAGGATAGACAAATAGACAGAGACGGAACGACTAGACTAGATAGAGAGAGTATTTGGCCCTTCTGCTTCGTTGGCTATCAGCGGTGTTGTCATATTTAGGCGTTGCATTTTTCGTATTTGATTACGGGATGGTATAGAAGTGTTTCATATCAAGTCGAAAGGTTAGAATAAAAAAATCGTACATTGTGCGAGTTCTGGTGTTTGAGAATGAAATCCCCAAAATAAAAAAGTAATTAATGGTGAAAGGGAAATGTAATTTTGATTTTGTTCATCTCTAAACATATAAGCTTGTGTTTCAGGACTGCAGTTTGCAATTTGGAATTCCTTTCCTGTTTATGTTTGTGAAACCGTACATTTTGCAAACGAAGAATTAAGAACAAAATATGAAACCTGAGTAGAGAACATTAAATGAATAGGATATACATTTTATAACACGAATTTATGGGCGTTAATAAAATTGCAACCTTCCAGCAAGACTTGTTTCGAAGTAATATCAATACCCTATATTATATTACCCTCCTATTCATTAATATCTATTTGGTACTCGCTACTATGACGTACTTTTTGTGAGAAAGAACGCTTGATTTGCATGTTAGAGTGTGTACCAGACACTGGTTCGAATAAGGTAAATACATCAGAACTCTCCTTAAAGTATCATATTGATACCCAGAACCGCCTGCGGGGTAGTGAAAGCATGTATAAAGACATCCATAAATTCATGGATGCAAGCCGAACAGATAGATTGGTGGAATAAGCTCCTAGGGATATGGCAGGCGAAAGAGTTCATGAAGAAACCATTGCCCAGATTCATGGAAGACCTGCTAAACCACAACCGTAAGGTTGTAAAGGTACTGGTGGGTCTACTAACTGGACATAGCCGGCTCAGGAAACACATGAGCAACATTGGTCTGACAGAAGAAACCCAATGCAGGTTCTGTCAAAAAGAGGAAAATATCGCACTGCTTGTGCTCTGGCATGCGCAAGGCTGAGACACGCAAGTTGTGTGGAGGAGAAACCAGAGGCTGCTAGCTATATTAAGGGGTTAGTGTCAAGGCTATTGAGTCTCATCGAAGAGATCAAGCTAGACAGCGAGCTCTAACAACCAAGGTGCATCACAATAGATCTGAAATTATAATAATCTAATCTAATCATATTGATAATCAATTCTAGATATAGAGTATTTTGTATATATTTGGGAAAAACTCAAACGAAACAAACTTTATGAAATTCAATATTTAAATCTTACCGAGGACACCCTCAGGAAATTTCAAAAATTTTAAATACCTGATAATATTAGATTTCAATCGTTGAAAAAAGTACAAAAAAAATCGGTTTTGGTGAGACTCCAACCAACGACTACAAAGTGAACCTCCTCGGAAGGCGTACGGCTCAACCAACGAGGCCATTTGGGCTGTACAATCTTAGTTAATTATTGGTGGATTGCCGTTAATGGATTCATCACTAGAATCACTGATTTTTGTGAATTAATCTGTTATAGAAAGCACTGATACACTGATAATTATAATGAAATTGATGACAGGATTGACAGTTACGGAGTTGTAGATTTGGCAAAGGAATCCGTGATTTTGGATATGGTGTTATACCCAAATACGACGGGAAAATCGAGATATTACAATGACTGTTAACAAGGTTGTACCTGGTAACCGAGTATTTGGTTCTCTGTGATTGGTGGAATATCAATACGAAATTATAACGATTCAGTTAGCTGAAATCGCCTACTTATCCGTTTAGTAAACTATAAAGAAATAAGCATAGTCACGGGTGGGACTAGAAAAAATAGTTTTTCCATTAATCAACAGGACACTGATGACAAAAAACCTGGTTATAACCCGTTGTAACCGAGTATAACGCAATTACATACAAGATACGTGTATCTTTCTATGGTGACATTTTATGTCGTGGAGATTAAACAGTATAGACAACAATTCTATTCATTGCAGAGAACTGTGATGCACTGATCAAATCTCAAGCTTCACATTTGGAGAAAGGTCATATTTTGAAAATGTCTTTTTCAGATCCCACCAATAGCCAAACTGAAGTTTGGAGTATGCGGCGTAAACTCAACTTTATATAAACTACAAAAACGTCGGTGCGTCGTTTGCTGTTTGTGGCGGTGGAAATGGAAATTTGATTATTAGAAAAATTGTATGTTGGAAATATTATGTTTATGTATTAAGTCCAACACATGATTTACCTAACCTTTTTTTACACCCACCCGTAAATCTGCTCATTTCTTCATAGTTTACTGGACGGATAAGTAGGCCAGTCCAGTCAACTGAATCGTTATGATTTCACATCCACACAAGATAGGATATAAATTCCATCAATCACATAGAACAAAATACTTGGTTACCAGAGACAACCTTGTAGAAAGGACACAATTATTCTGATCTGTCTACCAAGTTAGGAACATTTTTCAAGAAAACATTTTCAAAAATCGATAATTTCACCAAATTATCTTCAGAAGAAAATGGATGTTGAAAATAATTTTAATTTCTCGATTATCCCATAGGATGGGATAGGATTCAGGTACCTATAACATTTTTGCGAATTCTAAAACTTCGTTACTGTCAATTTGTCATCAATTTCATTGTAATTATCAATGTATCAATGTTTCGTGTACAAGTTGGTTCATAAAAATAAGTGATTCTATAGTCGGGCTGTTCAAAAGATAGAATTCAAGGACGCGTGAACAGTGAATCCCTGCATAGCCACGCCTTCTAAACTGAAATAAATGAAGAACTGTTTACACTGTACTGTACTCATTTGTACTTTGTATTTACGTGTGTTACGTTAATTGAATAATATGGATGGAAACACTCTTTCACCTCCAAGAAAAAGATCAAAAAAAAGACATTTACTGTAGAGGAAAAATGTGTAATAAGGATCACTCATAAAAAAGCATCCCAAGAGTTGATAGGAGGACGACGCGGCGACGTTTTTGTTGAGTGGTGTAAATCGGACTTCTATCATTGGGGAGAGGAACATTCAAAGAGTGCGTGCCGTTCACGTGATCATTCTTTCTTTTCAGCGGCTACACTATAGTGATGAATCCATCAACAACAGTCCACCAATAATTAGCTATTATTGTACAACAGTCCATTTCATATGACTTCGTTGGCTGAGGCGTACGCCCTCAGAGATGGTCCACTTTATAGTCGTCGGTTCGAATCTCACCAAAACTAAAATGTTTTTGTACTTTTTTCAACGGCAAGTATTGAATATTGAATTCAATAAAGTTTCTTTCCGTCGACTTTTTCATAAATATATAAATAAAGAGACATTGATGATCAATTTTCTTCTCCTGAAGATGCTAACCTTGTTAGCGCAACGCGCGTCGAGTGCAAAAATATCAGTTTGGTGTCAGGGTAATTGATCTCTAGGAAGAGTTTCATATCCACTCTTGTTGTGCAACCCCCAATTTTTTGTAGGTTCCACCCTTTCCACAGAGGAGTATTGTTAATGGTAGAATTACTGCTGTGTTGTTTGAGAGTTAGACCTCATGAAATTTGGACACAGCAGCAATTTATATTATTTTCATTCTCAATCAAGATTCGTCACAGAATCCAATATACTTGAAATTTTTGGCGATTATTGAAATAGTAGTATTGAAGAGTCCAAGCAAAGCTCTCATGGATAATGCTGATTATGTAGGTCTAATCTCTTTTGTTTTTTCATTTGAAGAACTGAATTACATTCGCAAATTTGTACCAAGGGAATTGTAATGGCGATAAAGGCATTTTTGTTCAATATCAAAACTGATCAATTGTTTGAATGTCTGCTTTAAAGTGGTTGACAATGTTCCATGCTGAATGGTAATGATTCGGACTTCCATTGTCTATATTTTTAACTCTATTGAAACCTGTTGCTAAGAACGGAGGGATTGAAATACAAATCACGTGAGAAAAATCAAATCAAAATCAAATTTTTGGTCAATAATGAAATTAGGGATCGACAATACTATTTTTACAAAAATCGAGATATCGAATATGAAATATGAGTCAAAAAATGGAAAGAAAGAAATTGATTGAAATATTATGAAAAAATGTTGAAACCAAGTTTCAAGTTGAGTGTACTCACGACGTTTCGATTGCTGGTATCCGCAATCGTCTTCAGGTGATGACTAACAATATTTCGAGGTGTGGTCCGTTATAAAGCCCCCTGATTTCTCTATGGTGGGGGAAAGGGTGGTATTGTATTTCAATCCTTCCGTTATTAGCAACAGGTTTAAATAGAGTTAAAAATATAGACAATGAGTGTTTGAATGTCATTATTTTGTGGTGGATGGATTCTTTCAACGTAGTTTTTTGGGTTCTCAACCTACCAAAATCTAAAAACAAAAATTAATATTGGAAAATATTCAGGAGTAGAAGGGCAGATTTTCAATCTACCCCAATATGTAGCTGAGTTAATTGAAAGATAGATAGATAGATAGATTACTTTTATTTCCTTAAGACAATAATAACATTGTATTGGAAACGTCAAAATTGAAAAAAAATACATAAAACCTACTTTATCTCACAAACTAGAAACAATACAGAATATATACACATACTACAGTACTGGACAATTGAGGAAATCTTGCACAGTATGAAAACTATTTAGTACTAAAAATGTTTTAAGGCGCGTCTTAAATATTTTAAGTGTCATACTTGATTTAATATGTTCAGATAGATGATTGAAGATACGTGGACCAATATAGTTTGGTGCACTTTGGGTTATCTTGTATTTTCCAATTTGTGTGCGAATTGAGCCTTTCTGACGGGTATTCATACTATGAATGTCCTCATTGAACTTGAAAGAGGTTATGTTGCAATAAATATAGCATGCAATTTCAAATATGTACAAACCAGTGAGAGTTAAAATATTGTTAGATTTAAAAGTTATTTTTCAAAATTATTTCAAAATTGCCTTTTGTGCAATAAATACATCTTTCGACTTGGTAGAGATGCCCCACAAGCAGATTCCATAACGAAGACGAGATTCAATCTGTGCATAGTAGACATTCACAAGCTGTCCAACACCCAGGACGGTTTTCAAGTTCTTCAACATATAATAGAAAGAGTGTAATTTTGAAATCAGACCCTCACAGTGTGAGACCCAGGTGATGTGTTTATCAAAGTGAATTCCAAGAAATTCAACTTTATTGGTATCTGGTATCACCGTATTATTGAAATCCAGCTGTAATTCAATTGATGGCTGTTTATAATCATGGAAACGAATCACTTGAGTTTTCTTAGCGTTGAAATATAGGTCGTGGTTATTAAAAAACTTGCAAGCGGCATCTAGTAATTTCTCAGTTTCTTGCTTTTAAAGTAATGTGTCCGTCGATGATTTCAAGATGGATATATCATCTGCATATGCAACGAAATCTGAGTGGAGTATATTAGCTTCAAATCTGTTTATGTATAACAGAAAGAGAATCGGTTCCAATATGGATCCCTGAGGAACACCCATATATACCGATCCCATTTCCGATGTGACCAGTGATATCGAATCATTATGTTCAAATTTCGAAGCAACGTATTGGCTTCGATTTTCAAGAAAAGTTTTCAACCAGTTGAGAGGTTATCCTCTGAAGCCGTAAGATTCTATAATATCTAGTAACTTCCGATGATTAACGCAGTCAAACGCTCTGCTTAAGTCACATAAAACTGCGGCAGGGCATTCGCCATCATTAAGAAAATTGACGAGTGGATTGTAAAACTGCAATAGAGCCGCCTGAGTGGACTACCACTGCGAAAACCATGTTGTGTGGAATTTATAATATTGTGTTTGTTTATAAATTGTAACATCCGTTCTAAAAAAGTATATTCAAAAATCTTCGACAAAATTTGAGGTACAGCAATAGGTCTAAAATTTTCGATATCGGTCAGTTTTCTATTTTTTTGGATAGGAGTGACTTTTGTACTCGCTTCGGCGGTACATATACTAAAATTGGAACGATACGCAATTTCAACTTCGAGAGAAAAACCCCACATTCAAATGACATGTTCACTAGGTAAGTGATCGGTTTCATAATCATATATAAACATTTTTTTATCACAAAGGCTGGTATTTCATCCATACCAGAATATTTTCTATCCTTTATTTTTGCTATGAGCACGTTAAAAAGTTCAAATTCGCTAAAAGGTTGAAAAAACATAGAGTGAAAAACAGTTCCTTCTTGATGAAATACGTTTTATTAGTCAACAACTTCTCGTATATCCCGAATTTGCCTATCAATTAAATACAAGAACTAATACTCCTCAGAATACGTAAACCGAATCAGAAGGAACTATTTCAACATTGATTGTTATTTTTTCAGATTGTGGTTGGTTAACAGCTAACAGTTGAAAAGCTACGAAGAAATAATCAATTAAATTTAGATCACAGCAGAACTATTGAAGTTTTTATGAAAAGTGTAAACTCTTGAAATATGAAATTAGAGAATACCAACACTTCTCGAAAATCAGAATTTTTCGAAAAATATTGATGATTTTTGAGCTCCCATCTAAATATTCTGTTAATCCATGGAATGACTCGACGCTTTTTGGAGATAAAACTTTAAATTTTTCACGTACTGTTTCTGTACGGAATCACTACACAGTAAAGTAGACTTGACTCGAAAAAACTCCCCATGCCTTCTGACACTCTAGCGACTTGGCAACGCAGCATTCGAGACACCTTACCCCGCGACATTATTTTCTCCCACCCCAAATCGCGAGCACCCCCGCACACCTCGCCTTTGCGTGCCTATCATCCCCTCTAAGAACCTGGTGTCCCGAATAATATTTTTCAGAAATCGCCTGCACGTTTGACGCGAACTGTTCAGTGCGTGAAAAAAGTGCGCGTGAATGCGTGTGCAATCGCATCCGGGCTATCATTTCATTAGAGTTTGGCCCGCTGCAACGTCATCGGAGCTTTCTGTGCAACAGTTAGTTTTCCGCATATGCTCGTATCGAATTCAAATGACAGTTGAACTTTTTCGGTGACGGCTTGTGTTTTCGGATTTTACGTAAGTTGAATTTTTCAATTTTTTCATTTTTTTATTTTCGAATGAACCTGTCAAAAAATCAGTGTTATTATTGTTTTTTCTCAATATACTGGTAGAACAAATTAGTACCGAAGATATAACTAATTATTTTCTCATTTTTTGGAGCCAAACGTCAAATGGATTTATTCGTTATTATTAAAATCATTTTGTTGTTTGAATTATGGTACAGTTTATTGCAAGATTTTTCTTGAGATTATTTTTCTCCATTTTTGTTATTATTTTCCAAAGTCCAAAGTCTTTTCACATTTTTCTAATTGGGTAATTTTTCAATTCGTCGCCATCATAATATTTTTTTCACGAATATAATATATCTAGTTGATAATTCTCATCATATAATTTGTTATTCAATTGGTTCAATTAATCTTTTATAATTTTTTTAAACCTAACATCTATTCTCAAGAATATCAAGATATCAGCAAACTTTTAAAAAAATTATTTTACTTTCTATGGATAAAATAAGGAGTGGAAAGTGCATTCAATCAAAATGATGGTACGTCATCGGAGCTCTCTGTGCAACAGTCAGTTTCCGCATATGCTCGTATCGAATTAAAATGACAGTTGAACTTTTTCGGTGACGGCTTGTGTTTTAGGATTTTACGTAAGTTGAATTTTTCAATTTTTTCATTTTTTTATTTTCGAATGAACCTGTCAAAAAATCAGTGTTATTATGGTTTTTTCTCAATATACTGGTGGAACAAATTAGTACCGAAGATATTACTAATTATTTTCTAATTTTTTGAAGCCAAACGTCAAATGGATTTATTCGTTATTATCAAAATCATTTTGTTGTTTGAATTATGGTATAGTTTTTTGCAAGATTTTTCTTGGGATTATTCTTCTCCATTTTTGTTATTATTTTCCAAAGTCTAAAGTCTTTTCACATTTTTCTAATGGGGTAATTTTTCAATTCGTCGCCATCATAATATTTTTTTTACGAATATATCTAGTTGATAATTCTCATCATATAATTTGTTATTCAATTGGTTCAATTAATCTTTTATAATTTTTTCAAACCTAACATCTATTCACAAGAATATCAAAATATCAGCGAACATTTTAAAAAATTACTTTCTATGTTAAATAAAATAAGGAGTGAAAAGTGCATTCAATCAAAATGATGGTACGTCATCGGAGCTCTCTGTGCAACTGTTTTCCGCATATGCTCGTATCGAATTAAAATGACAGTTGAACATTTTCGGTGACATCTTGTGTTTTCGGATTTTACGTAAGTTGTATTTTTCAATTTTTTTATCATTTTTATTTATTTTTAGAATGAACCTGTCAAAAATCGGTGCCGTTATTCTGGTTTTTACTCAATATACTGGTAGAACAAATTAGTACCGAAGATATTACTAATTATTTTCTCATTTTCTGGAGCCAAACGTCAAATGGATTTATTCGTTATTATTAAAATCATTTTGTTGTTTGAATTATGGTATAGTTCTTTGCAAGATTTTTCTTGAAAATATATTTTCCATTTTTGTTATTATTTTCCAAATCTTTTTTCACTAGTCTTTTCAATGTCTCTAATCGGGTACTTTTTCAATTCCGTCACCATATAAATATTCTTTTCACAAATATATCTAGTTGATAATTCACATCATATAATCTGTTATTCAATTGGTTCTATCAATCTCTTATAATTTTTTAAAAAGTATCATCTATTCACAAGAATATGAAGATATCAGCGAACATTTTTTCAAATTATTTTACTTTCTATGATAAATAAAATAAGAAGTAGAAAGTGCATTCAATCAAAAATATATCCTTTGAAGATGGAAGACTATAAAACTGTTGATTTTTGAAAAAGCCATATTTTATTTCAATAAATTTTTACTCTCGAATGATGATCTGAAGGGGTGAAATCGAATTGACAACATTAATGATGTTTCAAATATCACCCCTTAACTAAAACTATTCGGTAATATCTGTGCTGATAAGAGCAAACGGCAGAAAATTACAGAAAAATGCAGAAAATGCGAGTACTTCCAGTTTTTGAAACATTTTTACAATTTAAATATGATTGGATATTTTTTTTAATTATTTTTTCTGATATATGCACATCCATTCCAATCCAATTATTAGAAATTTCATTGTATCCCCGAACATACCGAGTTATTTGCCACCACAAAGTTCTATACAACTATTTATTATTGATATTATGTTATATTCAATTTCGTTGAATCAGATTCTTTCTAATAAATAAATTGATATTATCATTATTATATATTTTTTGCATTCATTTACAAACTTATATATTTATTAGCGACTACTAAGCACACGAATATTTTACACCCAATGTAAAAGAATTCAAGGGGTGAATATTGCATTTATTTCCCAATATATTATTCAGATTCATTGTTCCTTCATAAGTTTAGTTATTCGTTCACCACCTATTGTATACCAAGAGCCCAATGCAATTTTGAAGTTTGTATCGTGTTTTTATTTGAAACTACAGTTTTAGGAGTTTATATTGAGAATGTGAAATATTTGTGATGACTATACATGATTTATATAAATTATATGAAAAAAATCAAAGACATTAGGTTTAGTTGTTTGTTGTTCGTCTTGAATTAAATTTTCAAAGGATTTTTTATATGGATTTTCTTAAGTCTGGAGATTGGGCATCGAAGCTTTTTATTCGTGCATTTTCTCACAGATAATACCGGTATTGTAATAAAAGGAAATAAAGGAAATAATTATTTCAGATGCATAAACGAGAATGAATGTTCATATATCTCATACTTCATCTGGGGACGAAGGTGAGAATATATACTAGAAACAAGTCGTTGAAATCTCATGAATCTCTCAAAAATGTTACTTCTTTTATTTGTTATATAACCATTTTCACTCTCACTTCAGAGATTGATAATAAAAAATAATTGCAATTCGGAAGTGACAAAAAGCGAGAAACTCACCCACCCCTTCCTTTCTTCACCCCCCTTGATGAATAGACTTGAATCCGCCCTCAATGGGTGTGCATAGGCAAGAATGAATATTTCTTCAGAAAAATTGTTTAATCCGTAAAACTGTAAAATCCACAATCATCAATTCGGATTTTGCGCCCGAAAGAGGGATACAATAGCCACTAATAGCAGGCGGGGTGAGCGGAAACTACCCGGCCAATCGGATAGTTGTCCCTAAACGGGACAGGGTGAATTCATGCCACTGAATCTAAACATAGCAAACTTGATCGTCTGTGCGTGTGGTAGTGTGGGGTGTGCGTATTTTGAGGTGCGTTTCTAGCTGTCATAGATATTGGTATCTTATGTTGTGTTGTGACTGGCAATTCTCTTTTATCGACCTGGTATCATCGAGCTGTCTTCAAAATTTAATGACAAGGTGTTGATGGTACGTAAATTCGATGTGTTACAAATGAAACGGATTATGATATAGTTGAATTGGAAAACTAGATGAACCAATCCCTCATTCAATTTTCTTGAATATGAAATATTACCATAGCATGAAAATCATTCACTAATAGTCCTGTATCAATTTCAATAGCTTCTGATTCAATGAATACAAAGTTAAAAAAAAAACATTTTAAATAATGTGCAAATCATAATATCTTATGTTTTCAAAACTGAAAGGGGGTTTTTCTTCATTCATAATTCTTCAACCTACGATTCACATGAAGTTATTAGGGGCAATTACAATCCTATTATTTTTCTCAATATACCGAGGGAAATGAAAGAATTGCAGAATCATTAGGCAAATTACGTTTTTTCTAGGAAAGTTTTCGAAACAGTAACAGAAACAGCAATTGGATGAGCTTTTATTTCATGAGAACATGAATATATATAGATATATATATATATATATATATATATATATATATATATATATATATATATATATATATATATATATATAATCCTTGATCCCCAAACTCGGTAATGGACAAATGATGATTTTTTTCATTCAATACTTCTGAATATTCAAATACTTACTCTAAAAGAATGTTTGAAGAAATAACTCCTCACTTATCTTCGATACCTTCAGCTATTCCTTCGTTAGTGAATGTTTGTCGTAAAATATTGAAATTTATTTCTAATTCTAAAACGTGTGAATAGGCTTTCCATTCTGACCAAAAAATAAGCAATTCTGGCGAAGGAGCATTCACTATCATTATCAGAGAGTTTTACAAAAAAAAAAATAGTTCATTGTTTACCAGGTAGAGAAAACCTAACATTCCTGGACGACTGTGAATGTTGCTCAGTCGCAAGCAGTCAGATTTGCATTTTCCGATTTTTGTAAAAGGTATTTCCTGTCAAAATGGTTGAGGCTTTCGCGGCCGAGGTATTCAGTATTACTACTTTTCTTCGGGTTCGAAGGCCGTCGTTCTTTGGAATTTCTTCCAAATTATGAGAACATGAATGAAAATTCCAAAGAACGACGGCCTTCAAACCCGAAGAAAGGTAGTAATACTGCTATTTCCTGTGGCTGATATTTCGAGATACAACAAACACATCCAACATGAAACTGTAGCCAAAACCACGAACTCCTTTGTAATACTATCCAGCAAAACTATTGACTGTAGATTATACTTATCATACCATGGCAAACAATTTGTGGAACAAAGACTGTAGCGTTTATTGTTATTGAAACTGACTTCAAATCATATGCGAATTATCTCATATCTTGGAGTTTGTACTGAATGAAAAATAATACAGGGACTATAGGAAACGAAATCGAACAGTACCTACTAATCATGAATCATTCTAAGACTAGGAACATAGCTATCGTAGGATTGAAAGGAAAGAAATTTTGGAATCTAGATTCCGGATAGACTGATGCCGGTTTTTCTACACTTTTGTAGAATATATGTTAACTATCGAGTTCGTCGAATGGTTGAAAACGAGAATATAAACCCAGAAAAGTGCGAAAATATGATTCAGTAGGAGCTGATTATGGATTGAATAGACATCGATAGTGGAAATCCGTAT
The DNA here is from genome assembly GCA_032362365.1 of Zygogramma bicolorata. NCBI lineage: Eukaryota > Metazoa > Arthropoda > Insecta > Coleoptera > Chrysomelidae > Zygogramma > Zygogramma bicolorata. The sequence goes on from JAVJAQ010000137.1 coordinate 5,701,917, forward strand.
CAAAAAATACTTTGAGATTTTGATTATAAGAAGGCTTACTCCAAATGTATGCAATAGCTTCTTGAAGCAATACATCATTTGTTTTGAGAGGCTACTGTATAGCGAAACACAGTTACGCTTTTGTAAAACTAATTATAGGGAAAATCTCACAGGAAACTGTATAGGTAAATTTTTAAAGGATTTATTAATCGATGCCATTGTGGTCGAAAGCAATATAATAGTTATGAAATTTCAATATTAAAAATTCAACTAAACAGCTGAATGAAATTAAGACACTTGTGTGCCAATAGTTTATTGAAAAGTCGACTCGTTCAACTGTTCAGGGCATCGAGAAGAAACGTAATCGAAAGCATTCATAATAATCGAATCAACGTTGCTCTGAGTGAAAGAATGATGAACATATACTGTTTCAAATGGCACAAGATGAGTTGAAACTTGCTCGAATGTGTTGCTATCAAATGAAATGGAATTCAATTTTTTGTAGTATAGTATTTTTCACAGTGTAAGGGGAATTGGCTTATTAACTGCAATAAACTACCCAATTTAATCCCATTGTGTAGAAAATCATCTGGTAAAAGATGCAAATGTGCTACAGGGTCGAACTTAAGAAATTTGAATTTTGCATAATGTAGGAGATATACAAGTAATTTATTTAAAGGTTACAATTCTATTCTATATTTAGTTCAGTGTCGCTATCGCTATCCTCATCTAAATTAATTATAATTGGCGCAATTGATTTTACAGAAAGGTACGAGTTTTCAACATTTATAACATGACTAATAGAACTTTTCCAACTCTCGGTAGGAATGTCATCCATACAGTTCCTAATTAATTCTACCACACTACCACTTGAAGTCGGGGAAGTATTTTTTCCGCGCACGCTCGATTTAAGTTGGTGCCACATAAGCTCTATGGGATTGAACACGCAGTAGTAGGGAGGTAGCCGTAACACTGTATGTCCCAATTCTTCTGCAATTGTATCACAAACATACGTTTTTTTTGAAGAAAATGACTGCAGCACTTGTAAAAGTTCTTTTTTTGTATAATTTTCCTCAAAATATATGTCATTTGCTGCCATGAAGTTTTGAATCTCCAATTTCGTATTCTTTGAGCCAGGAATTTTTTGCAATTGTCGACTATGATAGCTTGCGTTGTCCATTACTATAACGCTGTTTGGCTGAATGTTGGGTAACAGACAATTTTTAAACCAATCTTCAATAAGCTCTGCTGTCGTATCTTCGTGATAATCAACACAAGAGTCCTTAATATTTTTGGCAGAAAGCCACATAGCGTTTGGGATCCAACCATTTTCTGATCCTGCGTGTAATATTGTGATTCTCTTCCCTTTATTTGATGGGGCTTTTGTTTTACACTTATCAGAGGAATCAGACCATCCTTTGGAAGGGGTGTCATGCGTGTCAAACCACGTCTCGTCGAGGTAGAGTATTGGCCGATTTTCAGACCGGTATTGACGTTATATATTCAGAACGCCAGTTTATTAAACGTGTGGATTCCATTATTACTTGTCTCTTGTCAATTTTGCGATATTTAAAGCCCATTGCAGACAGAGCTCGCCAAAGAGTAGTGAGGCCACAGTTGATGTGAGTTTCGTCATTGATGATCCGCTGTTTCAGGCTTTTAATTGTAGGGACACGCTGCTCGTCGTACATAGTGTAGATTTTTCGCCTTATCAAATCTTTTTCCCAGTCGTCTAGACTTTTTGTGACACCGGAATCTTTACGCTTTTTTCTTGATTCCATGGAATTATCAACAATTCGTCTAACTGAAGTAAGAGTCACCTTCGTCAAATTACCGGTTACTTTTGCTGCAGCACCCGCGTTATATCCTTGCTGAAGTAAGGAACTATACACATTTTTTATAATGATTTTCGCGTCACAAGATAAGTGATTCTTCTTTAACGAACCACTGGAAGAAGCACTATTACTTTTTATCCACGGACGCCACATACTGCCTATTCTGTACGTTGGGGTATAGAATCTTTGCTATAAATGTCTATAATAACAAATAAATGTTATAAAATTATTGCACGCCGTAACACAAGTGAACACTTCCAATGAAATACAAAGACTAAAATGAACAAGAAGTGTAAGCTGTAATCCTCTACAATCCCTCTCTGAGAAACAAAATAACCTGAATCCGGTCCTTTTACATTTATGATAGGCATCTCGGATTTTACAACTTAAGGGTCTAATTGGTTTTATTATAAACCTTCAATCATAACCATTTATTGTGAAAACTACTGTATGCAATTACAACTAGAAAAAATCAATCCTGGGTAACAGTGTGTTCCAATATCGCAAATTTTGGGTTCTATATGAAGTACGCCCGCAGCGCGTGATTTTTTTTGCACATTACGAATTGTTTTAGCCCAAAGTCTGATGAGCGGTATGTTTGACAATATACAAGGAATTCGAGTTCACCACCGAAAAATTGGAATTATAAAATATTCTTATACAGATTTTTCGAGATGATGGAATATACAAAAGATATAGGAGAACCTAGTCTCGACCAAAATAATGGTGGAGAAAACCATAAATTAATTTCGGTTTTTACAAAGAATTACGTATTATTTAGTATTCAGATGTCAGGAATAACTATTCCAACAAAGTCAAGTATCTCGATGTTAGGAATTACATTCAGGAAAACCATGTGACATCGATTTCTTCTGGTTATTTTCTGATGACAGATACGGCCTGTCTCACAGACTCGCTCACTTCGTTTGAGCATCGTAGAGGGGTCGGAGACTTGTCTCTCTTCTATAGATATTTTCGCAGTCGGTGCTCTTTCAAATTGTAATCAATCGTTACACCCTTGGCAATATCTACACGGAAGACCCAACTGAATTCCCACCCCTTCGTTGTGAACTTAGAGACCTGTCGAACGTCTCTTGCTCAGGGATCATTTTTCAATAGAATAGCTGAACTTTGGAACTCCTCCTTTGAACATTACAGGGCTTGCCTTTCGTGTGAAGCTGCATATTAAAAAAATATATTGTCACAATTTCTCATTTTTTCGAGATGAATTTATCTTTATCCTTTATAGTATCTTACCGCTAAAACATAGAAAGGTCTGTTGAAGTATAAAAAAATTATATTATCTAATAAATTCACACTAGACGAACTCGCAATTATTATTTTATTCACATTAAACATTTTTCACAATCTCCTGGGATTCTCATTATTGTGGGTCACATGATCAAAACTCCTTCTCGGCATGGTTTCGGTCTCCGTATATCCAACAGCTCTGATATCTTTTTTCTCTTTCAGAGCGTAACATCGAATCGCAATGTCAGATCCACAGCAGTACTGCCTTCGATGGAGCAGCCACCAATCGAACCTGGTAGCGGCGTTCGACGAACTTTACCACAACGATGCTTTCACCGACGTGACCATTGCTCTGGAAGGGGGCAGCACTATCAGATGCCACAAAGTGGTCATGGCCGCCTGCTCCAGCTATTTCGCGAATTTGTTCGTCGATTTTCCTTGCAAACACCCCGTCGTCATAATAAGAGACGTCAAATTCTGGGAAATCAAAGCAATAATAGAGTACATGTACAAGGGAGAAGTAAACGTAGAGCACGACCAGCTGCATTCTCTACTCCAGGTCGCCAACGCCCTGAATGTCAAGGGGCTGGCAGAATCGGCACCAGACACATCTCAGGGGTCGAGAATATCCAGATCTCCCAAAGAAAAAGACCATATCATGGATCGCTCTCCCACAGCTACAAACTCGAACGCGGCTGTGCAAAACACAGTCCACAGCAGTAGCAGCAACACTTCTCCCCCCCACTCGTCGTACAAAAGCCACTATGACTCATTTGGCCACAAGCACCAGGATGGTCGATTGAACCTCCCCATGTGGGCGGTAGCGGGCATGCATCTGCCTCCCCATCCCTCCACCATTCCCAACCCCAATCCCCAGACGACTTCAAGGCTCGGCAGTTGTTACGAGGCCAGCTCTGACATGTCTCCCTTGAGGAGGAAGAAGCTGTCCAGTTTGTTGATGAACAGAGATACGCCTATTTTGAGGACGGTTCTGGGCCAAAATCAAGCCGATTCCTCCCAACCGGTCAGTTTGGTGTGCCATCCAGAAAACGGGGATCACTCCAATGGCAATGATGATAGACTGATAAAGGTGGGTATTATGCAATGATCATGTTATGGTGGTTATCAATATACGAGCATTAACCAGCATTAAATTGCCATAAAGAGTATAAATTTCCATTGGAATATGACACAGTGCGTTTTAGCATATTCTGACCATTTTTCGGCTGATTCAGTTCAGTATACAGAGAATATGTGGTATACTGTTATTAACAAAATCGAAAGCTTCAGACCAATCACGAAAGATGATGTAATTGGTTACACATCATTTCATAAGTTTATTGAAGAGTTTTTCACCAATTCGAAAAGTATATAATTATATATATATATATATGAAAATTTTTAAAATTATACATGTTGAAAGTATTTTTTGTTGTAAAAATATGATATCTGTGAATGAATTGAGCTGCAATATTTCAGAAATAGTTTTAATAGTATTAGCACCTTACTAATTTCTAGAAGAGAGTTCGAAGCTTCATCACCAATATCGAAAACATTCCACCCAATATCAATTTTAGGGGATCAGAAAATTCAACAGGAACAACACGAACGCTCTCAATGCTTCACATACTAGTTTTTTTCCATAGAGAAACACTCATTGGTCACATTTTCCAGTTGTTTTTTTTTTCATCATCAATCCATCATTATCCGTTATTGTTTATGTGAACTGATCTACTGCACTGAGTTTCATTAATTGCATCATCACTAATGAACTATCATTTCCTTCCAGCACATGAAAAATGAACCCTCTGAAGACGCCCAATCGCCATACACTGACTTCACCCTCATGAACCACGAAGAAGACCCATCCAAATCTGCCATCCCATCCTCCTCACCCCAATCATTCAGCCACGAAATGCGAGGTGTAACCTCAGGTATAGCTACCTACGTCCCGTCACAAAAACCCGAATGGAAACGTTACAAACAGTATACCAGGAACGACATCATGTCGGCCATAGAAGCTGTAAGAAACGGCATGTCAGCCTTGCAAGCAGCCAGGAATTACAAGGTGCCATCCAGGACCTTATACGATAAGGTGAAGAAGTTGGGGATCACTACAAGCAGACCATTCAAGCGTGGCAGCAACGGTAGTTCAAATTGTTTTCCTTACGGTACGGCTTCTTCCTACGGCAGCCATCTTTCGAAAACCGACGATGGGATTATAAACAACAACTCCCAAATGATGGAGGCCAGCACGTTCCTTCAACACGCCCTCGACAGTAGGGGCGGTGATGAACGGGAAACCTTGGCAGCCATGGCGGCAGCTGCAGCAGCGCATGCAGTAGCTTCCGGTCATTCAACTAGCCCCAACAACCACGGACGCGCCAGAAGCCCCAGTCCTAGCCCTACCATGCTGAAATACTTGCGACGTGTCAGCATGACCCCTTCCCCTGCTCCTGGTAGCGACCACCACCACTCTCACAGCGAAACCAACGGTAGCTCAGAACGGGACCAGGAAGACGATGAGGACCATGTGGAAGATCTTTCCATAAACAGGAAGGAGCCAAGAGAGCCGACAAGGGTCATCATGCCTCCGATGAACCAAATGTCTGCAATCATGAAAAAGGAGGAGCTTTTGATCGACAGCATCAAGGAGGAGGCAAGGAGGAGAAATATCGAATGTGAGGGCGAATAGACCTGTACAAAAACGAATTCGCTGAGATAGTTTTAAACCAGTGTTAAGTTTTACTATATATAGTTTATTTATGACTTTGCAACTACAGTTGACTGATGTTCAGTGCAATATATCTATAATATCTGTGGTTGTCCACCCGTACTCACCTTTATGTTTTAAGTTGTTGAAAAATAGAAGTCAGAAGTCAGTGCGCTGGGACTACTAAGTTGAAATTATTTTCATACAGTATGGTTCAAATGAAAGAAATCAATTCAATTTTGCGGTCCTCGTTGAGATTAGGGAATTTTCAACTTGAAACGCGCGTTTGCTAACATTTCCATACCATACACCATTTTTTCAATAACTTCAAGTATTATTGAGGTTCGTGAACTGTAAACAGATGTGCATCTCAGATATCTCATATTTTCATTTTTTTTATTGTGAAGAAGTATCCAAAGGTGAAGTTTGTGAATCCTCCACATAATGTTGATTTCTTCAGCAATTATTCCTACAACAGTGGACTGTGAAACTCTCACTCCACTTTTAGTGGCAAATCTAGAGTATTCAGAGAGATCCAGATATCAATACTTGGATAATCCCAAAAATATTATTTTACAGTTCACAAAACTTCAATTACTTGACATTATTAATATATTATTTTAGATGACTGAGAATAAGGTAAAAGAACGCGCATTCAAATTTGAAAATCGACTGATTCCTGTATTTTTTTCTTGATATATTGAATGTATTGCTTTGATTTGTGCCTTATTGTACGATGGCACGAGTTGTACTAAAACTTGAAGAGGCATATACTTATACTGGAAAAAATATTTAACATCAACCAATCTATTTTTTGATTCATCACTTTTCTTGTTTTATCAAGATTAGTGTCAGCTCACAGCTCACTGACTACTAGATATTAAATAACTGCGTGCCTACTAGTTTGCTTGCAATGAGACCAGCTCACGTTTTTGCTACAAGTTCCTGGGAGGAGCTCAACTCATAAGACTGATAGATTTTACTACTACTTTTTTATATGAGACTGATGGAAAATAGCAAAATGGATGGTCGCATGCCAGTATTCATTGTATGAGATGTTTTTCCCTAGATTTCAATTCAGGAATAAAACTACTGGAAACATCTTGTATAAATGGTGTTTGTTCATCTTTAAGAGATGTAAATATCTTTATCGATTGCTGCGGGGCAATAAACCTGGTTTCAGAGATCCTAGAGACAAATTTGTTTCAATCAAAATTGATTCATTCGACGGTAGATGCAAAAGCTGAAAATTCGGATGATATATTCGATCCATAATGATGAATAATTGTACAACTGTACAATTGGATAGATTGAACATAAATTATCGTAATAATCCCAGGGTTTCAATCTTTGAGTTGGGCTCTGAACTGTTGAATTGATTTTGGTTGAATCAGTTTTTGTAAAGTTAGACTCTCAGACCAGAAATTCTTGAAAAAAAATATTCAATGTGATTATAATAGCATTCATGTGGTTTTGGGGATTTTTAGTAATGTATTTTATTGCAAATAGTAACCTAGGTAGAAATTGTAAGATTTGATGAAAAATTGGCTCAAACTTCCGCCACTGGGTATATCACTCAGAGCGAGTTGTAATTTGTGTCACAGTGTTTTTTTCGCACCGTTTTTAAATCCAGAACAAGTTTTATGGATGTCGTTGGTTGAAGTGAATACTGCTTTTATTGTCAAAGATCTATTCTTCATATTTATGGTTGAATCAGCATTCAATTCATGCAATCCCGACTGTTTTTCTGTCTGCCGATAGAGTGTGAAAGTGTTCACTGAACCACCATATATCACTATAATCATCGCACGTTGCCATAGGTCTTATACGAGTGGCCATTTTTAGCCATAGCTGTGATTTTCTAGACTGAAATACACGTTTGTAATCACAGAACATAAATTTTTTAGACACACTGACAGGTCTAGTCTATTGAAATCATGCAGCTCATACATACCTACCAAAAGTGCAATTTTTGATGTTGCCACCACGTTGAAGTGTTATTTATTACTTTTCTTCATTATTAACAAGACTGAGATTTTGATTTTTATTTCCACTTCTCGAGAGATTGATTTACATCCGGTACTTTGACATATCCCCGTCTACTTAACTTCTTGCGGTTCAATCTCACCATATGCCAGAGCCATAACCAGCTCTTATATTGGGAGATGGTTTACTCGAATCACTCAATCGGAAAGTGGAACACAACTAAGTGAAGGACCAATCAAGTAAGTAATGTGCCTTTGATAGCAGAACACACTTTTCGGAACATTCCATTAGGTTTTATTTTTCTACAAATTTTTTCAAAGTATAAAAATAATTTTTTCACCAATCACATATTCTTCAACGTATCAGTTGTGTTGAAAATCTATGCCATTTGATTTAAGACTGATTATTTGTTTGTTTATTGTTATCCAAGTATATTAAGAGTTTTGTTAAATTGAGTGGTCCAAATACACATTGTAAGATGGAGTCCAATATTTTTAATGAGTTTTGGTTCACTCTGTACCTACCTAATTTAAGATCTCTACCTAACCTACAGAATAGCCTTGAAAGCTGAAAAACTACCTCACAATACATTTTCATTTCAATAAATTGTATATATTATAAAAAGTATATGTTTGATACCATTTCATGGAATTATCCTGAACTGTTTTTTATTTTTCCGATGTATACAATCGTACTGTTGAATAAGTGTTTCTATTATTTAATTTTACATTTTTTTATGTATATGTTAACTGTTAGATATAGTTATATTTACTGATTGCACTGCACTAAGAGATGCATTTTATTTTAAGTGAAAATAAAATATATATTCCAAACTAAATGATTATACTTTCATTATTTTATATCACACTAGTTCGTTATTGAATTATATAAAAATATTTAGCTTTGTTGAAAAGAAATCTGTATCCGTCTTCGACTTTATGACCCGCACGTATATGAACTTCACGTTTGACGCTTCAAGTTAGACAGTGTTTCTCTAAAAGGATTTTCTTTAATATTTATCAAATCTTTATCTTTTGAACAATTCATTCAGGCCAGTCCCAAACTACCTACACAGTAGGTTTTGGCTGGCACATGTCAGAAAACAATTACTCCCCTGGCTAATACCAGGATAGACATTGCATTATATCCGACTGGTGCCAGTGTTTTGATGTCGAAAGTGATAATTCCAACGATCTGATCTATCTCGATGCTCGGATCTACGATCAATAATACGCTTATTAGCTTTGCAAATTAAAAAACGAGAAAATCTCTTAATAGTAGTCCTAAAAATATGTACTGGGGCTCATTAGATTCGGAATCACACCTAGAAAAATCTACAAGAAATTGACTATCTTTAATGAAATTCGATAGTTATTTGCAAACTGAGTTATGGTAAAAATTGTTTTTAGTTTCCATTGATATGGAAATGGAACTCTTAAACAGAAGCCATCAAAATTATTTCTCTTCGTGAAAACCTTACTAAAAAACCGGTTTAGAAATGTTAACGTCGTTTAATGTCCTTATCTATTATTATTAATGCTAATACAAAATCGAAAAATTGAAAATAGAGGCTGGTACTTTTATAAAAATCATTTTTATTGTCATTACTGTTCAAGTGTCGAAAAATACAGCACAATAACATAAACTTCAAATTTTTTATGCAACTCGTTTGATTTCATAAACAAATATATTTAGCCTCGAATTTTTTTTTTATTTATATACATTTTATTTTCAATTGGTTTTTGAAAATAATGATTTCCAATTCTCTGCGAAGTTTTCTGTTTTGTTTAAATTTCATTTGTTGAAATGATGAACAATTTACTATAGACAATTGACTCATGTGTTCATATTTTCTTCTAGATACGTTAAATCTCGAAAACAACCTTATATTTCACTTAAATATAACAGCAAAACAATTTTATCAATCACACAACTTCGAATTCTGCAAAAAAATGTCTCGGGTTATTAACAGCTTCGTCCTCTGAACTTTCAGAATATAATCAATTTTGGCTTTTTTGTATTGAATTGGTTACTCAAACATTGTGCACTGTTCTATCAATGAATTGATCAACTTCTATCATATCTCTGTCAATGAAGGGTTGGAGTATTAAATAAGTTCCAAGTCGAAAAAATAAGGAGATATGAGAAAAACTCTTATAAATAAAGAGTTTTATATATAAATGCACGTAACGAGTGAATAATTATAGTTATAGATTCTTGGATATACTTATTTTGAAAAGTGAAAATATAAACACATTATACAGTTATTTGTGACAAATTATTCATCAATAAAAAAATGTAAACAAACATAAAAATCTTATTCTACATTTTGTCTCATGAAAAATAATTGAAAACTCGAAAAAATCATTTACGGAATATTGAACCTCATTTTAGCTTGATTTGCTGTTAACTATTAAATTTTACCACGAGTGGATGCCATTTTCTTTGTTCATTTTTTCCAGGCGTTATCACGACTCTAATGAGTCCTAGATCATATTTTTGAAACCACTACCGATTTGTGAGCTTCCCAAAACCTTGGTGGTCTGTTTCATGCCAAGGAATACTTCATGAACCCTGAGTTTCTGATCATTTGAAGCACAGATTCGACATGTGCTAGAAAAACGTTATCAAGTGGAGAATTCGTATCAGAAAATATGTGAAAGCTGCTGAATTCCATTCATAAGACGTCAGTTCGTTCAGCTGGTGACATTTCGTTTTGCCTTCGTCAGTTCCATCTCGATTGGCCTGGCGGGTACAGTCTTCCCACTTTTCTGTTGTGAGTCTGTAGACTTGGCGACTGTTGAACTTTGGAACTTTCTGTCGAGGGAACTGTTTTCTTGGACAACACAAAGTCAATAATTCATATAACTACAAGCAGTGAAAGGGGAGAAATAATAAAAAAGGTTCGGGATAAAAACACTCAAATCAATAATCAATCAGACTGATCACTCGTTTACAGCGTTTCGGAAGTATACCGCTAATGATTGGAAAATCGGAAAGTAACTCATGGAGGGAATTGAAACTGCTTAGTGTGGAAATATATGCATTTCTTCACTGAATTGATGAGATTTGAAAGTTATCAAAAATGGAAATATATAAATATATACTCGTATGTATAAGGATGAGTTACAAAGAAAGATATATCATTAATTGAACAGGATATCCAACATCAAAAAAATAAAAAATAAATAGAAGACCCTACTTGAAAGACTGTATTATTGATACCATTCTACGATAAAAAAAATGTTTTTTTATTCAGGTATATAAAATGAAGTCTATTATTAGAACTCTTTGGGGCATCGGCTCGTGCCTATTTGCAGCATCAAATATAGACGGCAGTAAATGCGTTGGTGGATTCTTTATGCGCTCTTCATGTCTAGGATATCCCAGGTACTATTAAAGCACTTGCTATATGAGCGCATGTACTGACTCATTGGATTTTGATCAGCGTTATTGAATTCAATGAATTTGCATTTCGTAATGTATGTTGAAAATGAATACTATAGTATGCTATACGGTTTCTATAATAAAGATCAAAGAAAATCAACTATAAATTGACTCGAATGTGGATACATACGAACTCAAACTTGCAGAATATCATTTTTAATATAGTACAGAGATAATTAGTATGAAATTGTGATACATTCATTAAGAGAACAGGAGAGTATTATTCGGCTGAGATTGCTTTTCAGAATCAGAAATGTAAATTCATTGTATTCAATAACGGTGATGAAAATCCCATATATCAGTACATGCGCTCATATAGCAAGTGCTTTATGGTAACTGAGATATCCTAGAACTGCTGCAAAAGGGCACTAGCCGATGCCCCAAAGAGTCTAAGTGATAATCGTCAGCGGTATACTTCGGAAACTTTGTAAACGAGTGACCAGTCAGTTATGCAATTCCATTTATGTTGATGCAATTCTTGAGTCATGTTATTGATTTGAGTGTTTTGATTCCGAACCTTTTTCATTATTTCACCCACTTCAACTACTTGTAATTATTTGAATTATTACTATCCATTTCTCATTTTTGATTCTTTCTTTTCAAAAAAGCGTGTTGTTTTCTTTCAACTTCATTTATCTTTCATTTTTCGGTTAGATTTTCCATAAAAACGTCTTTTTTTTCAAACCATTATTTATTTTGAAGATTATGATTATTTCGTAGATCATTATTTTTACCATCAGCCCCAAAATGCGCAACTGAAATCGCAGATATCCTACGGAAGCATATATTGTTATTGAAAACTGCAAATCTTTCCGTGGATTGTAAATATTTAAGTTTGATTTATGATGAGTGGTGTATTATCAAGAAAGTAAACTGGCTCCTTCGCCAAAAATTTCGTTCTTTTCAAGGTTGCTAAAAAAACAAATCGTTAATTCTTAGGTTCATAGTAAAGATATCTGGACGATTTTTTCATATTATCAAATTGTCATCGTCCTTGATGAGAATGCGAAAATTCAAATTAATTAAATGTTGCACAGTTGGTCAAAACCGCGTTCAAAATGTCCGTTACAAAAATGCATACCAAGCTAATGAAAGCGTGTTAATTGATGAAAAAGATCCCTGAGCATAAGAGCTTCAAGAGGTCTCCAAGCTCACAACCAAGGAGTGATAATTCCACATTTCGGGTGATCCGTGTTGATACCGTCGAGACAACAAAGATGACAATTCAAAAAGGCACCGACTGTGAAAATATCTATAGAAAAGAGACAAGTCTCCGATCCTTCTACGATGCTCCATAGAAGTGAGCTAGTCCGTGAGTGAAGAATCACCAACAAAACGGATCGATTTTCTCTGCCCAATATGGAGAACGTCTTGACGTCGCAGAAATTTTACGGAAGCATATAATATTATTGAAAACTCCAAGTATGGATTGTAAATATTTGAGTTTGATTTATGATGAGTGGGGTATCATCAAGAAAGTAAACTGGCTCCTTCGCCAAAAATTTCGTTCTTTTCAAGGTCGCTAAAAAAACAAATCGTTAAATCTCAAGGTCATAGTAAAGATATCTGGACGATTTTTTCATATTATCAAATTATCATCGGTCCTTGATGAGAATGCGAAAATTCAAATTAATTAAATGTTGCACAGTTGGTCAAAACCGCGTTCAAAATGTCCGTTACAAAAATGCATACCAAGCTAATGAAAGCGTGTTAATTGATGAAAAAGATCCCTGAGCATAAGAGCTTCAAGAGGTCTCCAAGCTCACAACCAAGGAGTGACAATTCCACATTTCGGGTGATCCGTGTTGATACCGTCAAGACTGCAAAGATGACAATTCAAAAGGGCACCGACTGTGAAAATATCGATAAAAGAGAGACAAGTCTCCGATCCTTCTACGATGCTCCATAGAAGTGAGCTAGTCCGTGAGTGAAGAATCACCAACAAGACGGATAGATTTTCTCTGAATTGAATGAAGAAGTTTCGATGAATGGGAACACATGGAAACTATATTCATTCAATGACGGACCGTATCTATGCCTTGTAGATCTTCAGAAACTGACGAGAAGTGGACTATTTATATGCACAAAATGGAAATCCAAACTTCTGGATAGCACATTTGGCGATTCAGTGTGAGGAGTACTGTTGTGTGCAAAACTGTGTATTGTATTTTTCCAGAAAATCATTGATATGAAGCAGGAACAGAGTAGGCGCCAGAACTAGACTCTGTGGAACACCTGTATTATCAGACAACTCGATCATACGCTCCTGAAATGCCGAGTGCAACTGCTATGTTTTCTCCTAATTTTTTATGGAATGCTGTCAAATGAGGAAAACATATGCCAATAAATCACTGGTTGACCTTTGATGGCGAAATACGAATTGTCCGTCATCAATAACTCCTGATTTCTCCAGATATTTGATAAGCTTCATATTGATTGCTTTTTCCATAACTTTGGAAATGATGAAAAGCAGTGCAATTGGTCTAAACAGGGTGAAGTTTCCTTTCCTTTTCTAGGAACTGGCTGAACTTTGTCAATTCGGGGGTACACACTTCAAGAACAATTGCTGGGATTTCATCTTATCCGCAAGCCTTTTTGATATTTTGTTGATGAGAACCGTTTGCACATTCAACAAGTCTCTATGGTCATGTGCTTCTTCAGCAAATATTGTTTTTATGTTTGTTGAGAAGATAGAAATGTTCTGGACTCCATTTTCTGTGTTATTTATCCCCTAGAAATCTGAAGAAAAATATTACTAGAACTCAAAGCTTCTTCAGCAGCTTCGATTGTTTCACTACACGTATTATTATTACTACTACATTCACCTATTTCTATACTTTGAATGCATCTAGTTAATGGATTTTTGTGTTCCTCCGTGTGGGATGTAACCATAATGTTCCATGAGTTGTAATAGCTCACCGATTTATACACAACTTTTCCTCTACCCCGTATTTTATTTTGTTTACCGTGTATTCATCTCATGTACATGCAACCAATATTGCTCCGACTGTCTCAGTCATTGTCTTCAGAATTAGTTTTTCATCAGTATTTTTGTGCTTTGCAAGAACAGACCACTTTTATTCATTTATTTATTTAATATACGGACCTATCCCCGTTAACAAGGATATTTCACAAAAGTACACTTGATTTTCCATTACAAAAACAACGTATAATAAAATATCTACTTAATAATAATTCGAATACGAAAACCATAAATTGAAAGAATATCAAATATTGCTCGTCACAGTTCTTCCAAATGTTTATAGTAAAGATCCAATATCAATGTTACAGTCAGTGAGACAGTTTCTTGAAGCTCTATTTGAATGCATAGTAGATCAAAATAGTTATTATGATATAAGTGTTGAAAGTACATTTTTAAGGCACGCATGTGAAGGTTTGCAGAATGAGCGAAGCGAATTCTGCAATTCACATGAGTGCCTCAAAAGGTACTTTCAACACGTATATCATACAATATTTTTTCTACAAACGTTCAAATAAAGTAATTATACAGTTTGAATTAAATTTCAAAAACCTGTATTAATACATCCAATTGTTGATTAAATTGTTAACGAATGTTTTGATGCATCTGTCAGACGTTTGTTAGTTTTATTTAAAACGCAGTTAAGGTTGTAGATTTTTTTTAAAATGGAAGAAAGTAATGAAAATGATCCATTTGAAGACATTGAGGCGGCGGCCAATAGAGCAACCCTCGATTTGTTGCCGAGAAAACCAGGGTTCAATACGATATAGCCTATAATAAGTTTCAGAAATGGTGTGAAGCGAAAGGCGTTTCTGGAAAATATACTGAAAATGTATATCTGGCCTATTTTGAGGAGAAAGCAAAGGTATGGAAGGCATCATCTCTGTGGTCAAATTATTCGATGATCAAATCTATGCTACGTATAAATAGCGACGTAGATATCAACAAATATTTTAAGCTTATCGCGTATTTAAAGCGACAAGCAGAAGGTTACCGGCCAAAGAAATCAAAAATCTTGACTAGAGTCCAAATTGACCAGTTTTTGAAGTCTGCATTAGACGATGAGTATCTTCTAATGAAAGTAGTTGTGATTGTGGGAATATTTGGTGCTTGCCGCAGGGTGGAGCTTTGTCAATTGACAGTTGACGATGTGGAAGATATGGGTACTTCATTAATAATCAAAATACCAGATACTAAAACCAATGTTTCACGAAGTTTTACTATTATTGAAAAAATGTATTTGGATCTTTATCGAAAATATGTGGCTCTTCGACCAGCAAATGTCGGACACAGGCGATTTTTCTTGAAATACGTGAAAGGTAAATGTACCAGAAATCCGGTTGGAATTAATTCGTTTGGAAAAATTCCTGCTGCTATAGCAAGATTTCTGGAACTTCCAAATCCGAAACTTTATACGGGACACTGTTTCGCCGGTCTTCAGCGACCTTACTTGCCGATGCTGGCGCAAATTTGACGACAATTAAGCGTCATGGGGGGTGGAGATCTCCTACCGTTGCTGAGGGGTACATCGAGGATTCTTTGGAAAATAAGAATTTGATTGCCCAAAAACTGCTGACGGTGCAGCGAACATTACCAACAACATCGAAGAAATTGTGGCCTCAACTTCGACTGGAAATTCAATTATTTCTACGCATCATTCTTCCTTAGCCATGGAAAATGGTAAAACAGCATTGCAAGAAATCAATTTGTCAAATTGCACAAATTGTACTATTGATGTTAATAAATGAAATCTAAATATTTTGACGTTTGCTTTCAAAATCTGACAATTCACTTTTGACAGCAGTGCCATGAACATTTTAAGGCACTCAGTGCCATGAAGTGATTTTAAGGCACTCAGTGCCTTAAAGTGACATTTTTAAGGCTTCTATGGAGTGCTAAAAATGGCATTTTTAACACGTTTGTAGAAAAACTTATTTTACACTCTCTACAAAGTATTTATGTGTATCTGGTATTGTGGAGACCATATAATAGCAAACAAGGCTTCATATACTTTTGCCGAAACTACCGAAACAAAAGAAATTCACACATTCCTCCTTGATATTCCGTGATTCTAATTAACTTGCTGTAATTGAGGTGTTCGCAGAGATCGTCAAGGAGTTATGGTCAGAAGATTCTTCTGACAGAGTTGTGAACACATTTTACTTGAAGAACCAAATTCAACGTTTCGCACCACATTTCTTGGGTAATGCACAACAAGATGCCCATGAATTTTTGAGATACCTGCTTGAGGGACTGCACGAAGATGTCAATGGAGCTATAAAAAAACACAAACAAATCCCAACAGAAATTGATACTGAGAAAATGCAGAATTCATGGTTAGACAATTCCAATATACTGGACAACTTCGTCGGACAATTGAAATCGACGTTAAAATGCACATATTGTGGTCACTGTTCTGTGTCCATTGAGCCGTTTTGGGATCTTTCGTTGCCTATTCCACAAATAACTGGTGAACTCAGATTATCGCACTGTTTACATTTTTTTTCGAGAGAAGAAACTTTGGATGGAAATGAGAAGCCGACATGTTCTAAGTGTGAAGAGAAACGAAAATGCTTGAAATCTTTGGCAATCCACAAGTTTCCCAGGGTGTTAGTGATCCATCTTAAACGATTTTCTGTAACAGACGGGTCGAGAGCAAAATTAAATGTTACCGTAGATTTCCCTTTGGAAGGCCTGGACATGAGCATTTACGCAACAGGTAATGTAGCCCCCAGTTGCTACAATCTTTATGCATTTTCCAATCACAACGGCACTACATACAGTGGACATTACACGGCTTGCTGTCGACATCCTTATGTTGGAAAGTGGTATGAATACAATGATTCCCAAGTGACACCAATCTCCTCCAAATCTCTTGTGACTTCCGATGCGTATATTTTGTTTTATGAACACGAAGAATCTTTTCCTTTAGATGTTATTTGATTCTTTTTTTTTATTCTTATTTATTTATTTATTATAATTTCATTAAATATTTTTTATATATACATAATAAACTTCCTAAACACTTGCTATGAATTTATTCTGAAATGAATCTGCGAAGATACTGTAAGGTCACGATTATTTCATTCTCTAGTCCCTGCAAATTATTCTAGGTAGGTAATCGTAATGAATAATTTCAAATAATTCATCATTAATCTTATATCAAAATATATGTGGAAATTGTTCTAAATATATCTATATTTTAAATTTGCCTGAATATACGAGAAGTTGCTGACTGAAAGAACGTGTTCATCTATTCAGAAGGAGCTGTTTTTCAATTATCGCTGCAACTTACCAGGGTAGATTAGAAATCTGTCCTTCTAAACTTGTATAGATTCCAATATTGATTCCTATTCTTTCATATTGTGGTTATTTGATAGTTTAGTGACATTGATAATGACAGTCATAACTGTTATATGTTGGATAAAACATTGTATGCCACTCGTGTGTTATTTGATAGTTATAGATAGTCTAAATTGAAATTATTAATGACTGTCATAACTGTCATGTGTTGAATTAAGGATAGTTTCTATTGAAATTAGAAAAAACTTGTATGTAACAATGATAAAAAAAATCTTTCTTAAAATGCAAATTTTTGTAACTGGTGTCATAGATATTCCGTCATTATTCTGGAGGTGGACGTGTTTTTGGTTGTGAAGAGGTTTCCCAAATTAATGATGGTATAAATAAACTTTTTGTTTATTATTGTAGATTATGAATTATATTCAATGAAATGTCAAAAGAGCAATCGAAAATTCACCAAAAGTTCAATTTTATATTCATTGCAACAATGATCGTTGTGCCAGATAAAAGTGAAATGCCGGATGCACCGTCTAAACAATACCATTCTTTTTGCTGGAACTGTACGCTCGCATAGCAAAAGAACGCATATAAAACTAATTAGATAGACTACCAAAAGTTGCCCTAGTCGAGTCTAGGATAGACGATTAGACAGAGAAACCAAGGAACTAGATAAAGAAAGGACTTGGACCTTCGTTTCGGTGGCTACCAGCAGTGTTGTCAGTTGTTGACGTTGCATTTTCAAACCTTCCACTTCTAGAAGATCGAGGCTCAGAAAAATCCACCTGATGCGTGAAGCATGTCATTTTAGATACGTGAATTACAACTGGAACTGTGAGAACACTTGATATTTACCAAAAAGAGCATTTTCTTTCCATAGGCGACGTTTCAGATGCTAATCAGCTTTCTCTTCCTGAAAATTTCTTATGAGATTCGGGTTTTTGACACTTCTCACCAGAACCTCGAATCTATCAAGAAATTTTCAAAAAAGTTCGAAAAAGATAGCAGTGTTACTTCCGAAACGTCACCAAGAGAAAGTATTCCAATTTTTTTGATATATTTTTTCGACTCCATTACCAAATTCAGAAAAAATACATTTCGTAACTTACAAAACTCTTTTTTGCTTTTTTATAATATTGCAGTTACGTATCGGGGCAAATAGATAAATTTGCCCTAAAAACATATGATACAATAATTCAAAGCTGCTGCTTTTTCATTTTCAGGGGAAAGAAAATTCAAAATGGATTTCGTTTAATATTCACCTCCTCAAAAAAGATTTGAACAATATATTCAAAAAGATCTCCAATGAGTAAGATAAGAACTTTTGTTGAGAAAGTTGAAACTTTTTATAGAGATCAATTGCCCTAACAGCGAACTGATAATACTCTTCTCCTGAAGATGCTAACCTTGTTACCGAAACTCGTGTCTAGTTTCTCTAGGAGAATTTTTAAAGATAATGCATATCAGTTCAAATTTCATATCATTATAAATTTATAGATGTTACCTGGTGCAAAATACCTGAAGATATGAAGTTTTCGAATTCTGGAATATATCTTCAGTATATAAGGGGTATTTTTTCATGTTTACGTGAAATATAATAATAACGACCAGCTACGTGGTAAATTGAAACTGTTTTGATTCTCCTTCCAAAATTTGGAATTCGAACCCAGAGAAATAATTGATAAAAATAAACCAATGGATATTGAAGAATTGAAAGGCATTGCAAACGAGGTATCACAAGCCCCCCCTTCCATTCGAGAAGGAAAGTTGTCACCACCCTATTGGTTGTAAAGTACTCAAAATTATTTTTTCACTGTTCACTGCCCGACCTTGCTATCTTCTCCTGTTTTCTATAATTAAGGGGGGGAAAAACTTTTTTTCAGCAGCACTTTAGATATTCTATGGTGTAATTTTCTTATCATCATGATAATTCGGTAATTGTTGCGGGCGAATTAAGAGTAAGAAAGGGAGAAGTTTTAGGAAAGTAGGTGCTGGCATTCCAGTCTTGAACAATTATGATATTATGCAACAACACATCCAAAAATAATTGATGGAACTCTATTCAGCTTTGTACTGCACACTCAATATTCCAAATAGGAAATATCTTCTCGATTTTACTTTAATACAGAAGCAATATAACTCAACATCGGTTTATAGTTCCTAGAAACCTTGTGTTCGTCTTATGTTTGATTTGCTAGATCATATTTTGATCCCTATGAACATCCCCATGAAACAACTCAATATTTTTTTTTATCTCGATATCCATTTCAGTGTCCTGAGTATGACCAAATGAATGGTCGAAACATCGACATTGACTGAATCAGAATATCTGGTTCATTCCAACTATAAATACACACTTTGAAAATATATCACGATAAACTGCAGTGAGTTCTAATTGAAAACCAATCTGTGTCGTTGGTGTCGAGATTCTTGATAGTGATATAAAACTGCTGACAACTAAGGTACGGTTGGTCGATCCCCGAAAGGAAATTAGTGCTGTAAGGAGGGTTGAAAGACCATTTCACAAAAATATTATTTCCACTGTAAGTACTTCATAATGCTTTGTTTCATTGAAAAGGTGGAGGAGTGTTACTTGGTTTCCACCATTTGTAAGTATGTTCTGCCAGCGTATCTCTTTGAGTTCATCAACACCAGTGTCTTGTACATTTCCTTTCAAACTGCTTCGAGACAATTTATATCGAAATTGATCAGTTTAAGCCAACTAAGTGAACTACGATAATGGTTGTTTCAGTTGATGTTCATAGTGATTCATGTTAGTCACCCATTTTTGAAAGGTGTGGTTGATTTGGAACAAGCCAATAAAAATTGAATTGGCCAGTTCAACAATGGAACAGAATGGTGGATAATTTGATATTCATAGAAAAGAACACGTTCTGATACATTCCTACGACTCGAATCATTGGACACATCATAATAAGGCAGCACTACCTTTTCTCGTCCATAGGCTCATAACTTTCCATTTGAAGAAATATAAGTACGAAAATGAAAAGAGGTACGTAGCTGAAGTGGATGGTTATAACTCAGATATAGTAGATTATTCAATACAAAAACTGATTATCGAAAAAAAAGTGGGAATTACAACAATAAATATATCGGCATATAGAATAGAAGTTATTTTTCCACATATTCACAAATAACTCATTCAAGTTATAGGATACGTCAACAACTCATGTAAAGTATATATAAATATAATTCTGTGTAAAATCCTACAAGTCATATTCATAACATATAAATGAAAAACAATTGTTCTAAAATTGTCCCAAAATTGTTCGCTCGGTTATCCAGCTGACGAACGTCAACCCTCAGAAGTCGAAACTTGGGCGAGCAATGGATCAACGACGCCTTACCTATTAACGTGTGATTATCCAGCACGGTGGCCTGGCAGGCATATGAGCCCCCATCTTCCGCTTGGAAGGAGGACGTGCTAACCTCTACACTACCGAGACCAAAGCTGCATATATCAATTGAAATGCATATATGTCAATGCAAGTATTAGTGAACTCCTCAGTACTGCAAGGTACTATTTCGACGAGCTGAAAACACTTTAAGAAAGACCATGCTAACATTAGAAATGGAAGGATAGAAATATTCATTGCTGCTTCGGACAATGATCACAGAAATGGCGAACGCAATCTGACACTGATTAAGGATGTGCATTATAGAAGGCTGCTCGATGTGATGAATCTCTTTCAGCGCAATATTTACTTTATTGTGGACAAATTACTCAGTAATTAATAGACGAAGTCCATATAGGAGTACGTACAAACTTAGAAGGTAGTTCTCAGCTTCACCACCCTAGATTGTAAAATGAATAAATAAATAACCATAGTCTTCTAATTCAGTATCAATTTTCTCCTGCTGAAGATGCTTACTTTGTTAGCGAACGGCGCCTCAAGTGCAAATAGTATCAGTTTGGTATTAGGCTTATTCATCTCTACAAAAGGTTTTGAATAAGTTTTTTCTATTTAGGTGTGATTTCTCAAACATTATGTGAATCTTCATCTATGAGTCAAAAATATCATCATACAGCTTCAACTCAGATGATATCAGCTTTTCCCAGGACTTCGTCCGCTTAGAAGTCGAACCGAACCGTTCAGTCAGTGCATGCTGGTAAAGCATCATATCTCGCCCGCTTTGATTTACATAAATATACTATTATCACTGATTTTTTCGTTCAATTATATTAAAATGTAGCCTATATCACTCGTGAATAGTGTAGCTTTCTGTTAGTGAAAAACTCCACCTATTTATGATAGAAGTAAAGATTAATTATTCGATAATGGGTGTCCATCCCCCGAATAAAAATCGTCGTACCTCCTGAAGCATTTTCGAGTTGGCAACATCGCATTCGAGACACCTTACCCCACGAGACTATTTTCTCCCACCCCGCATCGCGAGCACCCCCACACACCCCGTGCCTATCATCCCCTCTCAGGAATTAAAGTACCAAATATTTTTCAGAAATCGCTCGCTCGTTTTGACGAAAACTATCCTGTGCGTGAAAAAAGTGCGTGTCCAGTTGTATACCAACGCGTTGGACTTGATCTTTTCATTGCAGTCTAGCCAGTTTGAAATATAGTTGTATGCAACAGATTTTGCGTGCGTTCGTATGGAGAAGTAAATTTGAAAATTTCCAGTGATCTTTTTTTTTTTCGTTTTATGTAAGTTTTTCTTTTGTTTCTCTCGAAAAAACCGTTGAAATGAAGCATTAAATGAGTATTTTCTGAAGAAGGTAACCGGTTTATGTTTCGATTACAAATCGGTTTGATTCCCGAATTATTTTCTATTGTCCTTTTTTTATTAGATATTCTTTCAATAGACACTAATTTAATCATTAGAAGGATCATTTTAATTTCTGATATGTCTTATTTTGATGTTTTCTGAATGTGAATAAATACATAATTTCTGACGTACATGAAGATTCACTTCCACATTTAATTTCATTCATTTGCCCTTTTGCACAAATGAAGAGATAATTATTGATAGTGTTTGAAACTCAACTTTTGGTTATTCCTTTGATTGTGCAAAATTTACTCTTACTATTATTATATATTGTGTGCGTAAGTGTATATTCAAAAATAAAATTATTATTGTTATAATTTTGGGTGTCACTGAAACATAAACAAAATAATTGATACCCACGTACAGGCCCAGCTTTTGTAGGTGTTTCAGGTTTAATTCACTTTAATTGTTATTGCTCAGGATCACCTTTTGTGTATTCTGTTCATTTTCAACTGTAAATGTAATAATGTTGTTTCTTCTACAGTGGATTAATAATAATATTATTAGGAGGGAAATTTTCACTCTTCCATGGGGTCCACCGAACACACATTTTTTGCATATAAATCGGTAAATGAATTATTGTTTAATGTAATTTTTTTGTATATCCACCTCCGATTGAGCATTTTATCAGCTGGACTTTCCTTTTCAATATCTGAGAATGGATTTCAATTGTCTTCATCCTTTTAGTCATTTGAATAACAATTTGAGTTATTCTTCTTTATGTTTTGTGTTGTTCGATATATTTATTACAAGTGACATTCCTGAAAAACACAACATAATATTATTTCTTCCTATTTAGTACTAGCAATTTCTCAAATATACTGATTATTACATATCGACTTAGTTGTTTCATTTGAGATTTGGAAAAAGTGAAACTTCACCGCATAAGGTTCCATTGAAAACTTATGTAACACTTACTATTCTCTGAATGCAACCTTCAATAAAATAGCTAGATATGATGAATCAATTCTTTGGTTTCTTCCTCTTTGAATCAAAAGATAGAAATTACAACTTCTACGAAAGGAGTAAAAGCCAAAAATTGATGGGTACGTTTATATAATTCAAAAAAGTTTGAAAAAAAAAGGAGAAAAAAACATCTGAAACAGTTACCCCATATATGGTAACGACGGGTACTGGGTTAAATAGAAATCTTTGAATGATATACACGTAGCTATCAAAAGAGGTGTTTGAATATTTCTTACTTCTTTCATAGAAGTTGTGATTTTCATTTTCTGATTCGGAAAAGAACCAAAAAAAAATTATTCATCAAACTTCATTCTCTCTAGAAAAAAAGTTCCTAATTTGCTAGGTATGGTATAAGATATAAAAAACATATTTACTCTTCCTCGGCTTCTATGAAGTAATAACTGGAATGTAGCCCTTAATGACGTCATAATAGCCCACTCGATCATGTTCAATTTTCTCCAAAAATTTTGGTACGTCTTACCCTGTAATTTCGTACAATTTACTATAATTATGGTTTTTATACTCCAATTTGTTCCATAGTGAATGATAAAGAACAATGTTTGTATACTTGATGGAAAAACATCTTCAATAATATTGAATGTGGTCTTCATGGAGAAAATACTATTTTGATAAATATCGAAAAAACAGAGTATTGAAATATAATCTATATAACGAAGCAATACAAAAATTTCAGCCACAGTTGATGAAGGTTGTGGTGGGTGTAGGATGTCTAAAACTACTCTCATCTCACTCCACAATCAACAAGAAAAGTATCGCATTTTTCCACATACATCAATCTACTTACTATCCGTGCATATTTACTTTCCAAACTACTACAAAAAGTAACTTCCTCAAGCATTAGTACTGAAAAGTGTTATTTTTTATCAGAATTCGGTTCTATTCTCATCATTTACGTATGGTATAAGGGTAAATTATCTGCTGAAGCTATATATAGCAAACATGATCCCCTGTATGTGTGGTAGTGTAGGATTACGTGTATTTTGAGGTGAGACTGTTCAGTTCTATTGGCTATTGGCATCTCTCTCGTGTTGTGTTTTGACCGGCAGTTTTCTCTTAGTAACCGGTTCGGATGAGTTTAGTTTGGGAAAGTTTAAAGCAGGAAAACCTTTTTTTTTGTCCACTATATACAGGGCGTTATTTGAGTACGTAGCCAAACTTGAGGGACGATTCTTTGAGTAATTCTAAAACGAAAAGTTTATATAATCATAGGTCCGGTAATGCTTCGTTTTCGAGATACAGGGTGTCGACATTTGTGAATAGTTATTTCCTGAATATCCTTATAATCCTTTAGACGATTTTGTTGAGATTCAGCAGTGTTATTTAGAGCAGTGGGGAGCTAATTTAACCCCAACTAAATAGAAATCACCATGTCCGGACCCACACAACACATGGACATCCAGTGGATATCTAATGGATATCCATTAAGGATATTTTGGACATCCGATGGACGTACAGTTTTTATCCAAAGGATATTCAATGGACGTCCAATGGACATTCTTAGGCCACCAACCTGTACGTCCATAAAATATCCTTCATGGACATCCATGAGATATCCATTATGGACATCCATAAGATTTCCTTCATGGATACCCATAAGATATCCATCATGGATATCTACAAGATATACTTTATGGACATCCATGAGATATCCATCAAGAACGTCCATAAGATATCGTTTATAATTCTACATAATTATTTGTGCAATTCGTTACAGAGAAACCAACCTAGCTTGAGATGTGAAAAAGTGCTGCACACTTCTTGGACAACGGATTATAGTCAGTAATATATATATATATATACAAGATGAATTTTTCTGGGTTTTTATCCGTTAGGTATTTTCTGATTTGTTCGACGTTTCGAATTCCATTTTGAATTCATTTTCAAGAACTGTGAGACGAATATCTGTCCATACCGTCCTGGTCAATCACTCCCCTTACGAAGCAACCAAGCAAGAGCTAGCAAAGACTTCAATTGTCTGTTCTCCACGGAAACTAGTATTTATAATGACTCTCCTCAGTCATTATCCGACTGCGTCCGATATTAAGGCTGCATCCTGCCCATCCAGGTATTATGTAGAAATTGATGTTTTCACGGATCTTCGATATACAAGATGAATTTTTCTGGGTTTTTATCCGTTAGGTATTTTCTGATTTGTTCGACGTTTCGAATTCCATTTTGAATTCATTTTCAAGAACTGTGAGACGAATATCTGTCCATACCGTCCTGGTCAATCACTCCCCTTACGAAGCAACCAAGCAAGAGCTAGCAAAGACTTCAATTGTCTGTTCTCCACGGAAACTAGTATTTATAATGACTCTCCTCAGTCATTATCCGACTGCGTCCGATATTAAGGCTGCATCCTGCCCATCCAGGTATTATGTAGAAATTGATGTTTTCACGGATCTTCGATATACAAGATGAATTTTTCTGGGTTTTTATCCGTTAGGTATTTTCTGATTTGTTCGACGTTTCGAATTCCATTTTGAATTCATTTTCAAGAACTGTGAGACGAATATCTGTCCATACCGTCCTGGTCAATCACTCCCCTTACGAAGCAACCAAGCAAGAGCTAGCAAAGACTTCAATTGTCTGTTCTCCACGGAAACTAGTATTTATAATGACTCTCCTCAGTCATTATCCGACTGCGTCCGATATTAAGGCTGCATCCTGCCCATCCAGGTATTATGTAGAAATTGATGTTTTCACGGATCTTCGATATACAAGATGAATTTTTCTGGGTTTTTATCCGTTAGGTATTTTCTGATTTGTTCGACGTTTCGAATTCCATTTTGAATTCATTTTCAAGAACTGTGAGACGAATATCTGTCCATACCGTCCTGGTCAATCACTCCCCTTACGAAGCAACCAAGCAAGAGCTAGCAAAGACTTCAATTGTCTGTTCTCCACGGAAACTAGTATTTATAATGACTCTCCTCAGTCATTATCCGACTGCGTCCGATATTAAGGCTGCATCCTGCCCATCCAGGTATTATGTAGAAATTGATGTTTTCACGGATCTTCGATATACAAGATGAATTTTTCTGGGTTTTTATCCGTTAGGTATTTTCTGATTTGTTCGACGTTTCGAATTCCATTTTGAATTCATTTTCAAGAACTGTGAGACGAATATCTGTCCATACCGTCCTGGTCAATCACTCCCCTTACGAAGCAACCAAGCAAGAGCTAGCAAAGACTTCAATTGTCTGTTCTCCACGGAAACTAGTATTTATAATGACTCTCCTCAGTCATTATCCGACTGCGT
This sequence comes from Zygogramma bicolorata, assembly GCA_032362365.1. Taxonomy (NCBI): domain Eukaryota; kingdom Metazoa; phylum Arthropoda; class Insecta; order Coleoptera; family Chrysomelidae; genus Zygogramma; species Zygogramma bicolorata. The sequence goes on from JAVJAQ010000137.1 coordinate 5,728,460, forward strand.
CCGATATTAAGGCTGCATCCTGCCCATCCAGGTATTATGTAGAAATTGATGTTTTCACGGATCTTCGATATACAAGATGAATTTTTCTGGGTTTTTATCCGTTAGGTATTTTCTGATTTGTTCGACGTTTCGAATTCCATTTTGAATTCATTTTCAAGAACTGTGAGACGAATATCTGTCCATACCGTCCTGGTCAATCACTCCCCTTACGAAGCAACCAAGCAAGAGCTAGCAAAGACTTCAATTGTCTGTTCTCCACGGAAACTAGTATTTATAATGACTCTCCTCAGTCATTATCCGACTGCGTCCGATATTAAGGCTGCATCCTGCCCATCCAGGTATTATGTAGAAATTGATGTTTTCACGGATCTTCGATATACAAGATGAATTTTTCTGGGTTTTTATCCGTTCGGTATTTTCTGATTTGTTCGACGTTTCGAATTCCATTTTGAATTCATTTTCAAGAACTGTGAGACGAATATCTGTCCATACCGTCCTGGTCAATCACTCCCCTTACGAAGCAACCAAGCAAGAGCTAGCAAAGACTTCAATTGTCTGTTCTCCACGGAAACTAGTATTTATAATGACTCTCCTCAGTCATTATCCGACTGCGTCCGATATTAAGGCTGCATCCTGCCCATCCAGGTATTATGTAGAAATTGATGTTTTCACGGATCTTCGATATACAAGATGAATTTTTCTGGGTTTTTATCCGTTAGGTATTTTCTGATTTGTTCGACGTTTCGAATTCCATTTTGAATTCATTTTCAAGAACTGTGAGACGAATATGCTTCGTAAGGGGAGTGATTGACCAGGACGGTATGGACAGATATTCGTCTCACAGTTCTTGAAAATGAATTCAAAATGGAATTCGAAACGTCGAACAAATCAGAAAATACCTAACGGATAAAAACCCAGAAAAATTCATCTTGTATATCGAAGATCCGTGAAAACATCAATTTCTACATAATACCTGGATGGGCAGGATGCAGCCTTAATATCGGACGCAGTCGGATAATGACTGAGGAGAGTCATTATAAATACTAGTTTCCGTGGAGAACAGACAATTGAAGTCTTTGCTAGCTCTTGCTTGGTTGCTTCGTAAGGGGAGTGATTGACCAGGACGGTATGGACAGATATTCGTCTCACAGTTCTTGAAAATGAATTCAAAATGGAATTCGAAACGTCGAACAAATCAGAAAATACCTAACGGATAAAAACCCAGAAAAATTCATCTTGTATATCGAAGATCCGTGAAAACATCAATTTCTACATAATACCTGGATGGGCAGGATGCAGCCTTAATATCGGACGCAGTCGGATAATGACTGAGGAGAGTCATTATAAATACTAGTTTCCGTGGAGAACAGACAATTGAAGTCTTTGCTAGCTCTTGCTTGGTTGCTTCGTAAGGGGAGTGATTGACCAGGACGGTATGGACAGATATTCGTCTCACAGTTCTTGAAAATGAATTCAAAATGGAATTCGAAACGTCGAACAAATCAGAAAATACCTAACGGATAAAAACCCAGAAAAATTCATCTTGTATATCGAAGATCCGTGAAAACATCAATTTCTACATATATATATATATATATATATATATATATATATATATATATATATATATATATATATATATATATATATATATCCTGTGATAAGCCACTCAACGTGACCGTATGTGCAATTTAAAATGTTCTGCTAGATTGGTTTCGCTTTATTCAAAAAATTTAGACAAACTAAGGTAAACTGGAGAGTGGTAGACGAACGATCAAAAAACTTATGTCGTTAATAATAATTTTTAATTTTTTCATTACTTTTCAAACAAAATACTTGATATAGTTTAAATTTGAAAAATAGTTTGCCAAGAGTTCTCCACAGAAAAGTTATTGATGAATTTGAATAGTTCTCAATTTGAATAACATATGAATATAGTACTCGACAATTCACTTGCTTCCTTCCAAAAGTTCACGTTCACGGTAAATGCTAATGATCACAGTTTACAATTATTAACTAACACACCTCTATTTTTAGTTTCTTTATAAACACAATTATGGCACAATGCACACCACAACGCTTCAATTCAGTTCAACATAATTTTTTCAAACCGACCCAACACTCAACGACTCTCGATATTACGACATTTGACAGACGCCATAGACGGTTGCACGTCAGGAAACCGAGTCAAGATGAGTTCACAATGCAGCGCTTTTGCATTTCGCATCGCGCGTCGCGTCTTCTGAGGTGACGCTATATTCAAATATAATTTAAAAGGATAAAAAGTTAAATATATCAACTTTTTTGCTGGAATGTCCATGTAAAAGGCCCAATCACGTTGCCAATTCGTAGGGTGCCACGGCGGAAGAAACAATAATTATTTGTACAATAAATGTACGAAATGGATGTCCATAAGATATCCTTCATGGATATCCATCGTGGATATCCGAAAGGATATCCGTTTTGTACATCCTATGGATATTTTTTACTGGGAATACTTTGGATATCCAAAATTTGGATATCCTATGGATATCCCAATATAAATTGGTCCAAGGCTATTCCGACATGAATTGGACATGAATTGGACGTCCATAGGATATCGGGTGCTGTATGGGGAAAGCACCCCTACCAATATTTTTGACCAAAAAAAACTATTTTCGAAATCACCCTGTACATGATTTTTGAGTATGGTACATTTCTTAATAATGTTTGAATGTTCAATAAAAATAAATGAGGCATGAGAGCATCCTGCATGAGATAATCGCGAGTCTGTAGGGTGAGTGGTTACAATTTTTATTGCTGGACGGGAAAAAGTGGTATTTAGGATTGAGTAGGGCTTCCAAAACTTCTGTCACAACACTGCTTTCACAAATGAAAAAAAAAATCCAATAGATGCTGCTGTTACATTACCAAAATGAGCTTATACGCCATTCTTCAATGTGACATACATTTCATACCGGAACAAAATCTTCTCCCAATTATGGCGAAGGTGCTGGTTTCTCAGCTTGAAATTATGGATGTAGAGAAAAACGAAATCATTTTTATCGATCTGAAAGGAGTAATTTCAAATGGTAACAATTAGAGGGTAACATTTATAAATACTGTGATATTTTTTGCTATTTTGACTCCAAGAATAGTTTTTTTTTTTTAAATGTCTGATGTGAATCTCATTCATTCATATATTTTATCGTTACACTTACTCTTTGAGCCAACACACAATTTCTCAATGGAGATTCATCAATGATTGCTACTGATGGCAATATATTCTTGTTATCACATGTCAAGATATACCGTTCAATCATTGGTAAGATTATGAGAGGGTACCTGTATATCAGTTCATTCTCATAATTCGACCATGCGGTCTGGTACAATGAAGTTTTTAAAGATGTTACCCAACATTTGAATGTTTTTACACTGTTTTTTGTCTGCGTAAGATGACCGATAAGCTTTGACTGTTAGGAAGAAACTAGCTTCCCTCAAACTCACGATATAAGTCCTGAAGAAGGAAATAAACATTTCCGAAAGCTTGACGCAATACCAAAGAGAGAGAAGGATATAATGCAATGCCCTTCGTGGTAATAGCCAGGGAAATAGTTGTTTTCTGACAGGTGCAAGCCAAAACCTACTGTGTAGGTAGTTTGAGAATGGCCTGAACGAATTGTTCAAAAGATGATTTGATTTAACGCCAGTCTTCAAGTATGCCCATCGACTATGTTGTATTGCTAATACGAAAAAAATTGCAGATATCAAACATTCATGAAGCGTTGCATAAACATTAACTATTATCAGAATTATCGTTCAACTAAATAATGTCTGTGCTGTTCACTATTTAAACCCGATGTCTATCGCCAGAATACTCAAATTAAATTTGCTTTATCTGTATCTAGAATCGGAATGGCAAATATTCACTTTTCAATTATGACACATTCGAGGAGAGTTGAATGTTTCTAATTATCTTGAACCAATTATCTATTCAAGTGATAGGAAAAGAGTGATAAATATGCATAATTTAAAAAATGCGTTTTTGTGAAGATCGAAAAATGTTCATTATCGAATATAAACTTCATACAGATCGTCTGTTTCATCTTGGCTTCTCTGAACATCACAGACAGTTGGACGAGGTGATTTTTGGCATTTTCTTCTTCAAATCTATGCTAAAATAATACAAAACTTCTACAGAGGAAGAAAAATCAAAGTTTTATGTGTATATTATTAATTATAGACGTTCAATTCATTCACAAAAAGGAAAAAAAGTCCACCTGAAAAACTAGTCTCCTGCCTATATAGCGCGACGGGCGCTGATTCACATAGAAATCACTTTTTTTCACTCAATTTGATTATACCAACCACTCAAAACTTGAATCATGCAGATAATATTCGTAAACAGTTCCACACGAATAGAGAGAGTAATTTGCAAAAAAAATCCACCCATAGGGAAAACAATTCAAAAATTGACTTGAACTCGAGATCTAGTCGGATTCGGTTAGGAACTAGAATACTGTGCCAACGTCGTTATACAAGGTGGTACGAAATTACCCGTGAAGATTTTCAGTTTTTATGTGTGGTCAAAATAATACTTTCGATAAACATGAGGTTGAAAATATTCACAAACCGTTTTGTAACGACCTGTATGCAAATGGTTCCGCTGTATGTTTAGGCGGAACCGCGAGGTTTTTGAGTTCAGCAGAAAGTTCAAAATAAGATTTTCCACCAACTGGTGACCTCCTACCAGAATTGGATATATTCACCTCTTCCATGAATTGAATTCATAATTGGAAATTCATCATAAAAAAAGGAATTGAAGCCAGAAGTTTGCTTGTGAATTGTTACTTCAATCAATTCACAATTCATTTTGCTAATTACTCAACAAAACATCAATCGGTTTCCTTTTCAGAGTTCAACATGGGTTTTTTCGTTAACCTGCCCAATGATATTCTATTGGCATTCATAGAAAAAACACAGTAAGCATCTTCAAGAAAGGAAAACTGGTCATCAGTTTTGATGAACACTGATCGATGAACACTGATCGATGAACTCTACTAAGTTTCAACCTGTACACCGAAGATTTCAATCCCATCGTTTTTTCCATCACAGTTGGTTGATCTGACTAGAACAATTTTTCCACATATTCGTCGTGTGTGATCTTGGAAACCTCCCGAATATCTGTTCATTTCTCAGAGATCGTTTTCACATAAAAATCAGACTTGAAACCTTCAGAAATCTGAAGTGAACAAACAAATTCGCATCTCGAAATATTCATACTTTCACATGTTTTTGTCATTTAAACTTGAAAATAATGTATGTCTTGAAGTGAATCCTACACATCCACTATTATCTGGAATCTTCGAAAAGTTTTTTTTACAAAATGGATGAGGCTTTCGCGGCCGAGGTTCTCAGCATTACTACTTTTCTTCGAGTTTAAAGTCCGTCGTTCTTTGGAATTTCTTCCTGACGTTTCGCTAGCGCGAGTGGCCAGCATCTTCAGAGGCTCACTCATCTTGACTATTATTCCGATGACTGATTTTTTTTACAGTAGATTCAATACTCCATTATTCATAACACATATAGGTTCTGGAATTCCATTGTAGAAACGAAATACTTCAGTTCGGTGTAGCTCTTTTAAAAAGTTTCACTTTTATCGCAGAGGTTATATATTCTGCTATACATATGTATGAAGAAAATTGAAAAAATTTATATATTGTTCTTCGAATCTAGTGAAATATTAACATGAGTATAACAAAATAATTCATAGCCTTTCTCTAACATGTGCTCACCAAAGGAACAACATAACACGATACCTATGCTGTTATCGGTGCGTTTAGAGTGAGTAAAGAAAACGCTTTCGAGAATTGCTTGTGAATTGTGATTCTGCAGAAACAATTCAGGAGTCACATTCCACTTTTTTCAAGATTAATTGAAGCCAATGAATTGAATTCACCGAAAATGAATTCAATTCATGTCAAATTAATTGAATTCACAATTCCAACTCTGCCTCCTAAAAACATTGACCCTCAAAAGTCGAATCTCACGAGCTAATGACGCGTAGCAAAGGCTTCTGTCCAAGTAACCGGCCACCCATCCAGGTCGTAGCCGTGATCACCATTGCTTGATCCCAGATTGGTGGCAGAACTTGACTGAAGCCACAAATACCGTCAAGGCATAATTTTTGCTCATCGGGTTCTTTTTTTCAGCAACCAAACAATCCAGGATGGCTGACGAAAAGTACAAACTACGATGGGGAGGCCACCCTTCAACCTTCCTGAAAGCATTCGAACAACTCCTTTACAACGAAGATTACACTGACGTCACCCTTGCTTGCGAAGCGGGTAGTACCATCAAGTGCCACAAAGTAGTGTTGGCAGCTTTTTCCCCTTACTTCAAGGGCTTATTCTCTGTAAACCCCAACAAACACACTGTGATAATAATAAGAGACGTAAAATTTTCGGAGATCAAGGCTATATTGGATTTCATGTATAAGGGAGAAGTCGACGTGGCACACGATCAGATATCTTCCCTCATCAAGATAGGCGAAGATCTAAAAGTCAAGGGGCTGACGTACGTGGATAAGTTGGATAGGGAGAGAGAAGATGAACAGCATTCGATGGATCACTCCCCTTCTATCACTACCTCCAACAATACCATGCAGTACCCTAATCTCACTAGCAACAATAATGCATCCCCACCCATCACAAGCTACCAGAGCCCTAGCAGCTACAACAGTAAATCTCAACCCTCCAGAAAAGATCTTCCTTCGTGGACTGTACCAGGACTGCATCTGCCTCCCCATCCATCTTCAACCACGATAACGTCGATGCTTAGCAGCTCTGATTTGTCCCCGTTGGAGAGAAAGAAGATGTCCAGTTTGTTGATGAGCAGGGATACGCCTATTCTAAGGACAGTTTTGGGTCAAAGTCAAGCAGATTCGTCTCAGCCGGTCAGTTTGGTGTGTCATCCAGATCAAGACGAGGATACTAGCGGAAATGATAGACCGATGAAGGTGAGTATTGCGACTATTTGTCACTTTTTCCCCTCCTTATCTAATTTTCATGTTCCTGAAGTGCCACTGTTACCTCCAACACTTGCTTCCTCTTGTTTTCCTTCTTTGTCTAGAAATCAGTTGACAATACTGTCCGACATTTTGTGCATCATCTCTTTGTTCGAAACTCTAGCCCTTGAATTATACCTTCATCAGGTTCAGAAAAGGTCAGATTCATCTTATTTGACAAAAACTATTGAAATTACAGAAACAACAGCAGCACACTTGTAAAAACCAAAAAGTATTGCGCCAAATTCTTGTGGCGGTTGTTGACACCAACTATCCCACAAAATTAGATGGATTGGAGAATCTGTAGAACTACCATTTACAACACATCTCCTGTGCAAGGAGCAGTTTTCTTCGGAATATATAGCGTCACATACCCTAAGAACACTCACATTATGACGCAGTTCAAAAGAATACATTATTATCTGTAACTTACCTGGAATTTTAATATAAATGAAAGCGGTATGTAAGAGGAACACTGTACTTTGAACACAAAATATGGATGGAAAATTTGATTCCGCTAGACTTTCCTGGTATGATGGTTTCATTCTCTCGATCCAATTATGGAAAATCGCTGGATGAGTCTGAAATATGAAAAATAGACAAGTTCCCGACAGACAAGCGTGTGCACTCCATAAAAAAAACGCTTTTCTTTTTGTTGGGAATTTTCGTGTTTTTCAGTTTAACATTTATTATTTCTTAGGATCATAAAAAAATGCATCTTAATCAGGTGTATAATTGAGTAAAAATCATACTCAAAAAATATACTCAAATCCAAAAAAAATTGATGGATTTTGCTCAAAGAAAAATTTTAAAAATTCAATTAACCCTGAAAACGGCCTGCTCATTCATTTTTGAAAATCTGGAGATATATATTCGATTGTTTCAATCGTAATTCGATTCCATCATTCGTAATTTATTATTTCAATTTGATTTTTTTTTTTCATTTCGCAATTTTTTTGCAACAGTTTTCAATAGAGTCGATTATAATGAATATTTCCCTCATATATAAAATGTCCCATAAGAGCAATGCAATTATCGAAAACTTACAGCGGTAATTGCATTGTATCAAGTCACCATAACAACACATTTGAAACCGTATCGCTAGACGTCAGTAAACAACACAAATAAATGTCAGATAGACTTCAAAAATAGAAAAACATTTCGCGTTTAGGTGAGTACTCCATACAATCTATAGAGGAAAGTGTAAATGAACAAAAAGTAACATTTCCTTGAGAATTTCTTTGTTCGTGAAATATTCCAATGAATTACATTCGTGCATAAAAATGACCAGATAATTTTATATTCAAGCGTGATATCTTATACAAATTGCATTCGGTTATTTTCATATTTTGTAAAAGAGACCTCGTCCTTCGGACTCGGGCACTTTCGCCAAAATATGAAAACGAACTCTTGCAATTTTTAGATATCACTCTTTCTTACAAAATTATCGGTAATTTTTATGCACTCGTGCGATTATAACCGACAATTAGCCACAGACAGACAGCAGGAAGCGACTTCATTTTATACTAACTAGTGATGCAAGTCACAGCCAATACCACGCAGCAAGGAGAATGACCATCTGTAAGGAGCTAACAATTTTTTTTTTTAACTGAGAGGAATTTCAGAGTTTTATGGTATTTTATCAAGATTATTTTTTTCACTTGTCAAAATGTGACGTTTTTGGCATTTCAACCAATAGTAGCGGGTTATTCTATGGTTATTCTAGCCAATCATTAAGTATTATACCGATAAAACTGCCTGGTCCTTTCGATTGTTTCGATAAAACGTTGTTTACCTTTGAACTGTCAAAACTATAAGGTTTACCGCGTCAATTCTATTGAACTGGCTCATATTTATATAAATTATCATGAATGAAGAGTTACCTTATTATTAATAGTCATTCACTTTTCTCATTTTCAGCATAATTATAACATAACACATTTCAATGAACACTCAAACACGTAAAATAGCTCATAACCCCAACTTTATGACAGATATAGCGAACGACCGATTCGAATATTTAAGGTTTCCTTAACTCAAATGAAGATGGCGTACAATTAGTTTTTATTGAATACAATTCATGTATATCTCTTCTGGATCATAGAGGGCATACATCGTTGTTTGACATTTCAGATTTGTAAAATTTTCACCTATTCTTCGTTCCTTCTTATGTAAATGAAATACTGATCAATTAAATTGTTCTTCCTTCTATTTGTTCAAAAAATAATCTCTCCAAATACAACTCGTTCTTCAAATTCAATAAGATAAATTTTCATTCTCGAAACACTCAAACTTTTTTATTTTGAGGCAAAAGCATTCAAACAAACCGAATTGGATAAAATCAATCGGTTTGTTTTCATACTTTTGCCAAATAAAAAAGTTTTTGTGGGAAATGAAAATTTCTCGATTAGATTCGAAGGACTCGTGGTATTACCTTTGATAAATATGCATTGTCAATGAAGGTGATTTCAATCTCTTGCAATCACAGATGATGAATTCTCCAATTTGCAAGAGTCTCCAATTATAAATTTCATGGTTACCTACTGTATCTTTTCTACGCTGTGTACTAATTTATGTTCAACTCATTCAAATGAATTCATTGCGACGATATTGATTACCTTTTGATGTAACTATGACCTGTACATCCATCGAACGATGGCTCCTGAAAGGAAGTACCAAAAAAGTTCTTTGTCTTTTGTCTTTGTCTTTCACTTGTTGCATTTTCTTTCCTTGTTCATTGATTACAATTGAATAGTTTAAAAATTTTCACTTTCAATACCACTAGTGCTTGAATTATTTCCGGAAATTTTTCCGAGTTCACGAATATTTTGAGAATTATAATTTTCTCAAAATACTCGTAAGCAAGAAAAAAATCCCAAGGATGATTCGAGTACGCGTGGTATTCGATGTTCGTCAAGATAGGCTTTGGAATAGATAACAGATTGAACAATTGAATCGAAATTGCCTTGTTCTGTCACATTTGATTTAGGTTATGGTGTGAGCTTCAAAATGAATCGATTCGGTCAAGAAACGACCGTGAATAAAGATTATATTCATTAATCTGCTAAATTGTTCTAGTGCCCTATTTGAACGTTCCATTTTATTAAACTCAGCTTAAAGTGGGTAAGAGAACTGTTATGTCAAACAAAATATGCTATGCTTATGTCAAAAAATGTTCGGGGGTTATATCCCGAGTGCACCAAGTTTAATCGGTTAAAATGTGTGCTGCAATTCCATGATTCTCGAAATTTTGCTTAGCAAATGACTTGAATGTATGATAATTTGATAAAATCCCGAGACCGCAGGTCGAGGGATTTTATTTTAAATTATTGAAAGCAAAATTTTGAAAATCATGGAAATGCATGCATTTTGGTCGATTGAACTTGGTGAAGGAGGGATATATGTTTAGATTATTTCCAGAAAACATGTAAACTCAGGAAACATCAAAATCGAACACAGGAACAATATAGTACCAGAGATAGTACCTGAAAAGTGATCCAAACGCCCGGATTATTTCGAACATTTTAATCAGTTAAAAGGTCTAGTGCATTTAAAAACTGTTAGAGTAAGATCCCAGAGCAATCAGACATAACTTATTTTCACACGGATGAAACCTGAAGTTTTCAGTAGCGTCTCGTGTGCCTTGAATACCTACGCGCTTTGTGGAACTTGCCGAGTGACACCTGGGCAGGTACCAGGTGAGAAAGGTAACTAAAAATAAGAATTATTTTACTTAAATTCACATGGCTGATTTTTATATATGTCATGTAGAATATTATTTTAAAGTAATATCATAAGTGTCAGACACTTTTGATGGACCAGAGCTTTTATCAGACGCTTTTAAGCTACCCAAAAAATAAATGAACTTTACTTATTTTTACATGTCTGATTTTTTAATATGTTATTGAAGTATTTATTTAAAAGTTATATTCAATCAGTAAGACAAATAAGAGTGACCAAACATCCCCTAAGACAAAAATTATTCAGCCAGAAGTATGAGGGCGAGAGTACTATGCATGCGCTTCAGAGTGAATGAGACGTCCATAATAACTCGGTTTCCCTTCTCAAACTCACCATCTGTTTCAATCTACTGTGTATGTGCTGTTTGTGTGTAATATAACTTATAGTATACAGTATAGTCAGTGTTGTATTTTAAGGCACAATTTTGCCAAAAGGGGCACTATGGTAAGCACTTTGAGAAATTGGTCGAAAACGGGCACAATTTTAAGATTCCGTATTTTCGTGGTTCCGTGGTCATTTTCACTTGTCTAAATTCTCACTTTTCATTTCATTTTCCTCAACAATCCTGTTTCCTGTCAGTATGAAATTTGAAAATTATGATTTCTATGCAATATATACATGATTTCTCAACGTTCAGATTGGTAAACATTAAAAAATGGAGCTTCATGTAGTATTTGATATGCAATTGATGGAATTCCGCAGGTTTCTGGGGCCAAAATTGCCTCCTTTGGGGCTTTGGACAAACCGTCTACTTTTTGCGAGGACAAACGCTAGCTCGAATGTGACTCAAGTGTCAATTTTTCATATTTATAATATATTATTGAATATATTCATATTTTTACGAAAAGTCGTCTCCACAATTTAATATTTGAAAGGTGTTCAGTACGGTGATTCAGTACATGTTTCGAACCTACATAGGTTCATCATCAGCTGAATTTACATTGAATTCTACAATAAAGGAAGAGTAATATAATATTAGTTGATAAATGAAGTATAAAATTTACTTACATGGAGATGAAAAAAATAGCAAATTCACACGGTGAAGTTCAAAAGGACATAAAAAATTTGGTTGGGTTAGGTTATTTTTCTAATATTGCATATTGGGCATAAGGGCTCCAAGCCCCCCAAACTTTAATGTATTTATGGTGTTAGGGATGTCCGAAATTCCCCTAATATCAAATTAATCATAATTGTCACTACCAAATTTTTTATGTCCTTTTGAACTTCACCATGTGAATTTGCTATTTTTTTCATCTCCATGTAAGTAAATTTTATACTCCATTCATCAACTAATATTATAATACTCTTCCTTTATTGTAGAATTCAATGTAAATTCAGCTGATGATGAACCTATGTAGGTTCGAAATATGTACTGAATCACCGTACTGAACACCTTTCAAATATTAAATTGTGGAGACGACTTTGAGTTTTTCGTGAAAATATAAATATATTCAATAATATATTATAAATATGAAAAATTGCCACTTGAGTCACATTCGAGTTAGCGTTTGTCCTCGCAAAAAGTAGACGGTTTGTCCAAAGCCCCAAAGGAGGCAATTTTGGCCCCAGAAACCTGCGGAATTCCATCAATTGCATATCAAATACTACATGAAGCTCCATTTTCTAATGTTTACCAATCTGAACGTTGAGAAATCATGTATATATTGCATAGAAATCATAATTTTTAAATTTCATACTAACAGGAAACAGGATTGTTGAGGAAAATGAAATGAAAAGTGAGAATTTAGACAAGTGAAAATGACCACGGAACCACGAAAATACGGAATCTTATAATTGTGCCTGTTTTCGACCAATTTCTCAAAGTGCTTACTATAGTGCCCCTTTTGGCACAATTGTGCCTTAAAAAACAACACTGACTATACTGTATACTATAAGTTATATTACACACAAACAGCACATACACAGTAGATTGAAACAGATGGTGAGTTTGAGAAGGGAAACCGAGTTATTATGGACGTCTCATTCACTCTGAAGCGCATGCATAGTACTCTCGCCCTCATACTTCTGACTGAATAATTTTTGTCTTAGGGGATGTTTGGTCACTCTAATTTGTCTTAATGATTGAATATAACTTTTAAATAAATACTTCAATAACATATTAAAAAATCAGACATGTAAAAATAAGTAAAGTTCATTTATTTTTTGGGTAGCTTAAAAGCGTCTGATAAAAGCTCTGGTCCATCAAAAGTGTCTGACACTTATGATATTACTTTAAAATAATATTCTACATGACATATATAAAAATCAGCCATGTGAATTTAAGTAAAATAATTCTTATTTTTAGTTACCTTTCTCACCTGGTACCTGCCCAGGTGTCACTCGGCAAGTTCCACAAAGCGCGTAGGTATTCAAGGCACACAAGACGCTACTGAAAACTTCAGGTTTCATCCGTGTGAAAATAAGTTATGTCTGATTGCTCTGGGATCTTGGACTATGTAGTGCTGTAAAACTCTGTAAAAGCAGTCTAGCCTTCAACTGTTTCATCGTTTATTCGCATTGAGGGAAATAATCAGTATAATTCGCTGTAGGTTACTCATGCGGGAAAAAATTTTCGATAAAATCCTCGAAATACCTGAGCTGCCATGGTAAAACGAAAAATAATATTTCATTTATTTCATTGGTCGAAAACTGTTGGTGTGAAATTTTTGAACACATTTTCTTTTCGGCGTAATATTTTTTGAAAATCATTTTCTTCAGAATATTTTTATAGAGGAGGTTGCAACGAATAAGGTTCACTATACAATCTCTCATTCATTGGAGTTTTTAGTTAAATTCTCTATAACTTTAAATTACTTACTCTCCATCGTAAAATCGAAAATAACAAAGATATTAAAAAAAATAGTTGGAAATTTTCGAAAACAAAATTCGGCGGAATAAGGTGCTAATCATTCATGAGCAATTAATCTATTTGCAAGAAACTCATGGGGAAAATCAAAATTAGAAACGAAAAGGCGGAAGGAGTGAAAAAAACTTGCGTGATCGAGCAATCGCAACAAAAACGATGTGGATAGTGGAGAATTTTTACGAAGTGTTCTGTAGGTAGTGTACATATTACGTGTTACCATTATTATAGTGATAATGCCATTTCCATCCCTGGACGGTTACCTGGGCATTTCTAACCTGCATAGGATTCTCGTGAATGGAAAATCGAATTCAAAATTATTTTAAAAAACAATAAAATGAAACCGAAGTTTTATGATGGATAAAAGGGTCGATAACTCATTAATAATGAAATAACATTGTCAAAAAGTTATGAATTATATGGTAAAAATCAAAAGGTATGGGAAACTTAGGCCATATTATTCATTTTTATATGTATATATATATATATATATTATATTATATTTTTATATATATATATATATATATATATATATATATATATATATATATATATATATTTCAGATTTTTGAGATCACGGTCAACTTAGATGCGCTGTAAAACTCTATTAAATGACCGTAATTGTGATGAAAATCATTCATTTGAAAACCCTTCTATAAAAATGTTCCTTATTGTAATTGTTCCACCAAGAAAAAAAACCTGCTCCAAAATTTACAACTATTTACGTTCATAACTTTCTTATTTACTTATTCCCGATGAAAAGTAATGAACATAGAGTTGTAGAGAATCTAATTTTCAACAATAAATGTTGACATGCATTTTCTATAGGATGGATAGTTTGGCAGAGAGAGCGCGAAAACCATTCGCACCCCTCTTTAAAAGATGGCGGCATCGGGACATGGGTAGTAACCTCACAAACTTGGATTCAAGCTTACTCTCACCCCCCCTACACATCTAAAAAAAAATTGCTTCCTCTGAAAAACGATTCAATGGACTAATGAGCACCAAGGCCAAAGCCGAAAATCTGCTGGCTTGCTCGATGAGGTGGGCGACGTGAATTCTTCAGCAAATGAATGATATTGGTTGCCCAAATATTAGTCCTAATCTTCATGTTCATTGTGTATCAGCCGACACATTAGTTCAGTAGGCTTTCTTTCATTCAATAGCATTGAATGCACTACCTAAGCAGACATCCCTTGCCCGCCCAAGACTCTGCTTTCAGAACTTGTCGAATGAAAATATAAAATAAAATCACTGATGAAGTCCATTCCTTTTCAGCGCATGAAAAACGAACCTTTCGACGACCAACCGCCTTACACCCTCTTCACCCCCATGAGCCATGAGGAAGACAAGCCCAAACTAGCCATCCCTTCATTGTCGCCTCAGTCGTGCAGCCATGAAATGAGGCGCTACAAAAAATACACCACCAACGACATCATGTCGGCCATTGAAGCAGTGAAGAACGGCATGTCAGCTCTGCAAGCGGCAAAATTATACAATGTGCCGTCTAGAACATTGTACGACAAGGTGAAGAAAATGGGCATCACAACGAACAGGCCTTTCAAGAGAAGTGGCGGCGGGGGTTCCAACAGCTTTTCCTACGTCGGTCGTCTCTCAGAAACAGACGAAGGATCCATGAACAACAACTCGGCGATGGCCTTTCTTCAACATGCTTTCGACAGTGGGGGAGGTGATGATAGGAGCACTTTAGCTGTCATAGCAGCAGCTGCCGATGCAATAGCCTCCGGTCGTTCAGTTAGCCCCAGCAACCACTCACGCACCAGGAGTCCAAGCCCAAGCCCCACCCTGCTGAAATACATACGACGGGGCAGCATGGTGTCATCTCCCACTCCTGGGGGCGACCGCCGCCATACCAATAGCAGCTCAGAACGGGACCAACAGGATGATGAAGACCAAGTGGAAGACCTCTCAATCAAAAGGAGTCATAAGGGCTCCGAAGAACCAGTGTTCTTCAGTAATAAAGAATGAAGAGACCTCAATGGACGGGAAATAATTCCCAAATGCTTTTTACGGAAAGCTGAGAAAGTTTCAAACCAGTGTTAAGTTTTACGATAGATAGTTTATTATGGATAATGAATCGGCTGATGTTCAGTGCAATATATAAGTAGCACTCCATAAGAAGATCCTATGACATTTGGTCCATGCAAATTATGCCGGATTCTTCTTTTTGAGGGGCACTTGGAGAGTAACCCTGGTTTTCATTTTTTGTGAATTTGGGCCTTAGTATTCAGGTGATTCGAAAGAGAATAGGCATGAGTTACACGTTAATTTTCTTCCGAAGAAGAAGACTTGTATTATTGTGTTTTTTTTATTCTGAGGAGAAAAAGACTAAAAACAATTCAAATTAGGTTCTTTTTGCCATAGACAACTTTCTGAACGGCTAATGTAATTCCAATTTCATTTTGATATCCCTCACTCATATAGAGTTTATTAATTTTCATCAAACAAACGAAAAAATTGAATGTGAAAAGTCTTACTTTTCGGGTTGCCCACCCTAGCCAATAAGCTGGATCCACTGCTGTATTAGTGTTCCTTGCGATACTCTGCCTTGAAACCTGAAAGACATATTTTGGGTTATCATTGATGTGAAAGAATTTACAAGATATTTATTTTTTTTTAAATTAAGTCGATGCTATTCCTAAAGGATACCCATTCGTTTTTCAACATTCCGTTCAAAAACTGAGTGATTGATATTAAAAATGATATTTCATTAAAAACAACGACCTTAACGGCCAGCCCTTATTACTCGGTATATTTATTCAAATATATGATCTATTTCACAGAAGTTCAATTTATTATTGGTACTGAAACATTTGTCTGCAACCGATTATACAATCTTCAGAAATGAACCGAGTAGTTGCTATTTTGCATGCATTGCAATATTTTATCCCGTATCAAAAGAAATAAGACTGATAGTTTTAACGTTTTTAAGAAGACTGAACAAATCGCGTAGGTATAATTTGAACCTTTTTTGTGAAGGTTAAACATGTTTCATTTTTTCCTCAACAACTTTCAGGTTGTGAAGTGGACATTTTTCACCTAAAAGGGGTGAAAAGCACTTTGTTGGTCTCTTGGCAATCAAGGTTTTCTCCTGAAGATACCAACTTGGTTAGTGAAACGTGTGTCAAGTATTTCCAGTTTGGCGTTATGTACAAATCGATTTAATCCATTTGCATGAGAAGAAATATTGTTTATTTAAGACCTTCCTATTATTAACATAATTGTATTCTGATGGAAATTTGTTTCATTGCAGATGATGAAAGAGTAATATTTGGAACATTTTCGATTGATTTTTTTATCAAATTGGTATTGATGATTCATTTCCCAATTTTTCATCAACTAAGCTGATATAACAACCACATTCATGTAATATGACATATATTATATAACAATGAAAGCTTCCACAAATTTTTAAACAGGCTGTTGGTTAATTTATAATGGAGTTTTCCAAGTGCACTCCTTCAAAACATTACTGAAAATGTTCATATACAGATCGAATCCAGGTATCATATCTTTTCTTTGGGTTTTCGTTATTATCATAATCCTAAAATATTCTCATTATATTTAATTTCGACAAACGTTCTTCACCTGATGTCCAGGAAAGTACCTTTGATAACCTTTCAGGAAAAAAACAACCGAATAGCTGAAAAATGTGATAGTTTTTAGTGCCAGTTTTTCAATACAAGAATAAATGAGTTATCTGTCAGATAGATGGAAGAAAAGAAAAGGTGCGCGTGGATAATGTTTGGTAGTGACAAGGAAAAACTGATGGTTATTTCAATCTGACAGATATCTTGCATTGAAAAACCGCCCCAAAGTGTAGCAATTTGTAAAAAATCTATGCCACTCAGTTTGAGGTTGAATATTTGATGTTCATGTTATTAAATTACACTTTATTGTGTGATTTTCACAAAACCACCATACGTGTGTTACTATCTTATAGTTTCCCAACAGTCAGAAGACCCCATGTTTGGTCTGAAAAACCATAACACGAATAAAAGTTCTCGACTATAATATTATTTTGAATACTAATATAAAAAAAATAAAAAATTACTATATTATTTTAATTACTTGTATATATTATAATAAATATACTGTATGAATAAGTTATACCGTATTGACTATAAGTATTATCTCTTTATTGTTTTTTCCAAATCGTACTATAAAAATAGTCTTCATTATAGTTTGAATGTTTTATATTATTGTTAGCAATTAGGAAGTTTCTATTCGCCTATACTCATACAAGTGATATATATTCCATTTTAGTTTTGATAAAATAATAAATAATTATATTTTTTCTATTTTATTTCACATTGTCTCATACCAGCATGAAAAATTTAAACTGCCTACACATATTTTTGCCAACATACAGATGAACCGCGTCTAGAGATTTGTGTTCGGCGTTTCAGCACCGATTTTGGAAACATTTTCGAAAGTTTAATGTGGCTTCAAGCTGAGGTCTCAATCTGCCTACTCCCCAGGTCACTCAGAAAATAAAGATGTGTTCTCAAAACTCTTACCTCCTAACGACTGGAATACGTTCGTAAAGGAACTACAAGCTCTAGTTAGTAGTAATAATAATAATAATAGAAATATACTGTTTGAACGTCGTCATTTTGTGGTGGATCAATATTTGTCCCGTCATTTTCTGGGTTTGTATCCTACTACGATATGAAAAAATAAGAATTGATATTGGAATCTATAAAAGTGTAGGGGGGCAGATTTTCAATACAACCCCAAAAAACAACTAATCATGAATATATATTGTATATATATATATATATATATATATATATATATATATATATATATATATATATATATATATATATATATATATATATATATATATATATATATATATATATATATATATATATATATATATATGTATACTTAACGTTTCGGAAACTAAATCTGCTTCCGTTCTCAAAACTTATACGCAAATTCCTGTTCAAATGCAAATATCTTGGAGGCTATCTTCGTAATTGACATTTGTCAAATATTTCAAATTTAACATAAAATTTCGTCCTTCAAGAGGGGCAATTTATGTAAAAGTTTTTTCTTTGAATCTTACTGGATATCCATTTTCTATCAATACTGATTTTATGAATTTCATCTCTTCATTGATTTCTTCTTGTGAGTTACATACAATTCTTATCTGTGAATTACATAAAATTCTCCAGATTGTGGTAGGTTACAAACCCACAAAAAGACGGAACAAATAGAAATTTATTTATGAATAATTATACAAGTGAAAAAAAAATATTAATATAAACATTTTGAGAATAAACTAAATGAAACTCCTTACGAAGTGAATTGTTGTAAGGTACCTTAACCAACCTTAAAAATAAAAGTCACGAACATACACAGATGATCAAAAAATGAGCAGTTATTATCGATCATTTGAAAGATCGTGAAATTTTTTATGGAGATGTTTGGATTATCTAGCTTTTGCATTCACTTCAAAGATAATGAACTCATTTCTTCAAATTCGTCTTCGTCAGATACATTTAGAATAATCATTCCAGTGTTTTTGGTTATTAACTAATTATTCACCACTCTCATTCCAAAATTTCCAAACACAAGTCAATTGTTCCACTAATTCCATTGCGAATTCCAGCAGGTCACGAGGTGATCACGCTATGATCATTGTTTATATGCACTGAATCTTGGATTGGAATTTAGTTCAAAATACATATTTTAGCATTGTTTAAATTAAAGAAGAATAATAGGATAGTTAGCCAATCAATTCGCTTTCAATTTTATGAGGGCGCCACATCACGGGTGATTTATTGTGCAGTTTTTATTTAAATGAGTGACAAACTTTCTCATTTTGCTATCCAACCTCATATTATATTGTTATATATGCGAAGTTTCGAGGGAAGTATTTGAATTTCAGGAAGCTGTGATTTTTTAACAATTTCACACTCAAGTGCAACAGAACTGAATTGACTTTGCGCGAACCGATAAAGTTTTCTGGATGGAACCTTTCAAGTTTCATGAAAATTGGGCTACCAGTGTTTGATTTTTTCGAAAAATACGTTCAGCGCAACTGTTGAATCCCCATTAAATAGTCCGGGAGAGTCAGCGACAGAAATTTTGCACCAATTCCTACAAAGCTGATTTTATCTCATTTTGTAGATTTGATATCGCAAGTAAACAAAAAAGGATTCCATGTTTACTGTTCAATAAAGGGTAGAAAAATACTGAGGGCGCACCAGTTTCAGTGTTAAAATCACTAAAACAAAAACAACCGAAAGTTTATGGGGGGCAGATGTCGCCAAATTGATTCATTTGTTATGTATTTGGAATGCCTAATTATCAAGCAAGTGAAAAGGTAAAGACTGTAGCGCAAGGGGCTTTTATGTAACATTTAGTGGTCTCGGTAGTGTAGTGGTTAGCATATCTGCCTGTCAAGCGGAAGGCCGGGGTTCGAATCCTCGCCGGGCCACCGTGCTGGGTAATCGCACGTTAAAAGGTAAGGCCTCGTTGATCCATTGCTCGCACAAGTTTCGACTTCTGAGGGTTGACGTTCGTCAGCTGGTTAACGGAAACGAACAATTTTAGAACAATTTAGAACAATTTTGAAATTTTAATATTTTTAAGATGCCATGATCATTTGAAGTGCTTCTTCTTGGGAGGAAGGAACATATTATAAAGATACTATGCCAATTACTATAGATAAAGATAAAATATGAGTTCAGAATAATAATTGAGATATTGAAGATTTGGTTATATTAAGATTGTGATATTTGTATCACACAACTATTTAGATACTTAAACACCAAATAAATAATGTCCATAATTGAATATTCTTCACTTCAATGAGCATATGAGAAATTCCAAAGGCCCAATTCTTGAGTCATGTGGATTTATATTCATTCATATAGACTAGATGTGTTGAAATGCGACACAACACAAAGTCGTATACGAATTACATCAAGAATGCGATTTCATTGTACCAGTGAATGTTATTGTTTCAATTGGGTAACTGATTTATATAACTTACTCCATTATAATACATAGACATTACAACTAATGGACCGAGCAAGACAGAATACTTCAATTATAACCTCTCAAAAGAATTCGTTCCTCAATGTGGCAGGTGGTGGTGGTAGATAAAAAGAGACAGTCTCAAAAAGGTCCACTTCTGTTCTGAATCGATTGCCATCTTTTGGCATTAGGTATATATGAGTGACCAAGTGAATGAAAGTGTAATGAGAGAAAAGGCATGACTTGGAAACGAACGCACTAGTGCTATCTATCGGTAGTGATGCATTATTAAGTGAACGGCAATATCGACATTACACTATAGATAGCGCAACAAAAATTCTTAAAATCATTTTCATTTAGACATTGACTAGCAATCATATTTCTCTTTAAACAACGCTTATATCTCTATAAATAATGCTATCTCTAATAACCATAAAATACACAAATTGAAACAAAACCCTCACAGAAATCTTCGTTTATGCATATACAACCATCTAGCGAGTAAAAGTGAATAAAGAAAATAATTCTATTGTAGATACGAACGAACTTAGGTGTTTTCTGGCGCTCTTGTATTTAAAACGTATTCGTCTCCCCATCTTTCTCTCACTATCTGGCTGTCCGTAAGTGAGAGAGAAGGAGACAGACGAATACGTTTTATATACATGAGCGCCAGAAAACACCTCTTGTTTCACCGACATTCGACATTTGTCAAGTGTCACTTTTTGACATCATCTTCTGTCTTTGAATCTTGTGTGTTTGTGGGGAAGGTACGTTTTCGTATTTATTTTTTTAAATTCACAATCATCCTCTATTTTGTACTGTTGAAATACCCTTAGAGAATTCAAGGAGTTGTCTCGTTTTATCCTCATTACATATTTTTGGGTATTTTTCAATTCATTTACTTTCTTTACGTTTAAAACTGATGTGAAATTTTTAGGTTATGTCCATAGTTATTGTTTGAATATTCATTCCATCTGTCCACTATACATTCATCTTTTCACTATACATTCATCTTTTCTATCGTTCTCTCACTATTTTTTCTAAATTGAAAACTCTGTTTTAGATCACTATGGCTAAACAAAAGGGAGAGAAAAAAGGCAAATCTGCCATAAACGAAGTTGTAACTCGTGAATACACAGTCAACCTTCACAAGAGGTTACATGGAATTGGCTTCAAGAAGCGAGCTCCTAGGGCTATCAAAGCCATCCGCCAATTTGCTGAAAAACAAATGGGAACTCCAGATGTGAGAATCGATACCAGACTTAACAAACAGTTGTGGTCCAAAGGAATAAGGTACTGTTTCAACTTTGTCAAGAGTGTTTCGTAGATAAACATTCGTTCACCGTACAGGACCTAGTTCTAAAATAGTGTTGGTACAGGTACAGACTTGCATATTTTGAGCTGCTGAATACGAATTTTAAGTCTAAACCTGGCGCTCTCCTTTTTGAAGTTGAGGCCCGTCAATGTTTGGAAAAAAGGCATATCCTGCCCTCTTTTTTGCACCGAAAAAACGATCAGGCCACTCGTTTGCATTTGTCAGATGCCATTTACAATTAAATTACAACTTCTTCAACATTTTCAACAATTTCCACCTGAAAAATTCAAATATGAATTCCTGATGCAATATTGTGGTGAGAATAAACTTAAGAACCTGCATCAGATTCATGTTCATCGGCTCAAAATATCTAAGTTTGTACCAACATTTTTTCTACTTATTGAACTTCACCTCCCACCTTGCCCAGACAGTAATAGGTAGAACAAAATATGCAGACAAATTTACTTGAGGGTGCTTATTAGTGAAGAGTGTCTCATCTGATGAATGATAATCAAGCTAATATAAAATGAGAATATTCTGAAATATACATTTGAGCTGGATTGAAAAAGGAGAAAACCTCACACTTTGTTTCATTCACCATAATTTTAAAAACTTTTATTTTCCCAAATCATAGTGAACATATTAATTTGGGATTATAATAATTTGTATTTCTATGCATACCTACACCACCATGTTCCTACCACATCGTTCTTTAACTTGAAATTTGCTTGGCTTATTTGGAATGATATCCACCGGATTTAGATTTTCTTTGAACTAATGACAGATTTCGTTAACAACAAAAACTCTAAACATGCTCTCAGGTTGTTCATTACATTTGACAACCATTTCCATTGCACCAAAAATGCATATTTTATTTTATTATGGGCTCTGTGGAATATTCAAACTTTTTTAACATTTTTTTTTGTGATTGGTAAATGTTTGTATTTCAGGAATGTTCCGTTCCGTGTTCGCGTGAGACTCTCCAGGAGAAGAAATGACGATGAAGACTCTGTTAATAAACTGTATACTCTTATCACATATGTTCCAGTAGCCACATTCAAGGGACTTCAAACTGAAAATGTTGATGCAAGTCAGGAATAAATAAAATATTAAGTTATTTTTTGTGAGTTGTGTTTTATTGTTAATGAATGCAATAAAATGGGTATGCAAAGACTCAAAATCATCATAGAAATAAAATTACTCCTAGCAAAGTGAGTTGAATAAATGATGTGATTTTTCAAAATTATGAACATTTCATAGTCACTGGTATATTGACAGGTTTTGAGTGCATCTGATGGATGAACTAACTTTGAGTGACTGGAGTTTCCTCAGTCCAGAAAAGGGTGCAATTCATGTAACAGCAGGTATTTAGCATACTGAAACATGGTTTACAGAACTAAATATCCTACTTTAGTAAGTTACGTGTAGAAAAGGTTGAAATAATTGTTTTAGACATGGATGAAACATTGGATATAATTACCTGAATAAAATAGCGAGCATTCAAATCTCGAAAAGTATTGACAATGAATAAAGTCCATTCTACAATAAGAAATGATCTTACCCTGCCTTCCTTATAAATTCCATTTATTAATTTTAACAAAAATGAAGACAAATTTCTCAGGAATGATAAAAACGATTCCTACAGGACATGAAGGATATGCTCAAGCATTTTCCAGATTAATGATAGGTCAAATGCTACAAGATAAAAAATATCTAGGCTAGTGTTTCTAATGCTATAGAGTACTGTGGTATAGAGGAATTTCTTGACTCCTGAATTATTTTCTGTCATGCAGAAAGCATTTCTCATAAAAAGATTGAAATATTTCGTGAATGAATTTTATCGATTTTGGTAAATAGTGTGATCATTTATGAGATTTGTATGATCCATGCATGGATTATTATTATCCTATTTTATATAATATTTTGACAGGTCCTATAAGTTTCATGCATTTTGTTATTTTTTACATTGTGTATGAATAAATGTTTATCTATCTTCAGCATGCAATGAAATGAAATGAAAAAATGCAAACAAGTTTCAAAATGAATTCAATTGAACCAGACATGATAGAAAAAATCAAATTTTTCGCTTTATCCTCTATTTCTCTTAAGGTAAATAAGATTTTGCAGCTAGATCAATTTGGTGGGTTGAAAGTGTTGATAGTAGCTTCTAGTAAAATCCACCATCAAGTCTGCTTGACACTCTGGTAAATCTCCAACTACAGATCCGGGGGAGCCACCATATCTTGTGAACGGGGGAACAACAGTCTCTGGAGCTAATACTGTGTTGTCTTCAATAACACAGCAATCTTTCAGAGTGCATCTGCGGCCCTGAAATGGAATTTCTTTGAAAATAGTCAGCAAATCAGACTCGACTTACAATAACACAATTTTTCCCTATGTAAACATAATTGCCAACAATTGCTGCGTTAACCAAGGACTTCTCACCAACATACACATGATCACCCATGGTAAGAGGAAAAAATGCCACTCTGAAAGCAATTTCATGAAAGAAGTACCACGAACATTTGAAGGTTATGCAGGAATTACCCTTTACTGAATTTTTTATATGGAGGCCGAAGAACAGCTTCTTTGCTAATTATACAGTATCTTCCTGTTTTTACATTAGCTAGGTCGCCTCGTATAATAGCCTCTGCCTGCACAATTACTTTCCCTTGTAATATAATATTTTGAGACCCACATAATACTGTTTGTCTACATACTTTGTTTCCAGAAGCCTGAAACAATGAATCGTTACTTGGGAGAATTTTTTATATGAGAATAAAATCACGGTTTCGACGTAGTCTCCTTTATTGTAATTAATATCTCGTAATTCCATAATCCTAGACCAAAAAATGTATGTTAAATCAATATTTTAATATGTAAATAAGAAACTGTCAGAAAAGAAATAAAGAAATCATATAACCTCAATTCTTGTTCTTCATGTATTAGCCTCAGCTACTAAGACTATCCGGCCAGTGGGAGTCAATCAATGGTCCATGCACTAAAAGCGGAAGGTCACAGACGAAGCACAAAAAACTAAAGGTCTGTTCACCATACTGAAGCACCAAGCACTAAGTAATTACAGCTTTAATGGGTGCGCTGCGTTGCACCCACATTTCGTAACACCCACAATGCGTAATACCCACATTTCGATACACCTACATTCCGTTATCCCCACATTTCGTAACATCCTCACTCTCCGAACATACCCGAATGATGCACTGTTGCAAAATTTACCGGATATTCTGAAATTTTCTGTTAACCTAACCTAACTAACCTAACCTAAAAGAAGGATGAATTTGGCAACAGCGCACCATTCGGGTATGTCCGGAGAGTGTGGGTGTTACGAAATGTTGGTGTATTGAAATGTGGGTATTACGCATTGTGGGTGTTACGAAATGTGGGTGCAACGAGATGCTCCCTCCCCATCTATCCCATTATTTGTCTGGTCGTGAGGGAGAAAGGAGACTGTTGAATTAGGCATTCCAGATACTTGTCAAACGAACCAATGCCACCCAGAATCTTTCATTTGTTTTTTTCAAAAAACTGTTGCATGTTCAGTGTTTATCCATCCATCAAGAATGTGTCATTGTTCGAGGTTTCACGCAGTCATTACAACACCCGTTCTAATATGTTGAAATTGCCAATCCCCTCAACAAATTTGGTCAGAGATTCGATTTATTATAATGGAGCTAAGATGTACAATCACCTTCCCTTAGACATAAGGGAGGCGAATATGAACAATATAAACTTTAGAAAAACTATCAAGAAGTTTCTGGCAGACAGGCCCTATTATAACTTGCAGGAGTATTACAATGATAAATTTGAATGACAAGATGCACATTCGGCATGTAAGTTTCTGAGTGGTGCGTTACTAGTATGTACGTGTGTATGGGTGTATATGTATGTGTCTATATGTGAATTTATAGGAATAAATATGTATATGTATGTTGTGTATAAATAAGTGTGTGTGTACGTTTGTATATTTTTAACGACTCAGAGGAATTTTAACTGCGTTTCTGTGACTCTGAACGGTGTCGTTCCTATTACTTTATATGTTCATCTCTTATTTTAGATAGTTTTATGTTTTCTATATATATTTTATCAGCATTGTATATTTTTCTCTCTCTATTTTATCTACATTCTTACTGCTATTTACAAGCTTTGTCCACAAGATTTACACTTAATGACAATAAAGTATATTTATTATTATTATTATTATTATTATTATTCATTAGACATCAGAATAATGGAAAATGAAGATACACGAAAATCAGACTGGTTTGAAAATGAAGCAGTTTGCCCCCCAGACATCACGTGATCTGAAATCCCAGGAAACCCATAAAATGTCATATCTCAAACGCATTGAAGTAATATAACATGGACTGGGTGTCGCTTAACCCTCAAATACAAGTTCTTGCGGCCCGAACCAACTAAGGGCATCTGCGTCATAGTCGTCATCGTCATAATGTGTTACGTCATCAGTAATATGTGTTGCATACTTAGATTCCGTAGGTAATTAGTTCTTTTCTGGTATCCTATTGATTCTTAAATATTTACTAGATTATTGAAAAATATTCAAGAATGGGACCAAATGAAGTTATGGTGCATATTGAAAATTATCAGTAGTCAATATTTTCGGGTATTGAATAATATATTTCAATAAACCACTAGGTACCTTTCAGAAATATCAGTGGTGCCTCATTATTTTCTTCTATAACAGTTATTTTCAATAACCAATACCTATTTAGTGTTATTCAAGATTCACTAGAATAGCATATATGATTCGTATAAGTATTCCTTGTTCCTCATATATAGATTTTTATCGATATTGGTCATTTTTTCACGACCTTCACTGTAATGAAATTTTCAATTCATATAGTTTTCAGTATTTGATTTGAAAATGTTTTTTTTTAATTATAAATATATCATGCATCCACTTTTATGATTTCGACTCTGAAAAAATCCTGTTTTCATTCAAATGACCATAGCAATTTTCCATTCACTTCAACTGAAGCAATAGATTATTCAAAAATTGGCATTGAAAAAATTTGGACATCATTGTTGTCTTAGGTATAAGATTTGACATTCCTTCAAGAAGTATTATATCTCACATTGAGAATAAATGGGTGAAAAGGGCTTCAAAAAATCGCAAACACAAATCAACAGATCAACAACTCCCTCACTGTTAAACGGATTTTTTGCTATGCAAATATGCAACAAGTGATACATTGTGACGTCACTCGTAAGTGGTGACGCAGTTGCCTTTAGTTTAATATGTTCATGCCGTTTTAGGCGTGGGGATCAATCCTCTCACTCTAATGCCCAGTCCATACTTATACTTAAGGTGGCTATATACTGGTGTTTTCACTCCATATAAAAGATTGTCAGCAAATCAGACGACCGATATGGCCAACTTGATGAAAAATTTGATGATGTAGGCGTAATAGTACTGCAAAAAATCCGCCAGGTACCGGCACTCTTGCAGTGGAGATGACAGTCCTGTGTTGCCAAGTGGCCATGTCGTTGCGAATTCTGGTCCAGATCAGTAGAAACACAATGCAAATTTATTCCAACTGAGAAATTATTTTCAAACTACATGGAATAAATAACGCATAAAGTTAAACACAAATTTGGCGCGTTTTCAATAACCTCACGTATCCAGTCCCGATAAATTCTCTATCCTTCAACAAAAACATCAGAATTGGCAACAGCGTGATCCATGGATCGAGTGATCACGAAAATTAATAGAAATTTTTGATTACCAGCGCCCCTCATGGCCACTGATGAACTACCACGCCTTGTCCACAGGTTTGTCTGAAACAATATCGCAACATTAGAAACACCAGTATATAGACATCTTACTTATACTATTAGGTCAATGCTCAAACGTCACATGTTATATGTGTTCCATGTTCATGTTCCCTTACTTGTCAAATAATGTTACTGTCATTAGTGTTATTGTTGTCTTTGTGAATTAAAATAACATTTGCGTCTTAAATTTTCTGTGACTTTTATGGGAAAAATATCAAGATGACTGTTGAAAAAGATCCCGTCAATAATAATTTTGAAGTGTTGCTGCAAAACTATTTGCTGAAATTGAATGATATCATAAAGAATCTTGTTGATCTCAAAGAAACCATCGCGAGTCACCACAAAACATGTAACATTGCTAAAACAGCTGGGACTGCGGTAAGCGGTACTGGAGTGGCTATGATTGTTGGATCTGTACTTTGTGCCCCCTTCAGTGGGGGTGGAACTTTGGCTGTAGGAGCTGGTGGGGCAGTAATGTCAGTGACAGGAGGGATATCTAATGTAATAACTGACTATGTAGACTATCGTACCACAACGATGATCATGAATGATATTCAGAGTATCATAAAAAGTAAAGAAATGTTTGATGAGAACCTGACCAGGCAGCTGAAACATTTCGGGATGGTTATAGAAAAGCTAATAGAGACTGGAGTTGATAAGGATAGTGCGATCATGATGGCAGTTAAAGGTACTTTCATCAAATAATCCAATACTCCATTTCAGCAATCAAAAATGATTTTGAATTAAATAAATTAATTTTGATAACTCTTTAGGTATTGCCAATGGGTGTATAGATCTAACAGAGGAACCAAACATGAAACTGATGAATACTCTGAGTACAATTATAAAACTGCATCATGTTGAAAGTGCTGCACTTGAAACCCTTCCAATTATAGGAAAGACCATGCACTTCTCAGAAAAAAGCTTTCAGTTCATTTATAACTTCTTTGGATTAACTGGGCATACAGGAGCAGCAGTTTTCAAGACTATAGGAAGAATCTCAAGTGTTATTTCTGTTGCTTTCACCATTGCGGACATAGCTCTACTAGTGAAAGATTGGACAACTGAACATCCAACCGTAGAAGTAGTATTGGAGACAGAAAGGAAAATCGAAGAAGAAAAGAAAATACTTGAGGATCTCTTGGAGGTTATTGTTTCTTCAAAGGATGAAGTGCAAGATGTTTGGAGTAAGATCTTGAAAGAAATTGATGCAATAGAAGAGAATGAACTTGCCTTTGAACATGACTTTGTAATTGTAGATAAGGAAATTGAGGTTTAGTTAAGTGTTAGGAATTGAATTATTTTGATGAAGACAACAGTGATTTTATACATACCTACTGATATTATTTTATTTCTTAGACCCTAAGTAATAAATATATATTTTATTTGATGTACTTTTACATTGCAATATAATTTGTTTTGTTTTGATAACCATTTCTGATTACCAATTGTTTATTTTCAGAACCATTGAGAGAAATCAAACATAATTCATTTTGTATTCTACTTTTCATATCCAAAGTAATTTTGTGTTTTTGTTAAAATACTCTATACCAATATGTCAAAACAATAAATATCTTTGTGATCACTGACTGCAAGGAATTTGAGACCTGTCGGTTATTATGAAAATGAGTTACCCAAAAAATCAGTAACACGCCCCAGAGTCTTTCAGCACCCAAGGTTGAATCACTGTCATTTAGGGAGTGTTGTTATTTTCCTGTGAGGTGAATGAAGAATAATTAAAAAACAACTTTAGTAAATACCATAAAAAATATGTATACAATTTTCCATTTCCAATGAAATCATCTAAATCAGAATAAAGTGAAATGGGAAAACACAAAATACAGTGTGATAACAGGTCAGAAAATATATACAAAAGCAAATTGAAAAATATAATATAATGTAAATAGTTCGATCCACTTGCAAATCTGAATATGGTTGTATTTACAAACATAAAATTGAACTTTTGTGATGTTTCCTGTTTAGGATGAGAATAAAGATATGAAGTTTGACTTGCACAAATTTTCTTGAAGACAAGTATGCAGATCACTTCCCCTTTCTCACAGCCGTTTGTTCCTTTACAAATCGATTGTTCCGGCCTCGACTGTTCCATCGCGACCGACCCGACGAGTGCAATCTTTCCAACATTTTGTTTTTTAGCAGGGGGGTAGGCCTAATTTGTAACATCTCTATTGTTTCACGTTATATTCTTCTAAAATTACAGGGTTTTCACATGAAACTGAGGTTTGAAAATAAGTTATTAGGCATCTTGAGACTATGCTATATAAAATATGGCAAGGGATCGGTCGGTGAAGGTCTGAGATAAGTCACTCATAGACCTAAATAGCTATTCACTTGTACAAAAAACTTTGAATGATATTTGTGTTAAAAGTAAGGTTTTATTTTGTGACTGAAAAAGTTTGCTCAACCACAGTAGCGAGTTGAGCAATTTCAAGATGAAAATAACACTTAATTTTAACACAAATATCATTCAATCATTCATTCCTGAACCTAAGCTGTCGTGTCATGAGATATATTTGTCCCCAGTAATTTGCTAATTTCAACGGTTTAAGTTCCTCTAAATATAACGAAAGTGGTATCAAAATCTGCAGGAAAGACTCATACACCTGTTACTATTCATAAATCTCAAGCAAAAAGAGTCATTTCAAGCAGAAATTGCAATTAGTGCAATAAATTAAACATCAGTCCCGCAGAAAAAACTTGTGCAAGCGATAACCCACATAGCAATCAAAAGCATATTCATAACTCTAGCACATGCTGAGGATAAGTGTCAACTCATATTCCCCAAATAATATCCCTAGTGTATTCCCAGCATAAGTAATTCACTGCTATGAATGTTCTTTTCATCATATCTGTCTAGGAATATTGTAGCATATTCTAGGGATCTTGGGACACATTCCCGTAAATACTTCAAGGAATATTTGTTTTAGAAAATATGTACAACAATTCAACATTTACATTTTCGTGAACTAACCACGTAACCTTACTTTTCGAAATCTATATTACGTTCTATTATATTTTCAACTTGACATTCAGTACAAACTGGCTAGGTTGAAGTCCCAACTGTTGGTACTTCGTTAAAATCTTCCTGACAGCAGTGCTGTCAGGAAGATTTTTTATAATTTAAGAAAACTGAGATGAGGTGAGTTTTGAATTTTGGACCCTACCACTCTCCCAGTATACCTACATGTTCCAATAGAATATCTCATAAACCAGAAGTGATTTCCGATATTTACATTGCTTAAAGCAATATGTGTAATTATCTATATTGATTATTCAGAATTTTAAATTTTTATTTTCATCAAATAAATGAAATATTCCATTGTAACATGTATACCGGGACACCCGGTATATTGTTCTAATCCATTATATTTTTAGGTCCTAAAATCAGCAACGTTACAAGGACACCGAAATAGGATAAAAAACAATAACATGTGAATACAAATTTCTTAGTTTTTTATAAATGTTTTAAAAGTATTTGATGTCTTTTGTTTGAAGATAATCATGGCATTCATGCTTCGAAAAATGCCAAGAAACTAACTACTATAACCTTTAAGGATAATGATGTTGCATCTCCTAAAGTCCTACAAAATGTGTGTCTAGATATGGATGTCTAAAAGTGTGTTCACCATATACAGTGGCCCAATTTGACATTATATATATATATATATATATATATATATATATATATATATATATATATATATATATATATATATATATATATATGTTAGCATGAAGATTCTCACGGACGAAGTATGATGCGTTGTTTTTTCGGGTTTCATTCCGTGTTTCTGTGGTTTTGATCCTCTGAAGGATAATTCTCACAACGTTTCGGCAAAGTCTCATTTGCCAACTTCTAGGTGATGTCTTGAGTTTCGATCTCGTCAGTCGAGTTCGGAGATCGATATATATATATATATATATATATATATATATATAATCTCCCGAATTCCCAATAAAGTATATAAAAATAACATGACAAGTTCCCATATTTTTTCCTAGGACCACACTCTCCAGATATAAATAATATGTTCCAATGAGGGACATCCCTGTTTTTTTTTATGAGGAGTCTATTTTTTTGTTTATGGCTTGAGCTGTATTTATTCATCATGCAGGGCGCAATGAATTTACGGGTCTACTTCATGGGACCGTAATATATTATTCGAAGAGGGATCGTAGGATAAAAAAAATATGGAAATCTGTCATGTTATTTTTATGTATTTTATCTGAATCCTGGAGATTCCCCATATTTTCTGGGACACCCTGTATATATATATATATATATAGCAAGACAGCAACCCTCACCAAAATATATATTCATCTTGGACATATCCAGTTTGCACCTATAGGGTATATTGAGTATATATATATAGCATATGCTATATTGGTGATATAGGTATATTCTGAGGATATTTGAATATATTCAGTGTATATATTTCAATCATATACGTAGCATATACTACTTGTGGCCAAAAAAATATACCTCTGGCATATTCTCAGCATATAGTAACCATATTCTCTGTATATGCCAGGGATATAATCTCAATATTCTTATGCGTTTAGGAATATGTTAAGCACATACTTGGTATATTATTTTGCTATGTGGGAAAAACACTTCAAATAAAAAGAGCATTCTGCTCTTGCTTCTTTGTGACCAGTGGCGTAGCAAATTGAATCTGCAAATCACCTATAAAAATGGAAACTTGTGTGAAGTGCAATAAAAAGTTTGATCCTGGTCAAGTATTCGCATGTGATAGTTGTAAATTACTACTATGTACGGAATGTGGAAATTTAACAGGATCGGAAGTAAAGTGTATGCAGTTGAAAACCAGAAGAAAACTAAAGTTTTTCTGTGAGCAGTGTGAGGATGGTTTTTATAAAGTCCCAGCTCTTATCAAGGAAGTATCGGAACTTAAAGAACTTGTTATAAAACTTACAACTAAAGAAGACAACTCGCAAGTATCAGTTTCAACTGATGTATGCCAGACACCAAACATGGAAGAAATTATTTCAGAAATGCTAGATAGGCAAAATAGAGCTTCTAATGTTATAATTTACAATATAAATGAATCCCAGAAAAATTCACAAAATGAACGTAACTCAGAAGATAAGAAAGCAGTTGAAAACATTTTAGTTAACTACAATATTAACAAAAACAATTTAAAATTATTTAGGCTCGGAAAATTCAATGCAGCTAAAATCAGGCCAATTAAAGTTATTCTAAGCTCTCCAGAAGATGCTAAACTTGTTCTGAAAAACAAATCGACCGAAATCCCAGTAATAAGAATATCTGGAGACCAAACCAAAGCACAGCAAGAATACTTCAAACGCATCAAAGCCAGACTTGAAGAGTATAAAAGAAATGGTGACGAAACAAAAACAATAAAATTTATCAACAATAAACCAACAATAGTCGATAAAAATGAAACCACACAACGAAAAAACATGTAAGTAACCCTAGTATAAATATCCACACTGATATAATCTACTTGAACGCTCAGAGTTTAGTAAATAAAATCGATCAAATTCAAATAAGCATTATAAGCTACTACCCAAAAATACTTCTAGTTAGTGAGGCAAGAGTAACAAGTGAAATTCAAGATTCAGAAATCAAACTTGATGGTTACAGTCATATCAGATGTGATTCCCCAAATCGCCATACTGGAGGTGTTGTGATGTATATGAAAGATGGTCTGCAGTTTTCAACAAAGAAGTCTTACATATTACAGGATAACTACTGGTGTAAGGTGATAAAGGTTAACTTTGGTGGGTGTCAATGGTTAGTTGGGTGCCTTTATCATTCTCCATCTAGCTCCGATGCGTTATTCCTAGAAAACTTAGAAAATATTTGCGATGATCTCTTTGCTAGTAATATGCGTTGTATTTTGGTGGGAGATTTTAATTTAGATTTTTTAAATAACAGTTTTTACGTAAATAAAATCAAAGCAATGTTCTTACAATATGGAATTGATCAATTGGTACTTGACCCTACCAGAATAACAAATGAAAGTGAAACTCTAATTGACTATGTACTAGTGAATAATAATTTTGCCAAATGTTTTGTTCATGATACTCCTAAATTAAGTGATCATTCTTTAATATCTATTTGTCTCAAAAATAATGACAGAAATGAAAATACTTCCATTAAAATGTATAGAAATCTCAGTGAACAGAATTTGGATAAAATTAAACTAGATTTGATTTCATGTGACTGGAATTTAAATTCAACAGATGTTAATGCTATATATCAAAATTTTTTCTATAACTGTGAAGCAGTCATCAATAAGATAGCACCAATTCAAGTATGTCATTACAAAAGTAACATACCATGGTTTGACAATGAAATTCATAAAAAAATAAAGCAACGTGATAGAACATATAAAGATTTTATATCAACTACGGGTGAGAATAAAAATGTTAAATGGGAAGAATTTAAGAAACAAAGAAATGAAGTTGTAAATATATTGAAAAAGAAAAAAGAGCACTATTACTTCGAAAAAATAGATAGGTATAAAAACAACTCTCAACTTATGTGGAAAACATTAAAAAAACTAATAAATTCAAATTGCCAATATTTTCCTAGCTCTATAGAATTTAATTCAACTAACCAAATAAATATAGTGAGGAATAAAACTGAAATAGTGAACGAATTTAACTATTACTTTATAAATAGTATTCACCAGATTGTTGATAGTATTGATTATCATCAAGAACGGAAATTGTATAATTATAATTTATATCACAATTTTTCCGAATTTCAACCATTAACCATGAATGAACTAAGTCTACTGATTAAATCCTTAGATAACAAAAACAGTGTTCACGAAATTTTAAATGCAAAAATGCTCAAAGAAATCTTTGAAACTTGTGGTCTTATAATTTTAAACCTTATAAATACTTCTCTTCAAACTTCAAAACTGCCAATTTCTTTAAAAGTTAGTACTGTAATTCCTATACCAAAGGTAAGTAATACAATCAAGGCAAGCGAATTTCGACCGATAAATACATTACCACCAATAGAAAAGATTCTTGAATTAGCTATTTACAAGCAGATTTTAGAACACGTTGAAAAAAATGAAATTCTAATAAATAATCAATCTGGTTTTCGAAAGAAATATTCATGCGAATCTGCATTACAACTAGCCCTGTCTAAGTTCAAAAGAGAAATTGATAACAATAAATATGTGGTAGTGGTTTTTCTTGATCTAAAAAGGGCTTTTGAAACGATTGATCGTAATATGCTTTTGATGAAATTAAGAGGATATGGCATAGATGGTAATGTTTATCAATGGTTAGCGGACTATTTATCTCATAGAAAGCAAAAAGTTAGAGTCCGTGATGACATCTCACAAGAATATGGTATAAATAGGGGCGTTCCACAGGGTAGCGTTTTAGGACCACTGCTTTTCATTTTATACTTAAATGACATAAACCTGTTTGTTAATGTAGACTTCGTAAATTTATTTGCAGATGATACACTTTTGGCATGCTATGATTCTAACTTAGATGAAGCTATTGAAAAAATGAATTCTGCACTAAAGGAGGTGAATGATTATCTTATCACAAATAAATTGAAACTAAATACAACCAAAACAAAAAGTATGATAATAACAACCAAATATAAGTTCAACTCTCTTGATTTGAACGAAATAAATTTGCAAATAAATAACGAAAAAATTGAAATTGTAACATCTTTTAAATACCTTGGATTTCAGTTAGATAATGTATTGCACTTTGGTAATCATTTCGATTATATATGTAAAAAAATATCCAAGAAACTTTATTTTTTTGCAAGAATTTCCAAAAATCTATCAACTCAGACCAGAATTACTGTATATAATGCAATTATTCAGCCGCATTTTGACTATTGTGCATCTATTATTTATCTTTTCAACTTGAATCAAACATCTAAACTACAAAAACTTCAAAATCGCGGAATGCGTATAGTACTGAAAACGAATAGATACACAGAGATACGAGTAATGTTACAATCATTGCAGTGGCTATCAGTTTCTATGCGGTTGTATTACATGACAATGATTTTTATTTATAAAATACTCAATAACTTTGCACCTCCATACTTCTGTGAATTTATCAATCTGAATTTAGATATTCATAATTATGCCACAAGAAACAATTCTAATTTGCATGTATGTAGAACGAATAAGAGAAGTTCTATGAATTCTTTGTATTTTAAAGGCTTTGATGCATACAATAAATTACCATCCATAGTTAAATCTAGTCCATCGTTGAGAATTTTTAAAAAACAGTTAATGGAACATATTCAAACCATAAGATAGCATATAGGTTTTTCATAACATTTTTTAAAAAATTATTTTAGTATATGTTTGTATTTTATAGTCATTTATTTATATGTTAATGTACTTACTATTATTGTTCATATTATATTAGGGTTGCCTATTTTCAATAAAGATTATCTTATCTTATCTTAAAGTTTTTGGTACAACTGTCCTGTTTTCATAATAAAATAGATAAATTTAATGTTTCTATATAAAAACACATTTTGACATATCTCAACTGTTTTCATGTTATCGCATTTGCTGTGAAGTGGCAGTGTCAGATGACGCCGAATCACCTGGTTACCAACAAACAGTATTGTTTACAGCTCACGCGTTTTATTTAAGGTCACATTTGAAGTTTTTGATGGTGTTTAATGTCTTGCATAATGAAGAACAATAGTGAGGAATTGTGTGTTCCTGACGATATTGAAGAAGATGCAAAAAGAGCTTCAATAGAATTGTTACCGAAAAAATCGGCTAAGCAGTACGACATCGCATATATTCTAATTTTCTTAGCAGAAAAAAAATTTTGTTCATTTTTTATTGTATATTGTACCCATTATTATACGTCTATTTGCTCGACTTAAATAATAACTATTATTCATTCCCTTGATTTAGCTATAATATATATTTTTTTGCTACAAACAATCGATTCTTGAAATTTTATCGTGTAAACCACCAAATATGTTCAATTCAGATCTGTACCTACATATAAGAAAAAAAAAGGAGGCAAGGAACATTGACCTACACTGAGCTATCAATTATAATGTGCGTGTCATATCGAAATAGCTTAATTAACCAAATAAATTTGACTCAAAACTGTTACAGTATTGTACGAAATATTCGTTGGAATATGAATCAAAAATATGTATGTAATATAAAAATTCAAAAAAAAATTTGTTTACTAGTCGTGGATAAAGTCTAGTATTATACTCGCGTATAATATGACTAATATTCTCTGGGTGATTTAGGCCACTCGCCTGTGGCCATGCATAAACTTCATTTTGTGAATTATAGCCATCATTTCACGCTCGTTGAATAGTATATAATAGTATATTATGCAACGATCGTGTAATGATGGTTATTAATACATGAGCATAAACCAGGATACGAAACGAGCCGAAGGTGAGTTTCGTATGGTTTATGCGAGTGTATTAATAACCATTACATGAGAGTTGCATACACTATTTCATCTACACCCAATAAATAATAAAGAACTAAAAATATTATATTATTAGGTATTTATATTGAACACAAAAATAGAAGGTAATCAATCGTATTTCTTTGAAAAATTCTACAAAATTATAATTAATGGTATAACCACGGAAAATACAAGAATAAGAAATGAAATGAAGAAAAAAAAGAAAAAAAAAATCGGTCGAGGTCAGGAATTGAACATGGACGTAACTTTCCACTGCCGGCGCCTTTGACCACTCGGACATGAGAGCCCATACAGTTGGGTTGAAAATAAAAACATATGTGTTCCATTTGTCAAATGAAAAATATAATCCTTTCGATTGAATTTTTTCTTGTCTAGGACATCTGTGGAGGGTCGCTGATAATTGTTTTATATCACTGCTATAAGACATTTTCATACGATTATCGAAAATTGACTGAATTCTTCAAAAATTCAATACCTACTGAATTTGACTTGACAAACGTCAAAATGCAAAGCTTGCACATCATGCTTGATTGAAGAATAACGGGTTTCTATTGGTTGAAAATCTGTATCGTAATGAAAATCTGTATCGTATTGGATTTCATTATAAAACGGGTTGTGGGCATATAAGTGTATTATTAGAGTACGGGTGTAGATAAATACTATTATAACACGCTACTTGGTAAACATTATTTTTTAATACTCTTGGCAACCATTAAAAATGTCACATATAATGACAGTTGTACAAAAAAGGATTATCAACCCCATAATTCAATCTCAACATTAATTCATATATTCTGAAATGTGCAACAATTTCCATATCATATGGAAAATTAGACATCATCAATCCCCAATGATGAATATGAAAAAAATAAATTCAATCAGCTATTAATTCCAAAATTTTAATGCCCTTCTGGATAGCATCAGGGATATCAGAGGCCAGATTCTATTTCACGAACTCGATTCTCGAGTGAGTCAGACTGTGACTATACAACGCGTTGTACTGAAAATAAATGCACATTCTAAACAAGTCGATAATCAAACTCGTGAAATAGAATCTGGCCTCAGGCCTTAATTCTTGAAAGTGGTGAATATATTCACCAGTGAAAAATGTCACCACTAAATTTTCACCTGCTTCACTCGTTTTGCATTCTTGAGTCGTAGGTGAATTTACTCGAGGTGAAAATGAAATGGCAGTCTGGCAACGTCGGAACAGAGCATTTTTGATCAAGGAAATCAATCATAATCCTACTAATTTTTCTGTTTTTCCGTCGATTTTTGGAAAAATTTTCACCGAGTTGAATCCTTATCATTTATTAACAGCCGATTGCACCGGCTTTTTGTTATGAGACCAGAGGGACTCTTTAAGTTAGGTGGGGGTTCATAAATGAGTTTTCAATGAGTAGTTGCACCAATCTTGATGTTAAACTTATTATGGCTTGATGCGATTACCCATAATAATCGCTCAAACTATGGTGCATTGGCTGCAGTGCGATAACTGACCTTTGCTGGCCCATTAATAACATGACTTATTTAGCTTAGGAAAAAATCGGTGTAATCGGCTGTGAGATGGCCAAGAAATATTGTGAACATGCTGCTACAACGAATAAAAAAGAAAACCTAATTGAAATTATGAATATGAACAATAAGGAATTAGGAGAAGGACAATGTACCATTTCCTTTAAAGGAAAAGACATGAATTTATTTAAAAAAGGACAATATGTAGTTTCAACATTCCTGAAAACTGAAAATAAAACGATCAAAAAAGGTCAAGCAATGGACTTATCTTTTACTACTAGGTAGGTATAAGCCCAATGAACATTTTCAGCAACCAATACATACAAATTCTTTCTGAAGCAGTTAAAAAACATATGTTTTATATTTTAGTGCAATCGCAGTATTCATTTTTGAAAAACAACAAATAATCACCAAGTATTTCAAGAGGAATTTCTTTTCTATATCTCATTCTATTTTCCTAGTCAACCGCTGCATTGGGTCATATGCATAAAGTTGAGTGGCTACTTTTTACTCACATTTTGAAAGGAGCTACTCCAATTGATTTGCATAAAAATGTAGGTATGAGCTCCAAATTGTGAGTGTCTACCATTTCCGTGAGGATGCCCTCGCTCCTTGAGTATCGACTTTCATTTTTACATGCATAAATGCATCACAAAGAGTAGTTACTCAGTACAATACGGAGTCGCTACCTCTGAGAGTCCACTCAACTTTATGCAATTATCTTTCGAGATGTCTTCAACTTCAATAAAGTTTATCAATAATAGTTCGTTTTCCATCCTCATATGATATTTTCAGAAACTAGAAACCAAATAGTATGAAATTACAAAATACAAAACGAAAACCAAACAAATACCTACTTCACAAACAGAAACATTATAGGGTTAGTTATTCATATTTTCACCATAATTCGTAAAATTCACCACCGTTTTCGGTGGTGAATCTATTCACCCAATGTAAGGTGAAAATATTCACTTTTTTTTTTTCGAGAATATGATTATGCATATTTTCGGTGAAAACAAAACAATTTCACCCGGTGAATATTGTCACCACTTTCAAGAATTAGGGCCAGGTGTTATCCAACAATACAAAAAATTTCCATTGAAAGTTTCGAAATTTTGAATATGATTGCTATAACTTAAATTTGTTATATTATATCAATATATTGCATAGACAGGTGCGCATACAGCTCAAGTTTGTAGGGGGGGGGGTAATCACTGAGAAAATTATGCGTTTCCACCATTTTATCAAATCACAAATGCATATTGGCGTTTTTACAAACTTACCTTCCATAATGACTTGCATTATTAGTAAACTGTGAAAGAAAAACCTCAGATTTTTTTTATATGAATTTTCCCATTAATAAAATTGGAAAGTAGAGAAAACAATAATTTTCGATAAAAATAAACTTCAGACTTAGGAGATAACTAACATTTATTGCCTTGTCAACGTAAGTAAAAATGAACCGTTATAATGATATTCGTTCATGTATTTATCATACTACATATCAATATGAGTAGAATGAAAAGTATATACTTATTGAACAAAAGATAATGCAACAGAAAAATTAAATAATAAATTTGAATTTCGATTTTTCTCATCAACATAACGATCTATATCAATGCATCAGCTTCTATGGGTAAGGCTGGATTTCGGATCTGTCTGAATCCAGTCTAAGTCCCAGGAATGAATGTGTTAAGGCTCGTGTCCACTAGGAATTTAATTTGCCTAGAGTACTCTCGCAAGTCACTTGCAATGCGTGTAAACAGCAGCGCTAGAGGAAGTTTGCTGAAAGTTTACTCTCGGGCCAAGTATACTTGCCGACTTATTGTTAGAGCTTGTAGTGTACACGGCTAATCAAGCAAATTAGTTTGCACTCTATTATTTCGAGACTGTTTCGAAATATTTGCAGCAAGTTGTGAGATTTTGTGAACTATTTTAAACTTTTATAAATTTTTTTAAATTCTGATTTTTTCACAAAAATGGAGGAACGACGCGTTTGGAATAGAGAAAAAACTCTTCTGTTAATTGAAAATTTTGAACTGTACCCAGAAATATGGAATGTACATTGCAAAGATTTTAAAAATAGAGTAATTGAAAAAACAAGGCGCATTTCAAAAATTAGCAGAACTATTCAACACATCAGAACATGAAATTCAGCGCAAGCTATACATAACTTGAGAACACAACTGAATCCGGAGTGGAGAAATATTCAAAAGAAAACGAGTGGACAGGGAGACAAATGAATTGTATAAAAGCACGTGGGAATTTTGTTGATTCTTCAAAATTAGGGACAGACGCTCTTCTGGTGGAATGGCTTCTCGCATTTTGGTATCTTTTTTATATATTTCTTCTTTCACCAAATTCAGCAAAAAATCCAAATCTTCCGCAGTCATACGTAAAAATTGTTTTAACTGCTGATGATTTTCCGTTCTCAATTCAGAGAGCAGCTTCTCATGTATGCCTAACTTAGATAGATCTTCGCTGAATCCATTTTCTGACCCAAATTTGTCTACGCTATTTGTAATTTTGCTTTATTTGTTTTTCATTTCATTTCACTTGCGCCGAGACGACATTTTTCTGGAAGTGTGTGTACACGTTACTCAAGCAAACGAACTTGCTAGAGTAATTTGCCGCAATAAATTTCAAAACAATCAGACTACAGTGTAGACATGCCGGCAAGTACTTGGTGAAAAAACTTTCGCAAGTTACTTGCAAGTGGACACGAGTCTTTATAGTGCTAGACCAGTTAACCGATCACCGATCCTGAGATATTGTCAGACCAGGTTGAAGTCAATAGCATAGATTTTTTAATGAGAGGCATACTTAATGTTAGAATCGCACTTTTTGAAAGCGGTATCCATCGGAAGTGGAAACGCACGAACGTTCTTCCAGAACTGTTGGTGATAATGATTTTCTCCCGAAATACTATGGATTCTGCGATCTTACAGGGAGTAAAGGTGAAATAAAATTGTGATTGATTTTTCATTCATTTATTGAATTTTTTATATCTCCTTATATTTTTTAATATACCGGTGTGAACTTGGCAGCCAATTTTCAGCAGCCATTTTACGACCAGCAGCCAAACGATCAGTGGCGTCGGTAGATTTGAAAATTGATCTAAATATTTCCGAATGTGTCCAGTTAACACAAATTGATTAAACATTGTCTTGGGACGTATTTTCGATCTGAGGATGACCGAATGTAATGTCGAATATGATGCTATTTCAACTTTCTGAAACATAAAAAATTACTAAAATCAACGAGTAGCGATCAGAATATTTGGCTATGATGGAATTTGGCAAGAAAACTCCTGATGTGTTGAAAATTTATATATTCTGGGATGAACCACTCGTCAAAGGGGTAGTTTCAACCCTCTGAAATTTGAAAATATTCATTAAGTACCCACCGAAATGTTTAGCCAACTTGAAATTCAGCAAGAACACTTCTAGTAAGAAGAATAATTATATACTCTGAGATGAATCACTCGCAGGCCGTCAAAGGGGTAGTTTCAACCCTCCGAATTTTGAAAATATTCATTAAGTACCCACCGAAATGTTTAGCCAACTTGAAATTCAGCAAGAACATCTCTAGTAAGAACAATAATTATATACTCTGAGATGAATCACTCGCAGGCCGTCAAAGGGGTAGTTTCTGCCTCGGTTTCTGCCCTCTGAAATTTGAAAATAGTCATTAAATACCCTCCGAAATGTTTAGCCAACTTGAAATTCAGCAGGAACACTTCTAGTAAGAAGAATAATTATATACTCTGAGATGAATCACTCGCAGGCCGTCAAAGGGGTAGTTTCAACCCTCCGAATTTTGAAAATATTCATTAAATACCCACCGAAATGTTTAGCCAACTTGAAATTCAGCAAGAACACTTCTAGTAAGAAGAATAATATTATACTCTGAGATGAATCACTCGCAGGCCGTCAAAGGGGTAGTTTCAACCCTCTGAAATTTGAAAATATTCATTAAGTACTCACCGAAATGTTTAGCCAAGATGAAATTCAGCAAGAACACTTCTAGTAAGGAGAATAATTATATTCTCTGAGATGAATCACTCGCAGGCCTTCAAAGGGGTAGTTTCAACCCTCTGAAATTTGAAAATATTAATTAAGTACCCACCGAAATTTTTAGCCAAGATGAAATTCAGCAAGAACACTTCTAGTGAGGAGAATAATTATATACTCTGAGATGAATCACTCGCAGGCCGTCAAAGGGGTAGTTTCAACCCTCTGAAATTTGAAAATATTCATTAAGTACCCACCGAAATGTTTAGCCAACTTGAAATTCAGCAAGAACACTTCTAGTAAGGAGAATAATAATATACTCTGAGATGAATCACTCGCAGGCCGTCAAAGGGGTAGTTTCAACCCTCTGAAATTTGAAAATATTCATTAAGTACCCACCGAAATATTTAGCCAAGATGAAATTCAGCAAGAACACTTCTAGTAAGGAGAATAATTATATACTCTGAGATGAATCACTCGCAGGCCGTCAAAGGGGTAGTTTCAACCCTCCGAATTTTGAAAATATTCATTAAATACCCACCGAAATGTTTAGCCAATTTGAAATTCAGCAAGAACACTTCTAGTAAGAAGAATAATTATATACTCTGAGATGAATCACTCGCAGGCCGTCAAAGGGGTAGTTTCAACCCTCTGAAATTTGAAAATATTCATAAAGTACCCACCGAAATGTTTAGCCAACTTGAAATTCAGCAAGAACACTTCTAGTAACAAGAATAATATTTAACTCTGAGATGAATCACTCGCAGGCCGTCAAAGGGGTAGTTTCAACCCTCTGAAATTAGAAAATATTCATTAGGTACCCACCGAAATGTTTAGCCAAGATGAAATTCAGCAAGAACACTTCTAGTAAGGAGAATAATTATATACTCTGAGATGAATCACTCGCAGGCCGTCAAAGGGGTAGTTTCAACCCTCCGAATTTTGAAAATATTCATTAAATACCCACCGAAATGTTTAGCCAACTTGAAATTCAGCAAGAACATCTCTAGTAAGAACAATAATTATATACTCTGAGATGAATCACTCGCAGGCCGTCAAAGGGGTAGTTTCTGCCTCGGTTTCTGCCCTCTGAAATTTGAAAATAGTCATTAAATACCCTCCGAAATGTTTAGCCAACTTGAAATTCAGCAGGAACACTTCTAGTAAGAAGAATAATTATATACTCTGAGATGAATCACTCGCAGGCCGTCAAAGGGGTAGTTTCAACCCTCCGAATTTTGAAAATATT
Organism: Zygogramma bicolorata; assembly: GCA_032362365.1. Lineage (NCBI taxonomy): Eukaryota > Metazoa > Arthropoda > Insecta > Coleoptera > Chrysomelidae > Zygogramma > Zygogramma bicolorata. The sequence goes on from JAVJAQ010000137.1 coordinate 5,772,515, forward strand.
CATTAAATACCCACCGAAATGTTTAGCCAACTTGAAATTCAGCAAGAACACTTCTAGTAAGAAGAATAATATTATACTCTGAGATGAATCACTCGCAGGCCGTCAAAGGGGTAGTTTCAACCCTCTGAAATTTGAAAATATTCATTAAGTACCCACCGAAATGTTTAGCCAAGATGAAATTCAGCAAGAACACTTCTAGTAAGGAGAATAATTATATTCTCTGAGATGAATCACTCGCAGGCCGTCAAAGGGGTAGTTTCAACCCTCTGAAATTTGAAAATATTCATTAAGTACCCACCGAAATGTTTAGCCAAGATGAAATTCAGCAACAACATCTCTAGTAACAACAATAATTATATACTCTGAGATGAATCACTCGCAGGCCGTCAAAGGGGTAGTTTCAACCCTCTGAAATTTGAAAATATTCATTAAGTACCCACCGAAATGTTTAGCCAAGATGAAATTTAGCAAGAACACTTCTAGTAAGGAGAATAATTATATTCTCTGAGATGAATTACTCGCAGGCCTTCAAAGGGGTAGTTTCAACCCTCCGAATTTTGAAAATATTCATTAAGTACCCACCGAAATGTTTAGCAAACTTGTAATTCAGCAAGAACACTTCTAGTAAGGAGAATAATAATATACTCTGAGATGAATCACTCGCAGGCCGTTTCAATTTCTTAAGGTGTATTTATATTGATGCAGGTAGTCTGGAGTGTTAATTACTTCTGCCGGGTTCGAGGAATAATTATCAGTAGGTATTAGTTGCCGCACTACCTGCCGTGATTTCATTCGTGATTCTTGATTTCCTCAGAATGGGATTCCAAATTCTGTTTAGACTCAACGCTTCCTCTTTTCTGTTGAAATTGTCCGGATGTTTTTGGATCTCTATTGCCTTCCGTACCAGTCGGCTATGGTAACCCTGGTTGGGGGCAATCAGCTTAGCATTTTCAAACAGAATCATGTGGTCACCCTCACTTAGTGCGTGTTCCGCCACCGCCGATTTGTCGGTTCGCCCCAAGCCTGCAGTTCCTTTCAAGCTCTTTGAGCCTTGTTCATACAAGGAGCAGCCAGCTAGCAGAAACGGACAAAGCCTTGCTGAAGCTACACCTAGGGCTTAGCAAGAAAGCCTCAGGTCGGCAATAGATGAAAAAGACCCACTGTCAGCATCAGGGGTTTATCACATACCGTGCACTCGTGGGAAGGTTTACATCCGTACCACGAAAAGATCCATGGAAACAAGGCTCAAAGAGCATGAAAGGAACTGCAGGCTGGGGCAAATCGACAAATCGGCAGTGGCGGAACACGCACTGAGTGAGGGTGACCACAGGATTCTGTACGGGAGGCAATAGAGATCCAAAAACATCCGGACAATTTCAACAGAAAAGAGGAAGCGTTGAGTCTGAACAGAATTTGGAATCCCATTCTGAGGAATTCAAGAATCACAAATGAAATCACGGCAGGTAGTGCGGCAACTAATAATGATGATTATTCCCCGAACCCGACAGAAGTAATTAACATTCCAGACTACCGCATCAATATAAATACACCTTAAGAAATCGAAACGTTTAGTCATCAGAAATAAGCAAGCCTCTGAAGAAGCTGGCCACTCGCGCTAGCGAAACGTTAGGAAGAAATTTCAAAGAACGACGGCCTTCAAGCCCGAAGAAAAGTAGTTATACCAGTCTATCTACACTCTCAGAAGATGATCAAGATCAACGTCCGAAGAAGCAAATCCCTATCGATTAAATCGACAAGAATTAAATGACCTTATTAGAGACCTGAACCTCTCCAACGAATGCTGAATTACTTGCCTCTAGATTAAATGAAATGAATCAACTTCATTTAGGTACCGGCATGCTGGTAAGTCGCATGAATGAAAATTCTTTAAGTGATAAATAGTGAAGGTTATTTATGTAAATCCCTGCTTTTTCATATCTTTATGTAATAATGATAGTACCTTACCCATTTTTTGTTATTTTAATTTTAGTATACCGTATTAGGAGTAGGGTCGGCACGCCAGTTATGGCCACTTTTAGGAAAAAATCACAACTATAGCTATTTTTCGTTGAATAATTTTGTGTGTAAAAAATTTGGAAGAATTCCATGTCATCCTATGAAGTATTCTCAAAATATTCCTTATAAAAGAAAGGAGTTTTTATCAAAGGGGACTATTAATTTGAATTTATTTAAATAAAGTGTGAGTTTTTGCCATTCATGGCCACTTTTGGCAATGATGTGGTCACCTCTTTTTGCCATTTATGACCACTCCTAATATTTCTCTGTGATTTATCTCTCTTCACGCCTAATTTTGTATATAGCTAACAACATTGCAGTGAAGGGTCAAAAATGAAATAATACTGCAATAATAGTTCAATTTCATTTATTCCTTTTCAAAGACTTTCACTGAAGAAGGAAAAACTGTTTTTAGAGATCGGCCATCGTGAACTACTTAATGTTGGCTCAGGGAGCTCGCCTAAAATATCCTAGGTGTCAACTGGCCATATATCATTTTCAATGTAAGCAAATGATCGTTTTTCGCTATCTATACTTTTCAGGCAATGTACTTCAACCTCATTTTCGTTATTTATTTTTGTTATCGAAGCTACATATTTATAGGTCGCTGATGATCTTTTGCCAAGATTTTCGAAAGCCAGCAAAATGAAATTTCCTGATCTCAAGTCATCTTTTGACAAGAGATCAACTGGATCCATAGCCATTTCTGAGTCAATGTCATCTAAACTACTGCCACTTTCTTCCCATTCCTCTTCATTGTCCTCAGAACTGGAATCCTTGCATATCTTCAATTTTTTTGATTTTTTTCTTGTTTGCTCTCGCTCCTTTTCTTTTTTTTCGATCCCTTTCCTCCTTTCTGTTCTGTTGCTGCTTTATTTTGTCTTGTTTTTCTTTATCTTTTAGTTCGAAAAACTCTATCCACTCATCTGAAGTAACAACGCTGGGAGTATACTCCTTTTTCCTCTTGCCTGCCTTCGATGTAGATGGTTCAGAATGGGGTCATAGAACTATGTTCCTCAAAAACGTTTGCAAGGGTTTTTTTTTAGGTGATATTAGAGAACAGGATGCTGATAACTTGCCCGAACTATTTTCTTCAGATATAACTCTTTGAATATGTGAATTATCTTTCGTAGGGGTTACTTCGGTCGCCACAGTCAATAGGAAATTGGTTTGATTCATAGATTTCATCGGTGATAACTCTCTTAAGTTCTGAGTATTATTTAATTTATTCTGTTGGGCCCCCCAACTCATCTGGAACTGATAACCAAAACTCGTAAAGCATCAATGCTTCAGGGTTGCCTTCCCAATACTTTTTCCTTTCTCTGGTGGATTTGAATCGCTGCAACAAACTCATCTCGATTCTGGATTCAATAAAATGATCTTTATCTTTAGCATAGGTGTTGTCGTTGCTGTTATTATCCACAGAACGTAAAACAATTTTGGAGTAATCAGCATTACAACTTTAAATCCAGATCGAATATTGGCAGGCATCGTAGGTTCTTTGATTATTTTTGAAAGTGTTGGAATATCAAATTTGGAAATTTCTACTCTATTATGATCAATACGCCATTGACGAACGATTTTTTTCCAATGCTTTTTGAGAGGACCAAATATGGCCACATGCCACATCAAGTAGTTGCATGATGTGTGTGCTGTTAGGGTATTATCAATCAGAATAATTTGGTTCTCACGACAAAAACGGCTCAGAGGTAGGGTAAGATGTGACTTAGGGCCATCCAGAAATACAATAACTGGTCGCTAAATTTCATGTTTATCTAAAAACGTATCAAATATATTGGCAAAATACTCAAAAAACGCTTGTGATGTCATCCAACCATTTTCAGTTTTACCTATACCCCAATCATTTGGAGCCTTTTCTGTAGTTCTTTTATTCAAACGTTCATATTTGAAAAGGGTAGTTGGAGTAGAAAATTGTCCAGCAGCATTACACGAAAATATGGTGGTAATGTTTTCCTTATCAGATCTTGAGGATTCATTAAAGACATGTTGACCTTTAGGCCCGATTATCAGTTCACCCTTTGGAGCGAGGCAGAATCACGTTTCGTCCATGTTGAATACTCTCTCTGGGTGGTTGAGAATATAAGCATCAGATCCAGGAGTTTCTTTCACCTCAGAAAACCAGCCTTTGATTTTTGTTTCAGTAACTGTGCCTCTAGCACGGTTCACATATTCAGCACGTTTCTGGGAAATCACGGGATTGCGTTTCAAAAAAGAGTAGAGCCACTTATCGCCGGGTTTATTATCTGTGGAAGGAGTTTTCAGATTAAGCTCTTCAATGATCTTCTTGACCGTAAATAGCAACCCTTCTTTAGGGACCGGAAATCCCATTTTGGCACATTGCAGCAACCAATCGACCACACATTTTTCTGTTTGCTTGCCTAATATCGAAGTTGGTCCACATTTTCGAGGCATGTTCAGAGAATATTCTCCTGACGACCTCCTCCCGAGAGTGGATCGTGGAACTTTATACAATTTACTAGCTGCGGCGACTTTCATATTATCTTTTTCAACAGCATCATATGCTCGATCTAAGTTATCTTGAGTATACTGAAATCTGTTTGTGTTAGTTGTTTTTTGTCTCTTTTGACGTACCATGGTTTATACTGTAATAAAATTATAACGAATCACTAACAGACGAACAATTCCTTCTCATTTCACAAGTACAGATGGAATTTAGAGCTCATTTACGCAGTGGCCATAACCGGTTATGCATTTTTCCAATAGCCACATAGTGGTCAAAACTGGCTTATTTTTCAAATCATCTTTCCTGTTATGGCCACTTTCAGTAAAATAATGAATATGTTATAAATATGAAAATTAGTCTTTTCAGGAAGAAAAAACAAAAAATTCACTTCATAAACATATAATAATGTTATTTGATAGGTTCACTAAATATTTATATAAATCAATTCAAAAAAATCAAAGTTTCTTACCAAATTTGCCAAGGAATTTCACGACACCAACCATTCACATTTCTGACGCCATTTATAAATCAAAGTAGTTTCCATATCGTCATTTGGTGATGGATAGAAATTGTTTATATATAACAGTTTACTGTAATGCATTAAGGATGTTTTAAAACTGTGAAGGGATTTTATTTTATGAGTTTGTTCATTGAGGTGGCCATAACAGTTAGGGTGGCCATAACAGGCATGTCGACCCTAAAATTATTATAAAATGTATATAAATTGAACGTTTCAGAGGGTTGAAACTACCCCTTTGACGGCCTGCGAGTGATTCATCTCAGAGTATATAATTATTCTTCTTACTAGAAATGTTCTTGCTGAATTTCATCTTGGCTAAACATTTCGGTGGGTACTTAATGAATATTTTCAAATTTCAGAGGGTTGAAACTACCCCTTTGACGGCCTGCGAGTGATTCATCTCAGAGTATATAATTATTCTCCTCACTAGAAGTGTTCTTGCTGAATTTCATCTTGGCTAAACATTTCGGTGGGTACTTAATGAATATTTTCAAATTTCAGAGGGTTGAAACTACCCCTTTGAAGGCCTGCGAGTGATTCATCTCAGAGAATATAATTATTCTCCTTACTAGAAGTGTTCTTGCTGAATTTCATCTTGGCTAAACATTTCGGTGAGTACTTAATGAATATTTTCAAATTTCAGAGGGTTGAAACTACCCCTTTGACGGCCTGCGAGTGATTCATCTCAGAGTATAATATTATTCTTCTTACTAGAAGTGTTCTTGCTGAATATCAAGTTGGCTAAACATTTCGGTGGGTATTTAATGAATATTTTCAAAATTCGGAGGGTTGAAACTACCCCTTTGACGGCCTGCGAGTGATTCATCTCAGAGTATATAATTATTCTTCTTACTAGAAGTGTTCCTGCTGAATTTCAAGTTGGCTGAACATTTCGGAGGGTATTTAATGACTATTTTCAAATTTCAGAGGGCAGAAACTACCCCTTTGACGGCCTGCGAGTGATTCATCTCAGAGTATATAATTATTGTTCTTACTAGAGATGTTCTTGCTGAATTTCAAGTTGGCTAAACATTTCGGTGGGTACTTAATGAATATTTTCAAAATTCGGAGGGTTGAAACTACCCCTTTGACGGCCTGCGAGTGATTCATCTCAGAGTATATAATTATTCTTCTTACTAGAAGTGTTCCTGCTGAATTTCAAGTTGGCTAAACATTTCGGAGGGTATTTAATGACTATTTTCAAATTTCAGAGGGTCGAAACTACCCCTTTGACGGCCTGCGAGTGATTCATCTCAGAGTATAATATTATTCTTCTTACTAGAAGTGTTCTTGCTGAATTTCAAGTTGGCTAAACATTTCGGTGGGTATTTAATGAATATTTTCAAAATTCAGAGGGTTGAAACTACCCCTTTGACGGCCTGCGAGTGATTCATCTCAGAGTATATAATTATTCTTCTTACTAGAAGTGTTCCTGCTGAATTTCAAGTTGGCTAAACATTTCGGAGGGTATTTAATGACTATTTTCAAATTTCAGAGGGCAGAAACCGAGGCAGAAACTACCCCTTTGACGGCCTGCGAGTGATTCATCTCAGAGTATATAATTATTGTTCTTACTAGAGATGTTCTTGCTGAATTTCAAGTTGGCTAAACATTTCGGTGGGTACTTAATGAATATTTTCAAAATTCGGAGGGTTGAAACTACCCCTTTGACGGCCTGCGAGTGATTCATCTCAGAGTATATAATTATTCTTCTTACTAGAAGTGTTCTTGCTGAATTTCAAGTTGGCTAAACATTTCGGTGGGTACTTAATGAATATTTTCAAATTTCAGAGGGTTGAAACTACCCCTTTGACGAGTGGTTCATCCCAGAATATATAAATTTTCAACACATCAGGAGTTTTCTTGCCAAATTCCATCATAGCCAAATATTCTGATCGCTACTCGTTGATTTTAGTAAGTTTTTATGTTTCATAAAGTTGAAATAGCATCATATTCGACATTACATTCGGTCATCCTCAGATCGAAAATACGTCCCAAGACAATGTTTAATCAATTTGTGTTAACTGGACACATTCGGAAATATTTAGATCAATTTTCAAATCTACCGACGCCACTGATCGTTTGGCTGCTGGTCGTAAAATGGCTGCTGAAAATTGGCTGCTAAGTTCACACCGGTTTTTAATATATACTATTTTATGTTAAGTGACTGACTGATCAAGGGGTGGGGTAATTACACCCTTTTCCCACCTTTTAGACGCGCCTGTGCATAGATGGTGTTTTCTCATCGGGTGTGAGAATATGAATTATTCAACTTACTAATCTATAAAAATTGACTTAGTTCCTTTCAAATTAACTCTCATGTTCTTCCACCTATTCTATAAGTATTTCAATCAACGCCAGCTGAACAGCAAACCTTAATTTTTAAGTTTGTACCTAGTCAAAAACTAGTATAGGAAGGACACATTCTAGAATATCAAATGAACATTTGAACATGATTACTTTTTCGGAGAACATTTTGTATGAGGCGCCGTTTGGGTCAAAAGTATATTTGCAGATATATGCAATTTCATGTCAATATATTTATTAACTTTGGCAATATTTTTATTTTGTGTTCCGATATATTTATTTTCTACCGAACATAATATAGATAAGAATACCCATATTTTTATAAATTCGATCTATTTTACGTCGTCAATAGATGGCGCACTGGCGGCACTTTGTTCACGGTCGAGTATATTGCAACATGGCGAAGTCATTATTCATAAAATAATAGATGGCGTTGCGTAATTCGGTATCCTCTACAAAAAACTCTAATGAAAAATCCGGCGGTCTCTTATAGTTTCTGAGATACAGGGCCTTTTTGGTGTAAAACTTCACAATTTTCCACTTCAAATTTCTGTTATTCGAACACACAAAATTCCTCCTTCTTCTGATCAAACGTTAGTCACTATCTTATTCACTCGTTTTCAACATTTTTCAGCAGAAAAAAAAACATTATTTTTTTAAAAAATCCGACTTTCTCCAAAAGTACACATTAATGCATTCAGTTCTCAAAAATAACAATGAGAGCGGCAACACTGAAAATACATCTCTTTCGACTGTCATTGCACTATGACATCACAACAAATTGGATATGGTTTGAAAATAAATGCATTTCTTGGAAAACTAATAGTTTTTTCTGCTTGAAAAAGTTAAAAACAAGTGATTGATAGAGTGACTAACGTTTAATCAGAAGGAGGAATTTTGTGTGTTCAAACAACAGTAATTTGATGTGGAAAATTATTGTGAAGTTTTACACCAAAAAAGCCCTGTATCTCCGAAACTAAGAGAGACCGCCGGATTTTTTATTAGAGTTTTTTGTAGACCGAATTACGTAAGTTCCACAAAAAAAAAATCAAAAAAAAGGTGCTCAATTCGATCTATTTTACGTCGTCAAGAGATGGCACACTGGCGGCATTTTGTTCACGGTCGAGTATATGGCAACAGGGCGAAGTCATTATTTATAAAATAATAGATGGCGTTGCAGGCAGTTGTCATGTGAATAATAGTTCAAATGTCGAGGGAGTAGGCGCTGTGGTTTCGAGTCCGCCTGTGGGTCGAAAAGTCCCATGATCCTTCATAAAAAACTAGTTTCGCGATTCGACAAGTGAGTGCCTAATTTGACCAATTTATATTATTGACATAACTGCCTGAGTCACTGCCATCTATTAGCCACTCTATGTACTAACGACTTTCCCATGTTGCCATGTACTCGACCATGTCAAAATACCACCGGTGCGCCATCTCTTGACGACGTGAAATAGATCGAATTTATAAATATGTGGGAATCTCATTTTTATATTCGCCTTTTCGAAAGTCTAGACGCCCCCTGGCGGATAAATCAATAACCTACTTTGTGAGTGATCTGATCGATGTCTGATCGCAACTGTTTAGGACTTGTTCGCCCTCCACGAAGCACCTACTGTCATGTGTTGCATCCAAATATGCAAATACAGTGTTCAAACATACCTCCTGGTTTTCCATTACTGTTGATAACTAAAAAAGGAGATCTGATTTGATACCTATGTTAAACCATTGCAAAACGTTATATTACCTCACAGTTTATTTTCCTTCACACACTACAATCAATTGTCTAAAACACAAACAAAACTCCAATATAGTTCGCAAATAATTAAAACATACAACTCAACCACTGAGTCCATATACAAACTGACACCATAAACAAAGAGATTGCTCACAATCCTCCATATTTGTTTACGTCTCGTAGCGCCCTCAACGGTGATCGAAATCGCGAATATTTGTGACACTCCAAACGTAAATATATTATGTTCGTCAGAGAATAAATATATCGGAACACAAAAAAAATATTGCTAAAGTTAATAAATATATTGACATGAAATTACATATATTTGCAAAACACTTTCGACCTAAACGGCACCTAATAGTTTTGACGTGATTTAAATCTTTTTTATCTCCAAATCAACGCATAACTTCTATGAAAGAGGTAACTTAGCAAATACTGTTGATGTATTTATTATTCATAGACCCTTATACCCTGTTTGATAGTTTTAAGCTTTATTTTCAACTGTTTTATTGACCATTTATAGCATTTAGTGTTTTAAATATTTCAATATTCTTACAAATTTTTACTGTCTCCATTTTTTTACTGTTTTAGTTTTGAGTATTTTTATACATGTAGGTTTGTAACATTGTAACTGAGGATTTTCCCGTTTATACCAAATAAATAAATAAATATATATATATATATATTAAGGTGTCATTTTTCAACTTTTATCAATTTCCAGAGATGTTTGTAAAATCTGCATCAGATTAACAAGACCCGCCCAACTGAATTCACCAAATCGAGGCATATAAAAACGAAATAACAGAATTGAAACAAAAAATAGATTTCTTGCTTTAATACCATCAAATGATACAAAATCACAAACAAGACCTAAGCGGTTTCGGTACGAGCTGGACCACTCTCAGGACGGTGATTCTTGGTCAAGTAGTCTGCAAACTCTTGGTAGGGGGTCTTGGTGAGCGGCATATCTTTCCACAAATCGGGGGTCAGGTAAGCGTAAGTCTTGGCGATTGCGGCATAAGTTGCCTTGGCAAAGTTACCCAGCGTGCCAGTAGAACCGCTAGCTGAAGTATAGCAATCTTCGATACCCGCCATCTGGAGCAGTTTCTTGGGCACAGGGGCAGACACAATACCCGTACCACGAGGGGCCGGGATGAGACGCACAGACACCGAACCGCACTTACCAGTGACCTGCAACAAGCACAAATTTAATTCAAAGTCCAAGAAATACGAGTGAGATAGCTATGAGGAAGCTTCAGTGTCAGTAATTCTTGGCCATCATAGAGAAGAATCCCTCTGGTGGAAACCGCGAAAGAAGTAGTCATTCATCATGTCAACTGAAGCTATAGTGAATATATTTAAAAAAATGATCTAAGTCATCGATAACAAGATGAAATCAACTCACTGGAACAAATCCATTGATGAATTTTGCGCTCGTTATTCTTTGGTATTTGATTGGCAGCACTCTCGAAGTTGCCGCAGTTTAATTCTCATAAGATCAAGGATAACAAAGCTCACAAACCATCAAAACAAATACTGCAGTTCTAGATAGAGGTATTTTGTTTACTATGAAGGAACACAGTATTTGCAATTTATATGGGAAAATCTCGATTTTTCAAAATAGTATGGATGTAGCTATTCACATAATATAACTCAAGTTCCCTATTTGAAAACTAGGAAAGAACTTTTTCAGGGTTGGGCTGATTTAAATCGCTTGATTTTCAAAATTAAAATCATGATCAAATCAATTTTTGTTTTTTTTATTCAGAACCAGATAAAAACATGATATAAAAGATTTCCCGAAGATCAGGAGTATCTGCTTTTAGCAGAAACAACAAAAAAGAGCTACATAATTCCAAATTCTCAAACTAAACGTAACACCCGAATTTTATTACTGAATATTTTCAGATTATTCATTTTCGTTATACAATTTAAACAAAAACACGAGTTTTCCTCCTTTTTCTATGCCTAATCTGTTTCTAATATCCGAGTGTACAACTAGCGAAATGCGTGAAATTGTTGGGCAACGTCAATATATAGGTTGAGAAGGAAAACAAGACTCGACAGGAATATTCTTGCAAAAAGCACAACAAACGCGTTCGTGCCTCGTATGGCGATTGTATAGGACAGAAGGAAAACAAATTAATCGCGACAAGAATTTTCTTGCAAGAAGCGCGACAAAGGCGTTGTCACAAATTTTAGAGTCGCAAATTGTATTAAAATTTTTAGACTTGTACATTAAAATAATCAAAAATAATTTCAAAGAATCAAAATGTTCAAATTTTTTTATTCAAATTCAAAAAAACAAATGAATCGTGATTATTTTTTTAAAATCAATGATTTTAGCTTCTTTTAATAAAAATCAGATTCTGCCCCACCCTGGCTTCCATATTTCAACGAATGATATACAATACACGTATCTATCAACAAAGGTTTATAAAAAATTTTTATTTTCCTTCTTGAATATTCAAGCCGTTATTTTGAATTATATCCAAAATTCCATAACCATCTGGCTACATCGTACCTCAAAATTCAACCATACTCATGATAACAACAGTTTTCAATTTGCATCAGCTTTGGCTGAATAACCGGAGCAAAAATATCAAGAACACTTACTTTGCAAGGCACCGTATGGGGCTGACCAATCTTGTTACCCCAGTAACCCCTACGGACGGGTACAACGGAAAGCTTGGCCAAAATGATGGCACCTCGGATAGCAGTAGCGACTTCTTTGCTGCATTTCACTCCCAAACCAATGTGGCCTTTGCTGTCACCAATGGCAACAAAAGCCTTGAAACGTGTACGTTGTCCAGCTCGGGTCTGTTTTTGTACAGGCATGATCTTCAAAACCTGCAAATGGAAAGAGAAACCTAAACTCCTAGGTAATGTGATAGGAGAAAGCTGATACTGTGTGAGCAGATATCAGAAATACTAAACCAACATGAGAACAAGTTCTTCTGGTGGAAACCGCGAAAGTAAAAGTTATTCATCATGAAAAATCAAATGAAGAGAAATCAGAAATCACACAGGTCAACAGAATCATTATATTTAGCTTTGGAAGAAAAATAAAATAAAAAGAGTCAGGGTTGGACTGATTTGAATCAAGTGATTAAAATCATGATTTGAATCGTTTGATTTTTAAAATTAAAATCATGATTTGAATCAATTTTTGTTTTTTTATTCAGAACCAGATAACAACATGATACGAAAGTTCTCTCAGATCAAAAGGAGTATCTGCTTTTAGCAAAAACAACAAAAAAGAAGTACATAATTTCAAATTCTCAATTAAACGTAACACCTAAATTTCATTAGTGTATATTTTCAGTCTATTCATTTTTGTTATACAATTTAAAGAAAAAAACCGCAAATTTTATTAAAATTTTTAGACTTGCACATCAAAATAATCAACAATAATTTCAAAGAATCAAAAAGTTCAAATTTTATATTCAAATTTGAAAAATAAAAAAAATCAAATAAATCGTGATTTAGAAAAAAATCAATGATTTTTGATTTTTTAATAAAAATCAGATTTTACCCCACCCTGAAAAGGGTCGTATTCAAAACATTCTTTCAATTTTTATTGTTTTTGGAAGAAAAACATTCTATAGATTTTTCAATAATTTCCACACAATAGTTGAAAACAACTTCAGGTTGAAAATCCCAAAACCTACTCTAAACAAGTGAGATGCAAAAAGTCAATCATCAATAATGATCTTTTCCCATACTCCCAAATGTTATTTTAGGATTCAATGCTATTTCAAGTGTATAATTCTTTACTCTGTATAGTGATAGTAGTGGACTCCTCCTCAACAAACTTTCAAACAATATGTACTCAGAAAATGAGCAAATAGTTTTGAATTATTGTCATAATATAGAAAATGACAAAGGGCATCCTATTTGTTAGCCTTCAAATGGACTTACCTCATCATTCAAATCAGACCCAATGAAGAAGTCGATGATTTCAAACTCTTTGATTGGCAGAGAGAACAGGTAGATTTCTTCCAAAGAACGAATCTTTCCATCTCTGACAAGACGGCCCAGTTTGGTGACTGGCACCCATTCCTTCTGGTCTTCCTTTCCACGACCACGACCTCTGCCGCGTCCACGGCCGCGACCCCTAGGCCCTCCTCGGCCTCCGCCCCTACCACCAGCACCTCCTCCAAATCCACCTCGGAAACCACCACGTCCACCGGCTGGAGCTGCGTCCGCCATTCTAAAAACCGTAATGTGTTGATAAAAACAGGAAAGATTAACTAATACAATTTCAAGTGATAAGTGAAATCAGTCATTCTTGGCCATCATTGAGACAAGTCTCTCTGGTGGAAACCGCGAAAGAAAAAGTTATTCATCATGAAAAAAATTATTCTTGAAAATATTGCATCTCGACCTGTAGCTTGTGTGGATAGACTGCCACAAATTGAAACTTCAATTACTTACTACAGAAGTCTCTAGTTTGAACAACAAAATAACGAAATATTCAGTATAGCTTGCAAATAGATAGTCATTCAAGTACCTTCTAAGTTGAACAAAAGTTGATATAGAACATTCAGAGTAAAAAAATAAAAAATGGGTGATGCCCTTTCAAATATCAACTATGATCGCAAAGTTGGATGCTCATTTAAAATACATATTTCATAAGCCAATTAGTATTCGGGTACAATAAAAATTTGTTACTGGATAATTGAAGCTAAATGAATCAAACTCTGCAAACAAATAAGTATCTTAAATGAAAAATATCCCATACTATCAGATATGAAAGCATGTTGTGGATAAATAAAAATGAATTCGTTCTTTGTTGATAACATTACCAGTAGCTTATTTATTGACTCTCATTTAACATGTGCAATCACTATAATATTCAAAATGATATCAACATAAACCATCAAAACTACGCAAAACCTATTTTTCTTAAAATTATATGACTTACGTTTGATCCTTTCTCCAACAAGGCTGTCGAACGAAAGAGAGGAAGTAGGAGAAGTTATCGGTCTTATAGGTGTTCTAAATCGGATGTGACGTAATGACAGCTCCCTTCTAGTCAGAGTGCTGCTCCGGGGCAAATTGTCCATTGTCTAGCTTTACAATTGGCCGCGTCTAACAGCTTACAGCGCTTGAAGCTGCTTCACAAAATTTGACAGTTTTCCATGGTGAAATGTCAAATTTTTTGAAGCAGCTTTAAGCGCTCTAAGCTGTTATACTCAACCATTAGCTGAAGAATGACGTTTGTCAAATTTAACTGTTGATGAAGCTAGAATAAGAATACGTGGAGTAGAATGTTTCCTTGACTTTCTCTTTGGAAGATTCCTGCTGGAGCTCAGTATTCAAAACGTATTCGTATGACTTCTAGTGTCTCACTGAAGCCCGTAAGACACGAGCTAGTTTTTGACTCATATAATGAATCATTTGACTATAAAATGGATGATTTTCTGTGCGAAAATCCAATGTTGTGTGACAGTAATACGAGATATTGAGATATTCTCCATTACACGATGCAGTTGAATATGTATAGTTTCTCATTCAGAAATAGATGAAAACTGAATGGTGTCATACTCATACAGCTTAACAATCAACCAAATTTTCTGATTGAACGAACTCCTCTGTGAGGTTCAATGTTCAATAGTATTTATATAAGATACAATTATTGAGAAATTTCGAAGAAATAAAACAAATGCAATTATGGTGCACATCAAAAATTTTCAGCAGTCATTCTTCTTCGAAACTTTTTCGGGAATAAACTATTCTATCGTATTGAAAAACCAGTACCAACAATTAGATATTTCAAAAATCTCGATAGAGCATTATAATATTCTTCTATAACAGTCATCGATTATGTTCAATAACCAATATTCAATGTTATTGAAGATTCACAAGAATATACCTGATTATTTGATAAATCGTACTAATCTGTGAAGTTCAATCGTAATTATCTGAGGCAACACGCCCGAATAATGGCTGCGTCTAACAGCTCACAGCGTTTTGAGCCGCTTCGCAAAATTTGACATTTCACGATGGATAACTGTCTAATCTTTTGAAATGGCTGTATTTTGTTAGACGCAGCCATTGGCTCCCAATCAAGGTTGGAACGTTGACGTTTCTGACCTTGCTAGAAAATTCAAAACCGGACCACAAAATACTTAATTACTAGAGAATAGAAAAGAAACGGTAACCTACGATTGTCCCAAAAATATTTGACCTTGATCAAACTTTGGCACCTTCATGTATACCGAGAAATCTGACATATATAGCAAATAGGAAAATACAATGAGGTTTCAAGTGACATGCGCCAAATTAGTTAGCTGTCTTCATTTGACTCACAGGAGCAAAAGCAATAGAATATTTCAGTATGCTCTTATTGGTGCACCTCGGGAAGGCATGGATTTTACCGAATATTTCCACCGTAGATATTTATATAAATTATCATCAATGACGAGTTACCTCATTATTAATAGTCATTCACTTTTTCAGTATAATAACATAACACATTTCAATGAACACTCAAACACGTAAATAGCTCATAACCCCAACTTTATGACAGATATAGCGAACGACCGATTCAAATATATAAGGTTTCCTGAACTCAAATGAAGATGGCGTACAATTAGTTTTTATTAAATACAATTCATTTTTTGTTGTACGAGAAGAAACCGTTGTATGAAGATTTTGATACAACGACATAACGAATGATTTTATGTACCTTCTGGCGAGATTTTCATTTCATAAGAAATTTTCAATTATCAACCTTGTACAATGAGAGGTGTGATCTCTTGGTATCGTCAGCAAGCATTATCATATGCACTGTGTAAGCATCATATCTCTTCTGGATCATAGAGGGCATATATCGTTGTTTGACATTTCAAACTTGTAAAATTTTCACATATTCTCCTTTCCTTCTATGTAAATGAAATACTGATCAATTAAATTGTTCTTTCTTCTATTTGTTCAAAAAATAATCTCTCCAAATACAACTCGTTCTTCAAATTTAATAAGATAAATTTTCATTTTCAAAACACTCAAACTTTTTTATTTCGAGGCAAAAGCATTCAAACAAACCGATATAGATAAAATTAATCAGTTTGTTTTCATACTTTTGCCAAATAAAAAAGTTTTTGTGGAAAATGAAAATTTATCGATTAAATTTGAATTACTCGTGGTATTACCTTTGATAAATTAATTAGAATAAGTAGCCATAAGAAAGTCCATATCGAACCGAAAAACTTCAAGTATATAAACAGCTGACCCTAGTCTTAAGATAAATTTTCAATTTCTCCTCCTGAAGATGCTAACCTTGTCATCAAATCGCGCGTCAATCGCAAAAATATAAGTTTGTTGTTAGGTAATTGATCTTGAAAAATTCAAATATCATAATTGGTAAAAAAGTAACAAAGCCAGTACGGCATTGTACAGACTCTAGTTGAGAGTATGGAATACAAATTCAACTTTCAACAAAATTTTATTCAGAATCATGTAACGTAACAACCACAAACATATTATCCGATCTCTCAGGTCAAGTAATTAGGAATATTTGAGAGGACAGGAACAAGGCTTGAAAAAAATTGACGAATTACATATAATAATTTATTGAAATAAATTAAAATAGTTACCACTTTGCCCTTTTGCCCCAATCTTTAGGCGTCCAGTGTAGACACTTAGGGTCTATCCTTATTTTCCTACTTTCCATTGCCATGTAGTGACTTCGCATAATTTCTTTACTTAGAGTAATTATGTACTGCCCTTTGTAGTAATTTATTAGATTGAGATTCTGCAGAGTTGAGATTACATCTTCCTTTTTTATACTGGTCAATTCGCATATTTCACTGAAAATAAAAATTGTGCTTGATCATCATGCTTTGTATAATCCACCAGAAACTATTGGGAAGAATTTTTACCGATGAGGGCGCTGATGTCTGTTCAAAAATGTCGGCTCCAAACAGTAATCAGCTGATCGTAATGTGTCAAAACATGTTTACTATTGTTTACGTTGTATTGTTCCTTGTGTTTTTGAGATTTGGTGAAGTTTTGTGTAAATTAAATGTGAAGACTATTCAGTGTGTGAATGTGTTAGAGAAGTGTTTTTTTCGTCGATAATTATTAAAATAAGAAATACTTATGGAAAGAAAGGTTAGGATATCTTCCTTTTCCACTAAAACATCCATCCACACAACAGCTCACATCAATCAATTTCGACATTGTTATAAATAAATATCAATTTCAATATCAAATCGCAAAAGTGAAGCACAAGAACACCAAAATGCACCACAATTTCAGATCACATTCGACAGTGACAGAAGTTTGTTTTACATGATGGAATAGTTCAAATATTTGCCGATAGAGGCGTATCTGGATGAAGAAATTTAGGGTCCCTGGATCTTGTAAGCTTCGCTTACTCGGGTACGGACAATGGGCGAGGCCCTGGCGAAAATTGTTGTAAATTAGCCAATCCCAGAAGATACCCAAAAATCGGCCAATCGCAATGTAGGATAATTTGTTTATACGAATTCGGAGAATATGAGAAGAAGTGTTTGAGTTCAGGCGAGTTCTGAAATTCAACAGGAAATTCCATCAGTTCTGTCACTGATTCCTCTCTCTCTCTGTTTGTGACTAACGACAAAGAGAGAGAGGCATCGGTGATAGAACTGACGGAAGTTACTGTTGAATTTCAGAACTCGCCTTTCGTGTTCGTGTATGCTTGTTGAGCAAAAATAATTAACGTGGTCTGTGTTGTTGAGTATAAAGTTTAACAGAGTTCAACTTACACAATATTCCTCATTCTGATTTGAAATTCAAAATTTTGAAATGAAAATTTGTTCAGTTAAAAACTGTAAAAACAATGACAAAAGTCACAAACTATTTTCCATTCCAAGTGATGAGTTATTTACTATTTTTTACTAGATTATCACCGAATATAGTTTTGTATGGAACGCGAATGAAAACAAACTTCACCTTGAATTAAATGGACCTTTCTCTCGATGTTTACCTGGGACTTGGGTAGAAGTTATTTCTTCAAGTGGGAAATTCTGAGAAAATCACCAAATACACAAATTTACGAAGTGAGCATTCACTATAAGAAGTTCAACATTACTTACTATTCCATATGAACAATTACTATTCAAAAAGATGACCATTTCATCTTATTTGAAACTGTTGTATAAATCTGCTGTTAATCCCAGTAAGTTTTGATTGAAATAGTCTTCATTTCCGAAGTATCAAACATAAAAATTACTAAATCAGTTGTCAGCGTAGGTAGCCCTAAAAGATATAGGGCATCCTACTTCATTCACATTTTTTTTACCTGTGTTGAATTGGAGTTTCATCTGTATATCTTTATAAAACGAACATTCTTGAAGTTTCAAAGATAATTTTTCAGAATATGCTATTATGGTATAGATATTATAGAATGTATTCCTAGAAAAATAGATAATGACAGTCAATATGAACATCTCTACATTTCATTGCCAAATATTATTGTTTGACAAAGTAGGTACTTACTTCACTGCTTAAATTTTCAAATCAGGTTTATCATTTTCTTGAAAATTCCAGGAAAATCTTCAGAATTCAATCGAATTTAATGTCTAGCGACCTAAATTATGAACTGTACTAAAGAACTCGTGGTATTGTTTCAAGATTCCTCTAGCCACGTTACAAATATTACTTGCAGTATTGTCAATATGGCGTGCACATGCAAAATTATTGGAATTCAACTCGAAAAATTAAAAGGAAATTAAAATTAGTCAAATATCCATAGGAAACACCCAAAATTTTAGTCGAAAACCTTTGTGATTGTTTACATTTTGCATCGAGCATCAAAATGTCAATGTCACGTCAATTTGAAAAATGACAGTTTGTCTTCTTCTTTTCTAAATTGTTTGAACAAATTAAATTGCAATGCCATTGGTCAATTTTTGGGTAATCGTTCCGATTAGCTCCACCCAATGTCCGTACCCGTGTAAGCGAAGCTTACTAGATCCAGTGACCCTAAAGAAATTCCCAATTACGCCACATCTCCGTGCGGCGGTTGTTGACCCCAACTATAGGACAAAAATCGATAAATAGAGAAAACAACTGCGGAATTTGAAATTCAAAAATGCAGAATTCTGCATTATCGACAAGGTGGGGGCGGATTTCCCATACCTAATTGGACCGATCGATACAAGGCAGTTAGTTCAACGATCTGTCAACAAATAATCTCCTCTAGGAAATATTTTTACTATAGAGATGTTATTGGATATAAACCATGTACTACCAGGAATTAGGAATATTTCCAATTAAATTTAGAATTGCTTTGAATCATAATCTTCTGAATTGAATTTTGATTTTCAACTGTTCTGAAATAGCTTCAGATATATTTTTGTGAATATTCCCGATATAATTTTGTAGTTTCTTGGGAATAAACGAATGATGAATAATAAAAATCTATCTTGTCACCAAAATTACAACACCTTGGCAAAAAACAGTTTCCATCTTCGGAATATTTGGCTTGAGGCGACTTACAATATATGACGCAGTTCAAGAGAAATCATCATTTTCTACAATTTACTTCAAACTTAACGAGTTACCGTAAATTTCGAAGGAAAAGGTACTACGCACACAAAATTTGGTCCCGAGAGATTTTTGTGGTTTGATTGATTCAATTCGAGTAAAGAAAACATTTGAGTTATTCTTCGAAAATACGATAACTCTTCTCCGCATTTTTTTGGAAACTTATGGCCATGAATATTGAAATAAAATATAGGGCATAACTCACAGACAATTATTAGGGGTTGTATTCCAAGTGCACCAAGTTTAATCAGTTAAAATGTGTGCTGCACTTCCTTGATTTTCGAAATTTTGCCTAGCAAATGATTTGAGTGTATGATAATTTAAATAATTATTATTATATATTATAATTATACGTTGAGATCATTTCCAGCAAAACTGTAAACTCAGAAAACATCAAAAACGAACACAGAAATAATATAGTATCCGAGATAGTATCAGAAATGTGAGCCAAACACCCGGTTTATTTTGATCAGTTTAACTGGTTAAAGGTCTAGTGCATTTAATCGGCGTAAACTCTGTAAAAGCAGTCTAGCTTTCAACTTTTTCATCGTTTATTCGCATTGAAGGAAATAATCGTTTCTAATAAATTCAAAACTCACGATTCACAGTATTCAAATCTATATGGCAAATGGCAAGTCAGATAGCAGTCAAGTTCAATTGACACTCATAAAAAACTGCGTTTTTCTGGGCCAATACCCCAATACAATATCTCATCAGATGCAATACTTGGCGTTTGGGCATCGTGAGATGCCAGAATAAGCTATGCTTAGAGAAGAAATCTGGTATTCTTGATTTTGGAGTAAGTTTTTCAGCAAGGATATATCGTTAAGAATGCTAAGACTTCAACTGTTTCCAACATAGGTACACATGTGTTCAATAACCTACTTGATTGTGATCTGAGGCTTCTCATTCTCGCCTATTGGTTTCATCGATAACAAAATTTCCAATATGGTTTGTGCCCAATAGCTTCTATAAGATAGCAGTCCCAGATCTGATAAGGGTTTCTCTGGAGATCCTGTTTTACCTTCAAATTTTGATAACTCATAACCTGTAGCAAAACAAAGTAGTAAATACATAAAACTACTGATGATTTTTCAAAAATAGTTAAAAACGTAATAATATTTCAAGTGATCACCATGTTGTTCAATTAGTGAGAAGTGTGAAGAACAACTCATCCTAAAACCGTTTTTTTTGTTATTTTCAAAATTAACATTTATTTGCTAGAGTACAAAGCCAATGAAATTGATCAATTTCAGTTCATGAATTAATAACCCTTTTTGAACTCATTAAAGTCATCACAGCTCAGATCTCAGCGGGCGAATGTAAGTTGTCTCTTTTGTTCAACCAATAGATTTGTTCTAGCAACACATTTGACCGTTTGGAAATTGGTCTGAAGCAGTCAGAGGCATGCGCAAAATGGATTTCGCTCTTCAATATTCATCTTGCGCATGGCTCTGACTGCTTCAGACCAATTTCCAAACGGTCAAATGTGTTGCTAGAACAAACCTAATAGAATCTAATTAGTACAAAAAATTTGTGTAGACTGGCCACCTTATTAGGCATTCCAGATACTTGTCAACAACTTGTCAAATGACGAAATGAACCAATACGGTGGCATCTGCCCCCCCCAGAAACTTTCGTTAATTTTTTTTCAAAAAAGTGTGATTTCCATGGTGAAACTGGTATCTACCCCCAGACGTCATACAATAAAAGTCTTCAACCTTTGAGGCACATATATGTCATGCAGTTTTTTAATGGACACAATCGACAATGGTTTCAGGTTTGATTAGAACTGAAAACCTTGAGCAACCGTTTAGCAGAGATTCAAGGGCTTACTGATCTTGCAAACTGACACTGCATCAGTTGTAAACATAACCCAGTAGATCTGTTATGTCACGGTTTGTGTCTTGATTTGACTACTTATGGAATTTATAATAATATAATGAGGCTAATTTTTTTTGCATCTATTCGAAGAATTGACAAACACAGACTCATTCCGTCAAATTGTTGATCTTCCAGAGGTGAAATTAAAGAACAAAAAAATTAAAATCTTCAATGTCGACAAATTAAACTCAAATTTGTAAACAAATTTTGATTGCAGAACAATTGAATGTAATTCTTGAATCGAT
Source organism: Zygogramma bicolorata (assembly GCA_032362365.1). Lineage (NCBI taxonomy): Eukaryota > Metazoa > Arthropoda > Insecta > Coleoptera > Chrysomelidae > Zygogramma > Zygogramma bicolorata. The sequence goes on from JAVJAQ010000137.1 coordinate 5,794,246, forward strand.
CATAGTGAAAGGTAAGTTATTTATTAACTCCTGTACGATGAAATCAATTACAATAAGCATGAAAGCGTTCATCAACTTTGAAAATGAACACTTACTGAATTCTATGAGTAGTTTTCCATATCCTTTCCTTTGGTAAGGGGGCATGGTCAATATACAGGCCACATTATAATCTTCTGTGGATTCCTTCTCCTTGGAAAAAAATCCCACTATGTGAAAACCTCTATTGTCAAAAACTGTCATGACATAAAACAAAAATGGATCTGTATCATAATATAAGGTTTTATGATCCAAAAATAGTTTTGCCAACAGACACAGATTTTGGGCATATACTTTGTTTTTTCTACCATCTATTTCGAAAAAAGATATATTTTCTTTTCTGTATATTTCATTGCCAGGAGGATGTCTAAGGTTGCATTTAGCTAAATGGCGTTCTAAACATTTTCTGCTCTTTCTGTATTTCAGACAGAATTCACAAATGTATATGCAATCCAAATTGACCATTTCCTGAAAATCGATTGAAGTGATAGTCAAGACACAGAATAATTAACTACTATACAGAAGCGAAAGCAATGACATTCGGTAAAAGTCACGTCCGACCTAATAAGTGCACCAATGAGAGCCTGAATTGTTCTCAATCACTGTAAGTACTAAAATATTCTATTGTTTATGCTTCAGTGAGTCAGATAAATACAGTTAATTGATTTGATGCATCTCACTTGAATTGAAGAAAAGTGGAGAAAAAGATCAGTATACTATTGCAATTTTTCTTGACCTTCCAAGGCATTTGGAACTGTAGATAGACCCAGACTAATTAGAAAGATTGAAAACATAGATATTGATGGAATAGAACAAAACCGGATCATGAATTATCTAAGCAATAGACAACAAAGGTTGAAACTAGAAGTTTATTGACATAAAATGCAAAATAATATAGGTGTAACCCAAGGCTTTATTTTGGGACCATTGTTATTCCCTATATATTTAAATGACATTGTAACCATAGCAGAATAATTTAAAATTCATTTATTTGCTGATGACACCCTACTGTATTTTAGTAGTGTCTTGATACTATGAATGCTAGTCTTGAAAGGGTGTATAGATATTACTGTGCAAATCTGCTTAAGGTGAACGTAAATAAGAAATAATGAATTTTATTAGGAAAACATAAAGATCATAATAATGAAAAGCTACTTCTACGATTGAATGATACTGATAACAGAATAGGTGATTCACTTGTATTGAATACTATATTGTTAGTGACTACATTTTCTCAGTGTAGTTTCCTAGTATTAGTATATAATGTCAGATTTCTGTGTCGATGAAAGTTACTAAAGTTAGATCAAATTCAAATATTTTTGGGGCTTTTGTATAGTAGATAATTATTCTGTGGTCAAGGACAGAATTGATTTGATTTCATGCAACTGAAAAGCTCCAACCTAGGAACATTCAGTTTATCTTACCTGTGGATAAGGTGCAAAATACCAGGGTTTTATTCTATGCTTTCCTAACTCTATCAGTTCAATGTTTTTCATTCTAGTTACTAAATCATCATGATGTGAAACCATACTTCCTGACTGTCTTGGTCCTGGAGGAGGTACCATTACTCCAACACCATCCTGTAAAAAAACAATGCAGCATTGGCATTAAGTTTTATTCTATTTGTTAATTATGATATAAGTGCACTGAAGATACCATTTAGGTCGGATTTCCTTCTGAAAATCCAAATCATCAACATTTTTGCTTCAAAATTAAGAAGGTTACCTTAGCAGATATTTCAGGGAATAACTTTGGCACCTACAAAAAATCTTTGAATTCACCATGTTAGAATATAGTTATGATATTAATTGGCAAATTGTGTTGAAAATGATTGAATCTTACTTGTGCAAGAATCCATAAGGAACAGATTCAACAACGAGGGTTTTTCTTTGGTATTTACCTGCGAGTCTTCATTATCAATCGTAGGTCCTTTTCGTTTCCTATTTATTCGTTTTTGTAAGGCAGCTGCTAAAACTGCATTACCATTTACTAGTTCTAGATTGTTCACCGGGCTTGAAGGTCTGGAAATGCTTCCTGTGCCCATCAGCATTTTTTTTGGGGTAGATACCCCAGTATTAGTTCCACCTACATCTTTCCTAGGAAAATGGACTTTTCTAGTGTCTAGAGATTCTTCTGTTACCCATTCATCCAAACGTTTATTAACTGAAAAAATACATTGTTGTCCTCTATAATAATGAGGCACTATGTGGCAAAAATGCCTCATTGCCTTACTTACAGTCTACATAATGAACATAATAGCATTTGGGACCATGACCATCTTTGATACTGATTATCTCAGCCAAAGCTGAAATGGAATTCAAATGGTGAATATTCTCAAACTCCTTATTCCAACTTACGCCAATCATTAGTGCCTGTCATATGTACTGGGAGTCTGCATCCTTCTACTAAAGAAGACTAGAAGGAAGATCGAAATATAATACATGTTCGGGATCACTGGTGATATTATATGTAAAAAAATATAGTTTCTCATTGTCATACTCACTACAGAATCGCATATAGTGCTATCGTCCATATCATCCATTTCGACTTTCATGGGTACGGAAATTTTATATAATTATACTCTCTAGTAGTCAAAAGATAACACCTTTGTATATATACAAAGATAACACCCTCTCGAAATCTCAAAACTCAAACGCTAAATCTGAGATGTCAGATGTCAGATTGTCAGAGGTAAATGTCAAAATAACTTTGACATTACTGACATTTGTTATTCTTATTATTGCCATGTTGCCAACCATATAATACAAAATGTTTCCTTTTTTTTCAGTCATTTCTCATTTCACATATCTATCACATCACTGACTGTTAAGTGAATTATGTTATATATCAAAGAAATTTGAACAAATATAAACAAAATTTCGAATTAACAACAATGAAGGCGAATTTCTAACACCATTTCGATATTTCTATCGCTGCCAATAAGATTTGTTGTCTGCCGACTGCCAATGTTTTTTTTTTTGCAAATTACAACCTGCTAATCCATTAGGTCTACTTCCAAACCGAAATTTTGGATAGATCAGTGTGACATTATAGTTGACGCAATGCTTCTGAACTGCTTGAAGGATCCCAATGTATTGAGGTGAGAGTAAAGGTCACGCAATAACATTTTATCTTAAGCTAAGTAGCCTTACTTGAAACTCCACACAACACAGAAGGTCAAATGCTATCAGAGTGGATAATAGCAATGCAGTAAATTATGATTAATCAACTTGCCTCTTTCTCGAACAGCTTGTTCTCGATCAGTCTTGATCCAACCGGATTCACCATTCCAGTGTCCTGAAGGAACCATGGAAAATTATACATCTGATAGCAGTGACAGTGAAAATAATAGTAAGGTGGTGGACTATGCTTATTTACTTCTGGAACAACAAGTTGTAGAGAAGAAGTTTGACGAATACTTTGATGAGAAGAAACAATTCCTGAACATAGAAAAATTAATATTGCACCACAATCAGCTGTCGTTTCTGCCAAGCAATCTGAAGAATTTCACAAATACTAGGGTGCTAGATATAAGCAATAATGGATTAGTTGAGCTACCAAATTTATTAGAATACTTGCCGTTGACTACACTCATTGCCAAAAATAATAATCTTACATGTAATTCCTTGCCGAAGCAGTTTACAAAGTGCAGTACTCTGAGAGAGTTGAATTTGAGTGGGAATCAAATTGAACATTTTCCTGAACAGATCCTGGAGTTTGTGAATTTGAAGTTTCTGTACCTAGCTGGCAATGGAATGCACCAGATTTCAAAAAGTGTGTGGAAACTGAGAAAGTGAGTACCTAAACTTGTTTGCAGTCTGAATAAGCATTTCTGTTTAATTTTGCTCGATTTAATTCGACCCATCACTTCAGTGCTAGAAAAGTATAAAAATTATTCTGAAACCAGAAACATTTTTTCAAAGCAGATCACACAGAATGATCATGAAAGTGGACACAAATCAATTGAGCTCGTTGAAGTATCCTTTTCTTGAAAATTCATGCAACAAACTATTTGAAAATGATTCATCTTATTTGTTCGAACACATAAGTTCAATAAAAGTTGTTTTGAAAAAAGTGTTTTTGTTTACATCAATCATTTTAGTTTAGTTGATTTTGACTGCAGAATGTCATTGCCCCTCCTGACCTCATGTATCACATCTACAGTTGATTCAAATTGATTGGAGTTGCAATATTGTATTCATGAAATTTCCTTATGAATAATAATTATCTATCATGTTCAACAGCAGCAGTTTTCATTTTGTATACATGAAAAGTATACAGATTCCCTTGGTCCATTGCTATCAGGGGAAAACATTTTTTGAACTGCTCAATTTTTTTCACAATCATACTGATAAATATATTTCAATATTATGTTCTTGCATACCGGGTGATTCAGCCGAGCGTGGCCAGCCAAAGAGTATACATGAAAAGTATACAGATTCCCTTGGCCATTGCTATCAGGGAAAAACATTTTTTGAACTGCTCAATTTTTTTCATAATCATATTGATAAATATCTTTCCATATTAAGTTCTTGCATACCGGGTGATTCAGCCGAGCGTGGCCAGCCAAAGTTGTATTTTTTCAAATGGAACACCCAGTATATGAATATGTCATTTGATTCTATATTTTTTTAGTTCTCTAAGGAATTTTTGTTTTTGAATTTCCTTTACAGCATTGCCAAGTTATTCCAGAAAAACCTATTTTGAGAACAATTCGTTTTTAATTCACCACCCGCACATCCATAGCAATTGGGTCGATTTTTTATTTGAAATAGTTGGTCAACATCACGATGATAATTTCTGGGATCGCAAATTTGAGATACAATATAATATAGGGTGCTCGCTAAAACCGGTCAATTTTCATTTATTTTCGAACAGACAATTAAACTTTTTTAAACAAATGGAACACCCTATATTGTAGAGTAATCATTGAAATTACTATTGAAGTGTTATAAATTTTAGTTTTTGACCATTTCATTAAATAACTTGAACATCTATAAAAAAATCCTAGTTTCGTTTGAATATTTTTAATAATCCAATTTGCATGATCTTTGAAAATTAATCTGTCTACAATAACACCTAGATATTTGAATTTGTAATCTCGCTAATTTCCAACTAACATAGATTAGCGAGAGCATTCTCAAGAAATATGTATTAAGAAAAACTTTTCGTAGAGATCAGTTACCCTAACACCAAACTGATATTTTTGCAGTCGCGTTTCACTGACAAGGTTATGGTTCCTTATTGTCACCATTCATGGTGTTTTTACATTTTGCTATCTCTAAACTCTCACATGCATCGAGTAGCCTTTTGTCATGCACATGCTTAATCAGTTTCAGATTCCTTTCACCAATTTTGTGGTCATTGCCAAGAGCGTGTTGGGCGACACTGGATTCTTTTACCTCTCCGTATTATTTCATGTGTGCAAATTGTTCCTTCAAACGGTTTTCGATAGCTCATCGGCTCTGGCCGATGTATGTGATGTTGCAATATACACAAATGATTTCGTAAATTTCCGACTTTTCCGTAGTTTCTAATTTATCTTTTGATTCATCAAGAAGCTGTTGTAATTCATAAGGAGTTTTATATTGAACTTTCATATTTACTTGTTCGAATATCTGTTGAAGTCCTCTATAGAGCGGGCGCTGCGAAACATTCCGTTTGAAAAAACCGATGACCTCATTCTGATTGATGATTTGAGTTGAGGAAGACTTGATGAATAATAATCTGGAGGTTGCCGGACGGAATTATGGTCCAGTTTTTTTTTCGGCCCTATAATAGGAGTTTTCGATTCCACCACTGTAGTTGTTGAAAAAAAATGTTGTATCGAATGCAAAAACCATTGACCGCTATTTCTCGACTGGAATGTTTTTGCAAGATCCTTTCAAACCTGGAACTGAAAGTTGCCAGAAAAGCCCGTTGTCAGTTTTATTATAAATCTCCTTCCCAGCGTCACATACCTTCTCTCGAGTTTTGAAGCGGGCCGCGCTTTTCTCAACAGTTTTTGTGACTTCAGTTATAGCTGAACTCCATCCATTATTATAACAGATACATTTTCCAATACTTAAAATAGCAGTGCTTCGAATTTTGTGATAACTTTCTTTAAAGTGAATAAATATCGCTACAATTATTAGATTAAAAAAAAGGCGAACGAAAAATCATGCTGAATTGGTGAATAAACCGAAAGAAACTATTCAAATTCAGCAAGACGACGCAAAGACGAAATTTCAGACAAATTTGAGAAGTTGTTTGATCTGAATGCTGATGAAGAACACTTCTCGTGGTATAAAAGTTGCATGGCCAGCTATATCAGCGAAGAAAAAATTCGTCGTCGTCACTACATAGGGAGCTGGAAGAAAGAGCTTCATCAACAACACAGGGCGTAGCTGGATCATCAACTGACCTGCAAATCAAAAAGAAGCAACAGCGATTCGTCGAGTGACTCATGATGTTCCATTTGTGGTATACGACGAAATCCATAATAAAAAAAAGTCATCTTTCGACTGAGATTTCAACAGCTTTGCTGTTTTTCAATGCGTTGATAATACTATGAAATTTTCACAAAAATTTGTTATACAAAACACCGGAAGATTTGTTTGCAGAAACTTCCAATATCATACGTCGTGTTGAAGAAATTACGTTTTATTACCAATATCTTCTAGTAACGAAAGAGGTCGACCAATAACAAATATCACAAAAGCAGTTACTGGCTGCTTTTGACAAATTAATGGCGGATATAAAAGACGGTGTTTCGACGACCGCTTTTGAATTGACATACTCGGCTCCACGCATGACTGTACTCGGTGAAGTAGAGGATGTAGTTCTAATCGTGATATCGAAGTGATGCTGATCGATAAATTTGGTGACAAGGTTTCATTCTCATATCTTACTGAGAGGAAGCAATCTTCTTTGGTTTTCATGGCAGGAAGTTCATTAAGGAAATAGCTGAACGTGTACGTCGGCTAGACTGTAGCAAAATCGTCATGTGTGCTAAGGAATTACGGAAGGAACCATCCACTACTGAACTTATACCAGAGGAAAAGTTGTGTGATGAAATTCTTATAGAAGATGCCGCGAAGAAATGCACATTCACGCCGAAATGGAAGACTTTCATACAAGCCTCATTCAGCAATCAAAATCTAAAATTGTCAGGCAATACACTCCTTGAAGCATTAGCGGTGTTTAGTGATATATATCAGTGTAACGAACAAAAAGACACCGCAACATACAGCTCTAGCCGAATTCATTTACCACCTACCTAACTAAATCGAAACATATTCAACACTGTTGAACAATCTCAGACATTGTGACAATGACTTTCAAGGGAACATCAAGTGGCAAAAATTCTATGCACGTTACAATCATGATAGTTAATCAACAAAAGAATGATGAAAAGAATACCTCACGGGCATGGCCTAGCTCTCCATGTTGACTGGTCATTCGATATCTGAAGCTAAGCAGCAGGGAAAGACCGCGTCGAAAGCTCATAAAACTGCAGCAAAGTATAATATCATAGCTCGCATGCAAAATATCAATGAACACAAGATATATTGAGGAATTGCTGTCCTTCGGAGGAGACGTTGGACTCGTAAAGGATCCCTACCTCTGGTTGGAATACCAGAGTGTTCGGCAAAATTTCTGGTTGGGGGAAATGTGGTCACCGGAGTCGATGATTGGCCTTGGTAGGGATAACAGGCCGACGTTGAATAAATCATTTAAAAAAAAGAACACCTCAGACACTGCTAAACCGAAACTAACTGAAACTGACTACAAATATTTATATCAAGTCCTTCAACCAAAATCCCAGCTGGCCATTACAGGTGGATATAAAGACTCCAAAAAATCTTCAAGCTCCAAGGTAATAGGTCTTCTGAATTGTTAGATTCATATTATTCTGCGTTTAAGAGCGACAAGGCCGGCGCTAGAAAATTTCGTAACATTATTAATGAACTATTACATTAATATTTAAAAAGAAAACGAAACCTTTTTCCGTCGAAATATGTTCATTCATCTCTCCAGAAGCAGATTGAAGGATTTTCAGCCATATTTTTGTTGCTGTTCGTGAAGGAATTGAACAAGTTTTTATAAATTGTGCAGATTCCGATGTTTTCGTACTCAACATCCACTTTTAGCATGAGCTATCGAATAGTAGTTTTTGAGGAATTTGGTTTGAAGGATCAGCCAATAAATATCTTTTAAGCTGGGATTCAATTCAAATGAAATGGAATTATTAGAACTTTTGATGTTTTGTATTTACATTGCTTAAGGGCTGCAATACATGGGTCGAGCTTACTCCAATTCAGTTATGAAAGACGAGATGGAAAGTTGTACCCGGTGCAAATGGCAAAACCACCTATGACAAATTCTTTGATCAGGCTTTGCAAATATAATGCTGAATGCCTGACAATGTTTTGCACTTGTAGAAAAGGCGAAATCAATTGTATTTTCCTTTGCAAATGCATCGGCAATAATTGTCAAAACTTACCTGAATGAATTTTTCACTACTCTTTAATAGGTAAACCACTTTTTTTATTAAATTTGTATTGAATTAGATCATACCGTTTTTCTCCATACCTTACCTAAACCAGGTGTTAATAGTCAATAACAATTTTTTTTCCGCAGCTACAGCGATGGAAGCGAAAACTATTATAGGACCGAAAAAAAAAACTGGACCATAATTCCGTCCGACAACCTCCACAATATCATTAATCAAGTCTTTCTTAACTCAAATCATCAATCAGAATGAGGTCATCGGTTTTTTCAAACGGAATGTTTCGCAGCGCTTGCACTACTAGTGTATTGATGTTCATATTACTATGAACTTTTTATCACTGTCATCTTTTTGGAAAGTCGAAGATTTACAAAGTGTTTCCCTGAATTTACATTTTCTTAATAACTTCTCAACTATCTCTGGGTTCTTCTGCTGAAGATGCATACCTTGTTAGCGAAACGCCCGTCGAGTGCAAAAATATCAATTTGGTATTAGGGTATTAATTGATCTCCAGGAAAAACTTGTACTCTGAAGGTTCCAATCTCATCTTTATGTATTGATAGCAAAGTTATAAAAATATAGCCGGTTTCTCGACGTTATAGATATTAAATTTAAAAAAAATACTATTCTGCAATATGTGTTTCAACTCGAATACAATTTGTTTTCCGAATGCGAATTACTACCAAGAACCCCAAGGATCTCCCACATTTGTGTTGACAATGTGGCCGATTTTCAGAATTTGTTTGAAATGTGCATAAATAATAATAGTACGTTATCGAAATTAATATTGTTATAAGTTGCTGTTTGCTGCCAATGAATATTTTTGAATGATATTGTAGAATCAACCTAAACGAAGGATGCAGAATCCAGTGGTGGTGTCGAAATTTCTCTTGAAAAAATCGCTAATGAAATTTAGCACTTCAAAACACACAAAAAAAATATAGTGTGTCCTGAAATTTGGAATTATATTTTGCGAATTCGGTGCAAACATAAACTTTCTAACACTCTTCCTGTTCTTTTTTTTCCAGTTTGCAGATGGTATCCTTTGGGGGAAATCATTTGACCGAAGTTCCCTCAAGCTTGGGACAGCTGCAGCATTTGCAAGCACTGGTACTATGCGATAATAAAATAGAAAATCTACCCGCCACCATAGCCAATTTGCACAAATTGAAGTCGTTGCTTTTGCACAAAAACAAACTCCGGACCTTGCCACCTGAAATAATAGCTCTGAAAAATTTAACGGAGGTAAATAGTGGGAGAAATTTCCAACTTACGACATTTTCTCTTCATTATCTACGATAATGAAATCGTTGAATATATTCCATTTTTCAGTTGAGTTTGCGAGAAAATCCACTAGTAGTACGGTTTGTTTGTGAAATGAGCTACAATCCGGCTAGTCTTTTGGAGCTCTCAGCAAGGACAATCAAGTCACACAATGTGCATTACGAACCGGAAGATGTTCCACACACACTTGTAGATTACATTAATTCTGCTCATCACTGTGTCAATCCCCAATGCCAAGGTATGTTTATATTCCTATAATATTTTCCATAAACCAATATTCTTTCAAACGTTACAGATTCTGAGACTCGAAAAATAAAAATTAACAATATCTGAGCATTCTGAGCCGGGGTCTGCACGTTTTTGAGTCTGACTGATTGAAAGCCTCGCAGTAGACGATACTTCGACCAATGCCGCATAGCCTTTGAATATGTCTGCCGCATATGCAGACAAAACGTCAGGCCCCAAAACTTGCAGACCACGACTTAGAAACCCGGAAACACCTAACAATTCAATGGTTCCGAGAGAAATTATTTAGTTTGGTGGGTTGATTGACCAAAAATAAAAAAATTGGGTTGTTCTTGGAAAAAATCGATAAGTTTCCTGCACATTTTTAGGGGAAACATAGTCCTCATCCGTTTTCAAATTAAATACAGCCAATAACTATTTCGTCAAAATACATCAAAACTTATACAAATAATATACAGTTGCCTGAGAGATTTTCACTTATTAATATTTTTATATTTGCTGAGATTCCAAATTTTGCTAAGTAAAGAGGCTGTTACAATTTTTTTGTATTTGTATTCTGTGTGTTAGTCGAACACTGCTATATAAAATCATGAATTATTGCAATATAATTTTTATCTGAAGCACTATTCACGCTGGTGAAAGTAAAAATCAATCCGATTTCAAGTTTGGGGCCGTTCATAAAATACGTCACACTAAAATCAGCTTTTTTTGACCCTCTCCCCCCCATTGTCACGTTGTGTCACACTTTTTGTGACCCCCCCTAGAAATATTTCGTCACAAAAACTAAGACCCCCCCTGCTGAGTATGATAAATTCTAAATGATAGTACACAAATTCTGAAAATTAAAAATATTTATTCAGTTATTATAATAAAATTTAAATGAAATAATAAATATCTTTCGTAACGAACATCAAAATAATGAATAATATTTCTATTATTCAGAAGTCCAAGAATTTTCTAATTACATGATCAGAAGATTCAATGCTCAATAACTCAATGAAACAGTAAAAAATCGCTTTATTTTGTTTCATTTGTATAGTGAAATACAGTGCGTACTGTAACAAGATTAATTCGCATTCTCAATTGAAAATTCATTCGCAAAGATGGAGTCACTATAGATTTGATTAAAAAATCTGACGAGTTTAGGAATTCGTTAGAAGATGTCGCACATGTAGATTTCTACCAAAATCTACTGAAGATTTCTTTCATACCAAAATTTTAAAATTTTTGTCAGAAATCTACTAAAAAAGTAGATTTCTACTCATGTCAAAAAATAATAAACGGCGAACGTCACGTTGCCGTATACCCCCCGTCCCCCCTTGTCACATCTTGTCACACTCAGCCAGACCCCTTCCCCCCCTTGTATGCGAACGTATTTTATGAACGGCCCCTTTGATAGAAACATTTAATAAACTACAAAAAAAATATCCTCCAAATCAATACACATTTTCTCGAAAAAAATTTGCTTGATTGATTTTTTGAAAAAACTGAATAGAATTCTGTTTGCGAAAATATGATCTTCATATAACGAACATAAATAAATTTATAAAAATAATTATTATTGTGCTAAAATTTTTTCTTGTACCATTTCTGTTTGGGAACTGTTTGAACAGTTCCGTATATTTCTGAGATTTTAATCACATTATTGTCAAATTCAATTGCACATTGTTGCTGATAAAAAACAAAGTTTTGATTTAATATTTTCTTTGTTCCAGGTGTTTATTTCGATAACCGAGTAGAACATATTAAATTCGTCGATTTTTGTGGAAAGTATCGAATTCCCTTATTGCAATATTTATGCTCCTCTAAGTGTGCCAATAAAACCGAATCGAGAGAGGAAACTTATGATAGACCTTCCAGATCACACATGATGAAGAAAGTTCTACTGGGTTGAGATTCAATGACTTTTATTCTGTTTCCACAGGGAAAATATTTTTTCAAGGAAGAATTGATTTAGAGAAATGGACCAGTTTTATCGTCTTACTCTATTGATGGAAATTGTTGAAATTTCTGCAAAGAAACAGTAACAACAATTATATCAGATTGAAATTTGAGAATTGAATTTACGGGAATCCTTTGTGTGGATCATTTATGACAAAGCTATTTCTGTATCAATCGAAACATTAAAATAAATTAAAAGTCAGAACATTCATTCAAGTGATATTGAAAACTGAGGAGGGCTAGAGGTGTTCTCCGGGAAGAGAATTGAAAACGAACGTGATTCACGAAAAAAATGGATACGCCCAAATTCTTGATCTCTTGCATTCTTGATTTAGAACAATTCAAACTAAAGAAATACCTTCAAGAAATTGCCAACAGAGGCGCGCTTAACCCTTATTATCCTGAATTTACTTTATTTTGGAAATATCAGCGGTTTATGACTTCATACTGTTTGAAATATCAATGGAAAACATATCCAAGACAAATTTTCAATATCACATTCATAGAGAGTCTTATTTGAACCATTGCATATATGTAACACTAGGATAATAAGGGGTCAAAAATAACAAAAGTCAATTATACAATTTTTATTGTTTTATTTGTATGTCATGATTATAAAATCTCATAAAACATAATTGCTTCAAGAAAAGATATTCATTTTATATGAAAATTTTCATTGCAACCAATACACAACCCAACGCCACATTTGAGACACATGGTTCTGGTAATAGCAGTGCATTCTTCAGAAGCACATCTTCGTTTTTTATCAGAAATAAAAACGAGCAGATGATCTTTTCGATCAAATCTTATATTGTCAGATACTCTACTTTCTGATGCACTCGATGATGATGTGGATGGCTTACCAGCACCTTTGGATTTTGTTCCATATTTGGTCAAATAGCTAATAACTATCTGTCTACGGAAGTCTAGTTGCGGAATTGATTTCCCGCTCTTGGTATGAATATACCAAGCATTCTGAAGAGTAACATCTAGCATTCACGTAAAAAGGCACCACCAACACTTTTTCGAATGAATGCTGACACGATATCTAGAAACATTCTGATCCATAAGATCAGTTCCACCCATGGAAACGTTCATTATTACATAACTTGATTTCGGCCTGTGAACGGAACTGACGCCCAGAAAGCCGATTCAAGTCGAAGTCACTTCATCCCCAGATTCCCCGTCGCTTAACACTTCTGGAGGTTCAATACATATAGCTTCAATTGGAGAAGTGCCATTTTCGTCATCATCATGAGCAATCTGTAATGCTTCCTTCAATGTCAGTCCTCGTCTAGAATGAAACATATCGTCAATACAACAGAACGAAAAGCTAAAAACCTATAAATATATGTATATACATATATAAAACCCATATTCAGTCCTGATGATGTAAGAATTTCAGTTGCCGAAACGCAAAACATAATCAATAAAATTTCAGTCAATAGAATCATGCATTCAAATTGCCGGCTCACGAGCTCCAACTACAACAGCACCCCATTATCCTAGCGTTGCCTATATGCAACAGGTAAATTTACACCCCCAGGGAATATTTCACTTTTTTTTTCAAAAGGTTCAACTATTTCGAGGTTAGGTGTAACATTCATGAACACGAAATACATGGAAGAAACATAGTTTAAATATATGTTTATGAAATAATATACTTACTCGAAAGGGATGTCCATATTCTTCGAATTTTCAGGATTACAGTTCACCAAACTCATAAGGCGCGAATCCCACTATACGTAACGTCACCGTCACGTCTCCGCACCGTCACCATCACGGTAAATATTCTTACATTGCAAGCAATGAACATAATCACACTATCAGTCACGTCCACCTGAATTAAGGTTATACTTTCGGTTCGGTGACGGTGCGGAGACGTGACGGTGACGTTACGTATAGTGGGATTCGCGCTTTAATAGTGTCACTAAAAACGCACCGAAACGTCCAAACAACTCTTAACAAGTAAATGTATGTCTCTGTGACAGCACTTACAGCGACATTTACTCGCCAAGTTCAAAAGTCACTCCACAGAAAATTACCAAAATACATAAAAAATGCGTTGCATATATGCAACGCTAGGATAATAAGGGTTAATGAATCTGGTAACGTTACGTCACATTTCCAGTGCGCCAGACGGCAATTTTGTAGGTTGTTGTGTTGTGTAAGCATTTGAAAACACTCGCATGAAAGAACTTTAAATAAACTTTTTTTTATTAATTTCGGTATTATTTAAATCTCATGTTTATAGTTGCAAAATGACTAATTTTTCTTATCTGGTAGGTTTTTTTTTTCGTAATTCATTCAATGCTACATAAGTACAAAATGAATAAATACCCTTTTCTTAAATATTATTTTTAGGTAATAATGTTACAATTTTTTTTTCAATAACAATTATGAAATCATAATAGGGTGTTTAAATTATAACTAAGTTTCTATAAAGGAATATCATGAACAGTCAAACAGTTTAAAACTGGTATGAGACTGATCATGAACGTTATATTGATAACATATTTCATTGAATTTTTTTTTTCAGAATTACAAAGAAACAACAAACAGAAAAATAAAACATCATTTGAAACGAATTCGAATTTCAAATACTTCAGATTGAAAAACCATTTTAATTTTCTTGTTTGGATTTGAGACCCTTATTTCATTAAGTTATTGAAGTTTTATTGCCTTTCAAGTTACTTTTAGATTCGTTCATTTCGAATGTTTGACAGTTGCATATTTGATTTTTTTACTATAATTAAATTCCATTATTTATTATTTATTGTTATAGCTTAGATTGCATTAGTACAAAGGCGTATAAATGCCACTAGAGAAAATAAAAATCCATTTCGACTTTAATGTCGAAATTTCGACATTAAAGTCGAAAGATGATTCACTTCGACTTCAAAGTCGAAATTTCGAGAATAAGGTGATAGTCGAAGTGAATCGTCTTTTGAATTTAATGTCGAAATTTCGAGAAAAAAGTACATTAGATGCATATTGCATCTTGATTTTGATCCTTATGGGTAAGAGTTGACAACAGGTGTCGAAAATACAGTTAATTTCATAAAAAATAGATGTCTATAGATATATATATATATATATATAGATAACTTGTTATTCATTTGAATCCCAAGAAACATGTGCTTATAAAGGGATATGATTATAAGAATACAAAATATATCAAAAAGAACAGATACAGGAATAAATAACAGATAGATCGAAATTACAACTGAGATAACGAAAAAAAAAACTGGGAATTATTCATTTGTTCATAAAATATTTTATTTTCGAAATTCGTTCATAAATATATTAATTATATTGAAATTCAGAAAATTTAACTATATGATTAATCATCGTGTAAGAAGCAAAGTTCAATCACATATAATGACGTTGAATTAATCTGCAAGTTCATATTTGGCTGTCGGGTTATGTGCATCTAGAATGAGATAATTTATTTTTCACGCCATATTTCGAAATTTTCACATTCCACATTGTGTGAGATTGAGAAGTTTTGTTATTCTACTTTTAGATGCAATCGGAAATAAATAAAGTAGAATTATCAAGATCGTGCTGAAATGCTAATGAATGAGAAGTATTCAATGTTGTTTTTGAATCATGTTTCGACTTTAATGTCGAAATTTCAACTTCAAAGTGGAAATTTCGAGAAAAAAGTCAAAAGTCGAAATGAATCATGTTTCGACTTTAATGTCGAAATTTCGACTTTAAAGTCTAAGTGAATCATCTTTCGACTTCTAATGTCGAAATTTCGACTCCAAAGTAGAAATTTCGAGAAAAAAGTTGAAATTTCGACTTTAAAGTCGAAGTGGATTTTTACTTTCCCTAGTGGCACTTCTACGCTTCCGTGCTTTCGTACAATTGTGACCTGAGAAATTTGAGAAAGATGTATGAAAATACAGGTCAGTATTTTAAAATTCAAAGTTGGATGTTGCCCAAGGGTTCCAACACCCTGTATGTATCTGAATACATTTTTATGGCCCAGTGGAAAAGCAAAACTCTATTGAATGTTATTGAATAGAATTCATTTTCATAGTAATTAGCTATCAAAAAATAAATCTTTAATTTATCTCGATACTATGTTATATAGGTGAAAGTTCAACTGAAAATGTTTTCTATTCTATCCATCATATTACAGTACTCGACTCTTTTTAGATTTTGACTGCGGAGAAATTCCTAGTAAGCTGAATTTCATTATTACTGCATCGTGATGACGATATAATACAATGATTTGATTGAATTTGATGTTCCCTAACTGGTTCTACTGGGATATTTTCAATATGGAATTTTACGTTCAAAATTAACACTATGTTCAATGTTGTTGACATATTGGGAAACTAACTGATAAAATGACATTTAGGATATGTTCCGCATATCGTTTCGGTTAACCAGAGCGGTGCTTTCTCTCACTCTGTGATATTAGTCGAGTCCATCCAAGAGAGAGAGAGAGATAGAACCACTCTGACTAACCGAAACCATAGGCGCCGAAACTTCAAAATTACTATGGGGGCTCGGTCTTCAAAAATAAACATATAAGAATAATATATATATATATATATATATATTTATTTGAAATTATAAGTCTCTCTCTCTCTCTCTCTCTCTCTATATATATATATATATATATATATATATCACAATAAAATAGGTAAAATAAAGCCAGTGTATTATAACAACATATATTCAGGTGATGTTCACATTCATACGAAAACCACAAAGTGAATACTAATCCAAAACGACCCAAGTACAACATGTTTAAAATAATAAAAATGATTTCCAAACGCTTCGGTGAAGTATAGAAAAAACAAAAAAAACTGATAATCACAGCCAGTTTCAAACCTCAAATGCCAAATGGCGAGTCTGAGTACTACAAAATTGTTGTTGTTGTTTAAAGTTGTTAAAGAAACAAATATCCAATTTCTGCATGAACTTATAATATATAATAATATGTAATAAATAAGATTAAAATTATAATATTACTCATGTTAGAAGGTCTGCCGTTGTTGGTTATTTTTTAAAATGAAAATATTTGCTATCTCGTGATTACTAACTTCTTTAAAAAAAAGCTCTGTAGAAGTTCAAAATAGCACAATCGTTTAGTCTTTGCTGTGTCATCCTGAACCGTGAATACGTTTTTGATTTGATATATCAGATATCACATCTACAATATATACGGTATACGTAGGCCCCTTTGTTAATAGTGACTACAGCTTTGAGTAGCTGCGGCGGTATTGTCACTGACACTGTTGCCAGCGTGATAATAAAAATCTTTATCCTAACCCGACACCAATACATAATTTGTTCTAAACGAAAAAAATTTGCTATGAGAGCATGGTAACAGTTCCGTAAACCAGAACTTCACTATGGGGGCTCCGCCCCCAGAGCCAATTCTCTATGGGGGCTGGAGCCCCCACTGCCCCCATGGTTCCGGCGCCCCTGACCGAAACGATATATGGAACACATACTTAATATATAACAAAATATTTGGTCTTTGACTATGACTATTTGATTGGATCAGATGTTTCCTGTTTTTACTGGAATATTTCTACTACGGTGTTTCACGTTTTTCACCTTCAGTTGAAAATTTATACAATATAGTTGACATATTATGAAAAAAACAGAATATGGAATTTCACACGTTCAACACTTCCAGTTCAAAATTATTACAAATATTATTGACAGCTATCCCAGCAAACACCCGTTACATCGCATGAATAACTGGCGAAGAAAATGGAAGTTATGATACTCCTGCAGATTTATATAAAGTAACAGATAATATGACTTTGGATCTAATTGCATATGAAAAATCTAAGTATATATATATATATATATATATATATATATATATATATATATATATATATATATATATAAATTAACAAAAAAACTTTAGAAATGTAATATAAAACTGTCAAAAAATTATTATTTACATGGCCAGGATACCAGAATATCAAATAACTTTCATTTAAATATGATTCATTCAAATAAAGGAAAAAATAACCCCATTTCATCAGCATTAATAACTTTCAATGAACTACTAGAAAAAATAAAATCATCCAAATCCATTAATATTTTTTGAGTTTTTAAAAAAAATATTTGCTTGCATAATGATGTTCACCAAATTATCAAATGAATATAATACTCCAATTTATTATTTATAGTACATAATTTTATGATGTTTTTTTACTTCCTCATACCGGAACCCTGTTCTGTCTGGAAGCTGTATATTGAATAAATAAAATAAAAAAAATATATCCCATGATGATTTGCCACATTTATAAGTATGTTTGGTATACGATTTGTGTCTGAGAGCACAATTCCTCAAAATGACTTCGCAGTGAGGAGTTATACAGGATATCGCAAATGCTATAATAAACACATGAAAATGTGGCTTAGCAAAAATATCAATAGAAAGATATCCTGATGTGGTTCGATTGTCATCAATAAGGTGATATCTCCAAATACATCTATTTTGATCCTCTAGACTTCTTCGCGACTTGGTGCCGAGGTCTAATAAGTCCCCTTAACCCCCAGCTCTCATCTTGACCAAGTGAAGACAGTCTTCACTTTGTCAAGTAGTCGATGCTTGTGTAAAAAGGATTTGAAGCGTTTTTTTTACGCCATATACAGTATTGTTTATTATTTGTTTATTGAGTAACTGATCCCAAGAAGCCAATGCTTATACAGGAATATACACATAGAAAAACATTAACAAGATACAAACACAGAATAAATTAAACCGTTGGATCATAACATAAAAATGACGAAAAAGGGATTTTATATACTTGGGAAATTCCGGGACGTGTCACTACGTCGAATTCCCATTACGTCGAATTCCCATTACGCCGAATTCCCACTACGTCGAAAAGCATCCCCACCACTTACGTCACCAAAACACGATCGTTATCGAAGCTGGATCCCATTCGACGTAATGGGAATTCGACGTAATGGGAATTCGGCGTAATGGGAATTCGGCGTAGTGCCACACCATGCACTTTCAATATCAACAGCACAGCGAAATTCATCCTTCTTTTAGGTTAGGTTAGTTAGGTTAAGTCAGATTGGGTTAACAGGAAATTGCAGAATATCCGGTAAATTTTGCGAGTGCGTATCACTACGTCGAATTCCCATTACGCCGAATTCCCATTACGCCGAATTCCCATTACGCCGAATTCCCATTACGTCGAATTCCCATTACGTCGAATGGGATCCAGCTTCGATAACGATCGTGTTTTGGTGACGTAAGTGGTGGGGATGCTTTTCGACGTAGTGGGAATTCGGCGTAATGGGAATTCGACGTAGTGGGAATTCGGCGTAATGGGAATTCGACGTAGTGATACGCACTCGGAAATTCTATTCTATTGTCTCAAGAAATATTTTTTAGATTTTGATTTGAATTTATTAATATTTTTTATTTCTTTCAAGTTTTTTGGCAAGATATCGTAAGTAAGAACTCCTGAGTAAAGCAGAGATTTTCTACCAAAATTGCTTCTGATTTTTATAAAATCGAAATCATTTCATTCAACTGTCTTGTATTATAAACACTTGACATAGTCAGTGGGCATACTTGAAGACTGGCGTTAAATCAAATCTTCTTTCGAACAATCTGTTCAGGCCAGTCTCAAATTACCTACACAGTAGGTTTCGGCTGGCACCCGTCAGAAAACAACTACTCCCCTGGCTAATACCACGAAGGGCATTGAATTATATCCGACCAGGTGCCAGTGCAGGTTTCTTCACAGAAGTAAATCCTGCATTTGCTTTCGTCGATACAAATGAAGGAATTGATCTTCAATTATAGGGACGGACACACTTGCAGACCGGTTTCGGGCTATTTGGCCACTTGTCAGTGCAAGGCAGTGCCATCATCAACATAAAGTCGATGATTTCCCATAATTAAAAATCAATCTCCTACACGAGTATCAAGCCCCGGCCAAAGCTGATGCGAACAACGAAGATGTTACGCCATCTACCAATGGACGAGGTATTCCAAAAGCAAACCGAATATGCCCATTCCTCCTGCGAGGAAAATGTAAAAACACTTGACATAGTCAGTGGGCATACTTGAAGACTGGCGTTAAATCAAATCTTCTTTCGAACAATCTGTTCAGGCCAGTCTCAAATTACCTACACAGTAGGTTTCGGCTGGCACCCGTCAGAAAACAACTACTCCCCTGGCTAATACCACGAAGGGCATTGAATTATATCCGACCAGGTGCCAGTGCAGGTTTCTTCACAGAAGTAAATCCTGCATTTGCTTTCGTCGATACAAATGAAGGAATTGATCTTCAATTATAGGGACGGACACACTTGCAGACCGGTTTCGGGCTATTTGGCCACTCGTCAGTGCAAGGCAGTGCCATCATCAACATAAAGTCGATGATTTCCCATAATTAAAAATCAATCTCCTACACGAGTATCAAGCCCCGGCCAAAGCTGATGCGAACAACGAAGATGTTACGCCATCTACCAATGGACGAGGTATTCCAAAAGCAAACCGAATATGCCCATTCCTCCTGCGAGGAAAATGTAAAAACACTTGACATAGTCAGTGGGCATACTTGAAGACTGGCGTTAAATCAAATCTTCTTTCGAACAATCTGTTCAGGCCAGTCTCAAATTACCTACACAGTAGGTTTCGGCTGGCACCCGTCAGAAAACAACTACTCCCCTGGCTAATACCACGAAGGGCATTGAATTATATCCGACCAGGTGCCAGTGCAGGTTTCTTCACAGAAGTAAATCCTGCATTTGCTTTCGTCGATACAAATGAAGGAATTGATCTTCAATTATAGGGACGGACACACTTGCAGACCGGTTTCGGGCTATTTGGCCACTCGTCAGTGCAAGGCAGTGCCATCATCAACATAAAGTCGATGATTTCCCATAATTAAAAATCAATCTCCTACACGAGTATCAAGCCCCGGCCAAAGCTGATGCGAACAACGAAGATGTTACGCCATCTACCAATGGACGAGGTATTCCAAAAGCAAACCGAATATGCCCATTCCTCCTGCGAGGAAAATGTAAAAACACTTGACATAGTCAGTGGGCATACTTGAAGACTGGCGTTAAATCAAATCTTCTTTCGAACAATCTGTTCAGGCCAGTCTCAAATTACCTACACAGTAGGTTTCGGCTGGCACCCGTCAGAAAACAACTACTCCCCTTGCTAATACCACGAAGGGCATTGAATTATATCCGACCAGGTGCCAGTGCAGGTTTCTTCACAGAAGTAAATCCTGCATTTGCTTTCGTCGATACAAATGAAGGAATTGATCTTCAATTATAGGGACGGACACACTTGCAGACCGGTTTCGGGCTATTTGGCCACTCGTCAGTGCAAGGCAGTGCCATCATCAACATAAAGTCGATGATTTCCCATAATTAAAAATCAATCTCCTACACGAGTATCAAGCCCCGGCCAAAGCTGATGCGAACAACGAAGATGTTACGCCATCTACCAATGGACGAGGTATTCCAAAAGCAAACCGAATATGCCCATTCCTCCTGCGAGGAAAATGTAAAAACACTTGACATAGTCAGTGGGCATACTTGAAGACTGGCGTTAAATCAAATCTTCTTTCGAACAATCTGTTCAGGCCAGTCTCAAATTACCTACACAGTAGGTTTCGGCTGGCACCCGTCAGAAAACAACTACTCCCCTGGCTAATACCACGAAGGGCATTGAATTATATCCGACCAGGTGCCAGTGCAGGTTTCTTCACAGAAGTAAATCCTGCATTTGCTTTCGTCGATACAAATGAAGGAATTGATCTTCAATTATAGGGACGGACACACTTGCAGACCGGTTTCGGGCTATTTGGCCACTCGTCAGTGCAAGGCAGTGCCATCATCAACATAAAGTCGATGATTTCCCATAATTAAAAATCAATCTCCTACACGAGTATCAAGCCCCGGCCAAAGCTGATGCGAACAACGAAGATGTTACGCCATCTACCAATGGACGAGGTATTCCAAAAGCAAACCGAATATGCCCATTCCTCCTGCGAGGAAAATGTAAAAACACTTGACATAGTCAGTGGGCATACTTGAAGACTGGCGTTAAATCAAATCTTCTTTCGAACAATCTGTTCAGGCCAGTCTCAAATTACCTACACAGTAGGTTTCGGCTGGCACCCGTCAGAAAACAACTACTCCCCTGGCTAATACCACGAAGGGCATTGAATTATATCCGACCAGGTGCCAGTGCAGGTTTCTTCACAGAAGTAAATCCTGCATTTGCTTTCGTCGATACAAATGAAGGAATTGATCTTCAATTATAGGGACGGACACACTTGCAGACCGGTTTCGGGCTATTTGGCCACTCGTCAGTGCAAGGCAGTGCCATCATCAACATAAAGTCGATGATTTCCCATAATTAAAAATCAATCTCCTACACGAGTATCAAGCCCCGGCCAAAGCTGATGCGAACAACGAAGATGTTACGCCATCTACCAATGGACGAGGTATTCCAAAAGCAAACCGAATATGCCCATTCCTCCTGCGAGGAAAATGTAAAAACACTTGACGAAAGCAAATGCAGGATTTACTTCTGTGAAGAAACCTGCACTGGCACCTGGTCGGATATAATTCAATGCCCTTCGTGGTATTAGCCAGGGGAGTAGTTGTTTTCTGACGGGTGCCAGCCGAAACCTACTGTGTAGGTAATTTGAGACTGGCCTGAACAGATTGTTCGAAAGAAGATTTGATTTAACGCCAGTCTTCAAGTATGCCCACTGACTATGTCAAGTGTTTTTACATTTTCCTCGCAGGAGGAATGGGCATATTCGGTTTGCTTTTGGAATACCTCGTCCATTGGTAGATGGCGTAACATCTTCGTTGTTCGCATCAGCTTTGGCCGGGGCTTGATACTCGTGTAGGAGATTGATTTTTAATTATGGGAAATCATCGACTTTATGTTGATGATGGCACTGCCTTGCACTGACGAGTGGCCAAATAGCCCGAAACCGGTCTGCAAGTGTGTCCGTCCCTATAATTGAAGATCAATTCCTTCATTTGTATCGACGAAAGCAAATGCAGGATTTACTTCTGTGAAGAAACCTGCACTGGCACCTGGTCGGATATAATTCAATGCCCTTCGTGGTATTAGCCAGGGGAGTAGTTGTTTTCTGACGGGTGCCAGCCGAAACCTACTGTGTAGGTAATTTGAGACTGGCCTGAACAGATTGTTCGAAAGAAGATTTGATTTAACGCCAGTCTTCAAGTATGCCCACTGACTATGTCAAGTGTTTTTACATTTTCCTCGCAGGAGGAATGGGCATATTCGGTTTGCTTTTGGAATACCTCGTCCATTGGTAGATGGCGTAACATCTTCGTTGTTCGCATCAGCTTTGGCCGGGGCTTGATACTCGTGTAGGAGATTGATTTTTAATTATGGGAAATCATCGACTTTATGTTGATGATGGCACTGCCTTGCACTGACGAGTGGCCAAATAGCCCGAAACCGGTCTGCAAGTGTGTCCGTCCCTATAATTGAAAATCAATTCCTTCATTTGTATCGACGAAAGCAAATGCAGGATTTACTTCTGTGAAGAAACCTGCACTGGCACCTGGTCGGATATAATTCAATGCCCTTCGTGGTATTAGCCAGGGGAGTAGTTGTTTTCTGACGGGTGCCAGCCGAAACCTACTGTGTAGGTAATTTGAGACTGGCCTGAACAGATTGTTCGAAAGAAGATTTGATTTAACGCCAGTCTTCAAGTATGCCCACTGACTATGTCAAGTGTTTTTACATTTTCCTCGCAGGAGGAATGGGCATATTCGGTTTGCTTTTGGAATACCTCGTCCATTGGTAGATGGCGTAACATCTTCGTTGTTCGCATCAGCTTTGGCCGGGGCTTGATACTCGTGTAGGAGATTGATTTTTAATTATGGGAAATCATCGACTTTATGTTGATGATGGCACTGCCTTGCACTGACGAGTGGCCAAATAGCCCGAAACCGGTCTGCAAGTGTGTCCGTCCCTATAATTGAAGATCAATTCCTTCATTTGTATCGACGAAAGCAAATGCAGGATTTACTTCTGTGAAGAAACCTGCACTGGCACCTGGTCGGATATAATTCAATGCCCTTCGTGGTATTAGCCAGGGGAGTAGTTGTTTTCTGACGGGTGCCAGCCGAAACCTACTGTGTAGGTAATTTGAGACTGGCCTGAACAGATTGTTCGAAAGAAGATTTGTCTTGTATTATAGTTATGAATACTCGAATTTGGAGTAAATTTTAGGGTCGAATGTTTATTGTTGGATGATGTCAAATGAATGAATAAACAGGCCTTTAATTTATACAGCTTTTCTAAATTGAGTAAATTTTTTGGTGTATACAAATTCACAGTGGGTTCACGATAATGCAATTTGTAAATACACTTAATTGCTTTATTCTGTAGTGTTTTTGAAGGTTGCAATAAAGAACTAGATGCTGTTCCCCAAACTGTGATCAAGTACTGTAATTTTGAATATATTAAACTGAAATAGATCATTTTCAAGTATTTTCGTGGAATATAATTTCTGATTTATATAAGGAAGAGAACAGGTCCGATCACTGAACCTTGTGGTACACCACAGGTTATTTCTTTCACTGAGCTCTTACTATCTCCCATATATACGAACTGTTTTCTATCGAACAAATAATTTTGGAACCAGTTATATACAGTTTCTCTGATGCCAATGTGATACATGATTTTCAATAGTATTGAATGATTCACTGTATCAAATGCATGACATAAAAATGTATAGTATAATGTCGATATTTCCGTTTACTTGACGATGCACGACAAAGTTTCCTTTTCTGAAAGAAAAATAGGTGCCGTTTGACTGAAATGTTGAAAGGAAGATGATAAAACATCAAAATAGAGTTGACGATAAAAGTTTATGAAGAAAACGAAACTTCAGTCATTAAAATAATCTTCAAAACATCAATGATCTACGACATTAGCAGAAAATTTCACATCTGTTTCTGAATTGATTGCAGTCTCTTGGTATTATGTATAAGCAGTGGCGGATCCACGGGGGGGGTTTCGGGTCCGGACCCCCCCCCCCATTGGGAAAAAAAGAGATAATTTTTTTTCAATTTCTATCGGCTCGTAATTTCCAAATTTTGTTTGTCACATGAGCAAGACAAAAAAATAAAATAGAATATTTTTTTTTGCTTTAAAATTGGAGAACTTCAATAATTATTATTACATTCTATTGAAAACTAAAGAGCAGGCTACATAAACATTAGTAAATTTTCGAGGTTTTTTGGCGCAGTATTTGAAAAATTAGACTTGTAACATTTGTGATGAGTATTGTGTATGCGGGTAACGATTTGAATATACTATGTATGAGTAGAATATGCTGTTGATTAGGTTAAATCAACTCGATTCGATTTAAAAAAAGTAAAGTTTCGAACCTACTTTTCCTCCTGGCTACACCTTCAAATTTTGCTCATGTCAAACTCTTTCACCTTTTTTTTTGGATCTTGACTAGTTGTTGCTATACGGTAGCTCATAATTATCTTTATATATAAATTTTGAGTTATAGACCCCCCCTTGACCTGATCCTGGATCCGCCACTGTGTATAAGTAATCAAGAAAATTTGTGATTCAGGCTACGACGTCCGTAAGAAAATCGAAAGAAAAGACATGACTTGAAAACGAAATCACTATGCCATCTATCTGTAGTATCCATCCCTTCAAATTATATTGCCTTTGTATATATTGTATAGGTTGACTAAGAATATCTCTATAAACAATGCTGTTGCTGCCTGGTGTTTGCAGGGATATGGAAACAAGACATCTACGACCATGAATTTGGGGATTCCAGTTAACAATAAGTAAGTTCCTTCGTCGTTAATGTGAAGTTACATGAGCAGCTAAGCTAAGATGATCCTTTCCACTGAAACAATTCACTCAACTGAGATTACCATAAAACAGTTAGTAGTTTCTCTAAACACCTTGCAAATACCCTCCAACCCCTTCCAGAACAGTGCTCGTCGTATGTACAAAATCACTTCACTTTATTGAAATCCTCACCTTGTGAATATCCCTGTATCAGAAACAGAATATTTTCTAATCTAAACACCTTATGAAATTCGTAAAAATTAAAAAAAAAAACGAATGCAGTTTCCAGCATTTGAAATTGGCGAACTCGAGTCATGTTAATTATGAAATGAAATTATATGTAGGTACAATAAGTTACTGATTTTTTTGTGTGAAAATGCATAGGGATGCATTTTCAATTACTTCAGTGAGTGACAAACAAGTTCATATAATGAAATATTAGCGTTAAAAGTTATATTTTAATTTCCTTTTAGTCGTTTCAGTTGAAATAAAGCATAAACAGAGATAAATGAATTGAAAATATGAAAAACGCCATCAAAGAGCACTGCAATTATGTACCTATCAAGTTTTACCATAAGAAAGAACCATCAAAACGAAAATGAACAAAACGGATTAATGTATATATAGAATGGAACAGCTAATTCCTTTTAGCTGTTATTTGTTTTTATGTGTATGTTTACTTTGTTTTATACTTTGTATCACGTACAAGCTGTGACTGACACAGCTTCAGTGAGTCGTCTGTTTATTTCATTATTTCTTGATTTTTATCAAGTACATTTTTATATCTACCATTACTTACTGAAATAAACATTATTATTATTATTATTAAAAAAAAAATGAGTTTCTGCAGGAGTAAAATTGCCCCAATATTTATTTTTTGAAGTAATGATATTCGCAATTCACGACCCCGTTATCTTATCAATCTCGACTTGATAAAAAAAATATTTTACGCATAAATGAAAATACAAGTTCATTAAGGTTCAGAGAAGAGGATTAGATAAATGTGAAATTGCAAAAACACATTTTCTAATGAAGTTTATCTCGAGAGAGTGATACCGAATGTTCTGATCAACAGAACATTGAAATAAAAAGCAATATATTGAGTTCAAGCTTTGAAACTATTTGCAAAAAAGATATAGAAATCAAAGCAAACTTCTTACTTTCACTCCCGATTATTCGAGTTTTTCAGGGTGATATGTTGATAATTAAAACCATACTGCAAGGCCATCATCAAAACATTTTGGGACTATTTCCGGATCGAGCAGAGGGCAATCAGTTCTTGGATAATTCCTAGCTGTGAAATGTGCTCTGATTTTAGTTCCGCGGTGAAATTGGCAGGGAGTTCAGACCACGACAAAAGCTGGTGTAAAATTCGGGTTATATAGTTGCTTATTCTAATTGGCCCATCTAACTCATAATAGAAAAAATTTGGATTTTTGAAATTGGTTTGTTTTGTAGGTGATGAACACATTTCTACTCAATAGAACACCTATGAGGGATCCTAATTTTTTTCTCGGACTATACTACACCGTGCATTTATTTTCCTCTAATGTCAAGCTGGACTGTGGTGTGAATCTACATGAAAATATCATATGTCGCTATACAAACTATAGTCTGAAAATGTTTCGAGGAGAAAGTGGTAGAGAATCGAACTTAATGGTCGAACGCATGCCACACTTTTGAATTGTAAACTTGTTTTTGTACCAAAAAATGCATCTTTATAAAATGTTACTGCCTACAAATTCAAAAACTGAAGTCTGATCGAATTGTTTATTTTTTTTTCAATAATTTCTGGGTATATACAAGGGTTTTTATTTTCACTAAGAACGACGTATCTTAGGATAAAAACTTAAGGGGACTTTTATATCCACTTGGAGAAAAATGAATTTTATACGGGAAAAATCCATTTTTCGTCCAATTCCCGTACCCACGCCACTGTAGAAGTTAGAAATCATTTTTCATTGAAAAATGTAAATTTTATAAACTGTCACTGATTACCAGATATACCTGAAATATCCCAAATGGTTTTGGAAATATTTGATAACTTTTATATAGGTACTTTCATACAGATTCACTCCCCTGAATTCGCATACCATCAAGAAACACCCTGTGCATGAGGCAATCATATTCTGAGCAAATCTCAATCGCTTTCATTCCGAGCTTATGTCCAATTCTAAGTTATTTTTTTCCGAATATTTCCATCGTATGATAAAAATCCCATATGAAGCGGGACATTTTCGATCAATTACAGCGATAATTTCCCTGCGGGACATTTTCGGGCTGGTAAATACCCGGTAGGTATCGAAAAATACCCGCTCGGTCCGTGTATCTATAGTAACGATTGTTAAAATGTACATTTGTCATCTTGACAGGCATAAATACTGAATTTTAATCGTCGTTGTTTTAACTCCGGAAATATTCTACCGAATTACAGTCTTTCATCGAAATAAACCTGATAATTTTTCATTCAAGCATGTTGTCAGTAAAAAAACTGCATTCGGTTATTTTCATATTTTGTCTTTCGACAATTTCGACGAATTTTAGCTAATGCGTCTAGTAGTGAACACTATAAACCCTTATTTATTGCACATGGCATCATGCCTCTGCCAACTTTATTTTTGTTTAATGTTCTGCAACTTATCTGTAGACAATCCAATACTTTCGAGACTCAGAGTGAGATTCACAACTATAACATCAGAGGTGCTATGCAATTGCAAATTCCCCGTTTCAGACTCTCCGTATCACAGAAGAATTCTTTAAATATCAATCTCTACAATGTTCTACCTCAGCAAGTAGAAATTCTCGGATTAAATAAATTCAAGAAGAAAATAAAGCAATTCCTCGAAGAAGAATTATCTTCAGTTCAATGGGTATGCACTGGATGTTCATCTAATACACTCAATTTCATTGACGTATACTGTTGTGATTTTGTTTTTTTATCATTGTACCGTTTTACATTTTGTTTTCATGTGTCATGGTATTTTGAACTTTTCAATTCTGGAGTGTCTATGTACTGACTGTCATGTTTATTAATTGGATGTATTCATTTTCTCATTTTATGACCTGCTACAAATGTAATAATTTTGCATAATGTGGTGAAATAAATTATTCTATTCTAATGGACAAACTGTACTGCAAGGTGATTTTTGTGTTACATTATATTGTTTCAGACGTCTGTATTGGCAGATCAACGCAATCTGAAATGTTTTCATTAGCTTTGAAAACCATATATTAATCGATTCGAAACATAAAAAAATATTGTTTCAATGTTTGTTGAGGTAAAAATGTGCTGGAATCCATTTTTTGGGTTTTCTCTCTCCTAGAAATGAAAGAAATTCTTACATATTTTTTGGTTAGCTGAGCATGAAAAAAACTTGAGCAGGCGAGAAATAGATAAGTCAAAAATAGCTGAACACATACTATCAACAAATGGTACACACATGGTCAGAAGAGAATGGAACAAAAAGAAAAACTCAGAGGCTACTTGCATATTGTTGCGGAAATCAAGAGATTGCTACCTGTTTATTGAGTATGGATTGATGTTTGATGCCTCTTCTAAGTTTTGTCAAAAATGTCAAAATCAACACTAGTTATAGCTATTGATGAATAAATCGGGAGCTAGTTAGCCTTGTTCAATTCCATTGAAAATTTTCCAAATAGGTTTGAACAAGGCTAACTAGCTCCCGATACGAGGTCAAGGGGAAGTAGGTATACACATTTTTTCAACTAATATGCTATACAAATATTCAAATTCATAAAAATACGATATGTAACTGGCAAAATAGTCACTGAAATTTGCATATTCTCAATTTAATGCGGTTACGTATTGGGGCGAATATACCAATCTAAGCAATAAACAACTTTCTACTTCTCATTTTTAGTGGACAGAAACGCTAAAAAAACGAAACTTTATATCTTACCTCGTTGGTGAAAAGTCTTGCAATGTTTCTGTCCTTTCATTTCTCATTTACTACTTACATTGCATAATAATAATAATCACTTTATTCCATAATACTTAACAGTGTGGAACAAATATGTATAATTAAAAAAATCAATTATAAAAATCTAAAACACAATAAAATGCTTTTTCTGCTAAATACTGCTTGAATTTCAGTTTGAATTGTTTTTTTGGCAGTTTTCTGAATTGTTTGGGAACATTGTTCAAAATTCTTAAAACTTGATTAACAACATTTTTCTGAACTTGGGCATATCGTGTCATATATATATATATGTGTATATATATATATGTTGTTGTTGTTGAGTTCGGGTTGAACCGCGTCTGGAGTTTTGTTCAAAACAAAACAAAACTCCAGACGCGGTTCAACCCGAACTCAACAACAACACACAACTGACCGCGGAAACCTATCCGACACACACACACATATATATATATATATATATATATATATATATATATATATATATATATATATATATATATATATATATATATATATATATATATATATATATATATATATATATATATATATAACAAAACTGTAGTTTTTTTGGGTGAACAGCAGAACGGAAGTGTACTCTTATAACACCAGTTTTTCCAATATTTCGATAATGTTTATTACCATCTTCAGGGAAAAGCTACAAATTATTATTTTGCTTTTCCCTGAAGATGGTAATAAACATTATCGAAATATTGGAAAAACTGGTGTTATAAGAGTACACTTCCGTTCTGCTGTTCACCCAAAAAAAACTACAGTTTTGTTCTTAACTGGTCAGCAAAGACTTCCCCTCTAATATATATATATATATATATATATATATATATATATATATATATATATATATATATATACATATATATGCATATACATGGCAGAGTGAGTATTCCCTGTCCTTTGAAGACTTCCTTGCAACTTCTTTCAAGGTGAAAGATACTTCTTATGCAGGATTTTTGTATTTCAAAAATTCTGGAAATTTCGACAGAATTTCCCCAAAATATAATTCCATACTTCATTCTGGAATATATATAAGCGTAATATGCTTTGGTGGCTGCATTTTGGCTAACGAATAATTCAATTGTTCGCAATGCAAATGTAAATGACCGAAGTTTCTTCGCCATTTGAGATACTGCTTGTGGCAAATCATGGGTATACAAGAGGAATAAGATCGGTCCTAAAATCGATCCTTGAGGTACTCCACGTTCAACTGTCATCCATTTTGATTTGTACTCTTGAACTCCTTCAGTGGCTGCAACACATTGACGTCTCCCTAGTAGATATGATTTTAAGACATTGAAAATATTGCCTCTGAATGCCATTATTTCTAATTTTGCCAGTAAAATTTCATGGTCTACATTATCAAAAGACTTCGATAAATCGATGAATATTTCCATTATTTTCTGGTTTTCATTGAGACCTTCAAGTATGTCATTCATGGCGATTTATATGCTTCTCAGTGTAGACCTTCCTTTCAGATAGGCACTTTGCATTTTTGAAATTATATCAAATTTTTCCAAGTAATCCAAAATTCTTTTGAGTAAGGCTTTTTCAAAAATTTTTGCAACTGTTGAGATCAAAGCTATAGGTCTGTAATTTGAGATTTCAGGTTTACTGCCTTTTTTGTACATTGGTTTGATCACCGTTGCTTTTAATTTTTGAGGAAATGAACCATGTTTGAAACATAAATTTATGATATATGACAATGGTCTACACGAAGAAAATTAAACACCTCTGACAGAACATAAGTAATATCTCTACTTTTATTGGAATGAGGAGTGGTCCGAATTGTAAAATGGAACTTATTCAAGATACGAAACCCTGCCAATTTTTCTAAAATAAAATGCACTTCAAAATATTTGATATGTTATATTTGACTTTCTACTCTAGAGCATTTACTTGTAATCACAAAAAATATACCTTCAACAATTGATAATGTCATTTAATTCAAATAATATATGTACAATTAAAAATCATATGCAGTTACAAGTCATTTCAAACTACGACAGAATACATTCAATGGGCTGGTGCTAACGTTTTGGTAATTTCCAAACTGATCGGTAATGAAAGAATACCACTAGTGTAGAAGTCTGAAAAAGTTGGTTTAGTCGAATTTTTGTCGTCAAACAAAAAACGAATTAAACAACACTTTTTCACATAACGGCTCATTATATTTAAAAAAAAACCATAACGTACAAGAAGTGCAGAAAATTGGAATTTAATTCTACCCAAATTCTTCTAATTCCCTTTTTCGTAGGCGTGGATTGTGAAGTACCAATAATCAGAACGCATTGCACTTTTTGAAGCAATAACGATGAATAACTCTAAATAGTGGATTTTCCTCGCTCACTTTTTTCTCTAAAGCGTAAGCTAGTAGTACACATGAGTCTGTCATGAGTAAATATCTTTATTTTACGATCTTATCACACCTTTTACTGGCTGGTTTTTGTACAACTATATCTAACTCTCAGTACGCCCAGTACTGCAGAGAAAGACAAATATTCAAGTGTCGAAAGCAATCAAAGAAGAATAAATACCTGTAGCAGACCTGTTAAAATGAAATAACATACAGGGTGTCCCAAACTCAATGGCCTATTAGACATTTCTGGAAAACGGGACATAGGATCATTTTGAAAATTTGAATTCTTGGGTAATTAGTTCTGTTCTATCGATCTAAAATATTTTCAGCGCTGCGACGTTGCCGCTTTCATTGAAAAGTAGCAACAACATATTTTAAATAGGACACCCTATTTATTATTACATTTCTCGCTTTGTTATTGCTTTCCGATTATTTTTGTATAATACTTCCCTATACCTATCTTCAGTGGTTTTCGAGAAATTCATTGATTTCCTTATTTTTTGTGCGAAAAATAGCTTTAATCAAATGCTTATTACTGTGGTATTTGGATTCGAAGACAGCTGGAATTTTGAATGTAGTTTGACAATGCCGTGTATTAGTTGTGTCCGAGGAAATTTTTTCTCCATACTACAGGGTCGTTCAAAATTTGTGAATTCACAGATACATACAAAAGTGGTGAAAAGTGCATTTTTTCAAATGCAACATCCTGTATATTTTCGAAAATCCTGAAAGAGAGTTGAAGTTCCTTTCAAATGATGTGTTATGTTCCTATACCTAAATAGTCAGGTTTCCGAAATGAATGCAAGTTTCTATAAAAATTGTATTATTTTGACATATTTTGTATTAGGTAGCTATGAAATGTCATGGAACATGTCATTATGAAAATTCGACAATTAATGCATCAATAATGAAACGTCATTAACGTAAATTTGAATAGAAAAGAATCAAAATGAAAGGCATTAATAATTCAAATGAATTTTGATTAGAAAAGAATCAAAATGGAAGGCAAAAACAATTCAAATGAAGTTTTGATGAAATTGATTATTCTTCATGGCCAAACAAACTTCAAGTTTGACAAGCAGTGATTTTCATAGTGTTTCTGTCAGAAGAAAGTATTGAAAATGGATTATAATTAATATTCAAATGTAGATATTTCGAATTTGTTTTATATTCGCGGTGAGTGCCAAAGAATTGTTTCGAGAACATGCACCAGAAAATTCAATGAACTTTATCCAAATTTACCGCATATGAATAGAAGAAAATTCAGAAGAATTGAACGGAATTATGCTGTGTTTGGGAATATTGAAGCACCAAGAAATCAAATCATGCCGAAAACTGGAGACGAAGTAAATGAAACAGAACATTTTGCATGTTCTTGCTATAATTTGATCACATTGACCATGAAGAATAAACAATTTTCATTTTGATTCTTTTCTAATCAAATTTACGTTATTGAAAGCGCAAAATGTTTATTATTGATGCAATTATTGTCGAATTTTCATAATGACATGTTCCATGACATTTCATAACTACCTAATACAAAATATGTCGAAATAATACAATTTTTATATAAACTTGTATTCATGTCGGAAACCTGACTATTTAGGTATAAGAACATGACACATCATTTGAAAGGAACTTCAATTGTCTTTCAGGATTTTCGATAATATACAGGATGCTTCATTTGAAAAAATGCACTTTTCACCACTTTTGTATGTATCGGTAAAATCACAAATTTTGAACGACCCTGTATAATGGAGAAAGAATTTTCTTAGACACAACTAATACACAGGGCATTGTCGAACTACATTCAAAATTGCAGCTGTCTTCGAATCCAAATACCACAGTAATTAGCATTTGATTAAAGCTATGTTTCACACAAAAAATAAGGAAATCAATGAATTTCTCTAAAACCACTAAAGATAGGTATAGGGAAGTATTATACAAAAATAATCGGAAAGCAATAACTAAGCAAGAGATGCAATAACATATAGGGGTGTCCCATTCAAAATATCAAAGTTGTTGCTACTTTTCAATATAAGCGGCAACGTCGCAGCGCTGAAAATATTTCAGATCGATAGAACAGAACTAATTACCCCAAGAATTCAAATTTTCAAAATAATCCTAAGTCCCGTTTTCCAGAAATGTCCAATAGGCCGTTGAGTTTGGGACACCCTGTATGTTTATGCAACAAGTGCAATTCAATCGAAACATCCCTTAAAATTTCCAAAGAGCTTCAGCACAAAAATCTACTAATTTTTCAAAAATCCTGTACCCTCTAATCCGAAACAAGGGTCTCTGTATATTTCTAGTAATTGTTATTGGGCTTCATCTGCCAAACTCAATAAAAATTTCAACGACTGTCACTGAAAGTACAAATACCAACTGATTCATTAAGGTATGGAGAAAATGAAACCACAATATTTTGATAAAGTGCAGATAAAAAGTAACAAAAAATTAATTCTTCATAATGGAATACATATTTACAATAATTTACCAGAAAAGTTGAAAAATTCAAAAAATATGTTGAAATTTAAAAACGACGAGACAATATTTTATGAACAAATGAATAATTCCCAGTTTTTTTTTGTTATCTCAGTTGTAATTTCGATCTATCTGTTATTTATTCCTGTATCGGTTCTTATTTTATATATTTTGTATTCTTATAATCACATCCCTTTATAAGTACATGTGTTTCTTGGGATTTAAATAAATAACATAACATGTTTCACCAGAAAAACAGCATCCGAATTATTAGGTGCCTCCTGAAAGGAAATTTCAATTGTCTTAGCTGGGAGGTGTCTTTATATCGCCATTTTTGAAAATGCATTTCTTTTCGATACTTCCAAAATTTGCATTGTATCTACATAGAAAATTTCTGCCGTTTCTTTTTCTCATACAATCAATACTTCTTGTTCCTTTGCAAAAGATCCCACTTCAAAATGAATGATAAAAAATATTAAAATTTCTTTCTTCTAGTATTTTTGGGGTCCTTAACTCACCATAATCAAAAAAAAAAAAATAGTGGAAGCTATACAAGTGTAAGTGTAGATGGGCAGATTTTTAATCTACCCTGACGAGTTGCTGCGGTAATTCAAAAATACTCATATCTGAATGGAATATGGTTCAATTAATCAGCAAATTTCGTTTATTTCAAATTTTCCTATCAAAAAATATAAGAACTAGTATTCATCGTTGTTAACGTTTCGGGATCAAATCCGCTTCCATTTTCGAAACTCCAACAAATATTCTCTTCTAGTTCCCTTTTTTAAACTTGACATATAATAATAATAATATTTATTCATCCCAAGAAACATTTACAGTTTATAAATAGGGATATTGAACATATAAAAAGTGAAATAGAACAAAATATGATTATGTATGGAAAAAAGACTGTTGAATTGATCAATATAATTGAATTCTAAAATATATCATTTTGATGATGAAATATATTATTGAGATTGTGTTTGAACTTTTTGATATTTTCAATAGTTTTAATTGAATTTGGTATTTTTTGTAGAGGTTTTTCATTAAAACAGTCACTTTTTAGGATAGAAATCTGCCCTTCTACACTTAGATAGATTCCAATATTAATTCTTATTTTTTTCAGATTGTGAGGTCAAGAACCCAAAAAAATAGAAGAAAGAATCCATTCACAAAATAATGACAGCCAAACAATGGCTAAAATTTGAAAAATTATAGCAATTGTGGGGCATACCACAATGTTTGGGAGACATTCAACTAAACGCATTTTTTCAAGATCACACTCAAGACTGATGATTTTGAAATGGAAAAGAGGAAACGTTATTTTTTGCTACTCAAAACCCTGTATTTCCTGTAGTACTTATGGAAAAACATTTCCCAAACTTTCGCAAAATATTTCATGATTGAGGAGGCAGTTTAGGTACTGCTATTGACCATAAAGAATAATGTGAAGAAAACGAGGATTTCAAGACCGAATGATCATTGTTCAATAGAATACTTGTTCATTCTGAATAGTTTTCTGAAAATCACCGCTCGATTTTGAATACTGCAGTTTTTCTACCTAATAAAATAATGCTTTATATATAGATCGCATGTTATTCTAGAATCTGAAAATTTACTGGATATTTTTGAATAACGTTATTATTACCACAGCATTAATTGTTTTTTAATCCCAAGAAACACATATGCTTTTACATGTATATATGTGAAAACAAAATATATGAAAAGGAACATTTTTTCATTATAATAATAATATTTATTCATCCCAAGAAACATTTAGTTTATAAATAGGTTGAACATATAAAAAGTGAAATAGAACAAAATATGATTATGTAACAGAAATATATGGAAAAAAAAAGACTGTTGAATTGATTAATGATCAATATAATTGAATTCCAAAATATATCATTTTGATGATAAAATATATTTTTTGAGATTGTGTTTGAACTTTTTGATATTTTTAATAGTTTTTCTTAAATTTGGTATTTTGTTGTAGAGGTTTGTTCCCTCATGAAAAAATTATTTTTCCCCGAATCTGGTATGTAATGAATGTACCACAAGTTGTTGAGCCTGTCTAGTGCAGTGAGAATGAGTGGTATTGATTTCATTGAAAAGTATTGCAGAGTGTTTCATCTTATGTTTCACACAGTGAATAAAAGTGGTATATAGAATTAATGTCAAGAAGATTATGTGGTTTATAAAGATTGACAGTAAGCTCCCCGTAAGGCAATTCATAAATACATTTAATGATTTTATTTTGTAAATATTTCAGCGGATTCAATATTGAAGCGGTTGCCGTTGCCCATATAGAAGTAAGATATTGTAGATTAGAATATACCAAACAGAAATATATTAATCTCAAATATTTGAATGAAATTTCGTTTCTTATCCTGAACAGGACTCCAAGTGAAGGTGGAATTTTCTTGCGTAATTTTTCAGTATGAGTTGCCCATGAAAGATACTGATCAATGTGAAGTCCCAGAAGTTTATTATTATTATTTATAATTTGCATATTCATTCACTTGGATAAAAATTAATTAAGTATTCGAATTTAATGTTCAAACTACTATAAACGTGTGTTTCTTGGGAAATAAAATTATTATTATATTATTAGTTTGGAAATACAACTGAAATGACAAAAAAAACTTATAACTGCAAATTATTAATTCTTTCATTAATCTACTGATACTAGTTAGAAGATAGTTTAGTTTATCGAGTATTATTTGATGAAGTTGTAGATTTTTAGGAATATAGAAAATAGCAAATCCGAATATTCCTTGAGCAAATCAAGTGAAAATGTCACAAAACAATACTAGACAAACGAATAATTCTCTCTTGTCATTCATACAGATTCTTAAAGCAATTTAACTTCAGAAAAGTAGTAGAAGTATTTCCACATTTGGATTGAGGAATGAGTGCATCCAAAGATAATTTTGCAGAAAATGAAGCATATTGCCTATGCAGTTTCAAGTATTCAAAAAAAAATTCAAGTGAATTTTATTTTTAATTTTTTTAATTTTAATTTTATTTTAACTTTAATTTTTGAATTTTTAATTCAAGTAAATTTCAAGTATTCAAATTTAATGTTCAAACTACTATAAACATGTATGTTTCTTGGGAAATAAAATTATTATATTACTAGTTTGGAAATACAACTAAAATGACAAAAAAAAATATAACTGCAAATTATTAATTCTTTCGTTACTCTACTGATACTAGTTAGTAGATAGTTGAGTTTATCGAGTATTATTTGATGAAGTTGTAGATTTTTAGGAATATAGAAAATAGCAGATCCAAATATTCCTTGAACAAATCAAGTGAAAATGTCACAAAACTATACTAGACAAACGAATAATTTTTTCTTGCCACTTATACAGATTCTTAAGGCAATTTAACTTCAGCGGTTGTAAATTGGATTATGATCAACGAAAACTCTGAAATATGGTCAATAAAATATAATAACAGTTTTGGATTCAATATTCTCGAGAGTCTCTTTGCACAAAAGAGCCTTATAAAACCCCGCGAATAAACAGAGTAAATTGAAAGTCGTGGTTTTGACATACTGATAATAATCGCAACTCAATAAAATATGTGAATTTCCTTTTTCAGTATCGTTTTTATGGATTGTCTTCTTGAATTTTGGTGGAAAGTACTTTCAGTTTTCATTGGCACACGTGGTATTTCAAATCAACTTTAAAAATAAACTCATCCGTTCACATTTGCTACCAAAAAACAATTAATAATGAAATAATATAATAAAATAAAAATAATTAAATAAAAATAAAATAAAAACCCCGCGAATGAACAGAGTAAGTTGAAAGTCGTGGTTTTGACATATTGATAATAATCGCAACTCAATCAAATATGTGAATTTCCTTTTTCAGTATCGTTTTTATGGATTGTCTTCTATGAATTTTGGTGGACTTTCATTTTTCATTGGCAAACGTGGTATTTCAAATCAACTTCAGAATAAACTCATCCGTTCACAATTGCTACCAAAAAACAATTAATAATAATAACATATATTCATCCCAAGAAACATTTACAGTTTGGAAGTAGGGATATTGTGACATAAAAAGTGAAATATAACAAAATATGTCTATGTAGAAAGAATACATGGAAAAAGAATGATAGTTGATCTGTACAATTGAACTCTGATGATGAAATATATTTTTTGAGATTGTGTTTGAACTTTTTGCCATTTTTAATAGTTAGTCAATAACTCCGAAAGAATTGAAGAGCCATTACTTCCGATGAAGTACTCACCATAAAAACAAATTATTATTCACTGCATCTGGATCAACAAGTTTTGATATAATAATAATAAAAATAAATTAGTTCAAGTGCCACAAAAATATTTTTATATGTGAAACTTCATCAAGCTGCGAATGCTCAACGTAATGCAAATTTTAGTTTGTAGCAATGCAAACCTTTCGTCATTGATAGCTTTCGTAGAATCCGAAATAAAAATTTGCTAGCCAGGACAATGAACTCAAAATTATATTGAGTGTTTCGTTCACATTGGAATATCCGATTCTGTTGTTATCAATTCCAACCAAAAATGCAATTTCTTCGAGTTAACATCTGTTATTTTCGTTGAAACATATTTCGAGAAATATACGAAACCAGGTCAGGGATTCACGGAAAATTTCTTGATAAGGTAGGCCAAAAATGTCAGGAATGGAGAACCCCCTAAAAAACTTCAATAGCTTTTATTATCGTCATCAGTATGGATTTTCTTGTATTTGCAATTCTCCTAAAAATACAAATATTCATTCAACTTTGATTCCAAACACTGTTAATAAATGTCTGGTGCTTTCATGTCTTTACCCATAACGTAATAAAACAACTGATACCGAAACGAGTGACCCTAAAATTATCAACACCAAATTAAATATTGTTAAAAAGTCACTTATAATATACAACAGTGAAAACCGATAATAAAAAGATCTAATAACTTATAATTTTTCTGTTAAAATTCTAAGAAGTTTTCTTCTCCTTATATTGAGACTAACAATATAAATATTATAACTAATTCACTTTATCGAAAAACCTGGTATATGACGTGCAGACATAAATAAAATAATGTTATTGGGATCAATATAATAATCATTAAAATACAGTTTACAAAGAAATGGAAACGGTATTCCCAAAAATATACAAAATGAAAACCATCAGCTACGTAAACAAAATATATATACACATATATTTCAATTTTCTACTGCTAATTATAAGAAAAAACACCACCAGATTTTTCAATACATCGATACGACTGCTTGAATTCACAAAAACCTTCGACATCAAATCACCATGGTAAAAATTTACGTTTCAAAAACGATGGGAGGTCGGCATTCGAATACAAACTACCATATACAAGGTGGACCAAAAACAAATATACCCTCAAATTGAACATTGATGATTTTCCTATCGCTCATCTAATTTCCTACGTCTCTGGGAACGGATCAGTTCACTAGACTGTCGAGTTTCAAGAAAAAACTTTCATATCGAATCCAAATCTGAACCGGTTCGCTGAAAGAGAATGCAACCAGACAGACAAAATAATCACAGATATGACTTTAGGCGTACATTTATTTTTGGTACACCGTGTCCAAACAAGTAATCAAGATCTGTACAACGCACGTATATTAACTGATGATATTTCTATAGTACAGCTGTCCTCTCTCTCGCACACAATCGCTAAATATAAGGAGGCCAAGACAGCCCAATGGTTGCCCAAAGACATGGTGGGGATTAACTAACTAAGCTATACCGGACGCAGCTGCTTGAAGAGGGGTCAACGTAGAATCGCTCGCCTCCGCAGCGCCCGAAGAGGTCGCCCCGTCTTGGGGACTGTGGGAGGAGTCTTGGGCGCCGCGCGGCAGCAGCACGCTGTTCAGGGATGGTTGGATGTTCAATTCTGAAAAAAAAAATTATCCAGTTACAAATCATATGACCTACAGTTCTTTCTGGAGGGCTGGATTCATGTCTTGTTCATTTTTAAGTTACATAAAGAATGTTCATTTATTCTAATAGAGGTAGGGATCTTTAACGAGCCCAACATCCATGGACTCGGGACCGATGGCTTTACGTCCCCTCCGAAGGACGGCATATCCTCAACATATCTTGTGCTCATTGATATATTGTCTACGAGCTATGATATGCTATTCCGCTGCAGCTGTAAGGGCTTTCGACACGGCATTTCCTTGCATGGTCACCCATCCAAGTACTAACCGCGCTCGGCGTTGCTTAACTTCAGATTTCGAATGACTGTCATTCAACCTGAAGAGCTGGGCCATGCCCTATAGCAAATTATCAAATTGTGTTATTATAACTGCCGACAGATAGGTTACCCAGTAAGCGGCAGAGAAGCTTAGTTAGGTGTTTAGAAGAGTTAAGTTAAGAGTGTTGGAAGCTTTAGTTGAGAAGTCTGAGCAGTACAGAAGTTATATACTTATAATGAAGTCAATAAAAACAGCTTAGTGTTGCTCCGAGTATCATCTACAAAATGAACACTGGAATATCGTAACAATATGCTTGATGATTGACCACTGACCATAGAAACTAACTCGTATATTTCTCAAATTATGCAAAAAACTGCAAGACCTACAACTCACTCTCTGAGTGAAGGATTTTAGTAGGCCAAATAATTTTATGTAACAATATTCTTGATGATTGACCACTGACCATAGAAACTAACTCATATATTTCTCAAATCATGCAAAAAACTGCAAGACCTACAACTCACTCTCTGAGTGAAGGATTTTAGTAGGCCAAATAATTTTATATACCAATATTCTTGATGATTGACCACTGACCATAGAAACTAACTCATATATTTCTCAAATCATGCAAAAAACTGCAAGACCTACAACTCACTCTCTGAGTGAAGGATTTTAGTAGGCCAAATAATTTTATATAACAATATTCTTGATGATTGACCACTGACCATAGAAACTAACTCGTATATTTCTCAAATTATGCAAAAAACTGCAAGACCTACAACTCACTCTCTGAGTGAAGGATTTTAGTAGGCCAAATAATTTTATGTAACAATATTCTTGATGATTGACCACTGCCCATAGAAACTAACTCGTATATTTCTCAAATTATGCAAAAAACTGCAAGACCTACAACTCACTGAGTGAAGGATTTTAGTAGGCCAAATAATTTTATGTAACAATATTCTTGATGATTGACCACTGACCATAGAAACTAACTCATATATTTCTCAAATTATGCAAAAAACTGCAAGACCTACAACTCACTCTCTGAGTGAAGGATTTAAGTAGGCCAAATAATTTAATGCAACAATATTCCTGATGATTGACCACTGACCATAGAAACTAACTCATATATTCTCAAATTATGCAAAAAACTGCAAGACCTACAACTCACTCTCTGAGTGAAGGATTTTAGTAGGCCAAATAATTTTATGTAACAATATTCTTGATGATTGACCAATGACCATAGAAACTAACTCATATATTTCTCAAATTATGCAGAAAACTGCAAGACCTGCAATTCTCTGAGTAGAGCGTTTTAGTAAGTCCAATACCAATAATTTTATCTTGAAAATAAAAAATTATGGTTAGTATATCTTGAACTTCCATAAGTATCATGAAAAACAACTTTTGCATGTTATAAAAGAATATGTTTGGTGTTTAATTGTAACAATTTTCAGTTTTGCTTCACGTCTTTCATCAATTCCAGAAGACCAGGCTTGTGTGCTAAGATAAGATAATACTGATCATATTATCATTAATATCAAATTACTGTTCAAAAACCCATGTGGCCTTGCGAACAACATCAAAGTCATATTAGTATTACAATAAAGCCCGGGCATGCGAACAGCAACCCATCAAAGTTTCATCTCTATTAGGTGAACAATTAAGGGATATGTAGGGGACAAATAGATGAACATCAATTTTATAATGATGCCCATAGTTGCTGAAGTATTTGATGCATAGACACCATAACAGTGCCCACCAACTTGGCGAAATTGGGCTTTATGAATTGATGATCGAGAAGTGAGTCTCTGAGCACCAATTCAGTAACGAAAAATATAATCTGAGAAAGTGAAGAAGAAATGCTATCACACTATCAAGAATCTTCACATATTTTTCTGTATTGATTTTTTCCCTTCCAGGTTGGTGAGCAGACGTCAAAAAGTCTTAGGTTATGTAACTAGCTACAAAAAGTTCTTGCGACTGACTCAACAGATTTTTTTATTATTTATTTGCTGAGTTTGCCAACAGAAATTGCGCTAACTGGTCAAATACACATCCATTCTTAATTTTGTACCTTTTCTTTTCAGAACTAGTAACAAAACATTCTACATTTGCCAACTCATTAAAAAAGGTCAACCAGTAACTTTCCTTTCATTATCATTGGTTAATTGAATGAGTTTATATTCAGCACTAATAGAAGTTTCGATTTTTCCAGGTTTCCATTACTTTGATATAAATCACTCTCAGACAATAATAATAATAACAAATCATTTAACTAATACAGTTTTTTAATACATTAACCAAAGGGGCCTTAGGGTCGCGAAATAAAGCACAGTAATCCTGGAGAGACAAGGTGACAATCAACAAAATGGGAACCAAACGGAACATGCAATATTGCACAATGATAAATTTCTCTTGGAATTTTCATACCTTCCTGCATCATTCTCTGGGCATTTAGAAACACAAATTACGTAATATTAGTTTATGTTCTCATTCAGCACAGTAATCTGCTACCTCATTAAATTATGAGTAAACAAAAAAACTGATCAGGAGATATCACCTTGACCCATTCATAATATACCTACCATCTAAAAATCACGTCTATATCTACAAGGTGATGCTTCTGAATATAAATATATATATATATATATATATATTCATACGAAAGGTGACGAGAAGTGAAGTATTTCTTCGCACGAAATAGAAATCCAAGTTTCTGTGAAGCACCTTTAGCTATCGATCTCACATGGTTTTCTCGTGAGAGATTATTACTGATCGTAATTCCTAGCATCAAGATACTTGAACTTGTAGGAATAGTTACTCCTGACATCTGAATGATAAAGATAGAATTGCCTCCTTAGGTTGAGTAAAATCAATTTTCCAAATCACCATTGAGATATAGACATGAATCGATATTTCATCAGATATAAACGTTTGGAAAATCCACAAAAAAGCTGTTTAACAAATATTCCTAAATTTAACGCCTCTTCAATAGAATTCTTCATGTATGTCATACCATCACATCAGTTACGATTGCATCACTTTTCAAGAGGAGTCTTGTGAATGATATGAACCTTATGAAGAATTAGGTTCGAACAAGTTTTGTACATTTAATTGAAGTAATACAGAACTTCCACTCATCAATATTTGAAAAACATTTGGAAGATCGGAGGATCCATCGCAAAATATTAGCAGTCGTTTCTTGGACCATATGCAGGTTATAACGGATTCGAGGTTAGATTTGCGAAAAGACATTTCGACATTTCACAACAGAGATATCGCCTGTTAAAAAATTCTACGACGCCCTGTATATCGTATGTTGGCCACGAAGTAGCGTATTAGACGTTTGAGTGTTCCATGGGGAAGATGACCCAAAGCTTTTAGTAGGTGGCAGCACGACTGCATGTGCCTAACAGGTTATGTTTTATTTTTATTTTAATGAATATTTTCAAAAGATACCTAAGAATCATAAGGATGTTTTCTCCAACCGATAGATATAGATGTTTGTCTGTACCAGAACTGAAAAGTTTGTTGAGGGAACGTGGTGGATCCTTCAAAGAAAAAAAAAAATCTGAGTGAAAGGTAAAAAATTCAAACTGATTACAGAGGTGTTTTGTTAAAAATCATCATAATAACCATCTACTAGCCCTGCTACGTTCTTTTGTAAGTGACTGGAGCATAATCTAGAATGTTCATAAGCCTGAAAGCTCTTTCTTCTCAGAGCTACTTCCCACTGCTTTTTCAGTGCCTACATTTTTACATCCGAATGCACTACATAAGACCATTTTATGTCGATTTCAAATCTTTATATTCTTAATTATTGCAAAGAAGGGACGTTTAATGTTTTGAATTGTTGTCATTTGACTTGAGAGGCTGTCAAAGGTACATGCAGTGGTGGCGCTTCTAGTGGTAGAGTTTTGCAGCAGTCAT
Source organism: Zygogramma bicolorata (assembly GCA_032362365.1). Lineage (NCBI taxonomy): Eukaryota > Metazoa > Arthropoda > Insecta > Coleoptera > Chrysomelidae > Zygogramma > Zygogramma bicolorata. The sequence continues at coordinate 5,839,052 of JAVJAQ010000137.1, forward strand.
CCCCATTAGTAAATAACTCACCGTGTTCTGTGAAATTAAACAAAGGCGGTAGTTCATTGTTGTTGGGCAGGCGAGTGTTCGGTTCCCTCAATTCGTTGAAGAAGGGGTGCGCGCAAGCCTGCAACGGGGTGATTCGCGAAGACGGGGTGTACTCCAAGAGCCTGGCTACGAGTTCGATTGCTTCCGGTGGGGTCCTCGCTCTGAACACCTGAAACAAAACGCGCACCTACAATAAGCAATATAATAATGATATAAGTTTATTCATGAATAGATAATAATAATTACAATTCGAAAATTTTATGAATATACATTTTTATGAATAAACTAAAAAAACAAACCTTACGAAGAGAACTTGTTGTAAGGTTAACTGAAGGTAATATTTACAATCAATTCATTTGAAGTTACATAAATAGATAATCATCAATTTAAAGAATCCAATTTCATTAAATATTCAAAAATGTGTCAAAATAAATTCGAGAGGTCTTGATAATCCATATTTTACTTTTTTGTTTAAATGATGATAATGATCAATTTTTTTTTGATTTCATGTGGTATTTTGTCATAAAGATATGGTATCATAAACTTGTAGTTTATTTGTGCAATTTTCTTTTTAGATGTAATTACAGTTTTATTTCGAGTTTCATATTCATGTTCATTATAATTTATATTTTTTTTATTTTTATGAATGTAAATCATCATTCTATAACTATATAATTGATTTATATCAATTTTTTCACTTTCTTTGAATAATAATTCAGTTGAATATTTCCAGTCCTTATTGTAAATAATTTTCAGAAATCTTTTTTGTATTATTTCCAGTTTATGTTTATATATTTTAGACACCCCGCCCCAGCCTGATATTCCATAACTTATTTGAGATTGTATTAAGGCAAAATATAGAATTTCAAGTTGTGGTATTGTTGAAAATCCTTTCACTTGTCGAAATTTGGGAAGAAGGATTCGAAGTTTTTTTACTATAAAATATATTTGCTGATCCCATTTCAGATGTCTATCTATGATTATGCCAAGGTATTCGATACAGTCACTATCCATGATTTGTACAGTATTAGTAATTTTAATAGGGCCCCAATTTGGTAGCGAATTTTGTTAAGAAGTAAAATCTTCTTGTACTATTTCTTTTAACTCTGTCCAACTTTTAGCAGTGTAAAATAAAACAGTGTCATCAGCGAACGCACTAATTTTTCCTTTGGATTTGAGTAAAAAAAAGATCGTTTAGATAAATATTGAATAACAAGGAACCTAAATCTGTACCTGGTACACCATATTTAAAAATTTTTGGATCACTAAATGTAAAAAAAAAAAATATAAAATCATTAAACATATAACAGATAAAATTTTAAAACTGTTGCACGTCATCATGGGCGTGGTTAAATTTTGAAGTACACTGTAGCCAGATTGTTATAGAAAAATGGAATTATGGATATGAATTGAAGTGACGTTTTGAATATGAAACAACGAAATTCGATAATTTTCACAAACCTTCTTTGTTATTAGGAACGTGTATACCATTCATTGAAATATGGAAGCTTATCCATGAAAAAGTTCTTTTCTAATTTTCCAATAGGGAACTTTCGAAGGTTCAAATCATATATTTTGAATAGCTTCATCCAAACTATTATGAAAAATCGAGATTTATATTATATATTTATGAACTGCAAATAATAACTGCATTCCTACATGGTATAAATATTGTATTGTATTATTTGTAAGCCTCTTGTTGGTTTGTGAGCTTTGTTATCTTCAATCTTTTGAGAAATCTGCTCTAACACAATAAAAAAGGATATCTAACTGTATGTTATGAATATAATTCACTACGTTGTATTCTATTTAGATCTCTCACAGCAGTTAAGGAAGCGGATACTTTGTATAGAAGCATCAAAATACACAAGTTTTTGATCACAATTATCTAATTTGAAGTATCGAAAAGACCTAAACACAGAAATGTCACTTTTGAATGACAATTGTCAATTGGTAAATAATCAAGGGCATTTTCTGGCACTCATGTATTCAAAACGTATTCGTCTGTTTCCTTTTCTCTCATTCACGGCCAGACAAATAGTTGGACAGAGACGGGTAGACGAATACGTTTTGAATACAAGAGCGCCAGAAAACGCCTCTGGCGCTCATGTATTTAAATCGTATTCTTCTCTCTCCTTCTCTGTCGCATACGGCTAGCCATATAGTGAGAGAGAGATGGAGAGACGAATAAGTTTTGAATACAAGAGCGCCACAAAACACCTCAAATTGCAGCAACATCGACAGTGCTGCCTACCAAATTCCAAAGAATAACAGGCGCCAAATTTGAAATTCAATATAAACATTCCAATGCATTTTCATCAATGGATTGGTAGTAGTGCGTTGATTTCATATCGACATCGATGACGTACAACAGTTTTTGAATTGTATTCACATAAGTACTGTTTGAAATCTGAAAAAATTAGAATTAATATTGAAATCTATAAAAGTGTGGAAGGGCATCTTTTTGATCTACCCCGATAAGATGTTGCGATAATTGAAAAACAGTCCTTTCAGAATGGAAAACGTTCTATTAGTCCGCAACTTCTCGTATAACTCAAATTTGGGTATCAAAAAACTAATGATCATCAAATACTCATCGTTGTTAACGTTTCAGAATCATTTACTGAATATATGATTTTTCAACAAAAAAATAAACAAAATATCAACTTGAATATAAAAATAAAATATGAGCAATTGAAACAAACATCTTTGAAGAAATATCTTGGCATTTGGATTGATGATAAATTGAAGTGGGATATACATATTGAAAATCTAATAAAAGAAATATCTTCCATCATTGGTGCCCTAAGTAGATGTCCCAAATTGATTCCCAAAATAGCTAATATTTTTTTATTCACATATTCTCAGTAGAATCAAATATTTAATTAATATATGGGAATCTTGTTCTAAAAATAATTTTATAATAAAATTTCCGCTCTATACAGGAAAGCTCTGGAAGTACTGTATCGTCTACATTTGACACTCGAACACATCAACTTTATTCAATTACAAACACATTTTCTTTGGGTGAGCATTATGAAATGGATACTCTGAAAGTATATCTTATTATAAATAATATGATGAAATCTAATTTTATATTAATCAAAAATTCAGAAATTCATTATCACCTTACGAGACAACATAATTTGTTCCACCTTGATTCCGCAAACTCTGTAATTGGACGGAAAAGGTTTACTCATGAAGCACTTTCAAAATTCAATGAACTACCCAAAGATATAAAAAATTGTAGAAATATCAATGAATTTAAAATCAAAATAAAAAAATATTTTCTCCAAATGAGAAAATAAAATTCGATGGATTCTTTCTTTGTTTCTATATTCTGTTTTATTCATCTGTTTTTTTTTCTTTGTAATTCTGAAAAAGAAATTATTCAATGAAATATGTAATCAATATAAAGTTCATGATCAGTCTCATACCAGTTTGAAACAGTTTGACTGTTCATGATATTCCTTTGACACTCAGTTATAATTTAAACATACCCCATTATGATTTTAAAATTGTTATTGAAAAAAATATCGTAACATTATTACCTAAAAATAATATTTAAGAAAAGGGTGTATATATATATATATATATATATATATATATATATATATATATATTGTATTTATTTATTTATGTAGCATTGAATGAATTACGAATAAATACTTTACTTTAAAAAAATCTGCTTCTGTCAAATATAAGATATTTGACAGAATGCCGAAAACGAGCTAAAAGAGAAATAATTGTGAAGAAGTATAAGTATTTTCTGATCATTAGCTCTTGGTATTTTTTGATAGACAAATTTGAGACATACGAGACTGGCAGAACGTGTTCCATTCATAAAGAACTGTTTTTTGATTAACGCGGAAATTTTACCGGGTAGATTGAAAATCTGCCCTTCTCCAGTATTAGTTTTTTTTTCAGATTGTGGTAGGTTGAGAACCCAAAAAAAACTCAAGAGAAAAAATACACGTACATTATTTTTGGAAAGTTTTATGACTCGTGAATTTTAGACACCGAAATTTACGTATTTAGACCTGTTGCTATGGCAACGATCCGATTCTAGTGGAAATTTCCCTACCTAGCCGCGAAAATTATAAATGGAAAATTGCCTGAGAAGGTCGTTGCAGTCATCAATTGCAAATGAATTAAAACAAAGTATCTCTGAAAAGAATGATTTATAGATCAAATTGCATTAAATATTCATTTCGAGACACTGAATGGTTCAAATCCCGGAATAGAAAACTAATTAAATGTTGTCGTTGCATATAAACTGAAAAGTCGGAATTTGGCAAACCATATTTTGTCGGCGATATAGCCCAGTGGTAAAAAAAGATAAATGTCGGTTTGTATCGGCTGTGAGACCCTTTTTTCTTTCTTTTTATCATCATTCTTCTCTTTCACGAAATCATTTTCTCTCAATTCAATTGAACTATCGACGATTTGGATTCAGATTAGATGCACATAACGTAACTAACTTTAGTTTCCGTTCTAGAAGAAATTGTTCTTACCGAATCTGCCACGAGCTTGAATCATTTTGGAAATTTTTCATGCTCTAGGGAGATTTTAAGTGAATAAATTTATAGAATATCAAAACAATATGAAATGGAATAATGTGCGTCAATTAAAAATAATTTTTTTTCACAATAAGGTTTTTTAAAAGATTGTAAATTCTTGTAGTATTAATATTGGAATCTATACAAGTGTAGAAGGGTATTTCTATCTACCCGTTGCTGCGTTAGTTGAAAAACTTCCTATTGGACAGAACAAGTCCAATTGGTCAGCAACTTCTAGTATAACTAAATTTTGCCTATCAAAAAATAACAAGAACTAATATATAAAAATACTTATCCAAATTCGAGTATTCACAACTATAATAATACAAGACAGTTAAATGATTTCGATTTGATTAAAATCAGAAGCAATTTTAGTAAAAAATCTCTGCTTTACTCAGGAGTTCTTACTTACAATATCTTGCCAAAAAACTTGAAAGAAATAGAAAATATAAATAAATTCAAATCAAAATCAAAAATATATTTCTTGAGACAATAGAATAGAGTTTCCAAGTAAATAAAATTCCTTATTCGTCATTTTTATGTTATGATCTAACGGTTAAATTTATTGTGTGTTTGTATCTTGTTAATGTTTTTCTATATGTATATCCCTGTATAAGCATTAGCTTCTTGGGATCAGGTACTCAATAAACAATAATAATGTTTCGAAAACCAACTCCGCTTCCGTTCTCAAAACTTATGTGCAAATTCCGTTTAAAATTGAATATACACATTGAGAATTTTTGTCAATAAGATTTGTCAGAGGATTTGAGATCTGACATGACACTTGTATAGATTCCAATATAAATAGTTATGTTTTCAGATTGTGGTAGGTTAGGAAAGCAGAAAACTACAAAGAAAATGTTTATCCACCATAAAACAATGACTCTCAAACAATAATAATATAATAATAATAGTATAAGTTTATTCATGAATAGATAATAATAATTACAATTCGAAAATTTTATGAATATACATTTTTATGAATAAACTGAAAAACAAACCTTACGAAGAGAACTTGTAAGGTTAACTGAAGGTAATAATAATTTACAATCAATACATTTGAAGTGACATACCTAGATAATCATCAATTTAAAGAAACTAATTTCATAAACTATTCAAAAATGTGTCAAAATTAATTCGAGAGGTCTTGATAATTCATATTTTACTTTTTTGTTTAAATGATGATAATGATTTAATTTTTTTGATTTCATGTGGTATTATGTCATGAAGATATGGTATCATAAACTTGTAGTTTCTTTGTGCAATTTTCTTTTTAGATGTAATTACAGTTTTATTTCGAGTTTCATATTAATGTTCATTATTTTTTTTTTATTTTTATGAATGTAAATCATCATCCTATGAAGATTTAATTGATTTATATTCATTTTTTCACTTTCTTCGACTAATAATTCAGTTCTGGTAGAAGTTAAGTAAATTATTTATAGTTCGGTAAATAATATATTAGTTTTTGAAAGTAATTATTTTGTAGTTGATGAATATTTTCTTCCTAGTTTTTTGGAATGTTAACCTACCACCATCTGAAAAAATATGAATTCTTGATTTATTCAGCAAAAAAGAGTAATTATATCGTTTTTGTGAAAGAAACACGTTTTTCAAATGACATTTTTTTTGCATCAAATTTTTTTACATACAATTCTGATTTAATTTTCGCATTTATACAAAAATGATTTTTATATTATTCATGTATATGAAATAAATCTATGTTCTTTCGTCAATTTGAAGAATTTTTATATTTCCTCCAACGTTCCAAAAATGGCCATTATTGTTTTTCCAAAAACAGAGATAGAGGGACAGGCTTCATTAAGGTCAGACATACATACATTCTTTTCTCCCATTAATATCAAAAATCCCAATAATACACAATTCACAATTAAAAACAAAAAACACCGAATGTCAGTTTTCGTGTAAAAACTACAAACCAAAGCATTCTGTGCGTTACAGAACGGAAAAAAAACAAATCACAGGCGATGATGATGATGATAATTGTGTAGGTGTGCATATGAGCCGATTAGTAAAAATGGGGGCAGCTATCAACACTTTCTGAGACTTACGCGTATTTTTTGATGATTTGCTGTGTCAAACGGCATCGACATTCTTGTCAGCATTAACTGGAAAACAGACGTAGGCTATTTTTTATTTCATTTAGAATTAATCAACGATTTCTGGTTTGAACTGATACTATAAACATAATTTTTTTATGTGTAAATTCAGTTGTATTTCACAAACCTACGTTTTCATGGATGAACAGACGTTTTTAATGGCACTCAAAGACGAATCAATGCTCTGTTGTTGAAATAATATTCATCAATTTAATGCTGCAAATAATTGAATTATTGCCCATTGATTATTACATAAGGTGTCCTATTATTGGGGCTTTCACCTGTTTCAACAAGAAGTGTTCTTTTGATTGAAACAAAGACATTATCAAATATTTGGACAAGTTGTCACTTCACACTTCTCCATTCAAAATGAAGTGAGAAATACTGTGAAGAAAAGATTCTTGGTTACCAAATGACGTCATTATTATGCTTATTTTCATGCGGACCGGAATAAAGGAAGTGTTTAGAACCTCCGCTAGAGTCTGAGATGAAATAAAAGTACCTTTCGAAAAGGTTTTTGATTCCGATACAATTTAAATTCAATAATCCAAGATGAATAAACCGAAACAGAATAGGTACAGCGTTTCTCCTAAATCTTCAAATTCGTCCACAAAGCATTTCTAAGCCAGAAATGAGATGTTACCGGTATAATATTCATATTGTTGGCTACCACGACATTGCATCTTTTTTAAGCCTGAAGATCGATGCTCTCAATCTTAGGCCCAGTCTAAGTATTTGACAGTCTATGGATAGTTCACGTTCAAATCGCCAATGTATATGTATCTATAAATAACCAAATCATGAACATTTGGTTTTTTAAAGTGTTTTGTATCGAAAAATGTAACCTCAAGTGACATGACAACAGATATGCCTTGCCAACGTACGTCATTGAATTTGAGTAAAGCATGAAAAAATTACTCTCGCAGCATCCCCACTTCATATTGTTGAAAAATAAAGTAGGCAAATAAAAGCAAAATTTTGTAAAGGAAAATGTAGCATTTCTTAGGCAACAGCTTCATACATACAGAAAGATCGTCAAGAAAAGAGGTTTTTAGAAACTTGTTTTAAAATTGGAGGCAATTAAACAGCAGCTCCTGACCAAAGATTACTTGAAAATTATGATCAAAATCAATATTTGAACTAAATGAGTATGTCACATGCTGACGCAAGTGAAATGTACAACAAATGCATTTCACTTTGATGACAATTTCTGGTGGATTATCCAGATCAAATTGAACTGCGGCCATAAAAAAAAGTATATTACTATTATTAGATAAATCCTTCAAACCTGATAGCTTCACCCCCATTTTTACTATTATCACCACATCAGCATTGAACTGATATTACTTTGAAACTAGAGGCTCACTGAAAGTATGGCTTTGGCTGGCACTCCAACCTTTCGCTTCAGTATATTTTATAGTACAAGTTGATAAAAAAAAGCACGTTATTTTTATAGAGCATTTTAATAATACAATGAATATATGAAGTGGTTTGTCCACTTATAAAGACTATAAACATTCAAAAGAATTCTGGTGAATAAAAAAAATTCATGAATAAATGTGATATATGTTTAGTTAGTAATAAGCATTAAAATAACTGTTTTATTCAGTTTCATGAAGAACCCTCACTCAGAACTAATAAACTGACAGACAAAAATATTGCTTTTATTGGATTGTTCAGCTTGTTTTATTTTTGCTTATAAAGGCTAAGTACAAGCATTATTAATGGGGGGCTATATCCCGGGCGCATCAAGTTTAATCGGCCTTCGCTTAGCAAATGACTTGAGTATAATATTTTGAAATAATCATATCTTAAATTATTATATACGAAAGCGTTTGTTAAAAGGCAAAATTTCGAAAATTATGGAAATGCAGATTATTTTCAGAAAAAATGTTAATTCAGAAAAAATGTTAATTCAGAAAACTTCAAAATCGAACATAGGAACAATATAGTACCTGAAAAGTAAGCCACAATCCAGGTTTATTCGGATCAGTTAAAGTGAAGTTCTAGAGAAATTAATCGCTGTAAAACTCTGTAAAAGCATTCCAGCCTTTAAATTTTTTATTGGTTATCCGCATTGAGGAAAATGATCAGTAATACAATATACATACAATGAAATGTCATGAAACCAGAGGCGTTTTCTGGCGCCCATGTATTCAAAACGTATTCGTCTCTCTCCTTCTTTTTCACTTACAGCCAAACACGTAGTGAGAGAGAGATGGAGAGACGAATACGTTTTAAATACAAGAGCGCCAAAAAACTCCTCAGTAAAAACAAAAACAAATCGGTTTGTTTATCATTTGCCTTCTAGACAACATGTGATCTGGAATGCTTAATAGGGGTAGGTGATAGGTGAACATATTTCTATTATGTTCGTATTGTCAGAAATAATTCTGTTTCACCTATAAACCAGCTGCTATTGGCTTCATGATATTCAACAATACATAGCAGACATTAGTGGGAAAAGCAACGTGCAATTGTCCTCTAACGAAGGTTCAACTAAGCTTGGCTTAATCGCTAAGGAACAAGGAATTTGATTTGCAAATCCATAATATCTTAGTATTTTATATTAACGTATCCTTACAACAAGTTTTACTTCGTAAGGTTTTTGATGATTTATTCGTACAAATGTATATTTATTACAAAATATGTTCCTTATATTTATTCATGAATAAATTTTATTATTATTATTATTATTATATAGCAACAAAACCTAGCTTAGTTGAACCATCGCTGAGTGAGAGCGGTACAATTGGCCCTTTATCGCAGGATGATAATCGAGCTATCACAACGGTGAAACGCAACAAAAAGTCTATCGAGAATTGATTGAAGTGGTGTTGGTGAAAGCGGGCCTAAGGGCCAGTTTCAAAAGTTCGGTTTGAGCTCCAGGTGGCGATTGAGAAGAAGAACTAGACATGATTCACATGCATTTTCTGTCGAAATCGTACCATAGGTCAGATTCTATTTCATGAACTCGATTGTCGAGTAGCTCAGACTGTGACTGTACCAGACGCTGTACTGAAAATATATGCATATTCTACACAATTCGATAATCGAATTCGTGAAATAGAATCTGGTCTCATATTTGAAGTGAACCTATAAAACTGGACCTTGGAACGTTCGCTCGAAGAAAAAAAGGAGGAAAAAAATAAAAAAAAAAGAAGAAGAAAAAACATAAAAAGGAGAGAGGAGATACTTTACCTGCTGCCAGGGATGCGACTTGATCTGCGGGAACTTGAACTCGGTGTAGTTCGGGTTCATCTCCTTGATCTGCTCTTTGGTGGGCGTGCCGAGCACCTTGATGATCTCGACGAGCTGGTCGACGCCGGAGTCGCCCGGAAAGATGGGCTGGCCGAGAAGGAGTTCGGCGAGCACGCAACCGGCGCTCCACACGTCGATCTTGGTGGTGTAGTCGATGGCGCCGAAAATCAATTCGGGCGCGCGGTAATAACGGCTGCAAATGTACGAAACGTTCGGCTCGCCTTTGACGAGGTGCTTCGCGCTGCCGAAATCGCACAATTTCAACACTCCAGTCTCTGGGTCCAACAACAAGTTTTGCGGCTTTATGTCCCGGTGACATATGCCTAATGAGTGAATGTACGCTAATGAACGGAACAATTGGTACATATACAACTGGAAAAAAAAAACTATCGATTAACATAATAATAATATTTCATTACTAGAAGATATTGTTCTAAAATTGTTGTTGTTCTAAAATTGTTCGTTCCGTTAACCAGCTGACGAACGTCAACCCTCGAGAAGTCGAACTTGTGCGAGCTATGGATTAACGATAATATGCCTAATTACATTACATTGAGCGAACACATAATTCACTTAAAAAATATTCATACATTGTCTCAAATAGAAATATGCTTGAGAACATAATAGTACCAATTTCTTGGAAGATTTTCTAACACCTTTGTGGAAGATACTATTCTGTTGAAAATTTGTAATAACTGTTTTTATATGAATGTTTTCACAACTTCTAATAGAATAGGTACGAAAATCATAAAAGAACGTAATACTGTTTGAGTTGGATATGAATTATTGAGAATTTTGTAAATTACCATCATTGTATTCATAATTATGGTTTTTTTGACAATGAGAATTTGAGTTTTCCCTAGCATCTGTTTGATAAGAGCATATCTATCACAACTGAGAATTATTCACGATTTTTTTTTGAAGTTTAAAATTTGTTATCTCAATCAAGTAAAAATGAAATGGAGGAACAGTAGTGGAAATGTTGAAATGTATATATCGATAATTTTGATGTTTTGAAAAATTCAAATGTTCATCAATGAATTCACCCTATTTTTATTATATGCAGATGCACACGCGAGAGGGAATCCCTGTAATGTTCAAAGAACACCGCTTGAATCAGGACAGGAGAGAGAGACAGGAGATACGAATTAATATTCAGTTTGAATTTTTGAAGTTTGTAAGCCTCAGGAAAACTTCTCTCGGCAAGGAGTTCCAAAGCTCAGTTGTTCTATTGAAAAAAGATCTCATTAGTCCAATATGGATGTTTTTTTTTGAATAGCTGTCAAATGCACTTTTTTTTGTTTTCCAATAACATAAATTTCATTTATCAATATTGTCACGAAATCCCCTGAAGCCGCCGCTGAGCATATTAACACATAATTCCACGCTCGACCGGCAGAACTAGACTAGGGATGTTTCGATACTCCCAAAGTATCAATACCTACTCATATGAGTAGTACTCAAATCGTTTCTCGATACTATTCATATGAGTACCTATAAAGTATCGATATTTACTCATATCGATACTTCCAATCTAAATAATTTTTTTTAAAGGAATTCGTTTGTTATTATTCGTATTCTAGACACGTAATGAATTGATTTGGGGAATATATTTTTCAATATTAAACGAGAAACTCTTTGGCATCCAAGCTGCCTAAAAACCATAATTGTTCCAAATATTCGGCGGACAATCTCTATTTCTTGCCTGAAACATAGTTGCTTCAGCTTTTGAAAAAGGCACTCACTTGGAACTGACGTTGCCACTACAATTAAATGCTGCATAGCATTCTTATATAAACAAGGGAACAAAAATTCATCTCATACCACTGTGCAAATGGCTTACTTTTCAGGAAATGCACTGGACTTCAAAGAGAAACTTCTGGTCTGATTCGATTCGATACCAAGTACTTCTTTTTCGATACCGAGTAAATATTTAGCTTAAAACCATTATCCTGAACCCATCTATGAATGATTTCAATTTCTCCATTCAATACAGTTGAAAAAAATCATTTTCAGCGAAATAGATGAGTGTATCATCCGCAAATAACCGAATTTTACATTTGGTTACCTATTTTACTATATCATTGATAAAAATAATATATAAATTTGGGCCTAAAACGGTTTCCTGAGGAGCTCCAAATAGGTATAGTATTTCTCACAGATGAAATAACATCATTGAATTTATATTAATTTAGATTCTATCAGTCAAATACTCCCTTAATCAAGATATTATATTTCCACCTAAACCAATTTTCAATAATTTTTGTACTGGCAAACTTCGATCAATGGTTTCGAAAGCTCTTTTAAAATCTAAAGTTAGTTTTTCCAGTTGATTTGCACCTCATCATTTTAACAAATGAGATTTTTCATCACTAGCAATTTTCAAGGATTAGGGATTTGTCTCTAGCTTTGGCGTGATAGCATTGCTTGAAATATATCGAGTCAAACGCTCTCAATGTGTTATAATTAATAACAAAAAATCTGATATCCTCAAAATGAAGAATGATGTTCCGCAGGGCTCCATTTTGGGTCCACTTATTTTGTTCTATACACTTTCCAATTCTCAGAATATCTACGTCATACTTCTATGCATTGGTACAATGATAATTATCGACCAAATGAATCATAATCTGCACACTCTGATAGCTGAATCAAGCAAGTACTGTCTTATTGTAAATGTTTAAACGTAAATGGGGTTATGAGTTCTGTAGATGGGGTTCAATTACCACATAAAGACGTCACAAAAAACTGGGCCTGTTTATTGATAGCTCTTTACGGTTCACAACACACGTCTCTCAGATCATAAAAACGGTCTTCATGAATGTCAAAAATTCATTCTAGTAGAAATATATTGAATAAAAAAAATACACTCTGCGATGCAATGGTGTTTGTTACCTCAAAAACTTCAGGATTCTTGTGTAAGACTTGTCACGGGTGCACGGAAACGTAAACATGTTTCAAGTATTTGAGAAAATTCGGGTGGATGAACGTGGCTTTTAAATACGATATACACAATCCCAACTTAAGATTCAAGAATCATTTGACTGCACACAATTATTTAACTTCTTTCTTTGGTTCGTTTGTATTCCGCTTATTGAACAAGCTGCCAACCCAATCGAAATCACTACCACCACATAGTTTTAAGAAGAATCCGAAGAGAGATATGTTTGGATCTGATTTGATGACAGAAAAACATATGTATTTTACTCATATTTTGCCATCTAATAATTGTTGTTCCAATAGACGTACCCTGCTCATACTCAGAAGGTATCGTCCTCAAAAGTATTCTTTGCGTAATTAGTGTTAGAAAATAGAATGATTAAGAGTTAGTTTTTGTTTGGTTGGATGGAATCTTTGGTTTGAGCAATCATGTGTAGATGTTGATTCCTGTCATTTGTTAGGTTAGCTCAGTAATTTTTTGTACTGAGAGACATTTCAATAAAGGCATTGATTGATGGTATGTTTGAATAAAGTTTTTGTGAATGACTAAAACTCAATGAATGATTTACATTTATCAACGGAGAATGTTTGCTATTTGATGTTACTTCATAGTTTTGTTTTCTTTTGGATCGAAAAAAAAAACCGAAAATAATTTCCTCCAGTCCTCTGTATTTCGTTTTCACTCGTAGTAGAAAACGATGCTATATCAAGAGTATGATGACATAAGGCAAAAGATCCATCGGCCTAATAGTATATTCCATATTGATACATTGCACTAGATCAAAGAATAGTATAAATTTTCAAATAGGTTGAAATGCATTCTTACCTTTATGAAGCTGATTGGGATAGTTTGTTTTGACTTGCTGTAATGCCTCGCTACTTTATATACTGTTTCTGGGATGTATTCCAAGACCAAATTCAGGTACACCTCATCCTTCTAAAATAGGTCGAGAAAAATCAATTCGAGGTCAAATCAAAATATTTCTAATAATATGAAGTTCATATTCATGAAAATGAAAGATTATCGTTTCATCGAAATGAAATTATAGTGAAAAAATCATCAAAAAAATGGTCTCACTTCAAAGAGTTTTTCAAATCGAAGTGACGGATGAACTAGGTAATAGATGAGAAAATTATAGATTTTTTGGGTTATTCAAACCACAAGAAGGTGAATTCTAACAGAAAAAATACAATTGAAAATAGCTTCTACTGTCAAAATCGCAAAAATGAATGAACTCAAGTGAAAAGAACAATAGTGGTTTGCAGAAATTTTTTATTTTACTCATGAATACTTTTTCAATTTGCTCCACATCAAATATTGAAAAATATGTATCAACCAAGAACAATGTTAGTGATTTTCGGCAAGAATGTTTTGTCTTATATATAATAATACGTTGGCATCCTGAGAAATGTTCTCCGAACCTTTGGAAGGTCGAATGGTCTCTGATAATGAGGGCAGGCCAATATATGACATCACAATAAGCTAGACTAGTAATCATTTACGATTCGCAAAGGAATATTTCTGTTTCAGTGTTCAGAGTGTCTTTATGCATATATAGGGTTAAATAATCAGTTTTTTAATTTTTCACCATTAATTAACGTTTTCTACCAGTCACAACTTGAACAGGAACGATTTTACCGTTAACATTCAAGATGATTCTACATCAAATCTTCTCAATAGCCTCGATGAAAGACAAAAAACGAACACTTTAAAAAGATATCGAGATTACAAACAATATTATATTTTTCCCAGCGACATTATAATCATATTATATAGTTTTTACTATACCGTCAAGGTTGTTCTGTTAATCAATTTGACACAAGGATATGGAATCTATTGATTGTAACATTGTAAAACTATATTAATTATTCATAGAAGGACTGCCAGCGAGCACATTTGTGGTATACCTGACTGCATTAATTTTCTCAAAAGATAAATGATTTATTCAAGGAACAAATCAGCGCGAATAATGAATTAGTGTTGAATTAAATTCGATAAAGAGCAGTGCACTTTTTCAGTCGAAACAGATATGATTAGTCTTTAACAAAATGTTTAAGGCCACTGATTAATGAGCCTGGAGCTTTTATTCATGATAAGACGATACAAAAATCCCCAATATATTTTCATTTTGCAGGTGGAATTTACATAAAAGGTAACCATTAAAAATCAAAAATAACGAAAACAAAATTTTGGACCAAACTTTCTTGGGTGTGTACGTCACGTCTTCATCTAACATAGCAAATATTAATAACCTGTAATATTCAACAACTAACTCAACGAAGCTGTTTTCGAAATGAGTTAGGAACAATAGGACAATATTTTTCAAATTTTCGTGTGGAACGAGTTCAATAACGAAAGTACAAACTGAATAACATGAAGAGTATGAAGAACATTTCATAAAACATCTTGACAAAATTTGTACCCCTACAGACAATAACAGGGTTACAGTCTGAAAAAAAACTTTGTGGCAGATAAATTCTGAAAAATTTTACAAATATTCTATCAGAACTAAAATATCAAAAAACCAGCAGACCTTTTTGTCAAAATGTTGCTGAATGTCTTACCAAAGTACTTATAGTAACGCACTTCGTAAATGTGGACTGTTGAGTTTAGGTCATGAGGTTCAAGCAAAAATTTACTAGCCAGGGTCAAGTTATGCTACGATATATAACTAACTATAAAAGCAGGTGCGTACCTGCTTGCTCAAAACTGTAGCCATGAATATGGAAATATCGCAGGGCACTGCCGCCTGCTATACACAAAAACTCAAAATAATACATATTTCAGAAGTGATTTGTTCAGTGTAAATCATCAATAAATCGATTGCGCCTTTCAAATAAACCATTTCGATTCCTTACTTTTCGAGAAACGTTACGTTAAAGAAGGAAGTAATATTTTTTCTATTTCAAGAACGCTAATGCGATATTCATACACATACAATACACCTTTGATCAGAGCAAATTCGAAATTAAAAAATAACTTACCTTATCTCCACTGGAGTAAAAGAAATATTTTAGTTTAACTATATTACAATGTTCTAACTTCCTCATGATTTGAAGTTCTCGGTTCTGAAATAAATAAAACATTTCGAATTATTTGATGAACAATAATTTCAATGTTTGAATATGTAATATAATACAGTGCGTAACAACGAAAACTCAACAGAGCCGTTTTTGAATATAAAAATTAGGAGCTTCAAAAAATCTCGGACACGTCGATTTCTAATTGAAGGGGGACACCTTTCAGACTAATCAGATAATTTGTAGTACGCACCCCCTTGGAGGGGTGCGTCCGACGACCCTTATTTAGATAGGGTCGAGTGGCACCTTGTTTCAAAGGTCTTTCGAATACCTTTACAACTCTGTTGAAAGAAAATTTTTGTAACGATTGGTAACCAACCCCATACCCCGAAAAAATCTCCTCGTAATAAACAAGAAATACAAAATCACTTGGACAAGTATTAGCAGGTTGTCATAAAAAGCAAAATTTATTTTTTTATGAAAGTTCTGAACTTAAATTGTACCTAAAATTCAATTTGATCTATTTTAAAAAGCGTCGAACTCAATACAAATACCTTTAAAACTTCAAATTATCTCGAAAACTAATCGTCACAAAAATTTTTTGTTAACAGAGTTGTTGAAAGACCTTTAAAACAAGGTGTTACTCGACCTACTTTCCCTATCTAAATAAGGGTCGTCGGACGCACCCCTCCGAGGGGGTGCGTACTACAAAATATCTGATTAGTCTGAAAGGTGTCCCCCTTTAATTAGAAATCGACGTGTCCGAGCTTTTTTTGAAACTATTTTTATATTCAAAAACGGCTGTTGAATTTTCGTTGTTACACACTGTATATTCATCATGTCGCAGTCCCAGCGAGAGATTTCACAATATTTTTGTTATGGTGTGAAAAAAAATTGTATGATTGTGCACAGGTTTATTGGTGAATAAACCAGTATGGTTATGATAATCAGTTAAAAACATGAACATACAAAAATTAGCTGATTGAACCCACCATTATTCGCATAAGCGAATCCATTTTTTAGGTTTTGGATTGCTTCATCCGAATGGTGAGTGATCCAATGAAAACGAAATAATATCATTTATATAAAAAGAGAGTTACTTCCGTCATACTTATAATTTCATACTTTTGAGTTTCATTTGGGAGAATTGCTTACAGCCTGTCATCAAGATCTGAAGAACTAACCACAAAAGCCGTTACCTGTTGAGCGGGTTACATCCGTTATCTATTTATTATTATTATTATCAGACCGGATATTTCTAATTTGACTCTCATAGAACAAACTTTCACTATTAGTTTATCTTTTACTTTTACGTCACTCGTGTAAAGTTTTGGTGTATGAACGCCTCCATTGATTAGCATTGTGAGATAAAGTTCTTGAAGTAAAAGTAAAAGATTGGTCTATGAACCAGGCATCACTAATTGAACTGGAAAACTATAGAAATAACAAGTCGGTTAAAATCTGGCAATATTGAGCATTCAGGTGACCAACAAAGTTCTGCCAGAAAATTTCTGAAATCTCGAGTATTCCAAGAGAATTTGGGGAAAAACGGAAATCATATAAAATTGTTTTCATTACTTCCCGAATCTATCTGTTGAAATATTCCAAATGAAATTGCACATTCCCGTAGCCACTATTTTTCTGTTACATGATGTTGATTTCAGAATTTCTATCTGACGTTTCGTCTCTGGGTCATCACCATCAACTCGTATTTTTTGCGAGTGTCAAAATCAGTTAGTTTTCACCTCTTCAATGATGCACCAGAACTCACCCTTGTATGATAAAAAGGCGGAACGTATTTAATATCAACACACATTATGGCGAACTGTGTACACCATTCATAGATAACAGTTCATACATAAAGTAAATCTGGTTCACCATCTCAGAATATCAGCATATAAAGCTCTAAAAAGGAATTCAATATTGACTGATGGAAATGAATATGAATAACCCAGTGCGGGCCATATAAAAATAAAGAGTTGTTCATATACTAGGGGACCACGTTGTTCATCTCTGATGATATATTACGTTAAATAGATTATTTTTAGTTCATTCGGAGTGTTGACTATTGAAATTCTATTCGTTAACTTGTTATCTAGGTGCATGACAATGTACAGATTGTTGGAAAGATGAAATAAGGGAAAAACGAAAAGTATTAAAATCGAGGAGGTAACAAGCAAAAGGGTACAGGTCTATGAAATCATGTTTCACAGTACGGATGAAAACATTGTTTATCTTGTCGTGCAAGCGATAATGCTATCTAGGTGCCGTCAGAAGGTTGGTTATGCTACAAATAGCTGATTCAAACTGTTCCGTAAGATCATACTTCAAAGAGCTCACTGAAATATTAACTCTATCCACAACTATTGTATAATGTCTGTTTGCTCGACTTTAATGATACCCATTATTCGCTAGTGAATAGTATGTCAGTATTCACTGCTGTCAAATTATTTTTGACATATATCCCCAATTTATTATTAGTACGAAAAGCTGTATTGATATCATTATTTTTCAAGATTCTAGAAATATTTACGCTTGGTTGGCCTAAATAAGTTATGGTTCTGTAAGTATCCGGCTCGGTATTGACTACTGGATACACCAACTTGAGGGCTTGACTATGTAATTTCTTCCTCACAAGTGAGTCTATTAACTGACCCTCATATCCATTGTTAATCGCAATCTGTTTTATTGTATTAAGTTCATTAACATAATTCACATCAGATAAAGGGACATTCAACAGTCTGTGAATCATACTTTTGAATGCGGCCACCTTATGCTGATATGGATGACACGAAGTATTATGAATAACAATGTCCGTGTGGGACGGTTTACGGTAAACCGAAAAATCATGTTTGTGATTTATTCTTGTGATAGTCAAATCCAAATAGTTAATTGCACTATTTTCTTCCATCTCCATCGTAAAAACAATGGAAGAGTGAAGACCATTCATGAATTCGAGAAACTTGGTTAGCTGTCTGTTTGTACCTTTGAAACATACCAAAATGTCATCAACATACCTATACCAATAAACAAAATTTCCTATCAACGGATTACAGTGAATTTTACGCTCCAACGTATCCATGAAAATCTCTGCTAATAGGGGACTTAGAGGGACAAATTATGGGTCGAATATCGGACCTAAGTCGGACCTTTATTGTAAGAGACGTTCGACCTACTTGTATATAAATAGCGTATTATAGAATAGTGATTTATTTATCTTGCTTGAAGAAGCTATTGTAATAGCGAAACATGTGTCGCGGTTTTGTAAACCCATTGTAAGTGAAAATCATACAGGAAACTGTAAAATATTTTTGTTAAAAAACTTCAACAAATGTTTTTACTCGTCGTGGATAAAGTATTATTCTCTCGGTGATTAAACTAAACTTCACTTCGTGAATAATAGCCATTATACACTCGTCGTTGAATAATATATGAACATGTGCTACTTTGCTGTTGACGGACTAAACTTAGCCCAATTTTCCTACTTTTTCTTTTTCATTCGGAAACCCTCTCAGCTCATTACTTATCGGCAGAATTGAATACCTAGTTTTTTTACTTCTTGATTCTTGAATATTAGATTACGTTCCGCCATACGGAACAGATGTTTCAAGGCTCTAAAATCTTATTATTCACAAAAAATTGTTTCGAACAACAGAGCTCAGTTTGTGGGTATAATTTTTTATTATTACAACATCAGCAATAGGTCTAGAAAACCTAAAGAACATAATATCGAGACTTTCAGATATGAATGAAGAGCAGGGTCTGGTTCTAAGCAGATACACTCAGTTATTCCCTTCTACAGCTGTCATGAGAGTATTTTTATACCAGCTGAAACTTTTATCGTTAGCCCAATCATCGCCGAACAGTCACCAAATTGTTACCAATACCTGGAGGAACTGTGTTGGACACTTTTAGTAAAATTTTCACATTAAACAGTTCATAACCAGAATAAAATGACACCGAAGAAACAGCGACTGAAAACTGAATCAAAATTCAATAATGTTAACATTGTCTGCCTGGACATGTGCGCTTTTGTACAAGATCACGCGCTGAACACGTACTACTTTGCTTTGGAATCGTCAACTTCACACTGCCCTAAGATGGGGACATGTGTGCGTGGTTTTTATCATCACTGCATATGTAACGCATCGTTAACTATTAAGATCAACGATTATCTAAAAAAAATATTTTGTGGACATGTGCCCTTTTGCTTGTTACCTTCTCAATTCATGGTGAATGCAGATACAATTCGAAGAACCTAATCAGCAACCGACAACTAGATCTAATGAAATATTTTCACCAAGTCAAAACTGACTATAATTAATTTTTTGTAAAATAAGGAACTGAAGTATTCCAAAATGGTATATTCTTTGAATAGTCATTTTCCACGAGTATATAGTATTGTAAGTAATGCGAATGGGAAATGAGCATTGTATGCGAGTTGTACACTATACTTCTTCTACGGCTATAACAGAGAATAGCGGAACGATTTAACTAGCATTACCTTCAAATTAGATGTCAATCAAAATTTCCAATTTGGTACAATGGGGATGACGGCTGCCAAACTCTACCACTAGGAGCGCCACCACTGCATGTACCTTTGACAGACTCTCAAGTCAAATGACAACAATTCAAAACATTAATTGTCCCTTCTTTGCAATAATCAAGAATGTAAAGATTTGAAATCGACATAAAATGGTCTTATGTAGTGCATTCGGATGTTAAAATGTAGGTACGCATTTATTTCCAAAAGAAACAAAACTGAAAAAGCAGTGGGAAGTAGCCCTGAAAAGAAAGAGCTTTCAGGCTTCTGAACATTCTAGATTATGCTCCAGTCACTTACAAAAGAACGTAGCAGGGCTAGTAGATGGTTATTATGATGATTTTCAACTAAACACCTCTGTAATCAGTTTGAATTTTTTACCTTTCACTCAGATCCCTTTTTTTTTGAGGGATCCACCACGTTCCCTCAACAAACTTTTCAGTTCTGGTACAGACAAACATCCATATCTATCGGTTGGAGAAAACATCCTTATGATTCTTAAGTATCTTTTAAAAATATTCACTAAAATAAAAATAAAACCTGCAAAATCACTCGTTAGGCACATGCAGTCGTGCTGCCACCTACTAAAAGCTTTGGGTCATCTTCCCCATTAAAAAAGTAAATAGAGCTGTCATTGCTTGCAATTTGACATTCCGTGGGAGACCTGATTCATTGTATATTATTAATCACAACTCTAACACAATAAAGTCATGATGTTATCAGGTAAGAAAACGAAATTGAAGACATACATTGTACCTTATTGTTCTATAATTACAATCGCTCACACACAATCTCACACACATATTGAATTGTTGTTTGGTAAAAAATAAACCCGTTTTGAGAGGAAACTTCACACTGAAACGAAATAAATGGACGATTATTAACGCGTGGCCTTGACCTCCAAAAGGAGGCCAGTTTGCCAACCCGTTTACTTTCTAGAGACGACTGTCATTAAAGAAAATTAATCTAATCTATGTATAAATCCGCTTTCTGAATGAACTCTAAACGCATGTTTACTAATCGAGGGATGTAACTGATAGGCAAAACGAATATATACGTGATATTTGTGAGTTATAAGGCATTCCTCATCAGTAGTAAATGCGGTCGACAGCTGCTCCTCATTTCAGCAATCAATTACAACCCAGTTTAACGACACGAAACGTGCAGCAATAAATTCTATAGGCTCAGTAGGTTCATTCAGCATCATGACACTGGGAAATTTATGTTACGAACTCTATTCAAGGTCGATTAAACACACGCCTAGTCAATTTCCAACCTCGAGAATAGGTGAATCAATCGAAAATCTTGGACCGCGACCTTTCAATTATTTTAGATTATACAATTCAATGAATAATATTAAGTGAAAATTGTCAAGCTGTGTGCAATTATTTATACTTGGAAAAAGAAGGACTTACAATAGGTAGAAAGAAATTTTTGGAGAGTCTGTTATCCGGTCACCCAAGCTTTTTTTTTTTTTCTACTTACGAATTTTTTAAATGAAGACATGGATATGAAGCCTAAAATCAAGGAGGCAATTTCTGCCGTAATATAGAAAAACCTAGTAACTCGATTTTTACATATTTTCAGAAAATCAATTTTTTCAATTTTTGGTTAGCTTCCAGTCTTATCGATATTTATTAATAATTCTTGAATGGTGGTATAGATTTTTTCTTATGTTGATTCTGGATATGACCTTAAGGTTTGCCTAAAATTTATAGAAAAGGGAGTGAATTGTACTTACCATTTTTTACTAAATTGCAGAACATCAAAAAAAGTAAATAATGAGAATTTGAAATATGGTAACTGAAGTTACTAGGTTATGATGAAGTCTTATCAAATTTTAGTAAGATTCTAGTTCAGTTTAAAAAATAGTAACAACATTTGCTACATTTTACAAAAGGTTTATTTTTGATTGACTTATTAAATTTGAATCAAGTAACGCGACATACTTTAACTAAGTTTACAAACACAGAAATACAATGAAATTATAAAACGAAAAGATCGCATGTCCACTTACTAACATAAAACCACAAATTTAAAACAAATATATTATTATATTTTCACCAGCTGTATCATAACTTGGGAGTGAAATCAACGTTCCGAATTCCAAATCTGAAGCATTGTCATTGGTCGGCAAGAATTGTCAAAACAGTTCACGTCGTTCATCTAGAAAAGCTGGGCATATTTTTATTTTTTTTTAACACGCTTTTATTAGCTTGGGTTGTAACTATGTATGTAACGGAATCTTTGAGCATAATTTTCACCAATTTCCAGAAGTCTGATTAATTTGAAACTTTGCATACGTATCAAGGACCGATGACAATGCAATAATTTGATCATAGTTTTCCATTATTAATTACTAATTATTATTAATTAATTAATTATCATTAATTAATAAATTATTTTGCAGTAATTTATCTAGGCTCGCGATTGTTTGCTGCTGGACAAGCCTATGTAGCACTTAGTCGTGTAAGATCTTTAGACGGTATTCGGATTGAAGAACTTGATTGCTCTAAGTTAACAGGGAGTACCTCATGCAATAGTGAAGCTTTAAATGAAATGATGAGATTGCGGAATGATAAACACGCTTTTAATAGCTTGGGTTGTAACTATGTATGTAACGGAATCTTTGAGCATAATTTTCACCAATTTCCAGAAGTCTGATTAATTTGAAACTTTGCATACGTATCAAGGACCGATGTCAATGCAATAATTTGATCATAGTTTTCCATTATTAATTACTAATTATTATTAATTAATTAATTATCATTAATTAATTAATTATTTTGCAGTAATTTATCTAGGCTCGCGATTGTTTGCTGCTGGACAAGCCTATGTAGCACTTAGTCGTGTAAGATCTTTAGACGGTATTCGGATTGAAGAACTTGATTGCTCTAAGTTAACAGGAAGTACCCCATGCAATAGTGAAGCTTTAAATGAAATGATGAGATTGCGGAATGATTCGTAAGAAATATCACATTTCCACTAGAAACTAATTGATAAATTGAACTAAAAAATTAAAAATAAATAATAGTTCAAAAAACTAAAAAAACACGCTTTTATAGCTAACCGAACTAAAAAATAGAAAATAATTTTTAATTACAAAGAGTTTATATTACGGTAGTAGAAGGCTAAACAATTATTCATAGTCAATCAGCTCAAAATAAAATTATAATAGAATTTAAGTAATTAAAAGAATGAAGTAATTCAGAGTAAAAAGCGTGGGGTGCATTTTACTACATTTCATAAGTCTCCTCTCAAAGATAATTACCGATAGGATGATTGTAATATATAATATATCAAGCACCCCACGATTTTACTCTGAATTACTTCATTCTGTTAATTACTTAAATTTTATTATAATTTTATTTTGAGGTGATTGACTATGAATGATTGTTTAGCCTTCTACTACCGTAATATAAACTCTTTGTAATTAAAAATTATTTTCTATTTTTTAGTTCGGTTAGCTATAAAAGCGTGTTTTTTTAGTTTTTTGAACTATTATTTATTTCTTTTTCAGAGGTGTTCATTCCCAGAGGTGCAGAAAATGGCCGTTCGGGAAAAAGTTGTAAATTTTTTTTTTAAGAAATGAACCTCAACAAATAACTAATAAGAGAATATTATTATTTTTTCGTAATTTGCAGCCATCCTGAAATGAAAAAAAATCTGAGAAGTTCAAAACATTATATTAATTTACAATATTAATTTTTTCATAGTTTGAGTTGTCAAAGACTTGTTTGTTCATTTTTATATTGTTCTTGACCTTCGCTGTGTAATACTAATTCATTACTTTCATTTATTTCGTTCGAAACCTCAGGCTTATTATGAAAGACACTTGTTTTTTTCAGTTATTTAATTATTATCGTCAGAAACATCGTCAAAATTGGCAAAAAACTGTCTCAACTTTTTTTTTGGTGTAACATCGGGATTATAGTCGGGATCTTCATCACTATCGTTGAAGTCAGAATGAACTTGATTGTCATACTATCTACATATACTTCAGACCTCTCAGAAGCAACAGTCCTTCAATATTTGGGGGGGGGGGTTGTTTTCGAATCATTTCGGATTGAAATCATACAATGGAATAGTTAGAATTGAATTAAAATTACACATTTACCTATTTAGATATTTGTTCCACAATGAAACGTTTAATTCAACATTTTAATCGAACTATTAACTCAGTGAAATTATTAGTTCATAAAAAAGGAACATGTAAATATATTTATTTGAATATTTGTCCTTTTTTCTCGGCGTATTCTCTTGTATGCCTAAGTCGACTTGCTCGTCTGCGATAATCAGAAACATTCTTAGTTTTAATTCATAATTTTAGTTGACATAATAATATGAATATAACTAAACAAACTAAACAACAGTATTGACTAGTAAACTTTTTATTGGTATCTCACACATTCGTAGTATTTTTCTGTCCTGGGATTCCATAATTTAAAGTAACGTAAGGATATTGAAACTAAAAATATTATCAACGGGGATGCGTCGCGTGCAATCGATACCCTGGTCAAAATTCAACTGATACCGAGAGCAAGAATAAAGATATTAAAACATAGTAACTGCGACATACTGAACAATTCCTTTTATGGTGTCAGGAAAAATATTCAAATAAATTTTTACCAAGTAAAGATGTCTATTTTTGAAACTTACTAGAAAATGTCATGCAAAAATAACCCTTATTTATGCTGGTAATAGGGTCAAAAAAGTCCACATAAGGTAATATGGCGCGCTGAATTCAAAAATCGATAATAATTCAAAACATAGTAACTCTAGTTACTAGCTTTTCCTATATTACGGCAGATTTGTGTAAAAGTCAAATTGAAAAATCATGAAGAAATCAAGAACTGAGATCAAAAGGAACCCGTACAAAAATCTGAAAATATCAGTCTAATGATAACCTACCATTTTCAGACCTATGCCAACAAACCATAAAAAATGATTAGCAGTGTCAAAGAAGAAGCAAAAAAGTTTCAAAATGAATTGTTGTTTTTCGGATTCAGTCTCGTGAATTTGGGAAATCCAAATTCAGAAATGAGGTCATAGGATAGGTCTAATGAGGATATCCAACAAGTGCACCTAGAAGGCAGGGAACCTTTTGCGAGCAAGGGTCGGCTAATGTTCTTAATTGTAGTAACGCTCTGGGGCGTCTAACTGATTATTTCGATAGCGTATTTGCTATAACAACTACTATGACCCAAAAAACCTAGTGATACAGGGTCGGTTGGTGTATTCTATCCATAGGCACCACCTACAAAAATAGATATCCAGGCAACCAACAGTTGTCTATTGCACGAATCCCACCAGAAAAATTTCTGCCATAACCGGGGATCGAACCCTAGCAAATCGGCAGTGCGGAAATAATTTGATAAAAACGGCCTATCCCGGTCAGGCACCAACCGACCATGTACCAATACAGGGTGTTCCTTAATAATATGCGAATAACATAAATGGTAGAAAATACCGAAGTTATTGGCCGAGAGCATGCCACTGTTGAATTGGATATTTTTTATTTGTATAAAAAATGAGCAGCCTTAAGGATCACCGCATATTAATTCTCTGAAGTAAGATCGAATTCAATATACTTGAAACTTTTTAATGAATTTTCGGGTAATACGAGAGGTTTAATTTTTACTAAAAATATTTTGTTCTTCAAAAAAATCTCTGTCAATTTTCGTACCCACGCCACAATCGAAGTAGAATTTTTTTATTGAAAAATAACTTCCGAGTGAGACTGCTCACCAAAAATAACCTGGTGTCGGAATGAGAAAAATCCGTTTTTTTTTCCGAAAACTCGAAAACCTCTGGACACCATTCAACCAATCATTATTTTTTCATGTAGATTTTACAGCCTTGTACATTCGCATATCTTTCGCTCCGATTGAAGCTTTCATGTAATTCATCGTTAACATATTTTGGTACTTGGCTCTACTGGCAATTCCAATCTTCTATCACTCATGGACAAACTGAAACCTTTCGCTCTGGGGCCTGTTTCATAAAAAGTAAAAGTCTTGTAGCTACAAGAGAAACACAATGTAGGTACAGAAACAAATATTTAGCATCGTGTTTCTTTGTTTCTCTTGTAGCTACAAGACTTGTACTTTTACGAAACAGGCCCCTGGAAGTGCGTTTCACCAACCAGGGTTTTAGTCTATTCTTGACCCTTCGCATAAGAATCTCATGTTCGTATTCGCCTATTCTAATGTCCGGTCAAAGCTACCACTGTACAATTGTGATTCCAGAATGGCATCGACGTCCGATTTTACTCCCCTCAGGCGGCGATGAATGAATTGGTGGTCAAAACACAGAACGCTGTAAGTTCTCTCAGTTCAAAATATGCGATCTTGAATACAAACTTAAACAACAATTTACTAAAAAAATGAGACGGGCAAAGAAAAAAAATGTTTGAAGCAGAGAATTATATTCAATAAATACTATTTTCATAGTCGCTTTAATATTAATTCATTCATATTACGCAAAAAACGAGTAACAGCAAAAAAAATGTTATTTTAAACTTTGTACTATGTCCTCCCCCTTTCATTTTTCGAAAGGGTAAACTCAAAAAATTTAAAGTTGAGATAGAAATTGATTAATGCAGTACTATATTTAGGAGTGAAATTGACAAATGAAAATTTCAAGATGGCTACTGTACCTCATCTGGAAAAAAATTAAATGGAGATGGGGATCTCGTGACACATCCTTCTGAAGCTGCTGACGAATACTGTACAACCCTAGAGTATTGAGTATCTTCACCTATACTCCAGTAAAGAAGTAAATTTTTTAGTAAAATGAAGGACTAATTCGAGACCACTCAGATCAACTTAAATTTTTTTGGAATTTGTCAAAAAAGGTGTCAAGTATCCAAGTAAACAAGTTTGGTTACTGGGCAAAGCTCCAAAACGCTGTAAAACTTGGCCAAACTGTTTTTTTGGCCAAAAATTAATAAATATTTAATACCTCGGGCAATATTAAATGAATTATCGTGAAAATAGGTATCGGGAGTTTTTTTGGGTCAATGATTAAGATTTAATGTCAGAAATTTCTGAAACACCCTGTAAACCGTAAAAACTACCTTTTTTTTAGGGTTGTTTTTTTATAGTCGGGATTTGAAATTTGACGGCAGAATTCAATTGGCTTATCATCTGAACATACAGTACTGCACGAATAATGTTCATAAAACTTATAAATAGAGGGTCCCAATGGATTAACTATAAAAATTGTATGTGATTGATGGAAAAAAAGGTTTTTTGGCCATAACTTTTTTTTGGCTAATGATAACGAGATGTACCAGGAACCATTTTAAAGCTAAGGTTATCGCCGAAATTTCATGTCACTTGCATCATTTGAATTGGATGGGCCAATTTTTTTTTATTTCGCCCGACAAAAAAGAGCATTTACCGTTATAAACATAAAATAGGCAATTTTAAACGGACAAATTTGCTTACAGATGAAAAATCATAACAAAAAATTGAAATACAACTATCCTGGAATGAATGCTGAAAAATTTGGCTGTTTAAATCAAATAATGTTAATGCTGCTGGTCAAAAACTGAAAATGTTTTAAAAAATAAACGATTTTACCCAACTTTAGCAGGCCAAAACATAAACAATAATTACCCGATAGGGCCAAAAATGGCTGGACATATTTAGGACGAAGTGTTCTGACTTTTCACCAAAGGATTTGTTTTTCTGAGCACCTTAGCCCATATGGCGCTAAAAAATTGGCATTAAAAATTTTAGAAAAAAAATTATTTTGCCCATAACTTTTTTTCTTCTTATTTTAAACGGTTCTAGTTGGTCTCAAAATTTTCTCGATTTTGTCATCTTGCAAAATGATAGGAATCATTTTTTTCGTAAAAGTTATATTTTTCGAGATATTTACGCCAGAACGATCCGGTTTCTTCATTTTTCGTTAAGCAACCATTTTTGCCAAGTCTTATCTTCATTAATATTAATCGTACAGAAATGAAGCAAAAACCACTTTATTTGTCGAGTGAAATACTTCAAATAAGTAATATATAATTTTTTTTGTGATACTAACAGATTTTCAGTAAATTTGGAAAAACTTTAAAAACTTTTAATTTTTTTTGCAAAAATCACACATTTCCTTGAGCTATTACTCGAAAGGGGTGCATTTTTATGAAAAATTGCAATCAATGTTTTTATGTTAAAAAATGATAACTTTTCAATTGGTTTCATTATTTTTTCTGACCCCCCCCAATATGAGTTCCACCCCCCCGCGCGCGATTTTTCCCAGTAACGGAAATTGTTTACTCGGATACTGGGCACCTTTCTTAACAAAATTCAAGTTACTCCAAGTATCTCCAATTGGTCTCGAATTAGTCCAGCCAGTTTTCACTTCCTTTACTGGAGTACTACTACAAAATGACGGAACATTCAATAATTGCCTGAATATATCGACATTGAACCCCATGAAATAGCAGGAGAAATATCAACGTTCCTATGTTCGAAAATGTACGTCGTGAAAAAATTTCGAACAGGCTGTGTTTATGTCAAGACGTTAAAGGCAACCATTCCGAGCATCTTCTGAACTGAACTCAGATTATTTATTATTTATTTAAACAAAAAAACATGAAGAATATAAAATTAAACTTGAAGATAGATAATGAACTGATAGCCGAAGTTCCTAATCATAAATATTTAGGTTTATTAATTGACACAAAATTAAATTTTGAAAATCATATTGTAAAAATAAAGAAATCTATTGTTCCATTCCTGGGGGCCATTAGAAGAATTCACATTTTGAACAAAAACGTTCAGATTCTAATATATAATGCCTTCATTGTTTCTCATATCAGATACCTCATTACAGTTTGGTCTTCATGCTCTAAAAAACAAAAAAATATAATATATCGTTTAATGAACAAAGCAATAAAGGTTATATTCAGAAAACCGTGGGATACTCCTTCTGCAGATGTATATAAAGTAACAGATAATATGACTTTGGATCATCCAATTGATTATGAAAAATCTAAGTATATATATATATATATAAATTAACAAAAAATCTTCAGAAATGTAATATAAAACTGTCTGAAAATTATGATTTACATGGCCACGATACCAGAATATCAAATAACTTTCATTTAAATATGATTCATTCCAATAAAGGAAAAAATAACCCCATTTCATCAGCATTAATAACTTTCAATGAACTACCAGAAAAAATAAAATCATCCAAATCCATTCACATTTTTTCAAAAGAACTTAAAAAATATTCGCTTGCATAATGATGTTCACCAAATTATCAAATGAATATTATACTCCAATTTATTATTTATAGTACATAATTTTATGATTTTTTTTTTGACTTCCTCATACCGGAACCATGTTCTGTCTGGAAGCTGTATATTGAATAAATAAAATAAAAAAAAATTATGAAGTTAAACATCGATGTATTCATGCTTTTATATATGTTTCGTTATATTGTAGTAGGTGAAGATATTGACTCAATATTCTAGGTCTACTGTGTTCGTCAGCAGCTTGAAAATGATGTGCCACAAAGCTCCCCCCTTTTCCATTTGATTTTTGTCCCAGATGATACACAGTCGCCATCCTGGAATTTTCATCTGTCAATTTCACTTCAAAATATCAGTATTTATGCATCAATTTCATAATCCAACTTTCAATTATTCGAGTTGACACGTTCAAAAAAAAAAGGGGGGGGGGAAAGGACATCAAAGAAAGCCAATATATATAGTTTACAAAAATATTTTTTTGCCTCAAGTCGTTTTTTTTCGAAATATGAATGAATCAACATGGAATTAACTATGCAAATAATATTTGTTGGGCATAAATCTTTGCTTTGAACATTTTTCCCTTGTCCCCTTTCGTCAGTCAGTAAGTAAACTTTTGTTGAAAATTGTTTTAATCGACATCGCACATTTTTTGTTTTTCAACATTTTTATTTGAGCTTCGAACAATGCAGCCCAACAAGTTTCACGAAGATCCATTAGCCTGCCCCGGATTCCGAAATATAAAACTAAACTAAAAGAAAAATAAGGGAAAGAGATGGCGGTTGAACCGTCACTGCTTAAAAAAAAAGCTAAGCAATACAAAGTTAACCCCTTTCGTATCAAATCAATGGAAAGATATTTCAGATGACAGCTGACATGACCTCCCATCTGCTTTGCTTTGCAGAAGCCATTGCAAATGTTCCTTTTGCGAATGTTCAAGAATAACAGCCCAGGTTCGCAATAAAATCGGTTGAAAAGTAACACTTACCTTGAACCTCTTGTCCTGCAGAACTTTTTTGATTGCTACGAGCTCCGAGGTTTCGCATAGTTTGGCCTGATAGACGACTCCGAAGCTGCCGTTGCCTATAACTTTGGTGTCGGTGTAGGAAACTTCTTGCGGTCTATCCGGTCCTTGTCCTGGTGTCGCTACGACTGTGGTCACTTTGCTCCCGTCCTTGCCTATGTAGCCGCCACCAAGAAGAAAGAAAACCATTATCAAACTACCGTGGGACGACTATTCTTTCATTTTATTCTTTATGTACACCATTGCATTCACAAATTACATGATAGACAACCGTTTCAATCCGCCGGCGCCGTGGGTCTTTTGATTGGACCAGGAATGTGTCAGTGTAAAAACTGTTATGGAAAGACGAAACCAAAGTTGGTCTCTCTTTCCAGTGTGGATGTGGAACTTCATGCTGTGGTAGAACTATAATAGCCTCAGAGCCCGTGCCTGCCAGACCTGAGTTATTTTATAAAAGCTCGAATTCGGATGTATTTCTTGAAATTTGGTGACATCCAAAATTTTTTTTCTTTTTCATCCTAGCTACCTCTATCACATTTTTTGTGGTTTTTGTAACCATCTCTGAGTGCTCCTCTGAAAACTCGACAAAGATGCAACCAGTGAACACCACTGGTTTTCATTCTTCCTCGCCCCATATTTTTTATAGTAAATCAATGGAATATTAATCGCTTTCTTCGAAAAGTAGGGCATTTTAATGAACTCTTTGATAATGTTAAAGATGAGATGTGGTTCACACCTGATCAAAATTCCTATTTTTTGTTCTCCCCTGTACACTGTTCGGAAATTTGAAATTTCGACAACTCATATGCACCAACACACCAATTTTTATTAGGAATGAAATTTTCTGACAAATCAATAAAAAAAATGTCCGTATGGTGAATATTTTTGAATCTCACTGTATAAAGTCTGGACCACATTTTGATAGGCAACCCATTATAGGCGTATTCGTCTATTTATGAAACCCTATAAAAAGTATGTTTCATCCGGTAAACAGATGGATTAAGGTCGACCTCTATTCTGTCTCTTGGACTACATTTAGTGTCATCTGCTTTGAACTTTTCAGAAATTGTTAGAAGTAGATTGGGGTAAAATGGAAAAGAATTTACATCTTTTATCATTCCCATGTAGCTTTCTAGAAACTGAGATGCCTAGGAAACCCTGGTGTATCTAGTGATTCGATATTGTTAAGAATTTCTTGGCGAAAAACAATCGACGATTATGAAAACTTTCTAATTTTTGCATAGGGGGCGTTATGAGCATTTTCAAAAATCTGTCAGATGTCGATTTTGTCAGATTGACGTAACTTTGAGGTTTATTGTTTTCGATGAAAAATATCTGAAATTATTTCTTCGCATTCAACAGTGTTTAGAAGTCTATATGAGTAGAATAAGTATTTTTTTACGACGTGTAGAAGATTTTGTATTTTGTGTGGACAGTCAAAATCTGGGGATCCAGATATTCGTCTTTATTCAGTATCTAAGGTAATTACAAAACAAATCGCCCCAAATAAAATAACATGAAGGTAGCGTCGTAGCTAATTTCATTCGTTTCAGCTTGAGCGAAAGTCTTTTATCGAGGAGGAAACATCTATAGCTCTTATCTCAATGAGAGATTGAAAACAAACTGTTGTTTAAATAAAGGAAATATCGATGTGATACGTATTATGAACTGTTATATAACTGATGTGTGTATTCCCAATTCCAAGACAGTCTATCACTTACAATGCACTAGCATGTTTTTTCAACAGAACGCAACTTGGTCGTACATTCTCAGGTGGATGGGCAGAGTATATCTCCTCGGAATCAAAGTCTAGTTTTACAAACTGATATAAAAACACTTGTAGAGATAGCAGGTGACAGTGACAGTATTGACAAGTTGTTAACGGTAGGTTTCCACGTTACATGCACGTTTTCTAAAACGCATTTGATTGGCTGCCAGGGCTGTCAAAATCTCAGTAGACAAATGATAAACAGTAGTAGAATATGTGGTTTCGCATTTCTCTCTAGTGAAAATAAAGCTTAATATGGTATATGACTAATCGCCATCTACAATAGCGATCTGAAGTTTTTATGATCTCAAAAATCAAGCAATCGGTTTTCGCCAAGTTTATCCTAAAATCATTCAGGTATGAGTAGATACACCAGGGTTTCCTAGGCATCTTACTAGAAACATTAAAATCACTATGGTTATCATAGGAATTCCGAAGGTACTCTTGTGAAGAGAGTTATTCACAAATCCTCTCTATGCAAAGATATATAATAATAATATCTATTTTTGACATAATACTCCTTACAGTTTTCACTATTTTTTGTTCGGGTTTGAAGTTTCACCAGGATCTGAGACTTGGACCAAGAATCTGGCGAAACCTCACATTGTCATTTGATTCTGTTTCCTAGTTAAATAAAAAATGTAATTCGATTCGACTATGTGCGAACATTTTGTTGATAATAGGTGTTCAGCTAATCTCGACTTATCTATTTTCCATCTCAAGTTGTTTTTATGTTCAGCTGTTCTTTATCTCTGAGACCTTGATGTTTCACCAGAATAAACACTGCCATATACACATAAACACAATTTTTTGAAAATGTTCCGCATTTAAAGGTTTGCTTCGACCCAATAGGGATATAATTGTGTTATCTGTTTCGAATATTGGTCTTACATTGAATCTATTACCAACACGTCTATAAGCCGTGGATATAAGGAAAGACTCAACCGTATAGGTAATAGATCAAAAAGATTCAATATAAAAACAGATAACACGATTAGATCCCTATTGAGTCGAAACAAACCTAAATTGTCCATTGCCGCATACGACAAAAATTTATCCCCATCTCCTTTCAATGCAAGAGTAATAAAAGCAATGCCCTGATTATGTCGCATGCGACATTACATGCCGACGTTTGAGAATCAGGCATCTGAATTGAGAAAACTGCGTTTATAGTATCCCTCCCACGTATATGTGGCAGTGTTTATACTGGTGAAACATCAAGGCCATCAAGATTAAGAACAGCTGAACATCACATATACAAAATCTTAGGGAGAAAATGTCTCCAATCATTGGAGTTATATATAGAATACGGTCTTTTCTATAAATAAAATATCTAAAAATGATTAACTCCAGTCTTATTTATTCAAAATTTCATTATTTCATATCTGTTTGTGTAACTGCATCAAAATATATATTGAAACCTTTAAAATCTTTACAAAATAAAACCCTTGAATGTATTAATAAATTACCATTTCTAGAGCCAACAAGTAAACTATACAAACCGAAGAACCTATTGAATAAAGATTCTTTGTTCAAGTCAAGAATTTGTGTCTTCATACATATATATGAAAAACATTCTTTGACAAATTAAACCAAAACAATCAAATTTCGCACGCACGACAATGGCACCAGTGAATAGGGATGATACAAAAGAGAGAGAAAACCGGTTACATTACCGGTCGAAATTTTACTGTTTCAACAAATCCTAGGACACCCGTAGCAGCTATCCTATGGCCATTACGCTAAGTCAGTAAACATTTAGGATTGAAATTCGTGCAACTTTCAGAGACGTTCATACTTTCCTGGGAAGGACAAAATCTTCGATTCTGACATTAGTCCAATCAAATAAACTTTTTTTGTAAAATTTCTGCCTACCCGAAAAGTAGCTGTGGATTCCGGCAGACACATGTGTCCCTATTATCCCCTAAAGTTTGCGCCAGATTCTGTCCGTGCGTTTAGCAACAATTAGCGGTTGAATGCCGGAAAACATTTTTTTTTTTTTGTTTTTTGCTTATATAATGAAAACTATTGGTCGGATCGCAAAAAAGTTGAATTGAAAATTGAAGATAATTGAAAAATCTATCGATTAGCGTTGGTCCGATTTCGATATTCTGATTTGTTGCTTAACTATTGCGATCGGAATTTGAAAAAAGGCGTTTTTTCCATTACTCTATTAAAATGTTGAAATGCATTTGGGGGTTGCGACTGTGAACTTGGGAAGCTATCAACTAGAAGAAACCACAGTTTCAATTCGGTTGAAAACCAATTGATAGGTTAGCAACAATCTAATTTGTTACTAAAAAAAGTGTCCCACTAGATTGTTATTTCTTGCCCTACGGATAATCGTAGAGCAATGAACGAAACGGTTTTGGATAGTCAAAGAGTTGAACTACAAATTATCGTTTTTGGAAAATCGATTTTTTCAATGTGAAACCTTCAAAAATGGCGTCAAAAAAACAACGTTTTTCAAACTAAAAAACAATTAGGAAAAAATGGTCGTATCAAAATGCGACAAAATGCATGGGAAAGCTGCTATTTTTCTACGAATTTTGACATCCTTACTTTCGTTCCACGATAATTAGGAGCGAAGATAACACTTTTTATCATTTAGTTTCCCCTCCATTTGTTTATTTATATGAAGCAACGAGACCTCGACGACTGCACAGATCAAGATCATATTATCCATAGGAACCAGCAGAATTTGTTTTTCACAATTATTTATCGTATTTATTGATGGGAGAAATGGAGGTTTTTCCGGGGGCCCTATTCTCGAGAGCCGAATGAATACGCTCGTGATGTTCTATCGCAGTTCATCATACGCATTCCATATCGCTCTACGTTATTCTGAACGATTCGTTCGTCGAACGTGGGGTCTCGAGTGAAATAAACATCAGAGCCCAAAAGGACCTCGCTGTCTGTATCTCGGGAACTACTGGACGGATTTTTTCTTATTTCTACTAGTGCATCGATATATAAATGAATATCACTATAAGCCATTGTGATATTCGATCATATCTCGATGCACTATTGAAATTAAAAAAAAAATCCGTCCAGTAGTTCCCGAGACACAGACAGCGAGGTCATTTTGGGCTTTGATCAGTTTATTTCACGCGGTGCACTCGACGGCCGCTTACCGCTAGATCGCTCTCTCCGGCTTCCCCCTCCACACGGCAAGTCGAACGGTCCCGGAAGAACCTCCACTGCTCCTATCAATAAATATGATAAATAATTGTGGAAAACAAATTCTGCTGGTTTCTATGGATAATATGACTCTTGCTCTGTGCAGTCGACGAGGTCTCGTTGCTTCATATGAATAAACAAATGGAGGGGAAACTAAATGATAAAAAGTGTTATCTTCGCTCCTAATAATCGTGGAACAAAAGTAAGGTTGTCAAAATTCGTAGAAAAATAGCAGCTTTCCCATGCATTTTGTCGCATTTTGATACGACCATTTTTTCCTAATTGTTTTTTAGTTTGAAAGACGTTGTTTTTTTGACGCCATTTTTAAAGCTATCACATTGAAAAAATCGATTTTCCAAAAACGATAATTTGTAGTTCAACTCTTTGACTATCCAAAAACGTTTCGTTCATTGCTCTACGATTATCCTTAGGGCAAGAAATAACAATCTAGTTGGTCACTTTTTTTAGTAACAATTTAAATTGTTGCTAACCTATCAATTGTTTTTCAACAAAACTGTGGTTTCTACTAGTTGGAAGCTTCCCAAATTCACAGTTACAACCCCCAAATGCATTTCAACATTTTTTAATAGAGTAATGAAAAAAACGCCTTTTTTCGAATTCCGAGAGCAATAGTAAGGCAACAAATCAGAATATCGACATCGGGCCAACGCTAATCGATAGATTTTTCAATTATCTACAACTTTCAATTCAGTTTTTTTTTCGATCCGACCAATAGTTTTCATTATATAAGCAAAAAACACACAAAAATAATGTTTTCCGGCATTCAACCGCTAATTGTTGCTAAACGCACGGACAGAATCTGGCGCAAACTCTAGGGGATAATAAGGACACATGTGTCTGCCGGAATCCACAGCTACTTTTCGGGTAGGCAAAAATCGTCATTTTGGGCTCTTGAACAGTTAATTTGATTGGATTACATGGCTTGTAGTGAGGACAATCTCTGGATATGTATACTTTCAATCGGTCAATATTGTCTAGACCTGGTTGTGGGCGTTAGAAATATTTAATACGATCGATATGCATTCGTTTTTCCATAACCTTCGGAATATAGCAACGCAATGGATTCATGATAGTTGTTGTAAGAGGTATGGTTTCGAAAAGCCCACCAATATTTCTACGAGAAGTTGAATGAGTGTTAATAGCATTGGTGTCAGTTCTAGAGCCGAACATTTGAGATATTATGAGTCACATTCAGCGTAAAATTTCATATAGTCCATTGGACAGTTACATTTGGGTTTTTCTGATGAGGCAATTTTAACTGGTGAATGAGTGGGGGGGTCAGGGTGAGCCTTGATCCAAGTTTGTGGGGTCCCACTTCATCTCCCCAACTATTAATCCTAAGGAAAATGTATAAAAAAATTGCAAATTGAATTCTATACGATTTTATTTTCAATTTTTATCGTAAAATTGAAAATAACCAATTAATCAACGAAAATAGTTGAGAATTAAAAAAAAGACTTTTCGGGCGCAATAAATTTTATTCTAGAATAATTTTCCCTATAAATTTTTGTAATTTCGTTCATTTCAGTTTTACAGCGCTCCGAAGTTGTTCGTATTGTCAAGTACTCCTTAGCATACAACAGTGGTAATTATGTTCTACATGTTAAATTTCGAGTTAAATTTTAAGGCAAGTTAAAATTTTACTCCATAACATATAACAGTGATGTTTCTATATGCCCATATTATAATTAAAATCACGTCAAAATTTTAAGCATACGTTATAAGTATGCTAGGGAGTAAAATTTCAACTTGCCATGAAAT
This sequence comes from Zygogramma bicolorata, assembly GCA_032362365.1. NCBI lineage: Eukaryota > Metazoa > Arthropoda > Insecta > Coleoptera > Chrysomelidae > Zygogramma > Zygogramma bicolorata. The sequence goes on from JAVJAQ010000137.1 coordinate 5,876,551, forward strand.
TTAACATGTGTTATAGAATTACCACTGACGTATATTTGAAATTTTGACGTGCCTTTGATTTTAAAATGGCCATACAGAATTACGACCAATATATAAAAATGAATAATCAGGCTTAGTTTTCTATTCATTTCATCATCTACTAGCTTACCCGTGCTCACTTCGTTGGGCATTATTTTTGTGATGCAATTATATTGTATGGTTCTTAGTATAAGTTTTATCAAAGGTGATACCACGAGTCCTTCAAATTTAATCGATAAATTTTCATTTTCCACAAAAACTTTTTTATTTGGCAAAAGTATGAAAACCCGATTGATAAAATACAAGCAATTAAATTTTAAAAATTTTAAAACGTTGTAAACAATATCATGCCACCAACGAGTCTGTGTGCTCAACTATCATGGCAACAGAAACCAGAGTGGAGACGGGGTGAGATTAGGCATCACGTAGTTACACGCATTAAACTTTATCGATGAATTTTTATTATTTCGGTTTGTGGAAAAATCGTCAGTTTATATATTTCTTGCAATTCTTGAATTATTCCCTTCGAAATAAAAATAAAATTAGCCACGCTCGAGAATGTCGAGATGACGTATTTTTCTAACAACTTTGTAGCCTTCTTCCTTCTCTAGGTCACTCTCGAATTGTCACATCAGTGGAATATACAAGTTTCAGGATGTAACTAACACCCTACCTTAATCTGACGCGCTCGAGAATTTCATATGATCATTTTTTTTTAACTAATGTGATCCTTCATCCTTGAAGGGCGGCCATATATATTTTGGGTCATATATGGTGGAAGTACTTAACCGGGTATAAGGTATCCCCTTGTATATTAATCTGCCGCGCTTCAGTAAATACCGAAGGCCCCGCTTGGGCTCCCCTATTATGAATAGGTGTGGAAGACTATAACGTATTTTTACCAGTCATTTACTATTTCGGAGTCAAATCAAAGTGTCAGAGAAATCAGTCTTTCGATTTCAAAAATGAAATAATAAATCGGTTCTTTGCAAGTTGGAATGAAAAAGAGACAACTGTCCTTGATCAATATAGATCAATTCACGCCATATTCGGAATTAAACGCGAAGGCAGCGATCAAACATACATGTTTACGCCACAAGAAGACAGGAAAACCTCGCGAAAGATAAACATTGGAATTTCAGTTCGTCGACACAAATTGCAACAATGGTTTCACGTTGAATTTTATATTAGAGGGTACTCGACAAGTCCGCGACAGAGTGAGTTTAGAAATCAGTCTAATTTGCAGCACAAACAGAGGAAAAAATAACACACGAGATGAGATCGGCACAATGTGAAACTCCAGAGGAAGTTTTAATGAATTAGAAATCGTATGGTCTCTATTACAAGAATGATTCGACCATAATGATACTATATAATAAGAAATTGCTGAACTCAAATTCAGAAATAGAAATATGCATCTTGTTTCATATATTTAATTGATCTACCCCCGTACTGTTATGATACACTTATATGATCATAACTCGTTTTATAATGAAATCCATTACGATACAGATTTTCATTACGATACAGATTTTCAACCAATAGAAACCCATTATTTTTCAATCAAGCATGACGTGCAAGCTTTGCATTTTGACGTTTGTCAAGTCAAAATCGGTAAGTATTGAATTTTTGGAGAATTTAGTCTATTTCGCTAATCGTATAAAAATTTCTTATAGCAGTGATATAGAAGAATTACCAGCGACTACCCCACAGATGTCTCAGACAAGAAAAAAGTACAAGCGAAATGATTATATTTTTCAATTGACAAATGCAACATATATGTTTTTATTTCCGCTTGAATCGAATGAGCTCTCATGGCCGATTGGTCAATGGCGCCGGCAGTGATCAAAACCATCTGGGTTCGATTCCTGACCTCGGCAGAGATTCTTTTTTATTTTTTTTTCTTCTCTTCATTTCTCATTGTTGTATTTTCCGTTGTTATACCATTAATTATAATTTTGTAGAATTTTTCAAAGCAATACGATTGATTACCTACTATTATTGTGTTCAATATAAATACCTAAAAATATAATATTTATAGTTCTTCATTATTTATTGGGTGTGGATAAAATAGCGTATGCAACTCTCATGTAATGGGTATTATTACATTCGCATAAACCATACGGTTTATGCTCATGTATTAATAACCATCATTACACGATCGTTGCATAATATACTATTATCTACACCCGTACTCTAATATACATTTATATGCCCACCACCCGTTTTATAATGAAATCCATTACGATACAGATTTTCAACCAATAGAAACCCATTATTTTTCAATCAAGCATGATGTGCAAGCTTTGCATTTTGACATTTGTCAAGTCAAAATCAGTAGGTATTGAATTTTTGAAGAATTCAGTCAATTTTCGATAATCGAATGAAAATGTCTTATAGCAGTGATATAGAAGAATTACCAGCGACTCCTCCACAGATGTCTTAGACAAGAAAAAAATACAATCGAAAGGATTATATTTTTCATTTGACAAATGCAACAGATATGTTGTTATTTTCGTTCAAGTCAAATGTGCTTCATGGCCGAATGGTCAGCGGCGCGGGCAGTGATCACAAACGTCCCGGGTTCAATTCCAGACCTCGGCAATGACTTTTTTTCATTTTTTTTTCTGCTCATTGTTGTATTTTCGGTGGTTATATCATTAATTATAATTCTGTAGAATTTTTCAAAGAAATACGATTGATTACCCACTATTATTGTGTTCAATATAAATACCTAATATTATAATATTTTTAATTCTTCATTATTTATTGGGTGTAGATAAAATAGCGTATGCAACTCTCATGTAATGGTTATTAATACACTCGCATAAACCATACGAAACTCACCTTCGGCTCGTTTCGTATCCCGGTTTATGCTCATATATTAATAACCATCATTACACGATCGTTGCATAATATACTATTATCTACACCCGTACTCTAATGAAATACTTATATGCCCAAAACCCGTTTCATAATGAAATCCATTACGATACAGATTTTTCATTACGATACAGATGTTCAACCAATAGAAACCCATTATTTTTCAATCAAGCATGATATGCATGCTCTGAATTTGACGTTTGTCAAGTCAAAATCGGTGTAGGTATTGAACTTTTTAAGAATATAGCCAAACTTCGATAATCATAACAAAAATGTCTGATACCAGCGATATGGGAGAATCACCTTCGACACCTTCACCGAAAGAAATACAGTTAGAATGATTAAATTTTTCGTTTGACAAATGCATGATCTATTACTTATTTTTCCATCAAATTTTGTGAGCTCTCCGTAGCCGAGCCGTCTGTGGCGCTGAGATTGATTATTCTAGATGGAAGAGACTTTTGTTCGAATCCGGCCTCGAGTACCTTTTTTTTTTCTTTGATTTCTGATCTTCTTTTCATATCCCATCGTTTAATTTCTCGAAGTAATACTATTAATTACAATTCTGTAGGATTTTTCAAAAAAATTCCTTTAATTAGTATTATTGTGTGTAATACGAATATAAATATAATATTTGTAGTTCTTCACTATTTATCGGGTGTAGATAAAATAGCGTATGCAACTCTCATGTAATGGTTATTAATACACTCGCATAAACCATACGAAACTCACCTTCGGCTCGTTTCGTATCCCGGTTTATGCTCATGTATTAATAACCATCATTACACGATCGTTGCATAATATACTATTAACAAGCGCCAGGTGATCAGATTGTCACGTTGGATAACCCTGGCGACTATTATACTTCATGGTAGAATTCGATAAGTCAAAATTCCATCTTAGATTTCAGAAATAGAAAGACGAAAGTGTTATTTCCTGTTTCGACGATGCAATTTGTCGCTGCAGAAATGAATAGAATAGAATAGTTTATTGGCTACGTGATACATTTTTACAAATATTTGTAGCAAGTCAGAACACAAAAGTTATAAAATATATCGTCATATATACAAATATAACAATAAATATCAAAATGTTTGTTAAAAACGAACAATCACAATAATAAATATAATTAAACAATAAAACATCAAGCAACTAATGTTAAAAATGAGAACAATCGTTACTCAATTGAAGTCACACGAATTATCTATGTTGTATAACATATATTCTTCTGTGGAATAAAAACAATGATTCAAAAAAAAATGACTTCATTTTTTGCTTGAAACAGTACAAACTGAGTTGTCGTATGTGACATGGTAATTTGTTACAGAATTTCAAATTCAATGAATTCTTCTGTGAGGTGCTTAGTCTGAATCTCTCAGCTCTTATCAGATTTCCTGATCTCGTTGGATATTCATGTTGTTGCGATTGTAAAATGTAGTTTGATCAATTTTTATGAATTTCAATCAATGTTTCATATATAAAAGCTGAAGGAAGCGGCATAATTTTGAGTTGAATAAAAAGTGGGCGACAATGATCGCTAAAGTTGACATTAGATATAAGACGAATAGCTTTTTTTTGCAAAACTAAAATTTTTTTGGAATGACAAGAATCCCCCCACAACACTATGCCATCTATCCGCCAGTTTGCATATGGTTTTATTCATTTCTAAAACTTGTAATTGTGAAAAATTCACCTTTTTACTTCAATTGAATTCTTCAGTGCCGAAAAATAATTGAATATTTCAAAATTACTATCCTTCACAATGGATCCACCACCTATTTGTAGTTTGCGGCAAAAAATTCACCACAGAGAATGCAAATTATCGCATCAATGATAATTCATGCAACTCGAAAAACTTGCATGAATACAATATGCAAGTTTCTGGTTCTGCAGCGACAGATTGTATCGTTTGAAAAGGCTATCAGCAGAAAATGAAACAATTGGCAACTGATCGCAACTGATATATTTTATGCTTCTGCATTTGTCTGTCATCCAGTTATTTTTCCAATATTCATTCATTTCATCTTTGAACGTTGACCTGAACAGTAAGGCCTGGAACTTTACGACTACTTAACAGTCCATCAAAATTATCGGTGCTGAGAATAGACACCACATACTTTCAATTGCTAGAGTAAAGACACAGTCCAAGCACCGATTATTTTAGCCGATAGTTAATCATGTCGTAGAGTACCCACCCTTAGTGTTACATATCTCTTATTCGTTTATGAAAGCTGCCAGTCAGTGTATGATTTTTTTATGAAAATAACTCTCTTGACATTGCACTCAAGTCGAGTACGTCATTCTTTTACCTGTCAACTTTTTAATGCTCGTTTCTATCATGAATTTTGCATGGTGATGATTCGAGTTTTGTTAACGCTCCTGTGGCATGCAATAAGTCCAACTTTATTTCTATGCGTTTAATTATTAAAAAATCTTGATTTGGTTTTGAAATATAATAGGTCGACCACATTGTTAGACTATGAGCTTTCCCACTGGAAAATTGGAAAAAAAAATTTTCTACTCCCACTATTTTAAACTGTTCATTACGTATTTGACAGTTGAAGGCGACCGCTTTCGGAATTATTTGATCTCATGACTACATTCAATAGACCAAAATAAAATTCAGCGAGTTTATGTTTAAAATTCTTTGTAAAATTGAATTGAAAATGATATTTTTATTGAATTTATTGTTCAACAGTTTGTGGATTGATACTGCATCTAGTTATTTCCATGAAGCCAGCAATTGTTTTATCAAATGCTTGCTGTCATACAGTGTCGCGTTGATCAGAAGTACAGTACGCAACTCGAGGATAAGGCCAATTACGTGCACTCGCAAATTACCGCACTCGGCTATCGCTCGTGCGTAATAGGTTTCTTATCCTCTCGTTACGTAATATACTGGTCTGAAATACTCACTAATCTGATAATGTAGAAATTTACATCGTCAACGAGGTTTGTACAAACTACACCAACGCGTCAAAATATGGCTCCTGCGAGCAACTTGGATTTCAAAATCATCATAGGACTGGCTTGTAACCACATATATGTATCAACGTAATGTCGACAGTTCCGACTAGATAAAACGAGGTTTTTTCGGATTGTCGACAATTATGTTGCCCTGCTTAGCCGAAACGCCGTATGTGCAAAAAAAGAACATAATGGTATTGACCGGCTTTAACCCAGGTAGCACAAACATATTTGACCAATATTGGTTCAATATTACGTTAATATCAACCTCATATTGTAGATATCATATTGGCCACAAAAAAAATGTGAACATTCGGCGATATTAGATCAACATTCGAAAGCAATATAAGGATATATCGTTTCAACTATATTGGTACAATATTGTTAATGATATATCGACGAAAAAGGTATGTATATTCGATTGATGTCACTACTTTTTTTTTTATAATATTCGGGATTATACATATCTATTTTATCCGATAGTCAACTCGAAAATTTCACTCATCCAAATCAAGTTACCGAATACTAACCTGGAAAAAACTCTGACTGCTGCGGGGCTTGAACTCACGACCTTCAGAATGAGAAATATTATTGTCGACCACTATACACTCTACGGCACGGAGAGACTTGTTTGTAAGAAGGAGGTGGGTGGTATAGATGTGGTGACTTCAAGTTAGATATGTTCGAGACAACATTAAAATGTTAGAAACTTAAGTAACAATGTAATGTATTCGAAAAAACACTGAAGGATCACTGTCTTATGTGATGGCGATTTGGAATATCAAACTTGCTGTGCAAAATGTTCTGGGCGTAATTTTCTGGTACTGAAATCCACCAAATGACGATATTTCAATTTTTCCAAATTTTGTTAGATATAATTCGTGATGAATATTGCGTATCCGATATTGATATATGTTTGAATACAATAAGTGATCACTTTCAAAATCCTGATACCCCTTTTCAGGATGTGATTCTGAAATGTCTATTTGAATATTTTCATTTCAGTGTTGAAACAATATTCAAGCAATATCAGAATTCGCATATCTATATTGCAGTATCATGCCGATATGCTACCTAATGTGATAATACAATATATCAATCTACGCTCCCAAACAATGTCGAATATACATTAGATTTCGATGTTGAAAATTGAGTATATACGAAATATGCAGACAATATTGAAATATCTATCTTGTTAAACTGATATTATTCATTATCACCTGATATGGTAATTCAGATATTGGTAATAAGTTATCAAACCCATATATATTCAATATTGAACCTAACAAAATGCAGTTGAAATTTATTGTCAATATTGAGGCAATATTCATAATGAGATATCGTTTTCTCAATATTGATTAATATCAGTTCAACATCAATTTTTCACTTACGATGTATCTATATTGGACCAATCTGAACTCGGGGTTCAGCCAATATTATGTGTTACTTGGGAAATAAGGGTTGGGCTGATAAAAATCATGATTTAAATCGCTTGATTTTTTGAATTAAAATTATGATTGAAATCAATTTTTGTTTTTTTTATTCGGAACCAGATAAAAACATAATATAAAAGTTTTCTCGAAGATCAAAAGGAGTATCTGCTTTTAGCCAAAGCAACAAAAAAGAAGTACATTATTCTAAAATCTTAAACTGAACGTAACACCTATATTTTATTACTGTATATTTTCAATCTTTTCATTTTCGTTATGAAATTTAAACAAAAACACGAGTTTTCCTCCTTTTTCTATGTCTTATCTGTTTCTAATACCGAGTGTACCGAGTGTTCGTGCCTCACTCGGCACTGTATAGCGAGTCTATAGGACAGAAGGAAAACAAATCGCGACAAGAATTTTCTTGCAAGAAGCGTGACAAATGCGTTGTCACAAGTTGTATTAAAATTTTTAGACTTATAGATTAAAATAATCAACAATAATTTCAAAGAATCAAAATGTTCGAATTTTATATTCAAATTTAAAAAATCAAATGAATCGTGATTTAAACAAAATCTATGATTTTTGATTTTTTTAATGGAAATCAGATTTTGCCCCACCCTGTTTTAAATGCATTCATTCATCGATCCTGTCAAGCAAAAATGGCATCGAATAGAGACACAATATTGCCGTATCCAACGAAAATGACGACTGATGCTTAACAAAAATATTACATCCCTACGTTGTTTAGGAGAAACGCACTATTTCGACGTCATTTACGGCATTCTTCCTGAAAACGCATAAATTACTGTGTTTTTACTAAGCGCGACTGACATTTTTTATGCCTGTTGAAACCAGAAGGGCTTAATGAGTTTAACTTTATACTATTCTCTCTTCGTCTGTGAGATATCGGTTCTAGTCGATTGTGTGGTGGATGTGTCCAGAAAATGTTCTCAAATTTGATATTAAAATCATGTCATGTAGGAAAATCGCAGGATGGCATCATTCCTAACCACAGAGTCGAATTCTATATGTTGACCGTTTAGGAAAAACACAGTATCTGTCATAATTTTTAGTCTATAACACATTTGTTATTTTTTTTACACAAACATGATTTCTATGATGCTAAATAATCATATCCCTAACGGAAATATTTCTAAAATTGAGCAATTTAGAAGGGCTGTGAAGAAACACAAACAGTTATTCATCTCCATTTCTACTTTGCAACAGATACGGCACTTCCGCTAATCAGTGCAGCATGGGTGAAAAATCCTCAGCAATCTAAATAACTAGGGTTTGATTCGGGCAGCATCAGATCATATCCTGAATATCTGAATTTATTATCATCAAAAAAGATAAGAAAAAAAATCACCAGTGAGATGAAACTATAGCAGTGCGTCGTTTTGACATTAGTCGTCAATATATTTATTATTATTAAGTAATGTACCTAACACACGAGAGTGATGGCAGATAACTTCGGTTTCAGACGTTTCTCTTGAAACTCAGAAACTTTCATAGTTTTTCATCTTTTATTATGGGAAGTCACCAACTTCATGTTGATGATGGCACTGCCATGTACTGAAGAGTGGCCAAATAGCCCGAAACCGGTCCACAACTGTATCGCCAAAAGCAAATACAAGATTTTTTTTTGTGATGAAACCTGCACTGGCACCGGTCGGATATATTACAATGCCCTTCGTGGTATTAGTCAGGAAAGTAGTTGTTTTCTGACAGGTGCCAGCCAAAACCTACTGTGTGGGTAGATTTGAGACTAACCCGAACGAATTGTCCGAAAGATGATTATTTGTTTTAACGATAGTCTTCATGCCCATCGACTTTGTCGAATGTTTTTTCAAAATGGTTATTAGGCCATCGCGGACTTTTTCGTAGTCCTTTGGTGTAGTACATTATCTTGATCTATCTCGTAGGATTCAGCCAGCCTTTGCAATGTGAGCGCAAAAAAATTGTTTTTATTTACATCACATAGAAACCTCTAAAATTATCACTATATTATGCATGTATTATACCTTCCTCTTGAATCACTCTATCTATTGAAAAAGCTCATCAAAATTCGCTGCGTCGTTTACAAGATATAAGCACACATAGGGACAGCGACCTTTTTTATACTATCTAGTGATTAAGATTTGTTTCAGCTTCGAGTATTTTCGCCTTCCTAGACAGACTGCCGTCCAATTCAAAAAATAGGTGAGAAATAACGACTGACATGTACAACGGAAAGTAAATACTCAAAGAGCAATTCAAATCGAAATGAAAAACCCGTTACGGAAGAAATATCTACCTGTTATAATTTTCATCGTGGTAATATATCGATCTACTTCGTCGTCAAACGCTTCTCGACATTTGTCTTTCTTCTTGTTTGTGGCCATTCAAAAACGGAGCTTGCGCTAAAAAAGATCAATCCGATCAAGCAGTAGAACTCGAAAAGACATAACCTCAAAATTTGGGGTACCAGAAAGTAGGTCGTCGAGTTGGTAGCAAAATAGTATTTCCTGGCAGTCGAAACGAACTGTATAAGTTACTGTCATGATCAGTTCTTAGCTATATTGATTGAAAATTCAGAAACTGCTCAACGCAATTGTTCACTGAAACTTTTCCTAGAGATCAATTGCCCTAACAAACTCATATATTGCATGCGACGCCCGTTTCGCTAACAACGGTAGCATATTCAGGAGAAATAAATTGCACACGGCATGAGTCGTGACAGAAAAGGGACCTATCCCTTTCAGGCCGCTTTTCAATTTATTGGTGAGAAAGTAATCAGAATAATAATAACAGATGACGGACCAACAAACTTTGCAGGTAGTGACTGCCCTAGTTCATTATTGAGAAATTAATTAGAATAATCAGCAGTACCAAACAAGTCCTTAGCGGACCGGACAAACTTTAGGTATATACAAAACTATCAATTTATTTCTCCTGAAGATGCTAAACTTGTTAGCGAAACGCGCGTCGAGTGCAAAAATGCCAGTTTGGTGTTCGGGTAATTGATCTCTAAGGAAAGTTTCTATTGTTCATAAGCAAAAGCAATAGCTAGAGAAGCAAAGTTTTCATTGAATCATTTCAACATTATCGTAATTGATGAAATGGTTTAATTATTGTCACGAAAAAAGAATTTTCTGATCGGTTGTAGTTTGTTATGCTTGCATACAATCATTTGCTAACCAAATTCAATGAACACATCGTTTTTGTTCGAAGTGGAGAAGTAACCCAACGATATCGAATGAGGATGAGGTACGTGAGGTGTTTTATTAATTATGCGGATCGAGGAACTAGCTGGAAGTTTTGTCCGTTTTCGATATATCTTTTATCCTTAAAAGTTCGAGGCATAACAAAATCAAAACTAGTGAGTACAAATTTTGAGGTTCTGTGTACCGAAAATTCAAATCAAATCCGAATTTATCAGATCAGTTCATTCTTTTCTTTGGTATGAAATAACAATAAATATATGGCAAAACACTTACTTGTACCTGGAATGTTCATCTGAATTCATTACAAACGTTTCATTATAACACTAAATTCTGACAAAATCTCGTGACAGGCGCAAATGTCAAATGGAAGAGGTTGAAAGAAAAGAGCAAGATGACAGACTGAATCTAAAAACAAAAATTTTGTACACAGAGAAACAGTTACTTGTATTGCCTTCATTTCGAAAGATTTAAAATCTGTTATAGAAAGTTTGGACATGTTAACTGGAGGGATAAGTATACATTACATAAAGAAAAAATACTGAAATACAGCCCAATTAAATTTTTTTCATCCCTCCAGGCGATTTCTTCGAAAAATCTGTTTTTATTCGATTCCTACCTTTGATATTTGGAGGGGTGCATCTTAACCTACGCAACAAATGGTTCAATTTTCCAAAAATGAGGGTTCTGCTCGCGGTTCCGTATTACTTGCAGCTCAAATGTAGTAGTAAACGCCCCAAATGTTTTACATGGTTATTTTCATACCAAACGATTCCGATCCAAGTTCTTCAGAAAGTAGGCCTTGTTACTAACCCCCTACGCCATACCTCAGAAACAGCATGATTAAACCCGCCAACCATGACATATGTAAGAGTCATTCCTCAATACGACAGAAAAAAATCCCAACTGCATTTCACACGAGAAATCAGAACTTTCACTGGCACATTCATTTTTAATAATATCAAGCGAAGAACAGATACTCATAATAGGCCAATTCTTAAACTTCTCTCTCGCCCATGAATAACCACGTAAGACGGTAACTTTCACCAGATAACAAAACACATGTGGGAAAACATTAGTAACATTATATATTGATGAGCTATTATTTGTCGATTGTGGATTGGAAAGAATATCTGCAAATTGAGAACTGTTCATCTCAATATTCCACAATGTTTGATTTGTGGAAGTGATTTTAGGCTTTTTCTCCTCTGAATCAATGCAAAAAGAATACAAAACTCTCGTGAAAGAAATAACGTCAATTGTTCAGTAAACACTCTTTTGATGTGTATATCACTAGGTATATTCATAGAAGGGAAGAAAGGTTCTGAAACAGCTACTTCCCTGCGTCAGAAGTCCAAACTTTTACTGAGTTGACAACAAGATAGTTAACTTTATTCATTTCAACATGCAGGAAACTTGCATTCAACTTTTCAATTCCTTTGTTACCTACATTGAAGGAAAATTCATTATATTCAATAGACTGATTACGCACCATTTCTGTAATACCCTGCTACATTATGTTAAGGATGAGGAGACATATAAGGTACTGATGTCTCAACCCAATGTAAAAACCGGAGAATTGAAAACCTTGTATTTGCATAAAAATGATCTTACCCCTGAAGGTAAACTAATTTTATGTGACTCTCTGATTTTAACTGGAGGATCAGTAAAAAATCCAGAACAGTTGTTTGAGATACGTTATTGTTTACGAAAATTTGATTATATCAGTGAAATTTAAGATGCAGAAAAACTCAAAGTCGTCTCCACAATTTAATATTCGAAAGATGTCAGTACGGTGATTCAGTACATGTTTCGAACCTACATAGGTTCATCATCAGCTGAATTTACATTGAATTATGGAGAAGAAAAAATGGCAAAATCACATGGTGAAGTTCAGGACATAAAAAATTATTGTAATGACAATTAAGATTAAATTGATATTAGGGGAATTTGGGACATCCCTAATACCATAAATACATTAAAGATTGGGGGGCTTGGAGCCCTTATGCCCAATATGCAATATTTGAAAAATCCACATTAAAAGATACTTGGAAAAACTCTACCGTTCACAGATTGACTGTCAGTCAATCTGTGAACGATAAAAACGGTAAATTCAGCTGATGATGAACCTATGTAGGTTCGAAACATGTACTGAATCACCGTACTGACATCTTTCGAATATTAAATTGTCGAGACGACTTTGAGTTTTTCTGCATCTTAAATCTACTACACTCCACTTTGAGATACAATGGACTTCTACCACAGGTTATATCAGTGAAACCTTCAAGAAGGTGAATTGGTTGAAACTGGATGAGAGATTAAAGCTCCATCTGGCTTGCTTGCTCTTTAAAATTAATCGTACTGGCGTTCCTAGATATTTGTTCTGTCAACAATATACCGTGCCGGTACATAAGAGCACAATATTCCGAAAATCATTTTTGTATAATGCAGTAAGTATTTCTAATGCTCTTCCGAGAGGCGTTGAAAGTCTTGAGAGTCTCTCTACTTTCAAACAACAGGTCGGAGCCCGTATAGGTGAACCGCGAATTGAGTGACAAATGTATTTGCTTTCCAATGATTGGATTTCTTGTTTTCTTCTCATCATTATTGATTTTTGTATTCGCAAAGAAATTGTTATTTTTTTGTGGTATTCACATGTTGTGTATGGGGGGGTTATGTAGAAGAGCAAGTCTGTTGAACATCGCCTCCTTCTGTTCATTCATTAATATTCATGTACTTTATAAAAAAAGACACATTATTATTATATGATCACCAGAAAACGATGTACCTCACAAGCAAATTAATGTAATAGAACCCAGAGTTTTAAACAACTATTCGAAATTAAAAACATAGTCTGGCTTTTTTTACCATGCTACCAAAGGAAATGATTGAAACAGACAAAAATCAAATGAATCTACATCTGTGGTTATTATAATCCTCAAGTGGAATGCTTGCAGGGTGGCATATTATTCTTCATTGTTTTCAGAATTTTGCTATTTTCGACCAGAGAAAAATATTTTAATCAATTTTCATCAAATTCGACTGACATAGAAAAAAATCAAGATATTTTGCACATTGAAAGTATGATTATTTTAAGTTACCTTATATTTTGATCTATTTTTTTGTCATTTAGACAAAGGATACTTTCTATGCAATATTTCATTGAATTTGAATTTCTGGATGATATATTGAACGAGGGGGAAACATCTTCATTAAATCTCGTACACCAAAATATATTGAGTCTTTTGAGTCCCTAAATCCTTGCCTTTTATTGTTGAGTCATCAGTTTGAGTCTTTCAGTCATTGAGTCTTTGAATTAAATCTTGATTTTTGACATCGAGTCTTTGAGTCTTACCTTTGAGTCTTCTTGAGTCTTTGAGTCTTCTTTCGAGTTTTGTTTGAGTCTTACGAGTCCTCTCCGAGTCTCAGGTTTGAGTCTTTAAATCATTGAAGCACTTCTGTATCTCAGGTAGTTACACCCCATCGAATCTTTGCGCAGGGTCGAAGTCAACAAGCCTCAGCCTAGTAAAATACTTCATTTTATCGGGTTATCGTTTGTGGTATGCGATTGAGAGTGAAAATCTCGGTAAAAATATAAGTGAAACTGTTAATAAATAATAAACAATTAGTTAAATATCTGAACAAGTGATTTGTTAAACAATGGCAAACGTTGGGGGTGATGTGAAAGATGAAGGTAAGTAATTAAGCGAGTAATTTAGACTTTTAATTCATGTAATATATTGAAACACTTGGAGAAATCAATTCCCGCCATGTAATATGGGCTCAGCGGAGTCGATAGAAATTATCTCGGAAATTATCAAGAATGTTCCATTCTTACTAAACTAACAAATGTAAGAATATATTTCCATAATAATTATTCATTTTTGAATGCAATGGTCGAGTATAATATAGATGGGCGAGAAATCTAAGAATAGTGGTCATCTTCGAACTGAGTTGAAATTATGAAAAAATAAAACAATTGAATGGGTTTCAGTGGGATTCAGTTGAATGACTAAGATTTTGAAGAGTTGAAAGAGTTGAAAACATGAATATGCAAAATGTTGAGTATTTGTATGATACGAAATGGAAATTATTATATTGTCCAGCAAACATGGTAGGGTTTTTTGTATAATATAAATGAGAACTGTTTGAACGTTATTATTTTGTGGTGTGGTGTTTTCAGATTGTGGTAGGTTACAAACCCAGAAAAACTACGAAAATAAATGAGAAATCTTGTATTATTCTCCAAACATCGCATGAACTCAGTGAAATGAGATACGGACAGAAATTAATTCGAATTCAATATGAGTTTCTGAATGTCTTGGAGAACATATCCCTTGACAGGTAATTTGAAAGCTTGATCGGTGTTTTAAACCTCGAGAAACATATGTTTATAGTCTAGAGATGACACGGATAGTGGTCTGGCCGGATACCGGATATTCGGCAAGCTACGAGGCCGGATATCCAGATACCAAATATTATTGGTGAACGAGATTGGAAATATTCGGGCGCGTTCGGGGGTTATCGCCTCGGTTATTGCTCCTGAGCAGAGATCGCCGAGGGATCGCCTCTTACCAAAATTCGTTGTTAATTTTGAGTACCAAATTGATCAATAAAACAAAAAAAAAAATAGTGTTGATGTGCCATTATAAAACTAAACGGTGTCCACAAACTACTTTGGCATGATTTGCCTTGTGCAGGATGATGAGAATTTCTTGAATTTCACTACCTAATTCTCAGAGCACACAATGAAAGGGTGGGAGGAGTTAACTCGTTGGGTCAACCGCGAAGTAAATGCTGAGGATGAAACAATCGATGTTATTCTAGGGGAGCAACGTTAATGGAAATATCTCTCAATTAAGATGAATCGCTACTTGTTCTTTCGGCGTTCCGGAGAAGTTAGCAAGTTGGTGGGTGAGGTTCATATATATATATATATATATGTTGTGTTTAAGTTCTTATTGAACCGCGTCTAAAGTTTTTAGTTCGACGTTTCGGCCCCGATTTATTTTACTAGACATTATATTACTAGACATTTGAACAAAAAAAGTATTTGTTCTTCAATTTTCCTGTCTTACTTCCCACGAGTCTTCCAAGGTTCGTTTGTCACATGGAAAATATCTCGGAAAATATTTAATATTTTCAAAGTTGTGGACAGAAGTTATTTCATATTTTTTAATATAAACACCCTGTATTTTGAAGAAGAAGTGAATCTCCTTTATTAATGACGATTGTTTTTATAACTTGTCTTGGATTTTTGGGAAGATATTTCATTAATACATGAATATATTCTCAGAAACTCTAATGAAATGATAGTACTTGTGTCTCTTTAAAGATATAAGCGCTAACACTTTTATATTTATTTTTTTGTTACCAAAGAACTGTTAATAAAAGCATTTACTATTATTATTGAATTCAAGTGTATCTAGTAAAGTTCGTACTTGTAATAACTGCTCCAACCCAGTGAGCGAACGCTCCTGCCAATATCAATTACAACTCCCCACACCGCAGGATAAGTGATCACTGGCTCGGAGAATCGTGAGTCCTGAGTAGGCGCAACGAACCGAGAAGAACGGTTTCCTGCATGAAACCGGCTGAGATTTCTGCGAAAAATGTTAGCTTTCCAACATAGTATATATATCATTATTATTGAAATATTATAGAGAAAAACTTTCCTAGACATGCTATTACTTTAATTATTAGTATAAAAATATGATCACATAATCTTTCCAGACAAACGACCCACGTCCCACAGGCTGTCGCATTCGGGTGAACGGATTAGAAATACCTTTTTTTCAGGACTTTGAGTCAATTTGATTCTTTTTTGAGTACTTCAGTCCATGTCATTTAGCTTTGAGTCATGTTAGTGGATTTTCAAGTCCTTCAGTCAACGTTGAATCTTATCGAATCATACTGACTGAATATTGAGTCTTTTCAGTCTTCATGATTGGATATTGAGTCTTTTCAATCTTTATGATTGGCATTGAGTCTTTTGAGTCTTCATGATTGGCTATTGAGTCTCTTCAGTCCCACTATTGAGTCTTTGACTCAATTGAGTCTTTTAAATCTCGTACAAATTTTACCTTGATGTTTCCCCCTCGATATTGAATTCCAGAATCGAAGTTGTAATGCTGTTGTCAAAATTTCGATTTTATTATGGAAATTTACAAACATAAATTGCTCAGATTTAAGAAAATATAAACATGTCCCTGAATTTGAAATGGACATTCATCTGAGAAAATTTTCAAGTCGGGTGGTATTCGTAAAGATTATTTCGTGAAATATTCTCAGCTGAATGCTTCGACAAAAAATTCGCAATCTTCATTTCAGTTCGGGAAACCTTGAGCATTTGAATCGGTCAATAAGCGGCTACAATTTTGTCCACGACATAAGTCGTCGTTTGCAATTTGCAACATCTGGCATACATTTGGTTATGTTCATGAGCTGTGTAAAATTTGCTGACAAAGTGAGAAGTGAATGAATATTAATGATAAGGTTACTTTTCATTCATGATAATTCATTTTATAGCCTTGTACGAAAGCCAGTTAAATACAATCGACGCGGTAAACCGTATAGTGTGCACAGTTCGAAGGTAACGAAGTTTTATCAAGAACCAGGCAGTTTTATCAGTATAAAACCGAATGATTGGCTAGAATAACCCGCTACTATTGATTGAAATACCAAAAACGTCACATTTTGACAAGTGAAAAAACAAAATCACAGTAATTTTGTGTTTCGGCTGCTCAGACTTTAATCGCATTGAAGGACACGAGTAATCGAATCAATTTTCAGTTTTTGTGCTATTTTTTCAGAAAATACATACTTTTCTCGTCACTGGAACCACCTAGGGATCTTACGAACTTCCTCCAGCACAGCGCAAGCTTGGAACACTTCCTCGTCTGCCGCTTTTCCTTGTCCAACTCCCTCAGGACCGCCGAGGATCCCACAGTGCACCTCTTCGTTTTGTTCCCGCATCGACCTTCGTCCTGCTTGCTACTTAAATCGAACAGGGACACGGACTTTTCGTACGAGAATCTGTTTTTGCTAGCCCCCTTTCTGTCCGGGGCGGCGGACTGCAATTTTTTGCAGTTGCAACTTTCCTGTTGGTCGGGATTGTTGGCGATGTCTTTCAAAAAACTTATGTCACTGCTCGAAAAGTCTCTCGGACTGGTGTAGTTGGGTGCCATGTCGATCACATCACTGAGAGGCAGACGAAAGCTCTGTCGATATAGCCCAAAAAGTGTTTACCGTGTTATCTGACGTGTCCAATTAGGATTTTATCAGTTAATTCGTGCTATCGCTAATAGTTGTTCAAATAAATTGATTTTTCATCGAGAGGAATGTGATGAATATTCGAGTACATAACACGTATAACTTACATTACACAACAAATAAAAATGGGTGTGTGCAAATAATTCACAGAATAACGATACCATTATGAAATTGGAGCAGGTGACATTGCTCATTCGTAGAAGGATTCATCGTAGATAATAATATCAATTCGCGAATTTCAATGATGGTTAATAGCTATAGATAGTGTTTTATATGTATATACGGCTCTGAAACTAAATGGGCTAGTATCCTATAATTAATCACTAAAATCTAAAATGAAGAAATTTTCGTGGGATGTCGAATAATTTATATATGATAGCTTCTAGCTGTGGCCGGGCTTACGTGAACGAGGAATTAACGTATAGTATTTTTCACAGTAAATGGTACTGGCTTATAAGTGCAATAAACTACCCGATTTAATCCCATTGTGTAGAAAATCATCTGGTCAAAGATGCGAATGTGCTACAGGGTCGAACTTAATTCTACCACACTACCACTCGGAGAAGTATTTTTTCCGCGCACGCTCGATTTAAGTTGGTGCCACATAAGCTCTATGGGATTGAACACGCAGTAGTAGGGAGGTAGTCGTAACACTTCATGTCCCAATTCTTCTGCAATTGTATCACAAACATACGTTTTTTTTTTAAAGAAAATGACTGCAGCACTTGTAAAAGTTCTTTTTTTGTATAATTTTCCTCAAAATATATGTCATTTGCAGCCATGAAGTTTTGAATCTCCAATTTCGTATTCTTTGAGCCAGGAATTTTTTGCAATTGTCGACTATGATAGCTTGCGTTGTCCATTACTATAACGCTGTTTGGCGGAATGTTGGGTAACAGACAATTTTTAAACCAATCTTCAAAAAGCTCTGCTGTCGTATCTTCGTGATAATCAACACACTAGAGTCCTTAATATTTTTGGCAGAAAGCCACGTAGCGTTTGGGATCCAACCATTTTCTGATCCTGCGTGTAATATTGTGATTCTCTTCCTTTTTTTTGATGATGCTTTTGTTTTACACTTATCAGAGGAATCAGACCATCCTTTGGAAGGGGTGTCATGCGTGTCAAACTACGTCTCGTCGAGGTAGAGTATTGGCCGATTTTCAGACCGGTATTTTCTTATTGACGTTATATATTCAGACGTGTGGATTCCATTATTACTTGTCTCTTGTCAATTTTGCGATATTTAAAGCCCATTGCAGACAGAGCTCGCCAAAGAGTAGTGAGGCCACAGTTGATGTGAGTTTCGTCATTGATGAGCCGCTGTTTCAGACTTTTGATTGTAGGGACACGCTGCTCATCGTACATTGTGTAGATTTTTCGCCTTATCAAATCTTTTTCCCAGTCGTCTAGACTTTTTGTGACACCGGAATCTTTACGCTTTTTTGTTGATTCCATGGAATTTTCAACAATTCGTCTAACTGAAGTAAGAGGCACCTTCGTCAAATTACTGGTTACTTTTGCTGCAGCACCCGCGTTATATCCTTGCTGAAGTAAGGAACTATACACATTTTTTATAATGATTTTCGCGTCACAAGATAAGTGATTCTTCTTTAACGAACCACTGGAAGAAGCACTATTACTTTTTATTCACGGACGCCACATACTGCCTATTCTGTACGTTGGGGTATAAAATCTTTGCTATTGATGTCTGTAATAACAAATAAATGTTATAAAATTATTGCACGCCGTAACACAAGTGAACACTTCCAATGAAATACAAAGACTTAAATGAACAAGAAGTGTAAGCTGTAATCCTCTACAATCCCTCTCTGATAACAAAATTAACTGAATCCGGTCCTTTTACATTTATGATGTCATCTCGGATTTTACAACTTAAGGGTCTAATTGGTTTTATTATAATCCTTCAGTCAATACCATTTATTGTGAAAACTACTATAATTGAAAAACACACTAATGATTAAATTCAATAATAAGAATTTGAAGACAATATAGGTAAACTTGTTTGAAAGTTTGAACTAGACTGATATATATTTTTTTCTGCTACCACCTGTAAAGAAGCTCATTTCTTTATAGTTCACTAAACGAATGAATAGGCGATTCCAGTTAACTGAATCGTTATGATTTCATATCCACAGAAGGTAGGATATGTATTCCACCAATCTCAGAGAACAAAAAAATTGGTTACCAGGGACAAAGACAATTGCAGAAACGTTACAATTCTGATATGTCCACCTACAAACACGAAATCCAAGTTGTTTCATTTCAGTATAAATTAATGTACTTATATCTGAAATATTTTATAGTTTATAAAGTTTGAATCGTCACGGTTGATGTTTTTTTTCTCGTGGAATTGGAGGACTTACATCTACTCTTCACACCAATAATCAACAGAAATTGTACAGTCCAAATGGCCTAGTTGGTTAAGGCGTTCGCCCTCTTGAGTCAGTCCACTTTACAGTCGTTAGTTCCCATCAAAACTTTTTCTGTATTTTTTTTAATCTGACGTCACTGAATTGATTTGTATTGTTCAATATTGAATTGAATAAAGTTTCTTTTCTTTGAGTTTTTCATAGATATAGAAAAAATACACTACATTCAAGATTTATTATCAATATGATACTTAATATTATTACTTGGAATTACTCAGTCGTAAAAAATTTACTTTTCAAACTTTCAATATTGCACAGTTTTATTAAAATTGTAGTTCGAAATAATTGAAGATAATTTGATTTTAGCCTTCTTTTCATATTGAATTTCTCCCTTAACAAACCTATTACGAAGGGTGTTTCCCTTCTAGTAGATTTCAGGATTCCTTCAAGAATTTCAGGTGGGATTTCTGGAGAAGAAATGCGTTCTCGGGACTGCACTGGTGAGATTGGCGGTCTCCGTTGAATGACAACCACAGTGACTGCTGAAAGCCCAGCATATACATGCCAACAAAACGAATTGTGTTCAATAGTAATAAAAAAAATATTCAAACACTGACGACTCTACCTATACGAAACAAAGTGTTAGATATCAAGGTCACGCGCGGTGGACGTAAATATGAAGTAATACCCAAGAAGCAGCGATGGCTCATAAGCGAGAAAGAGATAAAGGACTACAACAACAAGTTATGCAAATCGCAATGAATAATATCACGTTGAATACATAATCGTGGCTCAGAAGTCGATTTTATTCATTTCGGTTACTTACAATGTGAGCAAGAGCAGGAAGCACGGTAACTTCACGTTTCAAAGGAAGGAAATGGCATATTAAGAGAATATCTCCTGTGATACTAATGCTGATTCTAGTAATATCAGGGTTCTCAGATTGTGTAAAGACTTTTTTCTACACCCGTACTCTAATAATACACTTATATGCTCATAACTCGCATTTTAATGAAATCCATTACGATACAGATTTTCAATAGAAACCCATTATTGAAAAAGGAAACACGAATTCATCTCCAGAACATATTTAATTCTTACAGGAACAATGTCCTAGTTGAGACATGTTTCGAACACTTAACTAGGACATTGTTCCTGTAAGAATTAAATATCTGACACTTTTCATTGACGCTAGTTGGTCTAATTAAAAGAGACATGGGTTCGATTCCGGCCTCGAGTAATATTTTTTTTTTTCAATTTTTTATCTTCTCTTCATCTCTCATCGTTTTATTTCTCGAAGTTAAACCATTGATTACAATTTGGTAGAATTTTTCAAAGAAATGCGTTCAATTAGTATTATTGTGTGCAATACAAATATAAATATAATATTTGTAGTTCTTCACTGTTTATCGGGTGAATATGAAATAGCGTATGCAACTCTCATGTAATGGTTATTACATGATCGTTGCATAACATACTATAATGTTAACTTTTGGGTTTTTCCACACGCTAGTGAAAAAATAGTGTACCTAACACGCGCCTAAAGTAACTTTTCCGTAAGCCACTTTCCGCACTCGTTAGGTAAACTACTATTTGATCAATTGGAAATTCAATTCAGTGGCGAAAGGTCGCATTGAATATTTGCTTCAGAAAAAATTCCAATAAAGTAATGAATTGAATGAAATGGATCTGAATATTCCTTCCACTTCACTAAAAATAATGTTTATATTTTTTTAATAAATCGTATTGATTACAATTGTTACGTTCAAAATAAATTGAATGTTCATAGTTTTCCTATACATGGTAATACCAGAGGTAATACTATAATTATATAATTACATTATATAATTATATATTATAATATATTACATATATTGTGTTCAATATGAATATAGTATTAATAGTTCTTCATTATTTATCGGGTGTAGAAAAAATAGCGCATGCAACTGTCATGTTATGGTTATTATGATCGTTGGATGATATACTATCATTGAAAAGTTAAGAAAAATCAATGTCTTGAATGATAAAAAGATTAGTTCCTCATGCCCTTCATTCGAATTTTGAATAGGACACTATACAAATTTGGCGCCCGTTTTTCACGTTTTATATTAGTTTCTTGTAGATAACAAAAAGAAAATTATTGGAAATGACCTCGGAAATGGCACATATAATTTAAACGAAGAACATTCTTTACCGAAAAAAACAGATCTTAACAAATTAAGCCAAATTCATATTTTTCCACTCAAATAAGAGAAAAACAGAAAAAAGTTACCCGGCATTCAGAATTTTCCCACATAACAATATATAAAAATTTTACATACTTGAAGTTTTTTCCTCGGTTTTTTTCTGATCGTTTTGTACCATTTTCAATGTTATTCTCTCGTTAGTAAGTCTTCCATATTTATATGTTTACAAAATAACATCCAATGTATAATTTACGTTTTCTTGACGAAGGTAATAAATTCGCCGAAAGCTTGATAGATAACAAAGAGACCTCTTTATTACAGCCTTACAAATGTGGTTGACCTAGGACATGACGTTTTCGTCAGATAAATACTAAATAATCTGTGAAAGAACTTCAATTGGATATCAAATATTTGAATGTATTTTTCCACGACGTCATTTGTACACAAAACCACTAAGAGTATCAACTTCTCGACAAATATTTGTTTTGTACAAATACATAGCACGCTGCGGCATGAGAGAGTCTCAGCACAACGAAATAAATTAAATTATTGAGTTGATGCGTCAATAAATGAAACGAATAATGAGTTTTAATAGTTAAGAAACAATGACGGTTAGATATATAAGGTGGTTCAGAGTGTGTTTCCCATTACAACAGCTCCTAACTTAATCAAGTTGGCAGGGATTTCTTGTCACGTCTCACTCTCAATCAATACATACATATCATGACGATCACACATCTCATGGGATTTCAAATCAAGGAAACTCCAACTAATGAACACCACTTTAACAACTATTGCTTATTAAAGCTAAGAATTTGATGTTGTTTGAAAATTCCAAATCTTGAAATTTTAGTAGCGACTATTCCAGCTCTTGGTGTTTTTTCAATTTTTATGTGAACCTCAACCATGAATTGTGATTGATAATCATCAGTCAGACTCAGAAAAAACCTCTTTCGACAAGATGTTCCAAAGTTCAGCTGTTCTATTGAAGAAATTTCTCTGAGCAAGAAAGGTTCGACAGGTCTCCAAGCACATAACAGAGGGGTTGAAAATCTGTATTCTTCGAGTGATTTGTGTAGATATTGCCAAGGATTGAAAATAAGTCTGTTAGCGAAGAATCAACAAACAGTCGGATTGCCTATCTCTGAATGAAATCAAGAATATTCAATGAATGTTTTGGTGCCGAACTCCATACATTAGAAGAAGAAAAAGATGAAAAATCGGGAGTTTATAAATTGAATTGTGGATCTTGCTCCAAAGTATATATTGGCCAGACAGGTAGACCATTCAAAAGCCGCATACGTGAAAATCGTATGAATTATGAAAAGAAAACATTTCATTCATCATATGCCAATCACATTTTGGAGGAAGGCCATGACTTCGATAAAAATTTCGAAATTCTGCATGTTGAAAATAAAGGCATTAAACTCAATTATTTAGAATTTTTGGAAATCAATAAATTAAAAATTCAAATTGTTTGCTAAATGATCAATTGGATCTCAATAGTTCCCCTTTGTTGAATTTATTCAATTAATAAGTAACTATGGTCCGATATCATAACAGTATCAGTGTAATTCTAGGAATCAGTATTAGTATTAGCATCAGGTAATAAGTTTAGAAATCATCATCAGTCAAGTTGTATTATTCTAGGAATCAGAGACAATTAGAGTAAACCCTGATGTATTTAAGGAGCTTCTAACAAAGAATAATTTAGTGTTTAGAAACATTCGCTTGATAAAGATACAGTGTATCGAAACATGTCGCAAAGACAATAAATTTTGTGGAAATTTAATCGTGTCTACCTTATAGCGTAATAACTATGGATTACCATCAAGTAAAGGCCACCTCAATCCAAAATAATATAATATCAGTAATTTTTCAGTTCTTCAATTTCAATTCTCAAAACTTTAAGTATATTCTCGACAAATATCATCATATTTCAGCAAGTACTTTGATATTGTCGTTCCATTATAGGCTTCATTGTGTTTTTTTCCAGATGAAACCAGATATATTTATTCAGTAGTTTAGTTCAATCAGTCTCAGTGAATAAATAGATGCTAACGACTTGTATTTACACGTATATACACGGAAAATAGCTTTCGAATCTACATGTTTGTTCCATAGTTATCGTGTACAGATAACCAGAAAACTTATTTTCAGAAATGTTTTTTTCTTCTCCGATAAAGCAAGGTCACTTGCAAAATGATTAACATATATGTTTTTTGATTGTCGAGTAAATGTACCTACTTAGTATATAACCGAAATTGATACTTTCTTTTAGAGCAATTGCAGCAAACTTATTTTGTATAAAAGAAAAACGTGAAAAGTATTCCACTGAAAATTATTGAATACCATGTGACAACACTGCATTCCCAATCTTTTTTATACTACCTTTATAAAGAGGTGGAGTTTATAACTGCGTCTGTTTGTGAGGGAAATACTGATCCGATCATGAAAATTTCTTCACTAACTGAAAGCTACACATCGGGGCTATATTTTATTACAATTGAACAAAAATTTCAGTGAGAAACGATAGTAAATATATGTAAAACAAGTGGCAGAAAAGCGGGAGAGACGTGATGCTTTACCGGCGTGCGCTGACTGAACGGTTCGGTACGCTACGCAGACGAATACGCGGGCAAAAGATGGTAATGAATAATTTGATATACCTCATCCATTTCGATTTTAACAGTTCCGATTACTGCCTACATACCTGCCGAGCTTAACAATCTTCTCCTCATTACAGGGTGAAGGTTACCACTTCAACAACTAGGAAAAAGTTTGTCAGGCTCGGCAGGTATAAATACTGATACTGTTTGAAAGGATACTGTTAGTGGTGGATAAATCGTTTCTCCGTAGCTTCGTAGTTTTCTGGGTTTCTTACCCAGAAACTGAATCAGTTTCCTTTGTTAAAACATATTTGCAAATCCCTTTTTAATGTCCGAATATTTTGTTATTGACAATTTTTGTTATTGACATTTATCAAAAATTTGAGATCTGACATAAAATTTTTTCCTCCAAGAGAGGCAGTCAGGAGCGATCCACATCAAGCGAACTCATAGAGGTACAATCTTCCCCAGACATCGTGACCCATTTTGGTTTCTTTCCATTACTCTCTTTTTCCATCAGTTTGGTGTCACTCCATTCTATTAAGTGATGTCCATAAGAGTAAGAATGTGCATGATAATTCACAAGCATCTTTCTGTCTGCTCCTGATGTATATCTTGTGTTCACTCTTTCGCACTTCCAAAGGTTAAGACGTTTCACCGATATATTTTTGACCGCACGAACATGGAATTTGAAATTTTTTGTGCTTTTTGCAGTGTTATCTGGTTTAGTATGTGTCAATATTGAACTTGAAGTATTTGTTGTTTCGAATGTTGTTCTAACATTATACCTGTTGGCGATCCGTTTCATCTTCTGATACAGGTTGTGTATTTTTTGTAGGTTGTATGTCATCATTGTGGAGTGTGTTCCGATTTTCAATTTCTGTCAATGTTTCATCTATGAATTTTACTGGATACCCATTTTCCATATTTATTTTTCAGATTGTGGTAGGTTGAAAACCCAGAAAACTACGAAGGAAATAATAGAGGTTTTATTTATAATTCATTCGAAACTATCTAGGAGATCAGTTTCTAGGTGAATACGATTTCACAAGACTCTTTGTGGAAAGTTACACATTCGCTATTTCTTTCTAAATGCCTTAATGGCCGACTTCAGCATTATCATG
The DNA here is from genome assembly GCA_032362365.1 of Zygogramma bicolorata. Taxonomy (NCBI): domain Eukaryota; kingdom Metazoa; phylum Arthropoda; class Insecta; order Coleoptera; family Chrysomelidae; genus Zygogramma; species Zygogramma bicolorata. The sequence continues at coordinate 5,902,639 of JAVJAQ010000137.1, forward strand.
TACCACCATTTCTCACCCAATACATACTTCTATTTATATATAATGGAGACTCAACTCATGCAATGTTTTGCCATGAGCTCCCGGTCTATGGGTGATAGCTAGTATCAAGATTGAAATATACTCCACCCCATAAAAATTACCGATAATTTTGCAAGAAAGCATGATATTTAAAACTGCAAGTTTATTTTCATATTTTGGCGAAAGTGCTCTCTTTTACAAAATTTGAAAATAACCGAATGCAATTTTTATAAGATATCACGCTTGAATGCAAAATTATCTGGTCATTTTTATGCACGAATGTAATTCATTTGAATATTTCACGAATAAAGAAATTCTCAAGGAAATGTTATTTTCTGTTAATTTTTACTTTCCTCTATAGATTGTATGGAGCACTCACCAAAACGCGAAATGTTTTTCTATTTTTGAGGTCTATCTGACATTTATTTGTGTTGTTTACTGACGTCTAGCGATACGGTTGTTATGGTGACTCGATACAATGCAATTACCTCTGTAAGTTTTCGATAATTGCATTGCTCTTATGGAACATTTTATATATGAGGGAAATATTCGCTGGGATCCAACACGTTGAAAGGTAAAGCCTCGTTAATACTTTTTCGAACAAGTTTCGACTTTTAGCGGTAGACGTTCGGAAAGGGAAGTCAGCTGGTTGACGGAAAAACTCATTTTCAACACATTTTACACCCCCAAAACCTACATTTATTTTGATATGTCGATAATATATATATGGTTGGTTCAGAATATAGTATAGAAGGTACTCATTGAAAATTAATGAAACATATTTGAATACTTAGCCATATATCTTTTGAAACATGTATATTGAATGTGCCAATGGAATGAAGGTTAATAATGAAGAAAAAAAGTGTTGAAAAGTGTTGCCTCCCCCATTGCTATTGTTGACAACTGACCATACTGATGTTTATGTTTTGAACAAAGAATAGTGAATGTTTGAAACGGTGAATTTTTAAAAAATGACATGCCCGCCAAAAATTCCATTTGGATTTTGGTAATACTACGGTAGGTATGAGCATCTTTGTTTGAATTTTTTTGTTGAACTTCTATGTAAAAACCCCTTATAAGATTTCCGACGGTCTCGTATATTTGCCGGAGATACAGGTCCATTTTGTTGTTTGAACACACAAAATTCGTCTTTCTTCTGATCAAACACCACACATGCCCTTATTTACTAGTTTTCAACAATTAAAGCAAAATAAACTATTATTTTTTCAAAAAAAGCATCTCTTTTCAAACCATTCCCAATTTGTTTTGATGTCATAGTGCGATGACAGTCGAAAGTGGTGTATTTGCAGTGTTGCCGCTCTCATTGTTATTGTTGAGAACTGAATATATAAATTAATGTTGACTTTTGGAGAAAGTTGGATTTTTTGAAAAAATAATGGTTTTTTCTGCTTGAAACTTTTGAAAACGAGTAAATAAGGGCGTTTGAGGTGTTTGATCAGGACGAATTTTGTGTCTTCAAACAACAGAAATTTGATTGGGAGAAATGTTATAAGGGTTTATTTGTAGAGGAGGCCAAATTACGTGAGTTCCACAAAAAAAAAATTAAAAAAAGTGCTAATAGCTACCGAAGTATTACCTGGATTTTTTGTAGAGGAGACCGAATTAGGTCGAAGTATTACCGATCTCTAGAAAAAGTATGCAACAAAGGTTCCAATCTCGTCGTTTCTAAAACAGTAAACACTGCATCGACTAATAGATTTTTATTCAAAACCTAACACTCGACTCTTTTGACAAAAAGCTCCAACCCATATTCACAAACACCGCAAAAAATAAGGCGAGGAGACCAATCTGATTCCTTTTTATCAAAATATCAGATACGAGTACGCGAGCGAAGATTCAAAACACACCCGAGATATACCGACAGAGCTTTCTCTCAAGGCATTTGATAAAAAATACTCCTTACGTCTTATCGTAACACGTAACAACACCGACAAAAAAAAACACTGTCTAGCGAAAATCAACAAGCACACCCGCGCAACTAGATTCGCTCCGAGCCAACACAATACTGAGATTAGCGAGAGATGCCAACGTGATTAAAAATTCAAGGCAAGGTTGACTCGATTTTACTTTCCATTGCGAATGTGTGTGGCTTCGCACTACCGTGAAATGGATTCGGGTTCGCCCGGCTCTACTGGTATCGACGCGAATTCTGGTGGTTCGTTTGAATTTGAGTATTGATTGTCTTAAAAACGCAATAAGGAACTAATGGTGGATTCATGCAGCAATCGTAGCTCGGAAGTCGGTAATTGGGACTCGGAAATTTTAAGTCTGAATTCGTAACAAAATATACATTAGGGGCCGTTCATAAAATACGTTCGCATACAAGGGGGGGGGTCTGGCTGAGTGTGACAGGATGTGACAAGGGGGGACGGGGGGTATACGGCAACGTGACGTTCGCCGTTTATATTTTTTGACATGAGCGCTAGAAGCCAGCGTGACCACTTTTGGTAGAAATCTACATTTTAAGTAGATTTCTGACGAAAATTGAAAAATTTTGTTATGAAAGAAATCTTCAGTAGATTTTGTTAGAAATCTAGATGTGCGACATCTTCTAACGAATTCCTAAACTCGTGAGATTTTTTAATTTGATCTATAGTGACTCCATCTTTGCGAATGCATTTTCAATTGAGAATGCGAATTAATCTTGTTACAATACACTGTATTTCACTAGAGAAATGAAACAAAATGATGCGATTTTTTTCTGTTTCATTGTGTTATTGAGCATTGAATCTTCTGATTATATAAAATATGTATATTATTTGTGGCCATCCATATTGAAATTGTTTATAAATATCTTAGAAATATTATTTATATGTTCGTTATGAAAGATATTTATTAATTTTATTATAAAAACTAAATAAAGATTTTTAATTTTCAGAATTTGTGTACTATCATTTAGAATTCATCATACTCAGCAGGGAGGGGTCTTAGTTTTTGTGACGAAATATTTCTAGGGGGGTCACAAAAATTGTGACACAGTGTGACAATGGGGGGGGAAGGGGGCAAAAAAAGCTGGATTTTAGTGTGACGTATTTTATGAACGGTCCTTATTCATGCAGCAATCTTAAGAACTGTCTGATCGTAAGACAAGCTTTCCTAATTGGTGATTTGACGCAGTCGCTATGACGTCTGGCGAAGTCATACTTTTGGACAACCAATCACGATACACGACATTTGAAAATAAATTCCGAACTGGATAATCCATGTGGAGTTCCAAAATTCGTAAGTCATAACTCGTTAGAATTGAAACTTGCGTCAACTTTCCTTACGAATTCCGACTTACGTAGCTGAAGATAGCTAATTTGATTTTTTTGACTAATATTTTACATCAGATATCTCAATTTTCTTGTCACAATAATATTTGATTTATTTCTTCACTAATATTTTTTGACTAATATTTCGTCTCGTATTTCATATTCGATATCTAATTTTTTTTTGTCACAGTGGTTGGAAAACTGCGGGTAATATTTCGTCTAGATCACAGCACCAATATTTACAAATGATACAGCATATTTTTAAACTATTCTAAAAATTGAATAGAAGTTTCATGATGTTCTTTATACTAGGTAACTTGATGGAGAACGAATAGAGAAATTTTATATGTTTTTTCCTTTTTTTTAATATATTTTTCCTTGTCGAACACTTTTACGAGGGCGTTCAGAAGGCGGAGCCTTGTGAGGGGAATCGTCCGGTTGGTGTATTCGATCAAGATTTCCCACATACCAGAATTGGTATCTAGAAAACAAACAATTGCCGATCGCACCGAGTTAGACAGAAAAATTCTACCCTGACCGCGTATTGATCCAGCAGTGAAAAGGCCAAATCGTATATTAAACGGCAACATCCTATTCTTGGCATGAATTTAGGAGAAACAGCTTTCGACACCTTATATTTCCACGTATAAAGTTTAATTGGAAAGATATCTGACTTTCGAGAAAAAAACCAGTATGTCAATAAGTATGTAATGAGCGATTCCATCGACACATTCTCCAATCCCCGTGCATCAACATCCTTGAAGAACAAACAAACTGTGGAATGATGACTGGTCTGGAACACGTGCATTCTATTCCGTTCTAAATATATCCTCACCTCTTTGTACAAAAAGTAATAAAACGGAAACACAAGGACCCCGGCTGTCTTGTACGAGGAAACTGTCTAACAATTTCCCAGCTAAATTTAAACTGCCTTGCGCTGAAAGAAAATGAGATCTAGAACTTCAAACGAATTTCAATGCAGGAAATGAAGCTTGGATTTAACATTGAAAACTTTCAGTCGATGATTTTTCTTTCTGTGGGGATTCCCTTGCGAAAAGTTGCTTTTTTGCTAACTTTTTGGAAGGCCAGGCCATGAATCTTTTATGATGTCAAAGACTCAAACTTCTACCTCACCAAGAGGAAACACATACAGCGCATTGATTTTGTGAATGCAATAATTTCGAACATGGAAATTCTTATTTCTGTCGGGGTTGCAGCTTCCTCTGCAAGTGGACCGAAGACGACGTTGCCGTAATATGTGCCCACTGTAACTTCTTGCTGAAGTATGAGTTTGAGTCTTCGGTCGTCATCCAGCAGATGACGTTACACCATAGGGGTTTACACCTCGGTTTACACCATATGCACTTTGGTTCAGTGAAATTTAATTACGATTTCACTAATTAATCATCAGATTCAACAAGTTTTTCAATTCAATTTCTCAAAAAATAGTTGAACAAAACAGCCCACAATCACTTTCAAAAAATGACGCTTAACTGATAAGAGTAAGCCTTGAGCTACCAGGCCTACGTCATTTTAGCAGAGTTGAAAATTCGTGATTAAGAACGTATACTCAATTGCTAGCTCAAACATTGGGCCCTCTTATAGATATTTGCAGGCAACACCCTACGATTGAGGTTACAAGTTTTTCAATTCAATTTCTCAAAAAATAGTTGAACAAAACAGCCCACAATCACTTTCAAAAAATGACGCTCAACTGATAAGAGTAAGCATTGAGCTACCAGGCCTACGTCATTTTAGCAGGGTTGAAAATTCGTGATTAAGAACGTATACTCAATTGCTAGCTCGAACATTGGGTCCTCTTATAGATATTTGCAGGCAAAACCCTACGATTGAGGTTATGCTGCAGAACAGAGTACCTGTTTCGTACATCATCACCTGACACATCGCCTTTTTTCCACATTTTGTAACACATTGATCATCAACCTCCATAAAGGTAGCACGGCCACTTGCAGTAAAATCATTGTAACATTTTTTTTATGTCGTATAATTGTCGAGAATTCGTCGAGGAAAGAAACTAAATGTCACGCTTATACTTGGGTGGCTTTGCTAACTTAATATTAAGTTAGCACAGCCACCTTGCTTAAATTCCTAATGAAACTCAAATCTCGAAACTATTATCGTAGATAATTGTCGTAGTTCATTCCATATGAAAAACCCTCGGAAAAACCACAAAAAAGTTTTTTATCTCCTGGATATCACGTCTTTGTCATGTTTTACCTCGCATATTTTCTACGTTTTCTACCATGTGGCCACACCGCTAGGATTTTCACCGTTTTCTTCAACATTCTTTCATAAAATCGCGAAAGGAACCGGACTATCCAATGGTCGAAAAGTCAGTATCGATATGTCATCACCATTTTCGTGAAAAAAGCGCCTGAGGAGAGAAGAAATTGTAACTCGATTTTATCACGAATTACTATTCTCCTCAGGCGCTTTTTCCAACGAAAATACTGATGACATATCGTTACTGCCTTTTCGACAATTGCATAGTTCCGGTTCCTTTTGCGATTTCATGAAAGAATGTTGAAAAAACAGTGAGAATCCCAGCGGTGTTGCCACATGATATAAAACGTAGGAAATATGCAAGGTAAAACATGACAAAGCTGTGATTTTCATAAAATAAATAACTTTTTTGGTGTTTTTTCATATGGAATGAACTACGACAATTACTCGACAATTGTCTACGTTAATAGTTTCAAGATTTGAGTTTTATTAAGGATTTTAGCAAGGCGCGACAATTGTTTTTTTTTCATTGACAATTGTCGAATATCATACGACATTTGATCAATGCTTTGGGATTTGGAGAAAATTGTTTTTCGAAAGGAATTCGTGATAAAATCGATAGTTACAATTTGTTCTCTCCTCAGGCGATTTTTCCATCCAACTACGTGGGTATCATTCATTAAAATATGGAAGTTCAGGCATGAAATAGTTCTTTCTCGTCAAGTTTTCTAATAGAGGCCGGTTTCGAAAAATTCAGATTTTCACCGGTGTGAAGTTATCCACATCCACACATATACTCGACGAAAAAAATTATGACACCCCACCAACTCGTTTCAATGAACTAGTACCGCATTCTAATTTTAGTACATGCTTTTAGAGAGTGAAAGAACCGCGATGGCATATAAAATATAGTTTGTGCGGCCTCGAGGGGGAAAGGTGGGGGTAAATACTCTAAGTCATATGCCATCACGGTTCTTTTTCTCTCTAGAAACATATACTAAAATAAGAATGCGGTACTAGTTCATTGAAACGAGTTATTCAATAATTTATAGTATTTACCCCCACCATTCCCCCCTCGAGGCCGCACAAACTATATGTTGTATGCCATCGGGGTTCTTTTTCTCTCTGAAAACATGTACTAAAATTAGAATGTGGTACTAGTTCATTGAAACGAGTTATTCAATAATTTAGAGTATTTACCCCCCACCATTCCCCCCTCGAAGCCGCACAAACTATATTCTATATGCCATCGCGGTTCTTTTACTCTCTCAAAGCATGTACTAAAATTAGAATGCAGTACTAGTTCATTGAAACGAGTTGGTGAGGTGTCCTAATTTTTTTCGTAGAGTATATGTGGATGTGGATAACTTCACACCGGTCAGATTTTCCTGTTTTCAAAAACCGAATACTCACTGCGTTCAAACATGCTATAAATTTTGGTACGAGTAACACTTGTATTGAGTACTGCAGCATTTAAGCCACTTGGTTTTACGAATTCAAGGCGATTCAGGAGCCTCGGTATCTTTATTGATACTTGACTTGAAGTCAGCTGCTACACGCTAGAAGTGAATATCTGACGATTGATTACAAATACAATTTACTGTGTTATTCCAACAGCCGTTGAGGCAACGGGTCACTATTTTTTCGTTCTCTTACGAAATAATCAATGAAAGAAGCCACCAACTCTTCGCAGCGCTCATTTACCAAAACAACAGACGCCAAGTTTGAATTTCAATGCAGACAATACCATGCATTTCCATCGATGGAATGGTGCCACTGGGTTAATTTTATGTCGTCATCGATGACGTACAATTTTTTCGAATCGTATTCACTATATATAATTTTTTTTATATGGAATGCTCGATGGAATGTGAACCACACGTATTGATAAAACAAATATCAGCATTTGACGTTTATTAACGATTTTACAGGAGTGGTTTTCTTACTTCATATAAAATTCTCGACAATTATTCGGCAGTTAATGTTTAATCTTTGGTTTAATCAATTTTATTACGAGGGTGAGGATTCATGCAAGCCAACTCAATTTGTATATAATTCAACAAGAAGTTATGTGATTGAAATCGAATGAAATCATTCATGAATGACATAAATTGCTCAAATACAAGCAAGGCAACTAATGAATTACTCAACTTCCCAAGAACTTGCCTGAATGTCCTTACTAAATCATGGTTATTCATTTTTCTCAGTTGATAAGTTGAGTTATTCAGAGTTTCTTTGCTGGAGTCCGACTTGAAGGTGGATTCATGCAAGCCACCTTAACATGTATTTAACTCAACCTACTTATCTTAGCAAGTTATAATAGAAATAAAGTTGATTCATGCATCAACTCCCAAACTTGAAGAGCGAAGATATACGCGACTGATTTGGACAGCTGACAAATTTTTGAAACGTTAGAGGAAAAAAGTTGATTTCGACCATAATTCTTGACCTACTAAGTTAAATTTAATACAAGTTGAACTGCCTTGCATTAATCCCCTTGAGTTGGCTAACTTAATATACCTACTTAGTAGACCTAGATCAACATGCCTATAAATCTGTGTTTATAGCGATAAACACTCTTATAAACAATGGATACTTTTTTCTGAGGTATTCAGAAGAAATAGAAATTGGTGCAGCAAAAATATGAATACCCAACTGATTCCATTGCAAGTTGACAACTGGCAATTTCCCAAGACAAGATCCCTACTTTATATATAGGGGCGTGGCCAAAGTGAAGAATTAACCCAGACTAATTTTAAAAAAATTTCCAATAAGTTGTATACTTAATTGCCTAACTGCCTAACCAATTCCACAGCAACCACAGGAACTTTACCTGTATAAAGATAAAAGTGATGTCCTTCTAAATTTGGGTAGACATTATTCTGTATTAATGATGATTTTATGGCAGATATTCTAGGTATCTTTCACGAACGTAAAGGAACCTAAAATTCTTTTCATATCGGTACTTTTAACAAAGAAAATGATAGGTGATATATGCCACCATCGTCATCAGGGAGACAAAGCATTACTCAACTAGTTTGAGAAATTATATATTCCACAATATTTATGACAACATCGTCGATTGCAACTGTGGGAAATAAAAACAAATCTTTTGTTTCTTGTTTCTACAAGAGGAAAAAAGAAAGCTCCCGCAAATGGAGAACTGTTGCAATAAGAACGTACATTTCGAGAGGAATAAATAATTGATTTCATGCAGGAACTGGTCGAATGGACTATGTCATGTGGGCGTTGATTTGAAAGCGCCTGATTTGGCTAGCACTAGGCCCTTCAAGGGTCTTCACTGATGGCAGGTGCACCGTACATCGTACATCAGACATAATGACTTTGACAAGTGGAGCAAGTGCAGTCCATCCGTTCTGGGAGAGCTCGACGAAATAATTATGGAAACCGATACCGCAAATCGATCGTTTTTCTTTCTAGACCTACTAGGATTTAAAGTGACATAGAAATCGAAAAAGTGGCTCGCAGCCATATTGACTACGCAAGTGATATTTCAGAGACGTAACGAAGGAGCACACTTACTGCTGATTTTCATGCCGCCTAGAGGTGGATTCAGAGGTTGCTTATTACCCTCAGCGAAGGAGGTAGTTCTGGGGCGTCCGCTCATCTCTGTTTTTCGATAGTTTTTTGGTTATTTCATAGACCTATCACATTTCTTGCTGACACCCTTCTTCCGATCGAGTAATCACTGTCTTTTTCACACTTTTACAGTCATTTGTCCAAATCGAACAAACACTTACGTCACTACTTCGAATATCCCGTATTCTTACACTGATAATCGACAAATACACCTCATTTTGTTCATAAACTCGCCCTGTTAAACCATTTTTGACTTGCAACGGGCTTCACCTTGCCATTAATTTTCTGAAGCTCAGACATTGACCCGATCGGAGTTGCTCGTAACCAATCACGTCGCACATCGCTAGCTCGAGCGTGCACGAACATCCATAGCATGAGCAGATTCGATAATCTTTTCGAACGTGGGGCGACACCTCTTGACGAATATGTGAACTACGGCTGCCAGATCACCTGATTCGTGGCCTCCTGTCGATGAATCAGGGAATTAGAATTTCAGGGAAATTCGGTGAATTTCATTGCACAGAAGCGGTCCCAAGAAATTTCAAAACCAGGGTTTCTACGCAGTGACGTACTGGATAGATATTCGGAATTAGTGAGATGACTTGGAAATTTTTGAGGCACTGGTGGATGACCCCCATGAAAATATTTGGTAAACTTCCGTTTGTCGGGCACACTAAGATAAAAAAAAACGGCGGGAACTTTCAGGTGATTACTGGCATTTTCTAGTACACGCTTCTGCGGCAAAATAACAGTTATTTAGTGCCTCCATCTTTTTCATTGATACAATGTACACACCCTCAATTATGTGTTAACTTGACTTATATTCCTGTGCCGGTAGGTACCTGTCAGATGCCGAATGTTTCATGTTTTGGTTGTTCTTGAAGAAAAGTGAATTTTTTGTTTTTCGATTGAAACAATCAGGGCTATTCACTAATCAGAGTTGTTATGGATAGCGACTAAAAATTGTCGTTATGTTCAAGGTCAGTTGCTAAGCGCGAAATTGGTATTCACTTTTCAAGTTAAGTTGCTACTATAATGACCAGTTGCTGTGAGGAGTGCGTATCACTACGTCGAATTCCCATTACGCCGAATTCCCACTACGTCGAATTCCCATTACGCCGAATTCCCACTACGTCGAAAAGCATCCCCACCACTTACGTCACCAAAACACGATCGTTATCGAAGCTGGATCCCATTCGACGTAATGGGAATTCGACGTAATGGGAATTCGGCCTAATGGGAATTCGACGTAGTGATACGCACTCGCAAAATTTACCGGATATTCTGCAATTTCCTGTTAACCCAATCTGACTTAACCTAACTAACCTAACCTAAAAGAAGGATGAATTTCGCTGTGCTGTTGATATTGAAAGTGCATGGTGTGGCACTACGCCGAATTCTCATTACGCCGAATTCCCATTACGCCGAATTCCCATTACGTCGAATGGGATCCAGCTTCGATAACGATCGTGTTTTGGTGACGTAAGTGGTGGGGATGCTTTTCGACGTAGTGGGAATTCGGCGTAATGGGAATTCGACATAGTGGGAATTCGACGTAATGGGAATTCGACGTAGTGACACGTCCCGGCTGTGAGTAGTGGTTCACAGGCAACTGCTTTATATATCTTGTTAAGGAAAAACAGCTTACCACCGTCATTATGGCAAGTTATTATCAGAGTTGCTACGACGGTTAGCAACTGCGATAACCACTTTACTTAGTGAATAGCCCTGAATGTGTAAAACGGATGATTGAGGTGGTGTACATTGTGATGAGGAAAAATAATGATACATTTCGAGTGTTATTTTTTTCCGCAGAAACGTGTGTTCTAGAAAATGCCAGTAACCACACAAAAATTGAACCTTATCTCCGAAACTAATTGAGAGCGCAAGAAATTTCAATTTTATTTTTTGTCAGGTCAAAATCCATTAGTTCCCGCAAATCTTTTTAATATTTCGGAAATACTTCGGTCGCTATGAGCACCTTTTTTAATTTTTTTTTGTGGAACTTTCGTAATTCGGTCTCGCCTCTACAGAAAATCCAAATAAAATAATCGGCGGTCTCCTATATTTTTGGAGATACAGGCCTTTGGTGTAAAACTTCACTATTTTCCACATCAAATTTCTGGTGTTTGAACATACAAAATTCGTCCTCCTCCTGATCGAACACCACACACTCTCTCATTTACTCGTTTTCAACATTTTCAAGCAGAAAAAAACATTAGTTTTTCAAAAAATCCAACTTTCTCCAAAAGTCAACTTTAATGCATTCACTTCTCAACAATAACAATGAGAGCGGCAACACTGCAAATACATCACTTTCGACTGTCATTGCACTATGACATCACAACAAATTGATTATGGTTTGAAAATAAATGCATTATTTGCATTTTTTTCAAATGTTTGATGGCGTCGGCCACGGCCAGAATCGTTGCTTCAATGTATTGATTTTTGGGTAATACTTCGGTCGCTATGAGCACCTTTTTATTGAAATTTTTTTTTGTTGAACTTACGTAACTCGGTCTCCTCTACAATAAATGTAAATGAAATAATCGGCGGTCTCTTATACTTTCGGAGATACAGGGCCTTTTTGGTGTAAAACTTCACAATTTTCCACATCAAATTTCTGTTGTTTGAACACACAAAATTCCTCCTTCTTCTGATCAAACGTTAGTCACTCTCGAAAATGGACAAGTTGTGCCTTCTTTTTCTGCGCCACAAAATCTCTCGGACCACACGCGTTTTAGTTCATGGTAAGTATGTTTTTTTATGACGATTAATTTTTTTATGAAGATGTTTCTTTGCATTCGGCTGATGCGATTGAAGATTTAGACTTGATGGAAGAGGATGGAAGCGACTATTATTGATGCTGTGGAAATAGTTTAATAACATTTTGTTGAGTAAAGGTTCTGTGTTGAGTTAGGTTTGACTTATTTTTTCACATTTTGGATCATAATCAGTTTTATTTTGTACAATTATATTTAATTTCAATACATTTTCATAAACTTATTATATATAATAAATGAGAAGAAAAAAATTATATTGGTTGTTGAAAATAATCGACAACTGTTATAGACGAATATTATGATGCACCAGCGCGATTTCTGAAATCTTTTGTAGGTGATGCTTTTTCGATATGGTATAATATTCAATTTAAAAAAAAAATCGAAAAATATTTACTATTGAAAATTTTTGATTTGCACCATAACTGCATCTGGTCCCATTCTTCAATATTTCTCAATAATCAGACGTTATTCAAGTGATGCTAGGTAAGTTAGTTTTGATTGTTTTCATTAGTCAGACGTTATTCAACTGATGCTAGGTAAGTTAGTTTTGATTGTTCTCATTAGTCAGACGTTATTCAAGTGATGCTAGGTTAGTTGGGTTTGATTTTGATTTATCTCAATAATCAGACGTGATTCAAATGATGCTAGATTAGTTTATGTTTTGATCGCAATTAGAATACGACATTGTCCTTATTTACAGTTTGGCAACTTTGCTTTACATCACGTGCGTTATCGGTAAAATGTTGTCACTATGACAGTCAGTGTCAATGGTGAATTTTTCTAAGTAAACATTTTGATATTTTCAATGGATATTTGAAGAAAACATATGCTCAATTCTGATGTGTTCAATCAAAAAAAGTGTGAGTACTTGTAATTCGTTCGAAATTTCGTGACTAAAGCAACAAAACAATGAGATTTTTTCAACTCAGTAATTACTAGTTTTTTGGCTATAATTTCAGTTTTTCACACGAAAAAATCGTTTCTTATAGCTTCCGCGCCAAAATTTCTATGTATTTTTCGATTGTAGGTCGTTTCTGGCGATTTCCAAAAAAATTACAAAAATTGGCGATTTGACGTATTCTACACCTTTGCCCAAGATTCTCCAAACTTCGGGCTTCGAGTGTTCCTTAAAAATCAGGGTAATTACCAAAATCAGTCTGTTGGCTATAAACCTAAACAAGCCAAAACACTCACCAGAGAAGAATTGGTGAAATTTGTGAAAGGGGCACCAGATCAACAATATCTTCTGGCAAAGGTAATAATTTTAGATGTACATTTCAATATATACTGATAATTTTGTGTTCTTGTTAGATTGTTGGTTTAATCGCCGTCGCTGGTGGTTGTCGCCGCGAAGAGATTTATGAAATGTCTTTGGATGACATCCAGGAAACTTCTACACAATTGGTAATCACAATCCCTTCCTCAAAAACGAATCAAGGAAGAGTATTTACGGTCATTGATAAAATGGACGGCATAAGTATGTTGGAACTGTTCCGAAGATACGTTGCCTTGCGGCCCAAAGGTTTAGGTCACAACAAATTGTTCGTAGGATACCGTAATGGCGTACATTTCCCAGCGCGTTGGAATTCACACAGTCGGTGGAGTTCCCGAGAAAATAGCGGAATTTCTAGGATTAGCAAATCCCGAGTTGTACACCGGCCATAGTTTTCGCCGCACATCGGCCACTTTACTAGCAAATGCGGGACCGGAATTTTCCGTTCTCAGAAGACATGGAGGATGGGAGAGTTCCTCCTTGAGGATTCGTTGGAAGGAAAGAACAAAGTGGCTAAAATGATCCAGGGAGGAGAAAGTTTTGTGCAAGTCTCAACTGAGAAATCTAAAGGAATTATTAGTACAAGTGCTTGCTCGAGTTCCACTCTCCACGATGGTTTACCGAAAGTTGAAATAACTGGGAATACAGATTGCACAATTCATGTTACTTTTAATGTTTAGATTGTCTTTATTTACATGTTTATTGATTTTGTATTGTTTTCACATTGTCAAATTGTTTGATTCTTGCCCCATTTCATAAGAGTCCGGTAAAAGTTTTACCGGACTCGATACCGTAAAGTCTCATTTACCGGACTAAAATCGTTGACTTAAACATGGCTGTTACGATGCAGTATGAAATAAAGGTCATTTTCCATGGAAGTAGCGAGTGTGATATGTGTTACTTTCCTAGGTGGTCGTAGAAAAATATAATATTTTTACCCGGTAGACAATGAATTTCAATAAAATACTAAACACGTCTTCCATCAATTCTGTTGAAGAATATTTCTGTATTTGAAGTAGATTGAAGTACGTTGTTCCATACAAACTTTGACCCCGTTTTTCCCTCCGTAGGGGTGGGATTTCGGAAAACCGTATCTGATCGGATGCCTAAATCATTCGAAGAACACACACTCCGAATTTCGGATCTCTACGATCAGAGGTTTAGGATGTGTGTTGTTAACCCCTAAAATTACTTTCTACCCCTTTTCGACCCCGTTAGGCGATGAATTTCGATTCAATGCGAAACACTTCTCTCATCAATTCTGTAAAAGAATTTTCATGGAAAATTAAAAGTAGATTGGACCTATGAATCACGTTGTTCCATACAAATTTTGATCCCGTTTTTCACCACCTTAGGGGTGGAATTTCCGAAAACCCGGTAAAGTATTCAATGTCCGTCTCCAGGTTTTAAGCTACCTCCCCACCAATTTTCAGTCAAATCGGTTCTGCCGTTCTTGAATAGTGTAACTACCACGACTTTTATATATTCTCTTCACTAATGAAACCTTTTTTTTTCAAACTCATAAAATCAAATTAATATGGAAATCATTTAAGACTGATATCAACCGTCAAAGGATTTGTTGGTTTTTATGGGACAATTCGCAACTGAGAAGGACCTTCATATATTTCGTTTTAAGAGTTACCGCTTTGGGGCTTCTATCAAAATCCTCCGATAGCTAGACGCTAGACTTGAAAACCCTTAGCAGCATACTGTCAAACCGACATCTGCAATAAGATAGGTCGTTTATCGGGAGTAATTACACAAGTGCTACAAAATTACCGAAAATTTTCCTTGAAAGCATGTTGTTTAAAAACTGCATGAGTTTATTTTCATATTTTGTCGAAAGGGCCCGACTCCGAAGGAGGAGGGCTCTTTTAGCAAAATACGAAAATAACCGAATGCAGTTTTTTTACTGACAACATGCTTGAATGGAAAATTATCAGGTTTATTTTTATGCACGAGTGTAATTCGGTAGAATATTTCCGAAGTTAAAACAACGACGTTTGAATTTCAGTATTTATGCCTGTCAAGATGACAAATGTACATTTTAACAATAGTTACTATAGATACACGGACCGAGCGGGTATTTTTCGATACCTACCGGGTATTTACCAGCCCGAAAATGTCCCGCCGGAAATTTATCGCTGTAATTGATCGAAAATGTCCCGTTTCATATGGCTTATAGCCTCCGAAAAGTCTGGAAAAGGCCTCATTCCACAATCTTCTTGTAAAATGCCTTGCTTGTTTTTACCAACATATCATCTGTATACGTCAATCCATCTTCGAATTCTGCGACCAACTAATTCCCAAACGAAATTTCGTGTTTTATCGTGCATAAAAAAACGTATGTATCATTGAACCCTGTTGAGACAATAGGTACCTACCTATATATGTACAGATATGTGTAAAAAAAAGTTGAGTCATTTCCTGTATTTTAGACCGTCTCATTATTTTCTATGCTGAGTGAATATAGGACAGGTACAACTTTCGTTGATTTACATAGTATTTAATCCATCGTGAAAATATATCATTAAGCGAGAGGTCCCTCCATAAAATGCGGCATAAAAAAACAATTGCAATGATCAGAAAGGAGCGCTCATTAGAAACCTATTTGAATCGATTCTCGCCATTATGCGAAAAAACCTAATAAAACATCATTTCTTCCGAAGGGTAGTTGATTTATTACTAGGAAAAAACGTAATTTAATCAAAGTCAACTAACATTGAAAGAATGACTTATTTAGGTGAACTGACCAACATTTTTTCGACAAACGCATCCTTTTCGAAATATATAGTTGATTAAATTAATATACGATGAGATTGGAACCTTTGGTGTAAAAGTTGAAACTTCTCCTACATTTAGATTATTTCAATTGAACCAATAGGTATGCTTCATCAATTTTGAGCATATGAAAAACTTCGAGAAATATCAGTCAAAAGTCAAAACAATGTCTCAATGAAGAACGACGTGGCTAATATCCCGATAACAATTACAACGTGAAGATAATGACTCACGAAATGAACTATTCTAATAAATCGAACTGTCGGACTGAACATTACTGAAATTACGGTATATATTCCAATCTACGGATCTAGAGAGATCAGGTTTGCTAGGATAATGGAACATAGAGACAAAGACATGTGTATAAACTTTCATTTGCCCAGTGAATATATTAGAAACTCTTGACCTCGCTACTCCAATCGAATTTCAGTCACACTCACAAAATATATGAGAAAGTTTTTTATCCACGACTATAGTATAATGTCCCCATTATACGTCTGTTTTCTCGTCCTCAATCACACCCATTATTCACAAGTGAATAATGAGTCCTTATTCACTGTTGTCAGATACTTCCTTGATTTAGCTACAATATTATATTGTTCTGCTACAAACAATCGATTTTTGAAATTTTATCGTGTAAACCACCAAATATTATCAATTCAGTTTCGTACCTAGATATAACGAAAAAAGAAGGCAATGAGCATCTACTCTGAACGATCAGCGACTAATAGTGTGCTTTTGAATCCAAACAAATTTGACCCAAACCTGTCTACAACATTGTATGAAATATTCGTTACAATAAAAAAAAAGGATTTCTAAAAACATGTATGTGATGTAACAGAATTATCCAACAAAACACTTCAACAATTTTTTTTAGTATTGGATAAAGTATAGTACCTGTATATAATGACTATTATTCTCTCGGTGATTCAAGCCACTCGCCTGCGGCTCGTTGCCGTGAACATCACCTCGTGAATAATAGTCATCATGACGCTCGTTGAATAATATACTATTGTCAATAATAATAATAATAATAATAATAATGAAGCGTCTTTATATATCGAAGAGAATATAACATTTGATGAAATGGCGAAGCATCAGAGTTACCTGTTTTTCAGCTTAACCAGAGAAAAAAAAACAATTAAAATATACGTAGGAAAAAATAATTTTGAAGGTTATAAAATCTCTAAAGGAATATTATAAAAAAAGAAAAAAAAATATTATTATAAACAGTATTTAAACCAGTTTATACCCAAAACATGTTTATAAGCCTAAAATCATATAAACAAAAACCAGGCGGACATCGAAATCAGCATATAGAGGAACTGTATTTCAGATCATCTTCAAGTCTTTTTTTGAAATTTTTGATATTGAAATCTCTGAACTCTTGTGATAGTCCATTGTAAAGTTTACAAGAGATGTATGAAAAAAAGCGGGTAAATACTGCAGTTTTGTGTTTTGGAGGAGCCAGGAGTTTGGTTTTGCGAGTGTTGACATCATTACTTTTTAGAAGTTTGAGTTTTTCCATCAGGTACGGTGGCGTTTTCGAGCATAACACTTTATGAGTGAGTGTACATATATGAAGGCATCTTGTTTGATGAAGTTTCAGCCAACCAACTTCCTTGAACTTTTCTGAGATACGGTCATACTTTCTCAATCCTGTCGCAAATCTCAAACAAGAGTTTTGCATACGTTGTAATCTCATTGAGTCGATTTGTGAGAGAGCTGGTCCATACACAGTGTCACAGTATGAAATTCGGGACAGAATTAGACTTTTGCATAGCTTCAGTTTGGTGTCTGTATTCAAAATATCTTTATGTGCATAGAGTTGCTTAAGTATTCCATAAACTGATTTTGAAAGATAATTCACATGTTCTCTGAATCTAAGGCTGGAATCCATCCAGAGATTTTTGCATACATTTACCACCTCCAGATCAGTATCAAGAAGTTTTAATTTTATATCAGGCAGGGAATTTTGCAAGAAAATTCTTTTGATTCTTGTACCAAAAAGTATTTCTGATGTTTTCGAAATGTTTAATTTGAGGTTATGTGCCATCGACATATTGTGAAGAGATTTCAAGTCGGCGTTTATTGAAAGAATTGCTTGTTTGCAGCTGTCTACAGAAAAACCACACTGCAACTGTGTGTCATGAGCGTAATGATGAATGTTACAAAACGATACAGCCTGATAAAAGTCTGATATATACAATGAAAATAACAGAGGGCCCAAGATTGACCCTGAGGAACTCCAAATGCAACAGGCAATGGTTTAGACATTTTATCATTCAATTTAACACACTGAGTTCGATTTTTCAAGTAGTTAGCAATCACATGAACCCTTACTGAAACCGAAGTAACTAAGTTTTTTAATTAACAAATCGTGAGAGAGTGTGTCAAAGGCCTTACTATAGTCCAACAGAATGAGACAACTAATTTTATTTCTGTCTATATTCCTATAGATTTCATCATTTAATTGTAAGAGGGCTGTCGTGGTGCTGAACTGTTTTCTGAAGCCAGATTGGAAATCGGGTATTATCTTTTTATCGAACAGATATTCAGATATTTGTTTTTTCATTACGGATTCTAATACCTTTGACATAGTGGAAAGTATGCTTATTGGCCTAATGTGACTCAATTCCGTTTGAGATTTTAGCGAGTGGGAGAACATAGGCTTCTTCCCACACTTGAGGAAAAGTACTTGTTTTCAAAGCTGTATTGATTATATAGGTTAAGTGTGGTAATAAGACGGGACAGGAAAATGTAAGTATTTTTAACGATATATTATCTAATCCTACAGAGTTACTTTTGATTTGGTTGAGTGCTTCCTCTACTTCAGAACTATTGACCTCACGAAATGAGTATGTATTAGTTTAAGAAGGATCCTCGTACCTAATAAGAGAATGTATTTGTTGTGTTCGGTTGACCAAGGGGATGTTTCTGAAAAATGTATTCATTTCATGTGCATCATCAAATTTCGCAGGAAGGGAATTAGATACTTCATTACAAACTACATCTAGAGATCGTAACGCGTTTTAGGTCAACATGCACGTTTTTCTCTTTTTATTGCGTCTGTTACATAATTGCGGAGCTCCTTGTAATAGTTCCAATGTGCAATAGATTTCGATTTCCTATATCTATCGAACGCTTTATCACGCAATTTCTGCATCTGCTTATATGTCAACCAGGGTGAGGTTGGTTTAGTACCTCGGGCAACGCGGATAGGTGCATGTATGTCAATAGTAGCTAAGACATTTTGGTTGAAGAATTCGACTTGTTGATCAACGTCTGTCAACGTATATATGTATTCCCAGTTGACTCTCCTCAGATCATTTTCAAAATCTTGCCTTACAAAATTTTTGACACGAAAACTAACGAATTTAATTTTTTTAATACCGCCGCAGCCGTTTGACAAATCCTAGTAACCTCAGTCATTTTATCCACATTCATGCAATTTCTGTAGGTGACAATCAGGTTGGACTGCAATAGGTTTCATTCAAACATGAATAATACTTGTAATACATTACAAAACAAATCACTAACAACAATAGACACTGTATTGAATTTCATTTGAAATTCTAGTATTCGTGATCATAGCACAAAACAATCAGACCATTTTGATACGATGAAGGTAAAAAGTAGCTTCGACAAAAAATCACTTCTTGATAATGGAATACATATTCACAATAATTTACCAAGAAAGTTGAAAAATTCAAAAAATATGTTGAAATTTAAACGTAACTTGAAGCAAAATTTCATGAACAACTGAATAATTTCTAGTTATAGATTTAGTTTTTTTTTAATTCAGTTGTAATTATGATTCATCTCTATTTTGATTATGTATAATATTCGAGAAATAAAAAAAAAGCCAGATGCAATGTATAGGTATTATTTGGTTAAGAAATACTCAACACATGATTGACATAATGTAGTAATCACTTTCAGATTCGGAACTGTCACCAATGTTAATAATATATCTACATCCCAAAGATGCTTTTCCCGCGTGTTTCACGAATTTTGCCCAGCATTCCGCGTTGCACTTCTTTGATGCTTCATTCCGCAAGCTCAATACTTTTTTGTCACTGTATTCAACTCTGCCAATATATTTCTCATAGTAGTCTTACAACCAGCCCAAATTAATTCAATAGCATTAAAGTCTGGGTGATACGGTGGTAATCTTAATACTTCGTGCCGATATTCTCGCACCAGTTCATCTATAATATATACGTTGTCCTTTCGGTTTCTCTTCGCCAATTGCAATAATTCTGCTAACAAGTTTATTGTGAATGTTTTTAGCCTGGGACTTCTACACTACTGCTATGTGAATGTCCTGGTAATGCGGAATTATAGTCACAAATGTCGTTTGTTTTGGAATTTGGAATCATATTTTTGGATCAAACACATTGTAATGGTACCTAAAGGCGTTAATGTTCGAAAAAAGCTGTTTTTGTAATATATTCTACATAGAAAAAAGTTGAAGTGGCAATTATCTACCTTTTTTCGCTATCGTATCAATCGATAATCACAATGTCTTTGCTTAGAAGACATGCTAACGAATAATGATCTGCCCAAAGCGGTTGATAGAAAGAGATGTTACATAGATGGTGTGTGATTTCTTTAATCATAATGGGTAGAAATAATCAGAATATATACTACATAGAAGATGGTGCCCTTGTTAGCGAAATGGGCGTCGAGTGCAAAAATATCAGTTTGGTGTTGGGCGATTGAAGTTCGGAAATGGCCAAAATTTACCATTTTCAAAAAATCGTGTCCACAGTTCTTCTAAATGTTTTTCTGAATATTGTTCGAGTCCATTATCATTTACCTTGTGAATTTCGCAATCGAATTAAAGTAAAATATAAGTTTCCAGATGTCAGTATAATATAGGATGTCACATGATCGATCTGAAAACTACATAGGTAGAGAAAATGAAAACTTTTCATCACTCTTCCTTTCAAGAATGCACTTTTTTGATTAAATGTTGCAAAATGCTTGCAACTCATACATTTCAAAAAGGTTAAGATATGAATTTTTACAATTCCAAGGTATTTTTCGGCATTTAATTACTTATAACTGAAAGGGCTCTTCAAAAAAAAACCCAAGATTACTTCACTCAATGCAGATAACCGATGAATGAATTGAAGGCTAGAATGCTTTTACAGCAATTAAATGCATTATTATTATTAACCGAATAAAGTAATCGAAATAAACCTAGATTCTGGGCAACTTTTCAGGTACTATATTGTTCCTGTGGTCGATCTTGAAGTTTCCTAAGTTTACTTTTTTTCGAGAAATATTAATATACCCCTCCTACACCAAATTCAATCGACCAAAATGCGTGCATTTCCATAATTTTCAGAATTTTGCGTTTAGGCAAACGCTTCCGTGTATAATAAACTGAGTTAGAACCCCTCTTTCTGCGATCTCGAGATTTCATCAAAATATTATACACTCAAGACATCTGCTCGAAAATCTTGTGTGTGCAGTTCACATTTTAACCGATTGAACGTGGAATATAGCCCCAGAATAAAAAGTTCATTTTAGCTTAAAAATATATGTGATTTTCAGATCGAGTTATTGTTATCCTGTATTATCAACTACCATGATTTTATGACAATGAAACTGTTGAAATTCCTGAGGTGAGTGAAAAAGAGATCAATGGAGCTAAGATAATCAGTATCAAAGATGGTCATGGTCCCAAATGCTATTATATACATTATGTAGGCCAGTGGTTCCCAAAGTTTTGTGGACTACAACCCATCTAAAACAAGTTTCAAAACTGGGCACCCACCTCAACCGTAACCAATATGAATAAAGGGATTTTTTTAGGTATAAATCAAAGTTCAATACTCAATCGAATAACTACATCAAATATTTATTTCATTGGGAAGGATGAAATTGTTTCCTATGTTCCCCCATTACGGTTTTGATCAACTTCAATCTCAGTGTGTTTCATTTTCGCCACATAGTGCTTCATTATTGTAGAGGAGTTTTTCCCAGTTATTGAACGTTTGGATCAATGGGTAACAGAAGAATCTCGGAACACCAGAAAAGTATATTTTCCTAGGAAAGATGTAGGTGGAAGTAAAACTGGGAATCTACCCCAAAAAATGCCAAATGGACAGAGAAAACATTTCCAAACCTTCAAGTCCTGTGAACATTTTAGAACTAGTCAATGTTAATGCAGTTTTAGCAGCTGCCTTACAAAAACGAATGAGAAACGAAAAGACCTACGATTGATAACAGACTCCCAGGTAAATTCTCACCTAAGAGAAACCATTATTGTTGAAATTGTGTCTTATAAAAAATTAATATTTCAGAGCGTGACATCCCCTTTTCTTCTTATATTCCAATCATAATGTAAGACGTTCCTATCACGTGACCAATTTTCATGGTGATGTCAACGGGTATAACTTTATACCCGTTTTTATCTTTGTTGTCCTTCTGACTTAAAAATTCTATTGTTAATATTTTTTTATTTTATTATATTTTATTGTATATCTTTTACTGAGTAGTTATATGTTTTTGTAATGACCAAATCTTTCTCAGACTTTGTCAATGAGATGTAAATCTTCTGACAATAAAGCATATTTTGATTGATTGATTGATTGATTAGGAAAAAATAAATGAGGAAAAAAGAACCATTGTGGCGATACATCCAGTTCAATTGTATCTGAGTATCGTTTCCTATCTGTTGCATGGCCTTTCGCGCATATCCGAATATCATGTCATGCTCCGTAAATATTGTATTTTCAAAGTGCCAACATCACGATTGGGCTCATTATTTACGTCTTCGTGATATCATTCTAAAAACATGAGATTCACTACGGTCATTTGCACGGTTCGATCGCAATTTCGTTCCGAAGACCGAATCGAAAAATTAATATTTCAGAGCGTGACATCCCCTTTTCTTCTTATATTCCAATCATAATGTATAACGTTCCTATCACGTGACCAATTTTCATGGTGATGTCATGCTTTTAGAAAAAATAAATGAAAAAAAAGAACCATAGTGGCGATACATCCAGTTCAATTGTATCTGAGTATCGTTTCCTCTCCGTTGCATGGCCTTTCGCGCATATCCGAATATCATGTCATGCTCCGTTAATATTTTATTTTCAAAGTGCCAACATCACGATTGGGCTCATTATTCTCATCTTCGTGATATCATTCTAAAAACATGAAATTCACTACGGTCCATTGCACGGTTCGACCGCAATATCGTTCCGAAGACCGAATCGAAAAATTAATATTTCAGAGCGTGACATCCCCTTTTCTTCTTATATTCCAATCATAATGTAAGACGTTCCTATCACGTGACCAATTTTCATGGTGATGTCATGCTTTTAGGAAAAAATGAATGAAAAAAAAGAACCATTGTGGCGATACATCCAGTTCAGTTGTATCTGAGTATCGTTTCCTATCTGTTGCATGGCCTTTCGCGCATATCCGAATATCATGTCATGCTCCGTTAATATTTTTTTTTTTCAAATTGCCAACATCACGATTTGGCTCATTATTTTCGTCTTCGTAATATCATTCTAAAAACATGATATTCACTACGGTCCTTTGCACGGTTCGATCGCAATATCGTCCCGAAGACCGAATCAAAAAATTAATATTTCAGAGCGTGACATCCCCTTTTCTTCTCATATTCCAATCATAATGTAAGACGTTCCTATCACGTAACCAATTCTTATGGTGATGTCATGCTTTTAGGGAAAAATAAATGGGAAAAAAGAACCATTGTGGCGATACATCCAGTTCAATTGTATCTGAGTATCGTTTCCCATCTGTTGCATGGCCTTTCGCGCATATCCGAATATCATGTCATGCTCCGTTAATATTTTATTTTCGAAGTGCCAACATCACGATTGGGCTCATTATTTCCGTCTTCGTAATATCATTCTAAAAACATGAGATTCACTACGGTCCTTCGCACGGTTCGATCGCAATATCGTCCCGAAGACCGAATCGAAAAATTAATATTTCAGAGCGTGACATCCCCCTTTTTTCTTATATTCCAATCATAATGTAAGACGTTCCTATCACGTGACCAATTTTCATGGTGATGTCATGCTTTTAGGGAAAAATGAATGAGAAAAAAAAACATTGTGGCGATACATTCAGTTCAATTGTATCTGAGTATCGTTTCCTATCTGTTGCATGGCCTTTCGCGCATATCCGAATATCCTGTCATGCTCCGTTAATATTTTATTTTCGAAGTGCCAACATCACGATTGGGCTCATTATTTTCGTCCTCGTAATATAATTCTAAAAACATGAGATTCACTACGGTCCTTTGAACGGTTCGATCTCAATATCGTTTCGAAGACCGAATCGAAAAATTAATATTTCAGAGCGTGACATCCCCTTTTCTTCTTATATTCCAATCATAATGTAAGACGTTCCTATCACGTGACCAATTTTCATGGTGATGTCATGCTTTTGAGGAAAAATAAATGAGAAAAAAAGAACCATTGTGGCGATACATCCAGTTCAATTGTATCTGAGTATCGTTTCCTATCTGTTGCATGGCCTTTCGCGCATATCCGAATATCATGTCATGCTCCGTTAATATTTTATTTTCAAAGTGCCAACATCACGATTGGGCTTATTATTTTCGTCTTCGTAATATAATTCTAAAAACATGAGATTCACTACGGTCCTTTGCACGGTTCGATCGCAATATCGTTCCGAAGACCGAATCGAAAAATTAATATTTCAAAGCGTGATATCCCCTTTTCTTCTTATATTCCAATCATAATGTAAGACGTTCCTATCACGTGACCAATTTTAATGGTGATGTCATGCTTTTAGGAAAAAATAAATGAGAAAAAAAGAACCATTGTGGACATCCAGTTCAATTGTATCTGAGTATCGTTTCCTATCTGTTGCATGGCCTTTCGCGCATATCCGAATATCATGTCATGCTCCGTTAATATTTCATTTTCAAAGTGCCAACATCACGATTGGGCTCGATATTTTCGTCTTCGTAATATCATTCTAAACACATGAGATTCACTATGGTCCTTTGCACGGTTCGTTCGCAATATCGTCCCGAAGACCGAATCGAAATATTAATATTTCAGAGCGTGACATCCCCTTTTCTTCTCATATTCCAATCATGATGTAAGACGTTCCTATCACGTGACCAATTTTCATGGTGATGTCATGCTTTTAGGAAAAAATGAATGAGAAAAAAAGAACCATTGTGGCGATACATCCAGTTCAATTGTATCTGAGTATCGTTTCCTATCCGTTGCATGGCCTTTCGCGCATATCCGAATATCATGTCATGCTCCGTTAATATTTCATTTTCAAAGTGCCAACATCACGATTGGGCACATTATTTTCGTCTTCGTAATATCATTCTAAAAACATGAGATTCACTACGGTCCTTTGCACGGCTCGATCGCAACATCGTTCCGAAGACCGAATCGAAAAATTTATAATTCAGAGCGTGACATCCCCTTTTCTTCTTATATTCCAATCATAATGTAAGACGTTCCTATCACGTGACCAATTTTCATGGTGATGTCATGCTTTTAGGGAAATATAAATGGGAAAAAAAGAACCATTGTGGCGATACATCCAGTTCAATTGTATCTGAGTATCGTTTGCTATCTGTTGCATGGCCTTTCGCGCATATCCGAATATCATGTCATGCTCCGTTAATATTTCATTTTCAAAGTGCCAACATCACGATTGGGCTCATTATTTTCGTCTTCGTAATATCATTCTTAAAACATGAGATTCACTAGGTCCTTTGCACGGTTCGATCGCCATATCGTTCCGAAGACCGAATCGAAAAATTAATATTTCAGAGCGTGACATCCCATTTTCTTCTTATATTCCAATCATAATGTAAGAAGTCCCTATCACGTGACCAATTTTCATGGTGATGTCATGCTTTTGGGGAAAAATAAATGAGAAAAAAAGAACCATTGTGGCGATACATCCAGTTCAATTGTATCTGAGTATCGTTTCCTCTCCGTTGCATGTCCTTTCGCGCATATCCGAATATCATGTCATGCTCCGTTAATATTTTATTTTCAAAGTGCCAACATCACGATTGGGCTCATTATTCTCGTCTTCGTGATATCATTCTAAAAACATGAAATTCACTACGGTCCATTGCACGGTTCGATCGCAATATCGTTCCGAAGACCGAATCGAAAAATTAATATTTCAGAGCGTGACATCCCCTTTTCTTCTTATATTCCAATCATAATGTAAGACGTTCCTATCACGTGACCAATTTTCATGGTGATGTCATGCTTTTAGGAAAAAATGAATGAAAAAAAAGAACCATTGTGGCGATACATCCAGTTCAGTTGTATCTGAGTATCGTTTCCTATCTGTTGCATGGCCTTTCGCGCATATCCGAATATCATGTCATGCTCCGTTAATATTTTTTTTTTTTTCAAATTGCCAACATCACGATTTGGCTCATTATTTTCGTCTTCGTAATATCATTCTAAAAACATGATATTCACTACGGTCCTTTGCACGGTTCGATCGCAATATCGTTCCGAAGACCGAATCGAAAAATTAATATTTCAGAACGTGACATCCCTTTTTCTTTTTATATTCCAATCATAATGTAAGACGTTGCTACCACGTGACCAATTTTCATGGTGATGTCATGCTTTTAGGGAAAAATAAATGAGAAAAAAAGAACCATCGTGGCGATACATCTAGTTCAATTGAAGGGCTCGGTGCAAGAACCTGCTATGTTCACATTAGATAATTTCGAGTAAAGTGAGAGAAACGTTAATGAGGTGTTTTTATGATTTTCAATGAAAACTGATGACTGTTATGAGACTATGAATGAACTTGTGATCCATAGTGTTCGTTTTCATTTCAAATTTTATTTTAGTTTTTTTTATAAATTCGCCGGAAGAACTCACATAGCACTTTTTTGCTACCAAAATGATAGAAAAATAAGACAAGAAACAGAAAACTACATTAATTTCCAAATTAAACTTTACTAAAGATATCAACATGAAGTTGGTGGCTACTCGGAATCGCTTTCCAGATCTTCCCCTCGTTTGATGCTGTCATAAAATGGTAAGTGTATTGGTGGGACGTACTTTCTAACCAATGGCATGATGCTGTCATATTTTTTATTCTTCAGAGGTAACTTCTCATGATATGCTCGGGGTACTTTCTCTAAATCGGGAATAGCACCGTTACGTTTCAATAAAACATATGGCATCAAATATTCAGTGGAATGGTTGCATCCAACAGACACCTGGTGAGGATTTTTAGCATCGTACAATAATACCCTGTATTTGGAAAGTGTAAATGGCGTCTTGTTGACAAAAGCTGACTTCTTGTAGTGTGGCTGTAGGTAAGATTTGAAGTCGAATATCATACTTTGAGAAACTCTCTCGACAATAAAATTTTTTCAGCAGTTCTCTACTAAATCATACCATTCTTCTGTAACATACAAGAGCTCTTTTTTACGTTTCCTCTGTTCTATTTTACCGAAATCTCGGTCGCACGGTAAGAAACTACATGTACATGACACATTCTTGCCTCCAACATTCCCAAACGTGGCTCCGAATGACCATTCCGTTTGGGGCAAAAGGCGGCTTTGTGATCACAAAATCTATTTACAATGACTTTTCGAAGCCGGCTATTGCACCAAACGACGCAGCAGCACTTTATTGCTCAAAACATTTCATAATCTGATTTTTGAACAATTTGGCCTTTAGCAGGTTCTTGCACCAATCCCTTCAATTGTATCTGAGTATCGTTATCCCTATCTGTTCGTTGAATGTGAGCAAGTGAAATTGAAATCGTAGATGCGATTCTGGTGGACCTTATCAAGAAAACAATTATATTTCAATCTTCAACTCTCTAGAACGAAGCTAGGGAATATGAAACTAAATAAAAAATGCTAGTTGAAAGCTAATGTGAGGTTAAAGTTGATACCCTTCCCCAAGCTTGGATAATTGTTAAACTCTTTCCTGAATGGATTATCCATTGTTTACATATCTTGCCAGACTTTGACTGGAAAATGGAAAAATCTCAAACTACGGTCATTTCTAGTTGAGAGTCCATTTGTTGTAGGAACATTTATTACCAGACATCTATAAATAAAGATAAAATGTGAAAGAAAACAACTCAATCAGGTTTATTTGCTGAAAATACTCTCACTTTCTTAAAATTTTCACCAGTTAAGTGCACATTCATCACATATTTGGAAATATAAAAGTATTTTCTGTTAAATGGCCAATACCACTTTGAAAATCAGCTCACTTGTTTTATAAGGGTACTGAACACAAAAATGAATTCAAATATCAACTGTACTAAATTCAATATCCTCGGAAAAAAAATAAAAATCTCCATAGTTGCTGCAACATAACCTGTCATTAAATCTGATCATAATGTCTATGATTAATGAATAACTGATATTTCTGCTACTGAATATTCGTTGAATCATTTATTTTAGAAATACATTCTGAAGGGATCTCATAACATGAAATTTCAACTATAATAATTATTGAATATATTTTAACCTTTTTTCGATGTTTTGTCACAACTCACTCACAATTGTCTTATAAAAGTAAAAATAATACAAACTGCTGAAAGCAGAAATAACACAAACTGATTAGTAAGAAAATAATAAAACTAGAAACCACAAATATTCGGAGCACGACGACGAAACGAAGGCGAAACTACGAAACTGAATATGAAAATACCTAATAGGTTTGTTCTGCAGTGTTGCCAATGACATATCTACAAAATACCCACACCATCCAACGAAAATACCCGATTTTACCCGCACGCTATTTCAAAATACCCGCATTTTAGCCCCTTTCCATACCTAGGCTTTCGAAACTCCCTTTTCTCCAAAACACTCGAAATTTTTCCAAGAGGAATGACATACTGATGTGATACATTGATAAAAATAAAGTTTTATTTCATATAACAAACAGAGTACAAAAAAAAAACATTAAAATAAAAAATAAATAAATACGAGATGGTGCTGGTGCTGATTCAGTCATTGATGAATCACTCCCCAAAGCAGTCTCATTTTCATCTCCCTACAAAAAGTTTCAAAAAAATTTCATTTTTTATTTTTCATATATATTTCTTACTATTTTATCTTCATTATATTTTACTAGCCACTTGTCCATTTTCTTTAAAATTCAAATCTGTATGCGTAATTGTATAAAGATTAAAAAGGAAACCGAACACAACAATAATAAATGTTAATTTAATGGGGTTATGTTCCAAGATTAATATTCGAAATTCGGCTTTAAAGATTAAAGAAAGAAGAAAGAAACACAATAGTTACAGAAAGAGCTTAGAATTATAATCCTTATATTGTGAACTCCGTGTTCCGTGATTCTGATTTCCCGTCATTCTAGTTTCTTTCTAAAGGGCAAATTTCAGGCCACAAGCCGTGTTCTTCCAATCTTTTCTCAAAATGTTGACAATGTTTTATGTTTTCCCAAGCTCTTGGAATTGCCCCCATTTTACCCGCAAAATTCAAATACCCGCAAAATCGCCCTCACAGCTCAAAAATACCCGCATTTCGGGTAATTACCCGCCAATCGGCAACACTGTTGTTCTGGTTCTGAAAAATTGTGGTTCTCGGACGTCAGGATCATGCGCAGTTAATAAAGAGCGTTCTGGTTTGTTGAGGACAAGTTCGGATTGATGAATCCTCTGTTCTGGTTTCGCATTTAAAATGATCTCGGACCGTCCTGAACTATCACGACTTGTTTTTGCTCTTGAGCGAGAACTGATGAAAACTGTTCTCGATGCGCATGCGCAGTCAAGTTCAAGTCGCAGGTAGGCAGGTAGGGTAGATGATTGTTTATAGTTTATTAAGCTGTAAGCTGTGGCGTAGGCCTTAGTTTCTTCTTGTTAAAGTTGATCATTGTTGTCAGCCACTTTTTTATAGGATCGCTCCAATACTTTAAATTTGTTTTCACATTTCGAAGGGTGAATGGTGATATGGCATCTATTGGATAACTCCATGGATAATTTTTCCCACATTTTTTTCATACTCTTAATTTCTCCTCAACCTATACTTTTGGTTTGTATGATTTATACAAATCCAAAAGTATTAGGATTCTCTCCCTGCTAAAAAAGTTATCTCCATCCATAGAAATCATATTATATATATATGCACTCTCTCCATCCCTATCGTAATTTTTTTCATTTTATATTAGAAACTCTGACAACTGATATTCTTCTGAAAAATATTTATTTTTTAGTTATATCGGGACCATGCACTTTTTCACTTAATGTTTACTTGACATGGTACCAAAAATGTTAAAGAAAAATAATGAAAATATAAAAAAAAACAAAGACGATTCAACGATTCAAACTGCGATTACGAATGACGAACAAACAGTGGACTGAGTGAACTCCCAAAATCTCAAAATACTTTTTAATGGCGGCCAACTCAAAACTTAAAAACTCAAACCTACTGTGTTGAAACCATTAATTTCCAAGCTGCCCACTTGTCAAATAAAAGCTTCCTGTACACGAAAGATGGCGCAGTGGTCACTCAAAAAGAGCGTTCTGGTTCAACCAAGTGTTCGAGACTGTCCTGGACTGTCTGGGATTTTATGCTTCTACGCATCATGTCCTGCGCAGGTTTGAAACAGTTCTGGATCTTCGAACCAGAACAAACCTAATCAATGGCCGTGTCTAATGTCAAATTTTGTGAGGCGGCTGGCGGCTTTAAACGCTGTAAGCTGTTAGACGCGGCTATTCACGACACTCATTCTTTTAACCTCTTTTTTGGAAATCACCGTTGTGGCGCCATCTACGAATCATTTCCATCGTCCTCCAATGGTAATTCGTGTTATCTTTGTATATAGTCTATATAGAAAGGTGTTATCTTTGTATATAGGTGTTATCTTGCACTTTCGTACGATAGACTTGTGTTTTGCACCTAATGCCACCTATCAATGACAGGAAGAACTTCGGAAGACACCGGAACCATTTGCTTCAAAGATATTTGTCTACTACTATTGTTTATAGAGATAAGAGATTGGCATTACTTATTAGAGAATAGTCATTCAACCTTATGGGATTATTATTAGATGACGATAAGATCCATTAGTAAACGGCGCCAGTACGGTGGTGCTCAAAAAAGAAAAAACTAATGAGATAAGATTGATACATGATGCCAAAAGATGGCAATCGATTGAGAAAGAGTATTATCGAGGAAGCTATTTTGAAGATTTTTTCAATGACCAAACTTTCATTTACCGTATAAACTTCTATTGTCAACTCTAGGTTGAAGATTCATTAGTTCTTTTTCTATAGCTTAAACTGACATACAGCAATCTGCGCCTATTTTGTCGGACTTTGTCCAGTGAACAGAAATATCGACTTTATACTGTGGATGGCATAACAGCAACAAGAATAAACAGGTGTCATCCGTCTATCATTGTATTTATATTACACATCTACTAGGATCACCATATGGACTTATCATTGAAGGACAATGGAAGAGAAAAAATGTGGATGGCAGCACCCGAGGCAGCACCGACGCGACGGTGGATGTAGACGAATAATAAGGTTAAGAATCGCTTGTTTTCGTCACAGCTGACTGGCATGCTTGTAACAGGACCGGAATCGATTATTTCCCCATTTTACTGTCTCCCTCCTGGATTATATTTATGTTTCCGTGAGTGAATCAGAGAGTTTGAAAGTTTGCTATTGACTGTGTTTAATATCATAGCTATGCAAAATTTGCGGCCAGTTGATATTATGTTATTTATGTCAACACACATTTTCGGGTGTAGCAAATTTGCAGGTCAACAAACTGTTTCCAGAGTAATTTCGAATTTCATCAAAATTCGCGTTTCCAACAGAAAAAAATTCTTCGACCCATAGGGTTGTGTGTACAGAGGTTAAACCCTACACCATAAAAATATGTTTTTCAACGAAAAAATCTCCCCCACCCGTTTGTTCGAAAATTAAAAATTAGCTTTTGATTCGTATAGAGGTCAATCGATCATGAAAATAGAATTTTTGACAAAATAAGTCAGCTCCCAACCCTCTTTATTCTCACGAAAATAAAAGTAAACCCTTATTTCGATATAGAATCAACCTTCCAGGGTCAAAACAGTGTAATATGAACGCGTATTTTGACAAAAAAAAATCTACTTTCACCCTCTTTATCCTTTTCAAAATGAGGAAATGAGATGCTTCATGATGATGATCTTCAGGGTTATGGTATAAGAGGTGAGACTCGACCACATCAATTTCTTTTGTAAAAAAAACAACACAACCTGCAAGAATGTTTGCCATTCTCAAAGTTCAATTCGCCATCAGGTCGATTTTATTATAAAAAAATCATATGATCCAGTTGTACCTTTGTATTTCGGAAAAGCTTCTCCTACCAGATGCCTACGTCATACAGAGAACACACCGTCCAAGTTTCAGGTTTCTACGATAAGCGTTTTTTTTTCTTGCTTTTATTAACCCTAAATAACTTTTTACCCCTTTTCAACCCCGTTAGGCGATTAATTTCGATAAAATACGAATCACGTCTTCCATCAATTCTATTAAAGAATTTTTTATGCAAAATTTGAATCAGATTGGACCAAGACATCACGTTGTCCCATACCAATTTGGCGCCCGTTTTTCACCACCTTAGGGATGGAATTTTTGAAAACCCGGTAAAATGGAAAAACGTATCCTATGTCCGTCGCTTGGTTCTAAGCTACCTCCTCAACAATTTTCAAACAAATCGGTTCAGCCGATCTTGAATTATAAATAGTATAACTGACACAACTTTCTTCTATACATATATTATATTTCAGTACTACTGTCTAGGTTTATGAAGTATGCCTAAATGTACTTTTTTTAGAGATACAAAAAAGGTATATCCTACTTATTGTGATTTTACATGTGGAAGGTGAAATATGCGCAACAGAAGCCGCTTTGGAGTATTCTGAACTCATAAATAAGCTGAAAATCACTTGAATGAGTTATTTTTGCCGCTTAAAGTAGGAGAGTCACTTTTGAAACTTGAAAATGGGGATATGGACATCTGTGTAAACTGTAAACTATCGGGACAATTTTATTACGCATGTCAAGCAATTCTATTCAAATTGTGTAACTTATTTGCAGAACTGGAGTACAAATTTGAGTGAATTAAAGCTTTTTGGATGGGTTAACTTGAGAAGCCAAGTTTCTTGGCCTGAAATTTTAGCTTCATGTGAAGCTTTCAAGGAATACATAGGTCCGATATCGAATCAGGACGAAATGTTAAGATTTTATGGCGAGTTTAGTTTTTGTCTGCCTGAGACCAGTGCGTCGCTTGAACGGTTGTTCTCAAATATAAATAAGTATTGGAGTTCCAAAAAATCGCAGATGAATTTATCTACTCTGGAATCCATCATGCAGTTCCACACAAACTTCAATGAGACTTGTAGTGAATTGTTCCAGTTCTTAAAGGGTCAACAACAAATTTTGAAGACTCAATTCCCAAAAATACGATTGGTACCAAAATGATCCAGATAGTCAAGCTGGCACGTCGAAGGAAAATTAAATTTTGCGTTTGTATATTGAATATATTTTATAGGTACATATTTTATAAAATCACTTCGTTTTCTTGCTGCTGCATCTGTATACTTGTATTCAATAAAAAATAAACCTTTGTTTTACAAATCTTGATTGTACTTTTTTTTTGTTCAAAAATCATGGTCACCCTACATATAATAAATTACGGATCTGTTCATTCTTAATTACTATGAATGGCATTCGTTCTGCTCACTGTGAAAAACAATTTTGATAATCGACTACGAATATGTATTTATGCTGGAGTTACAATTCTTTTCGTAAAAACTTTTGGCTAAATTAATATAT
This sequence comes from Zygogramma bicolorata, assembly GCA_032362365.1. Lineage (NCBI taxonomy): Eukaryota > Metazoa > Arthropoda > Insecta > Coleoptera > Chrysomelidae > Zygogramma > Zygogramma bicolorata. The sequence continues at coordinate 5,936,466 of JAVJAQ010000137.1, forward strand.
TATGAGCAAAATCATGCAGGTGAGAATTGTTTTATTTTTCAAATATCAGATCACTTGATTCAACAGCGCGGTGTTTTCTGGGATAAAACTCGAATTCTCAAATCAGAGTTAGAACGTCAGAAATAAAGATTTTTCATTTTTGGTTTTTCTTCCCTTATAAATATTTCATTTCAGCCCTCATTACCAACATATATTTTCAAACAGTTTAATTTCAAAAGTAACATTTGAAACGTCTCTATAACATCCTGTGGTAACGATTTCACTCCTCAGGATCACTATTTCAACCATTCCAGAATTAAAAATAAGGAGACACTAAATGATACAAGTTTTCAAGGTGTGATCACCCTTACCGTTAGATATGGTACTGGATCTATTTGGCAAAACAATAATCAATTATCATTCATTTGCCTCTTGCGGGACTAGCAATCATTTTCTATTTTCAGCAATAGTAATACGATATAAAAGTAGGAGTAGAATTTTGAATAAATATGATGATCTGGTACATTATATAGAGATAGCTCTCCATCTAGTTTCAAAAAGTATTTTCACATATGTGGTTATAAACCACAAACGAATATGATTAACTGTTTCAAGGTCTGAGGTTTTTCAGGAAGTGATGATGTATCCTGAAGAAAAATCAATTACGCACGGCAACACATGCACTTTTGTTTAATCGAGAATATTATACAAACATATACATACGACGCACTTTCATGCCGATCTATATTTAGGGACTTTCATCTCACGCCTCATTGTGCTAGATTTCACTGGTTCGCGAACTAAGGAAAAATGCAGAAAATGTTTGTGATTTTTCTTTTCGTCAATAGTATTTTGGGATGTAGGTGGGTGTGTGTGAACGAGAAACACAAAATTGTCAAAGAGTATATCGATAATGAAAAGTTCAAAGTGGATTATCAAACGAATGAAATAACCATTCCACAAATCAATTTGAAGAGCCCGTCTAAAGGAAGGATGTTGAATGAGGAGTCCAAAGAGCCAGGTATGCTTTTCTCGGAAATGATTTTATGTTGTGCACATGAAGACTAGAGAATCAGAAATGTCAAAGTATTAACAAAAATTTTCGAAAACATTAGCATCAATTGTCTCTAGATAACTCAGATCCTCAGATCTTTTTTTAAAAAGATCTTCTATAGCAAAAACCTTCTCTCACTCACCATTAACAAAGGGACTCTTTAATTTTAAACTTTATATGAGTTGCCCCATACATTTTCAAAGAAAATTTTACAAAAGTATACACGAAAGGGGTCACAGTTTGATTTTGAGTTGGCACATTCATATATAGGAATAATGAATGAATAATAATAATAATATTGCTTTTATTGAATAGAAAACAGTTACAAAGTGATAATGAACACATCCGAGAGTAGCACCTTTTCAATGGCAGAGTTCAAAATGCTTGTTCTAGGAACGAAATTTTGCTCTTCCACTCAATCAAAAAATGAAAAACTCATTTATCCTATCATCAGGATACTCCAGTCCATTCTCAATCAGCTCCAAAAGCTGCATTACTGTATGTTTAGTTAGGTCACTCGTTTAACCTGCGTGGAAACCCAAAATCTTGGAAGCCTACAACTTTTATATCATTCTCCAATAAATCTTCAATTGAATCATTTTCCAAAACATTAACATAATCCTGAATGGTAATAAATAGTAATAATGGTTCGGACTTCCATTATCTATATTATTAACTCAATTGAAACCTGTGGCTAAGAAGGAAAGGATAGAAATAAAATCAAATCAGGTAATCAAAAATCCAAACAAAAGGTTGAAATGGATCACCCGAAAACTATTGTGGATACCAGCAATCGAAACGTCAGCTAACTAATAACCAACTACTTTGTTTATACATAAGCATGGGCCAGTGTAATAAGTTGAAGTTATTATCAATGTTCAGTGCATATCAAATAAAATCGAAGAGATAAATATCTTCCTAAGTGAGTACAGATTTGATGTTTTTTGTGTCTCTGAACACTGGTTGAGTGAAACGGATCTGCAAGTAATCAACTTATCAGGTTATTATTTAGCCAGTTACTATTGTAGACAAAAAAATATTCATGGAGGTGTTGCGATTTTTGTTAAAAAACCTATTACTTCTAAACCTATCAATTTTAAGGAATTTTGTATTGATTTGGATATGGAAATATGTGGCATCGAGGTTTCGGGTATACTTATAGTGAGTTTGTATAGATCTTGTAATGGAGATTTCGAAAAAAGTTTCATGAACACATTTGATTCGTGTCTACAAAAGACACTGAAGAAAAAAGTAAAGTGATACTTCTCGGTGATTTCAACATAAATTTTTTATCAACAACACGTTTTTGTTCAGAATTAACAAATGTATTCGAATCTTTTGATTTAACTGCTACAATCGGGGAACCAACAAGAATTTCCCTAGACACTGCTACTTGCATAGATAATATCGTAACTGATATTCCTGATGACCTTTTTGTGACGGGTGTTCTTGAACCCTGTCTATCGGATCACTTGGGGCAATACATGCTGAGTGAATTTGAAATAACATCAACGAAAGACTCAATTTATAGAAGAATAATTTCTTCTTCAGCTATAGACACGTTTAGGAGCACCCTTGAATGCTTTGACTGGAGTATTTTCGAGAACACGGATCGTTCTCCGGATGCTTTGGGTGAGCTTCTTGTAGAAGTCTTGAATGACTATGTGGTCGAGATGTTTCCTTTGAGGAGAGCGACACATTATCGTGATCAAAGACCTCCAGTCAGTTGGTTTGGTGATGAATTGCGCTCTAAGAGGGAATTCCTCTCGAGTATCAGGGTTGTCCGAAACGCTAAAAAAGATATTGTAACCGAAAGAGTCTACCAAACATTACGCAAAGATTATAAAAAGTCTATACAGCTGGCAAAACGAAAATCGTATGAAAGTTTTTTGGCATGTTCTCCAAATATCAGTAGAGATACTTGGAGGATAGTCAATTATGAATGTAATAGGAGACCTTCGAGGGAGGTTGATACACCGCATTCGGAGAACGACTTCAATAATTATTTTGTTGATATTGTAGATTGTCTCATTTCGTCTCTTCCTGAAGTAAATCATGAAGCGAGTGATTTCTTGAAAAATCTCAAAACGCCAGTTAACTCCTTCGTATTGTTCCCCACCACCCCGAGGGAAGTAATGGAGAGTATTCAGTCTCTCAAGGACTCCCATTGTTCAGACTATTTTGAGCTCAACAGTGGTATCATCAAAAGTATTGCCAGTGTGATTGCGTACCCATTAACCATATTAATAAATGAATGTTTTGCTAGTGGGGTTTTTCCTGCAATATTGAAGAAATCTGTAGCCTTACCTCTTTTGAAAAAAGGAGACCCTTACATTATTGATAACTTTCGACCTATTTCGATAATACCTATACTTGGGAAAGTTATTGAGGTAATTGTCAAAAGTAGATTAATAACATACTTAGAAGCTAATTCTCTTTTCTGCCCTGGACAATTTGCGTATCGAAAAGGTAAGTCTACAATCAACGCTCTTTTGAACATCATATCCAATGTGATGGTCTTGAGGAGGGCAAACATTCATTCATAACGTTGTGCGATTTGTCAAAGGCATTTGACTGTGTATCGCACAATATTCTGCTTGGGAAACTTCACTATTATGGTATCCGTGGGTTGTCCCTTAAATTTTTTTGAATCCTATTTGAACGATAGATCACAGTGTGTTGCATTACATGGGATCAAATCACATGTGAAATCTGTCAAACATGGTGTGCCCCAAGGATCTGTACTGGGGCCAATTTTGTTTATTTTATATATAAATGACCTATATTACCATGTATTTTCTACAAAATGTTTTCTTTTTGCGGATGATACCACTCTGGTGGAGTGTCACAGTGATGTGAATGATTTGATTGTTTCTGCCAACGCCAACATGAAGTCTGCTAGTAACTGGTTTGCTTCAAATAGACTTCTCCTTAATGAGGGTAAAAATCAAAATCTTATGATCTCCACAAACACTAATTTAATCTCTGGTAAAAGTGTCAAGCTACTTGGGATCCATATAGACGATAGATTGAACTGGTCATGTCACGTTGACAAACTGGCCAAGAAATTATCTAGTGTAATATTTATGATTCGTAGAATCAAAGAATTCGCCGGTATCAGAGCAGTTAAATCTTCTTACTACGGACTCTTCCATACTCACATGGTATATGGCATAGTGTTGTGGGGGGATTCTTGTCATTCCAAAAAAATTTTTGTTTTGCAAAAAAAAGCTATTCGTCTTATATCTAATGTCAACTTTAGAGATCATTGTCGCCCACTTTTTATTCAACTGAAAATTATGCCGCTTCCTTCAGCTTTTATATATAAAACATTGATTGAAATTCATAAAAATAGATCAAACTACATTTTACAATCGCAACAACATGAATATCCAACGAGATCAGGAAATCTGATAAGAGCTGAGAGATTCAGACTAAGCACCTCACAGAAGAATTCATTGAATTTGAAATTCTATAACAAATAACCATGTCACATACGACAACTCAGTTTGTACTGTTTCAAGCAAAAAATGAAGTCATTTTTTTTGAATCATTGTTTTTATTCTACAGAACAATATATGTTATACAACATAGATAATTCGTGTGACTTCAATTGAGTAACGATTGTTCTCATTTTTAACATTAGTTGCTTGATGTTTTATTGTTTAATTATGTTTATTATTGTGATTGTTCGTTTTTAACAAACATTTTGATATTTATTGTTATATTTGTATATATATGACGATATATTTTATAACTTTTGTGTTCTGACTTGCTACAAATATTTGTAAAAATGTATCACGTAGCCAATAAACTATTCTATTCTATTCATATAGTATATTTTCTGATATGACGTACCTACGGATCGGCTGTTAAAGATTCCCTTAGAGAAATCATAACTAGAATATTAGGGGAGGCTTCCCATATTTTTACTTTCTGATAACTGCTCATTTCACCGAAAAAAATCCATTTCTCATATAATTACAGATGAAATTGTGACATTTCTGAAATTAATTAATGAGATTACAATCCCAAAGCATGATAGCTAGGACTAAGACAAGATGGCAAAATTACAATTTTTTGTCTAACAATCATTTTTCGAATGGCGACCATTTTTTGACAAACACTCTCTGAAAAATGTATTTGTTTGCGACTGGATTAAAACTACGATCATAAACAATTCGACCGATATAATTCTCCCTCATTTTCATTTTCAAGCAGGCGCGTATACAGCTTTGTTCCATGGGGGGTAAGACGTGTCGCGAGAGAGACAAGAAATATATTAGATGATTAGATTTAGATCTATTTTTTAGCCAATTGTTAATGATTTTGATTGAAACACTGAATTTTCTTCGATTGTGGGGGGATAGTTACCCCAATCATCCCTCGAAAACCACTGAAACAATATTTGGATTAGCTAATTATATTTAGAAAATATGAGTTGTATGCATAGAAATTCCTATACGTTCAGATATGCATCATAGCTATCTATGATTGAAACGAGTAAATAAATTATTATCCATGGCACATTTGACAAGCATGAAAGAATTATTACCCAGTATTTCTCATAAGTGATATTGAATTATTATTCATATTTCTAATGCAATCGCAAATAAATTAATATCGTTACATTCGCCAAAATAGTTATGATATAAGTGCCAAAAGTGATATTTTATTTTGTGAGAAGGGAACGTCAATAAATCACGAATTATTCTTTCTCGTTTCTTCGTTCCTCGATGGAAAGTGATCCAGAAAATGAATTTCTACCGGCGAAAATTGAAGAAGCTGCCAATAAAGCTGCTTTTGAATAATTGCCTAGTAAGTCGACAGTACGAGTTTTCATACGATCGTTTCTTGAAATGGTGTGATCAGAAATATGTCAGTGACAATAAGTAGGCCAGTGAAAAAGTGCTTTTTGCATACTTTGAAGAAAAGCCCAAAACATGGAAATCGTTTACGCTTTGGTCAAATTACTCTATGTTGAAGTCGATGATGAACATGAATAATCATGACATGAGGAGATATTACAAGCTTGTGGCTTTCTTTAAGCAGCCATGGAGTTTCTTATCATAATTGGAGTTTCACTAATTATACGTTTAATGGAATAAACACTTCATTTTGAATTATGTTCCTATATTTTCTCTACAAATAAAACACTTTTAGCACTAGTGCTAAAAATAATTTACTTTTAACACCAGTGTCATAAAATGACATTTTAGACACTGACAGCATGCGTCAAAAATTATACTTTTACCAATTAACGTTTGTAGAAAAATTCCTTTTTTCGAGTAGTGCTTGTTTGAAAAACGACAGTTTGTTTGAATTCATACTGTAATATCTGTTTGAAGCCCAAAATATACTTACTTTACACTTGTCTTCCAGTCTGAACATATAAGTAAAGCAAATTGATATAAGAAATTCAAACGTTATTTTTTTCAGAACCAAAAGTACAAATGCGCATGCCAGAGTTTGCTGTAAAACCAAAAGGTGATTATACCCATACATTAGAAACTGAAATGCAGTCAAAACGCGGACTACGTTACGATTCTCAAATTAGTATAGCTAGTGTTGATTATTCAATCACTTTCTAGTTACAGCCACATAGAGAGAAGAATGAAATTGAATTTTTGCGTTTTCTCTCCCCTGGAAATATTTTGTTTTAAGGACAAATTGATATATTTACTCCGATACATGACTGCATAATGAGCCTGATGAGGCCTAAGTGCGATGAGGCTGATGAGTTCCTTTGCCTCCCACCTACAGAAATAGAACGAAATAATCTCGGAAAACCTACAGTTTCAAGTTGTGAAACAATTTAAGAATTTTTTGACTGTTTTGCGAATAATTACTTTCCAATACACAATATTCATATTTGGCAAATTGAATTAGAAATATAATTTTAGAACAGAAATGGGGGGAGGAAAAATTGTCATCTTGGGGATGTCTTCAGAGCTAAAGATTTTTCGAGGGTACAGCTGACAATATGAATTGGACAAACTATTCACAAGATTCATAAAAACAAGCATACCAGTATTCAAGAGAAGAGTGGCTTTATCTTATTTCACTGATACGGTCATTGCACATTTTAACTGATATCAATATGTTCTAAGAGTACATAGACTTTTATTTTTTTGAGAATCTGACGGGTATCACAAAATACATAGTAACTCATTTGATGTTCAGTTCTATTTTTTGTTTCTATAATATAACATGAAATAAAATCGATTATTTACAGAAGAATGCAAAAGTGAAGAATTCAAGAAGACTATCAAGGACATAAGACGAAAAGTCAAATGTAAACCGAGAGATACCATTGTAGACATCAACTACACAGGAGGTAAGGTAAGAAAAAGAACCACATCTGAAGGAACCTGAAAAAAGCCAGACTAATAATTTGTAATTTCCTCCATCAAAATATTGGTCACATCCATCAGTATTGCCTTCTTGCATGTGGATTTTATGTCTCATTTTTGGATTATATTTTTATACGTTCTTGTTGAAACTAATACTCCAAATACCGATATACGACTGCAATGTTCTGAATCCTTGCAAAAAACTGTCAGCTAATAAACTTGATTGATGAACGTTTCGAATCACAAAGTGGTTTGAGTTTCGAATGGTCAGCTCTATAAACAGCACAAGTGGAGATGATGATCCCTACCTTCTCTGAGCTGAGACTTCCTTAAGCCGCTCTCTCAGAGCTTCGTACTGTCGCCAGCGACACTTTTGAAGCCATTCATCTGTTAGATTAAGATTAGATTAGAATATAGGGCTTGTGTGCTGAACAGCCTACCACACCGCGACCTTTGCAGGTCTATACTGCGTGCTCTCATGTATGTTAGAGTTCCTTGTCTAGACCCGTCCTTGTAACAAGACTCCGTAGGCCAGACCTTGAGTTGTAGTTTTTCCGCCCATAGCGTTGCAAACCTTAGCCTTGACAGACCTTCGCAGAAGCACAGTATGTGTGCTGAGGTTTCCTCATCCTCTTGACTTAGTAGGTACTCCGTGAATTTGGGCGATGGCTCTTTAATGAACTCATTGGCCTGTCTCATACCCGGCGTCTTATTCTACCATTTTTGAGATTGTTTTTCCTTCCAGGTGCTGTTACAAGTTTTTCGCAGCGCTTTTGCTATACCACAAAAGGGTTCTGGGCCAATAGGGGAGCATCGTGCTCCTTCTCATGCTAGTGAATCAGCCTCTTCGTTGCCCTTTTATCCTGTATGGCCTGGTATCCAGGCTAAAGACAGCCTGTTTTGACTGCCTAGCTCTTGTAGCTTTTCTAGGCAGTTCCAGACCAGTTTGGAGTTAACCTGCATGGAGCTGATTGCCTTTATAGCTGCTTGGCTACCAGAGTATATAGCAAAGGTCTTTTCCTTGAATTCTTGCCTTAATAACTCTCTGCGCAGTTTCTGCCTCTCTGCCTGTTATAATTGTTTTGGAGTTTTTCCCAAAGCTATATTCGGGAAGCATCTCATCCGATGGCATTCCCATTTTGGGGTCGTTTTCCAACTCTTTGTTTAGCTCTTTACATATCACCGTGCAATGTGCTTATAGGTGTTTGCCCTCTGGTCAGTCTACTGGTGACTGACCTGGTTTCCCCTTGAATATATATATATATATATATATATATATATATATATATATATATATATATATATATATATATATATATATATATATATATATATATATATATGTGTAGTGGCGTTAGATTCATCAAAACTTCTAATGCGGCTGTTGGGGTTGTTCTCAAAGTGCCCGTGGCAGCCAGGCAAGCTTGCCTTTGAATGCCACTAAGCCTTCGAATCGCCCCAGCCTGCTGAGTCTTTGGGCACCATACCACCGAACCATATGCTATCATGGGTAAGATAACCCTGGTATATAGTATTTTAGGTTATAAACCCCCATTTTTCCCGCATATTCCTTCTACACAAATTGAAAGCTATCGTGCTTCTTTGGATTATTTTTTATAAGTGTTGATTCCATATCAACTTGTGATCAAAAATTACTCCCAAGTATTTTGCCTCTTGTGCAATTGGAATTTGGAACTGGTGGCTTCAGCCCTCCAAGTATTTTATTTTTCGTGAAGACTACTAGTGTAGTTTTGAGAGGGTTTACAGTTAGTTCCTCCTCCTGGCACCATTTATTTATTATGTTTAGAGCAGTTTGTGTATGCTCCCAGATAGTTCTTGCGAATTTGCCCCTTGCGATAATCGCGAGGTCAGCGGCATATCCTTAAAAATGCATGCCTTAACCATTTTGTCATTGACACAGAAGGTTGACATGACAAGACAATTTCCAATCATTCTGAAACAAAGCGGGAATTTATCGATTCTGTTTTCAGTCGCATAATTTCATTTTGGTCTTCTTAGGGTCGTAAAGACGAAATGCTCTTTCCGAAATATGGTTCAATGACGTTATATTTTTTTCACGAAGGTACAGAATTATAAAGAATGACATTCTTACGAGATTCAACATCCTTAACATTTATAATATCAATACCCATACAGCACCCGATATCCTATCGACGTCCAGTTCATGTCCATTTCATGTCGGAATAGCCTTGGACCAATTTTGGATATCCATAGGATATCCAAATTTTGTATATCCAAAGTATTCCCAGTAAAAAATATCCATACGATGTACAAAATGGATATCCTTTCGGATATCCACGAAGGATATCTTATGGACATCCATTTCGTACATTTATTGTACAAATAATTAATGTTTCTTCCGCCGTGGCACCCTACGAATTGGCAACGTAATTGGGCCTTTTACATGGACATTCCAGCAAAAAAGTTGATATATTTAACTTTTTATCCTTTCAAAGAATATTTGAATATAGCGTCACCTCAGAAGACGTGACGCGCGACGCGAAATGCAAAAGCGCTGCATTGTGAACTCATCTCGACTCGGTTTCCTGACGTGCAACCGTCTATGGCGTCTGTCAAATGTCGTAATTTTGAGAGTCGTTGAGTGTTGGGTCGGTTTGAAAAAAATATGTTGAACTGAGTTGAAGCGTTGTGGTGTGCATTGTGCAATAATTGTGTTTACAAAGAAACGAAAAATAGTGGTGTGTTAGTTGATAATTGTAAACTGTGATCATTAGCATTTACCGTGAACGTGAACTTTTGGAAGGAAGCAAGTGAATTGTTGAGTACTATATTCATATGTTATTCAAATTGAGAACTATTTAAATTCATCAATAACTTTTCTGTTGAGAACTCTTGGCAACCTATTTTTTAAATTTGAACTATATCAAGTATTTTGTTTGAAAAGTAATGAAAAAATTAAAAATTATTATTAACGACATAAGTTTTTTGATCGTACGTCTACCACTCTCCAGTTTACCTTAGTTTGTCTAAATTTTTTGAATACAGCGAAACCAATCTAGCAGAACATTTTAAATTGCACATACGGTCACGTTGAGTGCCTTATCACAGGATATATTACTGACTATAATACGTTGTCCAAGAAGTGTGCAGCACTTTTTCACATCTCAAGCTAGGTTGGTTTCTCTAATACAAATAATTATGTAGAATTATGAACGATATCTTATGGACGTTCTTGATGGATATCACATGGACGTCCATAAAGTATATCTTGTAGATATCCATGATGGATATCTTATGGGTATCCATGAAGGAAATCTTATGGATGTCCATAATGGATATCTCATGGATGTCCATGAAGGATATTTTATGGACGTACAGGTTGGTGGCCTAAGAATGTCCATTGGACGTCCATTGAATATCCTTTGGATAAAAACTGTACGTCCATCGGATGTCCAAAATATCCTTAATGGATATCCATTAGATATCCACTGGATGTCCATGTGTTGTATGGGTAAACACCCAGTATCTCTCTAATCACTACACCTTTTATAAAATTCCTCATGTGTAACGAATGCTCTCATGTTTTCCTACTTACAGGTGTTTCCAGAAAAAATAAGCACAAAACTATGTTCAGGCGGGTGTACTGGTACCAAAACCTGCTTATCAGTGAAACAGGAAAATATTTCCCTAGCTGTTTCTGTTCTTGATCCAAATAGTAACAAGTTTCAATGTACACGCGTAATGATTCCCCAAGATACCAAATGTAGATGTGGTTGTGATAAATCGGCTACTTGTTTGGCAAGCCAAGTGCTAGATAAGAAGTTATGTAAATGCAAATGCATAAACGAAGTAAGTGGTATCTTCCATTTTTACTATTTTATCACTGGTTTAACACGTGAGGAAAATCCAGTAATGTAAGAATAGGTGTGAGAAGCAAATAGGAAATTAGGAACTTGGTTTTGGATTTTGATAGTGCTAATAATAGTATATTATGCAACGATCAAGTAATGATTGCTATTAATACATGAGCATTAACTGAGATACGCGAGTGTATCAATAACCATTACATGAGCGTTGCATACGCTATTTTGTCTACACCTGATAAATAATGAAGAACACAATAATAGTAATTAATTGTATTTTCTTGAAAAATTCCAATTGTGATTTATGGTATTACCTCGGAAAATACAACACTAAGAAATGAAGAGAAGAAAAGGAAAAAAAATAAATAAAAAAGCGGATGCCCGCAATTGCATGCAATTGTTGAACGAAAAATATTATTATTTTGTACTGTATTTTTTCTTTCTCCGATATATGTGGAGGAGTCAATGGTAATTTTTCAATATCGCTGTGTTCTGTTGTTCTAAAACTGTTCGTTTCCTAAATCAGCTGAAGAACATCAACCCTCAGAAGTCGAAACTAGTACGAGCAGTGAATAAACGAGGCCTTACCTTTTAACGTGCGATTCACCCAACACGGTAGCCTGGCAGGGATTTGAGTCTCGGTCTTCCGCTTCAGACATTTTGATAATATAATTATCGAAGTTTAGCTATATTTAATACCTACTGATTTTGACAAACGTCAAATGCACGATTGAAGGATAATGGGTCTATTGGTTGAAAATCTGTATCATGATGGATATCTTTATGAAACTGATTATGAGCATATATAAGTTTATATTATAATACAGGTGGAGAAAAATAATAATTGATTGCAATTTCTGAAAAAAAAATTCGGAATGGGATCTCACCAAAGCTGTAGCCAGAAAATAATTCGAAGGATGGGACATATATTGAAGGTATCGATGAAATGGATTTAATATAGCATCCTATTCATATTCCAAAAACTAAAACTGCTAGGAAACCAGTTGACGATATGCTCCTGAGTTTAACGTATACGCTCGTAATTTTATCCCGAGTTAGTACTCCTAACCTTTTATAAAACGCGGTTATACTTCCATATATTTTTCCTTCCGAACAGAAACGTCAAATAATTGTTGGAGTGTCATACATTGGCAGATACAAAAGAGACTTCATATAAAAATATGATGAAGAATACAGTTCAATATCAAAAAGAGGTGAGAACAGCCTTATGCAAATGAAACGTCGTATGAAAAAATTTAATAACCGCATACAAGCTGTCATGAAACTCAGTCAGAAACTCATATAAACACTCTGTACACACTTTGTTGAACTGATGCCATAGAAAAAAAATCAAATTGAATGATATGAATCATTCCCAGAACGAGCTATTATTTTAAAAAATCTTGACATCATGTCATTGCATTCTGAAATGAACATTTTTCCGATTTGAACAATCTCTTAAACCCAGATAGGATATACTCGTAATAGTGAGAAGTACAAGGATTGAATTGGAGGGTCAAATACTGTTTCCTTCAATTAATACCCTGAAATGATGAAGCACTTCATTTACAAGACAGTTTCATATTGTTACGATACCTCCTTGGGTTCGTCGATTGAAACACTAAACTTCTTTTATTAAAACTCTCTATCACAATACGATACAACACAATCACTTAAATCGCTCCGATAACTTTCCAATGCTCGGTACTAAACTCTTTGTACTCAAAATTCCACACCTTCGCACTTAGCAATAACAAAACTCTCTCCACTTAGCTCTACTAAACTCGTTCCACTTAGCTCTGAATACAAATTCTCCGTCGGCGTGAGCGGCTCCCGCTTATATAGACGCTAATATAGTGGAGAATCATCCAGACAAATCTTAACAATCGAACATTCTGAGTGAGCCGCGATCACGCAGGTATAATCTTTCCTGGAACTGCGGCACCAATTCGCATTCATAGTCGGCAGGGCCGGCGCTAGGACGTAACATTTATTCTAACAATTTTCAAACATATTGGATGAAACTGGAGAAAGTAATAAGATAATTTCTTGCTGACACCTCTTGGATTCCTTAGATTTTGCTAGCCTTGAATCTTTTTACATTCATTTTACACAAACTGGTTTAATAGCCTACGATTTTTATTTTTTTATGTATGCGTACAATCTTTTCAGGACGAACATGCTGATTGTGTGAACCAAATGAAAGATGGTAAACCCAAAATATGGAATAAGGACAAGTGTGTGTGTCAATGTAAATACGAACATATTTGCACCACCGGGACGGAATGGAGTAAGACAGAGTGCAAATGTAAAAAGGGGAGAAGATCCTAGATGTTATCACGGACCGAGAGTGAAGACAATATGAAGTATTGGAAATAATTTTAAATATACTACTTTGGGATTTCTTAAAAAAATATATATCTATTTTGAAATAGAAACATCTTCCATATCACTTGATTTTATTTTGAAAATTGGATAAGCGGTAGAAGAATTTGTGAACCATAAGTCATAAATTAAAAAATAAATATCAGGTACATAAATATGCTACAACCGAATGCAAATTTTTGTCTTTTAGTGAAATAGAAAAGTTTTTGTATTACCATAATGGTGGAATCAGTAGATGTTCGAATAAGATTCATGTTCAGCAATTCTTGAGCTGGATTATAAGGATATTGAATTGAAAAAAAAATACTTCTCACACATTTATTGAGAAATGGGTGACCAGAAAAACTGATAAGTTATACAGAGATGACATAAACATAAGCAGGTTTTCGATTATCAGACAAGTATAAAAGGCACCTAAAAGGCGTAATCTTAATAGAAATAATACCTGGGCATCTAAGTTATTTAGAATCGAATATCTACTATTACATAAAAAAGGAATCAACTATGTTGGGTTAAGTTACGTATAATTGATAATAATAATAAATAGAAATAAGTGATAACGTTAACTTTGGCTACAATTTAAAAAATATTTTTAAGGCTCCGGGAGCATGAAGAATATATTACTCATAAATTAAAGATAAAATTTTTAATCAATTACAATAAAAACATAACACTAAACAATGTAAAAGTAGTAGGTACTGTTTTCTGAATAATACGTCAACACTTTGAAAACATTGCGACTACAGAAATGCTTTGAAAGTTCACGAATTCACAATTGAATTTGATCAGCGAATGTGCAACGAAAAAATCAAATTAGCCATGACAATGCATCAGTGAAGTCACTGATGACAGAGATTCTTCCATTCCTCAAGTTTTTATAATATATTTCAAGGATTTTACTTGATTAACTTGAGGAGGTCAGAAGCATAATTAAATTATGGTATTTTAACATGAGGGGGAGGTGACCAAATGTATCTCAAGCCTTTGGAAATATTACAGAAGTTGTTTTTGAAAATCATATTTAATAATAACCTAAGATATTCACTTATATATTTTCTCTTAAAAATTGCATTAATTATAGTAAGCATACTCATGATACAAGAAATAAAAATGAAATAACTGTAAAAAATAACATATGTTAAGTTAAGTCACAAAAAACTTTTCTATATTTAGCTCCATTCATTTATGATAAAGTACCAAATTCAATCAAAATTACCAAATCGAAATACACTTATAAGAAAAAAGTGAACACATTGATTACTGAAACTCCTAGACTATATTTCCAAAATATTATTGAAAGAAAATATCCAATATAGCCTGTGTCATGATTATATTGTATCTATTCATTTTTACACTACTCTTTATCTTTGATATTTATGATTTTTGTTTATATTCTCATATTCACTTCAATTATATAAAAATCTAATATGTTTCCTCACAACAAGTGCACAACTTCGTGAGGTTCAATTATTCATTTACATATTATTATTGATATTCATTGTGAATAAATCGTTATTATTATTATTATTATAATTCTATCGAACAAAAAAATTAATAAAAACTGCGACATAGTCGGTGGACGTGCTTGAAGACTGGCGATAAATCAAATCAAAAGAATTTCGAGCTGACACCTGTTAAAAAAAAATACTTCCCTGGCTGATAACACAAAGGACGTTAAATTATATCCGACCGGTGCCAGTGAAGGGTTGTTCACAGAAGACGATACCGCGATACAAATGCCGGATTGATTTTCAATTATTGGGATGGGCACACTTGCAGACCGGTTTCGGGCTTTTTGGCCTCTCGTCAGTACAAAATAGTTCCCATCATCAACACGAAGTCGATGACTTCCCAATATCAAAAATCAAATTTCTTCCATCTGTGGTATCAGCCAGAGGAGTAGTTGATTTCTGATAGGTGTTGGTCCAAAAACCTACTGTGTAGTTGAGATTGGACAAATGAAATGTTCAAAAGATTATTACAAAATTTGAACTCGAGATCAATCGAATATTGAGATCAGCGGTTTGAAAAAAAAATTCAATTGTTTTATGATATAATTGAACTTGAGGAAGGAATGTGGCTGTTTGATTTTAGGTGTAAAGGACCATATTATTCATTGCACATTTGCCACAAAAAAATTATTATTTCTCGGTTTAATAAACGACACATTTTCTCTCTGTACATTTTCTAGAGTATTTGTCATTTAGATGATTCACCATAACTAAACACCTGGAAAACTCAGTTGGCCAGCCCTAGGTATGTAAATCTGCTGGATATTATCCAGCTGTAAAATTATTATTCTATAGTGTCCCTCAAGTTCTCAGGTTCAAAAAAACTCATCATAAGATTTGTTTCGAATAACTGGCAGGTTTACATTTGAATCAAGCTAGAATTGCTATAAAAATACATTAATGTAAAATTGAATTTAATATTCTTAGGCTGTAGATAAGGTTTCATTTCGTGTCAGTTATACATTTTTTGGTATTGAACTCCAACGTATTGAACAACTTCTGGTACTTCACAGAAATATTCGACCATGATGACATTCATATTAGGCTGAGGAAACTTGGCTTCTAGATTTTCCAGTGTGAACTGTCATAGTTTAATAAAATTTTCAGCTCAAACCATCAGGGTTAGTTTCAATATAAGTATCTTTCTAGAATTATTGTAGTAATATTTTTCTGAAATAGATTTTCAATTAATAAAAAATAACAAAATATGAATCCACCTCAGAAAGTGTAAATGTTAAATCTTTGATTGAGAGTGATGCTAAGAAAATTACGTTCAGTAGAGTATCAATGGAAATCGAAAATGTGTTTCAATGAACTACAGTTTTTTCCATTATTTCCTAGGTGAAGACTGAAATGAAGAAAATAGGAGATTTGAATACTTAGGGATCAGATTTTCAAAAACGATTGTACATTTCTCATGAAAACACTTGAGGATAATATAAAAATGTGACCATATCACATTTTCGAGTATAATCGCAAATGTGGAATTTAAATTAATATATCCACTGAAATTTCTCATTGAATTCAAGAAAATATTCGTTTATTGAAATCAGATGATCTAATTCTTTGGCTGTAGTTGAATTACAATTGAATGAATTTTACTTGTATGGGGCCGTTCATAAAATACGTTCGCATACAAGGGGAGGTGGGGGGGTCTGACTGAGTGTTACAAGGGGGGACGGGGGGGTATACGGCAACGTGACGTTCGAAAATTGAAAAATTTTGTTTTAAAGAAATCTCCAGTAGATTTTGGTAGAAATCTACATTTGCGACATGAATATTTTTAATTTTCAGAATTTATGTACTATCATTTTTTAGAATTTATCGTACTCAGCAGGGGGGGGTCTTAGTTTTTGTGACGAAATATTTCTAGGAGGGGTCACAAAAAGTGTGACACAGCGTGACAATGGGGGGAGAGGGGGTCAAAGAAAGCTGGTTTAAGTGTGACGTATTTTATGAACGGCCTCTTGTCGTCAAATTCAATAAACTTAACTGATACAGTTTCATTGAATTCTTGTCCAAAAAAACAATTTCAGGAAGTTGAAAGTTCAATTTGGTAGTATCAGGGTTAGATATATCCTTCAAGAGACCCTGTATTATTTCCAGCGAAAAGTTTGTGATCAGCTTGGTAGATGTGTCGCGAAATAAACCGAGAAATATGTACAAAGTTCGCCTACGTCAACGAAAGTAAAAGATCTGAAGAGACGACACTGACAAAACACAACTACAACTATAAAAGCACACACCATTTATACCAGCGTAGACTATTGACTAATTATAAATATTCTTTTTTTGTGTTAAATATATAATCTCTATATTCTATACAACATTAATGATAACTAACTTTTATATAATACAAATGTTCCCTTTACTTTTCGCAACAATATGTATAGGTATCAAATTTAGTTGACTAAAATTTCTTTTTGGGCTCTTTATCAATATTTTTTTGGAAATGTTAACCTAACTTTTGTGATATAAAATGTTGTCATTGTCGGGACACCGAAGTCTCATAATTTTTGTTTTTGATTATTTAGAAACATTCATAGAATTCTTGTACCATGCGGTACCAAAAAATGACTTGATCAAAACAACAAAATAAATGATATATTCAACAAATAACAAAATAAATAAAAAAAAGGGACTTATGTTGGATTTTTCATGATTCTTTTTTGTCTGAAGTCGTACACTCGTCGACAGAAAAAAACCATATCCGGCGATATTTGGCTGGGTGGCGGCTGCCTATGGCTCCTGGGATATGGTTCTGGGTTGGGAATGCATGGTAACGGTTCTTCTATGCCTTCTTCAGTCCTCCTATATCTTTTACGATACCTTGAAAAAAGATATGTCCATACATTTTCACAATCGCCTACCAGCATTAATGCAAAATAACCAAAACTATGGCAAGATAAAAAAATACTTCTACTTCTACTTGTATACTGCAAATGATTACCCAAAATCATCATTTTCTAATTCAACTAATTTTATTGGAATTCTTTTATACGTGCCACCCTTGGTATAATTTTTTTTCTGACTAGCTTGTACATATTTTCATGTATTTCAGGGCAACAAATTATTATTATTATTACATTGGTATAAACAATAATCAATCTTTATGGATTGAATATATACTCGAGGGTTACTGTGAATGCTGTAAACAATTAAAGTTCTTGGTTGTGATCGCTTTTGAAAATATGAAGTCGCATCCTTCTCACTTTAAGTTGTTCTCTAACCTGGACTAATAGAAGAACCGAGAAAAATCCTAAGTCTAGTGGAGAAAATGAAATTGTGAGTGCAGCGGTGTTAGTTCATATTATTGGCAACCGGTATTTTTTTTTATTTTACAAGCAAAAGAATAAAATGGTGTTGAAAGTAACCACATACTTTACTAGTATACTATCATTTCATTTTCTTGGGAATCTCATCAAGATATGTGAAAGCTCACATAAGTATATGCACACGAGAATTAAGAGTTGGGAAATTGAATTATATAGATTGAATTAGAATTAAACTATACAAACCGATGAACCTATTGAATATAGATTCTTTGTTCAAGTCAAGAATTTGTGTTTTTATCCATTCAACTAAGAATAAATATAAATATTCAAATCTTTCCTACATAATATGTTCTGATACCCATAATCATCTAACCAGACAGTTAAATAAACCATACAAATAAAAAGCGATTTTGGAAAAAAGTCGTTGTACTTTTCTGGAATAAAAATTCATAACAGCCTACCTACACACATAAAAAATATCAATTCTGTTGCGAAATTCAAAATAGACATCAAAAGATATTTCACAGCAATCAATAACAATGACTAATTATCCACGAAATTATTTCTATAATGTATCGATAATGCCTGATTCAACTGATTCATTTATACTATTTTACACCCATCCTTCCATTTATATATGTATATGCAACTGACATACTACTTAATTTCATTTGTTTCTTAATTTGTTCATATATATGCATTTTTTTTGCCTTCAGAAGATCCCATTCGATTGAAAAATGGAATTATTGAATATTCCTCTGCTGTCAAATTTTTAGGACTCCATGTGGATGAAAATTTAACGTGAACCAAACATATAGGAATTTTGAGAAAACAAATATCTCCAATGATTGGTGTCCTTTTCAAATTGAGAAATTTTATACCCATGAAATATTTGAAACTCATTTATTTTTCTCTAGTACACTCCAAACTCCAGTATTCAATTTCCGTTTGGGGAGCGGCAACAAAAACCCTAGTAAAACCTGTGAAAACCCTACAAAATAAATTGATTAAATGTATATATAAACTTAATTATCGGGAACCAAAAAAATTTATATAAACCTAATAAATAATTATTTGGATATATCATCATTATATACACTCTCAAACTTTGTACCTTCATACATTTGGTTGAAAACAAACTAAAACATTCAAATCTTATCCTCAAAATCAATAGTGATCAGCACAGTCATTCAACCAGATCTTCAAAAAATTTATCAACGATGAAATTCAAATCTAACATAGGACGACAGTCAATTTATCACACAGGAATCATTATTTATAATGGATTGCCAGATGCAATGAAGAACTATGCAAGACTTCGTTTCAAAGCCAACTTAAAAAACATTTAATGAAATAGATAATTGGAATTTTTTTATTTATTTTTTTATTGCCATATATTTTTTTAATTTTCTACAATGAAACAGTCTGATTTTATTGCCTTTTTTTCTTTAATGTATAATATTCTTAGAGTTAATATTTTTCCCTTCAATAAACTTTGTAGTTTCTTGGGAAATAAAAGTTATCATATCATATAGGCAAGAGAGTGGCTATTTTAGATAACATTTTCTCCTTTTTGTGGATGGATCAAACAACTATAAATGATAACAAAGAGTATTTGTCAATTATTACTTTTTTCATAGAATTCTTGTGATTTGTTTATATCGATTTGAAGGAAAGTTTTTAAACTTTTTTCTTTCCACAAAAATCATCATGTTCTCAAATAAGTTGGGGCTGAATTGCAAACGATGCTCATCAAATATCAATCCATAGTACTAACCTGCAGTATTCATTGAATGTCAGCACGTAGCACTTATCGTCAATACAAGCAACACTATTCGAATCCTTGTGCCTGGATGCAAAAACCTCATCCGGTTGATCTGTCGGTAGCCTTCCCTGCTCCGTATGCTCCGGACGGTAGTACCACAACAGCGACATCATCATTTCACCTGTGAATTGTATTTTCATCAGTTTTCAATTGTTAAACACTCAATCCGTAGAAAGAATCTTTTATTAACGAGTAAAAAAAAAATTCAAATCCACAGAACACAGAAATACATTTAGAAATGTAGCCGTCTTCCCGTGTAAAATTTGGAAGGTAAGGCCAACGTCCACCGGAGGCGATGATGGCGGTTATTTTGTTGCAGTTGGCAGTGAATATACTGAATCGCAAACTTCTATAATGATGTTGATTGACCGTCTATCTGATATCAATCAAACAATCTTTATTGACCCCAAGAAACATGAATGTTTATAAAGAAGGGATCTCAAAACTAAGTCACTATTACAATTCATGCATTGAAAAGAAGATTTCTATCATGAATCAATCCAATGTCAGATGGAAAACGAGAAGTGTTACTGGATCAAATACTTTTTCAAGTTTTTTTTGAAGTGTTCGTCCAAAAAATCTTCAGTTAATTTCTTTGGTAGTTTTTTATATATTAACACTCCATTGTATAAAATTTATTTCTTTCCGAAGTTTTGACTCTACTGATTGTACTCAGATTTTTGGACTGCCTAGTTTCATATTTATGAATTGTTTCAATTGAGTTGAAGGTTAGAGAAGAATGTTTATTTTTATTTTTTACGAAATGGATGGAAGAACAAATTTTCAATTTATATAAAGAGGTGATACTTGAAAGCTCATTTTTCACATATAAATCGGAAGTGGGACACGAAAAGGTAAATTGAATATGCACTCGATTGTTTTATTTTGCAGAGATTTTAGGGGACGTATGATCGAAGCATTAGCATTTCCCCATACTGATATCAAGTATTGTAATTTTAAATGAATAAAGCTGTAATATATTGATTTGAGATGTTTCAAACAAATATAGTTTCGAATTTTGTACAAAATACCAATTAATGGTGATATTTTTTTCTTAAATATACAATATGATTTTTCCAAGAGAGTTGTTCATCAATGTATAATCCAAAAAATTCTGTTACTCCCAAATATTCTATATTTTGCCCATTAAAAATAATGTTATTCTTACTATGATTTGGTTTTCTCTTCGCTAATAACATAAATGAGGATTTTCCAATATTTAAAGTTAAATTGTGACTATTCAACCATAACGAAATTTCCTTTAAATCGTCATTAATGTGTTGTGTCATCTGCAAATAATTTTATTTCACCCCTCAAATTCAGCTCTGAAACCGAGTTTAAATACATAAGAAACAAAACAGGTCCTAGAATTGAACCTTGTGGGACACCACATGTTACACTTCTAAGTGAACTCATTTTGTCTCCCATACAAACAAACTGTTGTCTATTGCTCGAGTAATTTTCAAACCATTGATGAATCAAACCATTCAAACAGAATGTTATGATCGACTGTGTCAAAAGCCTTCGATAAATCCAGTGACAACAATCCACAATGAAAGTGTTGATCCAATTTCAATTCAATATTTGTTTTCAAGTCAATTATAGCAGATTCTGTGTCACTGGATCTATGGAAACCATATTGTCCACGGTATAAGAAATTAATTTCTTGTAAATAATCGAAAAGTCTTTGGTTCATAATTTTCTCAAGACATTTGGACATGGCGGGTAATATGGATATGGGCCTATAATTATCCAAACTTCCTTTTTTTCCATTTTCGAATACTGGTTCAACTTTTGCTATTTTCATTCTTTTGGGAA
Organism: Zygogramma bicolorata; assembly: GCA_032362365.1. NCBI lineage: Eukaryota > Metazoa > Arthropoda > Insecta > Coleoptera > Chrysomelidae > Zygogramma > Zygogramma bicolorata. Next base: position 5,958,511 of record JAVJAQ010000137.1, read on the forward strand.
CAATTCCCATTTCAAAAGAAATATTAATCAATTTAGTTAACAGAGGTGAAAATTCTGGTTCAACTGTTTTTATAACTTTGATGCGTATGTTATCGGGGCCAGCCGATTTTCTACTGTCCAAATTTTTTATGGTATTTTTCACTTCTTCACAAGTTGTGGGTTCTGAGAACATGGAATTCATTGATAATACATTTTTGTTATCGTTCAAAGTGGTATGGGGGATATTAGATGATAATTGAGTTCCTATATTTGCAAAATAGTTGTTGAATTCATTGCATATTTGAATTGGATCTCCGATAAGTTTTCCATTTTTTGTAATACATTTCACATACTTTTCTTCACTATTTGTTTTATTATGTAATACTTTATTTAAAAGTTTTCCACATGGATTTGGTTGTAGCATCCAAGAATTTAGAATCATAGAATGTCTTTTTTGTTTCTCTTACAGTCTTTTTGACCAATTTATTATTAGAAATTGTATTCATTTTGGAAATGCATTACATCAGGAGAACGTTTTCTTTTGAAATGATACTCATCACGTGTTTTGATTAATTTTGATAAATTAGAGTTGAACCAAGGTTTCGAATTTTTATCAATTTTAATACGTTTTTGAGAACAGTTCGATTTGAATGGTGTGGTGTATTTTATTCAGGAAGTGGATGAGAACCAAATGTTCCCACATAAAATGCGTGCCAAAGTTTTTTCCGAGAATAACCTAGTGATTTTTCCATACTTGAATCGAGTGAATCAAAAGAATTAACTGATAAATCTCTTTTTGAACTAAATTTCCAACCCAGATTTTGTGCGTGAAGGGCTCGGCAAAGGGTATTTCACTCAAAATCCAGGTAAGTTGAAGAAAATGGTGAATTATTTTGAACAACATCATATAATGTAAGTCGACTTAGGGTATGCCATAAATTTTGAAGAAAACTACTCCTCACGCGTAAGATGTGTTGTAAGTTATTCTGAAGACCTTGAAATGATTGAAAAATAACGGCAGTGTCTTTTCCAGCACTGAAAGTACTTAGTACTGAAGTCCTTATAGTACATTGGGTGCTTAATTATAAGCTTTCGGTGCTTAAAGTACTTCTCGAGTACAGTCAAGTTTTTTGAAATCTTTCCAGTATCAATAGTCAAAACATCTTGAGTACTGAAGTACTACTCGGTACTGAGAATAACAGTCGTGGCCGAATCAAAAATCGCTCACCGTCTTCCGGATTTTCCCAAAGTGAAGCTATCTTCGCAACAAACGGAAGATCGTTCTTCCTTGGTCCAGCTTTGAGAAGTACACAATCTCTGGGCACGATTTTGTCTCCTTCCTTGTGCCTCATAGCTGGGTAGCATCTTCTGACCAGTGTTGTTTCGTCGCTCTGAAAACAAAAGGAGTTTGGTCAATGGGCTCGAGACAGATGTATGGACATAAAAAATACACCAGACTGAAATTTATGGCTCCTTTTTTTCCAATCAATATCTTTCAATGACATAAAAAAATTTAATTCAAAGCAGAATTTTAGTTGATCATTTGAAAACGTCATAACTCAATTCAGTAAATAAGTAAAACTTTTTTCAAATATAGATACCTTTGCAATATACTAAAATATTTTTTATGATCATATGGAATGCCAAAAAAAAATCAGTGAGTTGAGTGTATGAAAGCACACTAAACATTCATTCGGAGACATTAAAATCATGCTCAAACTTCGTTCACGTGCGATATGGCCATTATATCTACTCTTTCACAGACAACTGTCCAACCCCACATAATTTTATAGTATAACTTTTTCTACACTCCTCTATGATAATAAGAATCCATATCTAGACACGGTGGAATATGAATTCCACCATTCACAGATAACAAAATACTTGGTTACCAGGGACAACCTTGTAGAAACGTCACAATTCTGATCTATCTACCTACTAATCGCAAAAACGAATTGGCAATAGTAGACTACAGGTCCATCCAAAAAATGGATGGGTCATATGAACCACCAGGTGACGTATATAGATCGATATAAGAGCATAAAATAATAAGATTCAGCACTATGCCGTCACTTGTAAGCTGTCCAACTGAGTGCTGGTGAGAATTCGAAAGTGCAGGTAGAGTGAGTACATTTTGGTCATATATTTTTGTACGGCATTTTTACCCTCTATAGATCCATAAAAAATAATAAGAAAGCGCGTAGTGCCGTAACAAAATGGTGCGCCACAAAGTCGGTAAATTTTTTGGATTTTTTGACAATTTCAAGGGTAATTTGGTCATTTTATTATGTACGGCATCAGTTTCATACTGTTTCAATACAGCTTCTAATCCATTATTCCGCAACGCCGTGCAAAAATCATGCGACAAGGGAAAAAAATCGAGGGTTGCAACCCCCTCTCTTTCCGTGGTCCGGGGGGTTAATTTGAAAAAGTACGGCTTCGGTTCCAAAGCATTACGTAGCACTCAAAAGTACTATTAAAAATAATGCCGTCAAAAAATTTTTGTTCATTTGAATGTATATTAATAATTATCTTCATCTCATGGTATACTTGATTTATAAAGCTGTAAAATCATTTGACTCTGTACGGCAACTTTTTTTTCAACATGATATTGTAAAATACAATCGTTATATAGTATTGCCGTTCACAAGGAACTGTTCTAAAAAAATAATAGAGAAATACAAAATATGAAATTTTTAATTTTTTGCAAAAGTTCAAATATTTATAGATTAATAAAGTATTGAAATTTTCTATATGTTTCGCTTGTTTCAAATAGTATTGAAATGATTAAATTAAGAAAAAATGATGCCGTACATTTTAATGCAGACCATATCTTTTAGGCTGATGAAAATGACGCTACCATGTTTCATTGTGATGATGTGAATAAATAAAACAACAATTTCTTAGAAAAATTCCATATATTTAAAGATAATAATACAAAATAAGGTTTTTATTTAAATTATTCAGTATCGTAATCAGCCGCTGAGTTGTTATCGGAATCAATGTCTTCATCGACGTCCGAATTATCTGAAACATGAATGAGTTTTCGTCAAAATCAAAGTCTTACGTACAGATTAAAGATGTAAAGATTTATTTATTTACCAATGACGTCATCAATTTCTTCGTCTGATTCCTCATCCGGTTCCGTTATGTCACTGACTTTTTGGGGGACCTTTGGACCAACGATAATGTACGGCATGTAAAAAAATACTATCTATGCATAAAATACTTTCAAAATAAATTAATTTCATGTTGTTTCAAATCACCCCCCCCGGACCACGGAAAGAGAGGGGGTTGCAACCCTCGATTTTTTCCCCTTGTCGCATGATTTTTGCACGGCGTTGCGGAATAATGGATTAGAAGCTGTATTGAAACAGTATGAAACTGATGCCGTACATAATAAAATGACCAAATTACCCTTGAAATTGTCAAAAAATCCAAAAAATTTACCGACTCTGTGGCGCACCATTTTTTTACGGCACTACGCGCTTTCTTATTATTTTTTATGGATCTATAAAGGGTAAAAATGCCGTACAAAAATATATGACCAAAATGTACGCACTCTACCTGCACTTTTGGATTCTCACCAGCTCTCAGTTGGACAGCTTACAAGTGACGGCATAGTGCTGAATCTTATTATTTTATGCTCTTATATCGTCCTATATACGTCACCTGGTGGTTCATATGACCCATCCATTTTTTGGATGGACCTGTAGTCTATAGAGTTTATGGTACAGATCCGACACTTTCTGGCACAGATCAGTCACTGATTTCATAGAGTGAAGGCTTATCATTTATTTTGACATAATCTCAACATTTTGTTACTTAGCGGCTATAACTTCACTTCATCAAAATTGTGCATTTATCTTGAAAGTACTTATTCCGTGGATAATTTTTTTCTTTTGGGTTGTTATCTCACGACAATCTGAAAAATTCAAGAATTGATATTGGAATCTATAGAAAAGAAAAAATCTCTATTGATTCATTGATTTCACTTCAGGATGTTTTCATCCACTATCATTCGTTTTGTTGGAGTTTATTATGGGATTAGTAATTTCTCATTTCTTATCAGAATATTTTGGAATTATGATGCATTCCATTTTACTTTTGTAACCTAACGAAAAAAACAGTAAATGGAGCTCGGAATCATTCTTGAAAAATTGCAAAAAAACAATATCAAACACAACTTTTCAATATTCTACTCACATTTATGAATACTTTTGCTTCATATGGTTCGCCCTCCCAAATCCAGCCGTTCGACCATCTGGGAAGGTGCAAGGACCTCCTGGGCACCCTGGTGATGACCTGAGGAACAACTTCATCTTTGCACTTCGATTTCCTTCTGGTAGCTCCTACTTTTATCACTTCGGCCTTCACTTTATTCGCACCGATTTTGCTATTTGTACTCTTTTTATTCGCCACACTCTCTTTTGCCGTTTTTCCGCACTTCTCTGAACTAACTTCTTGCGGCGTCCTAACACAAGCCTCGCTCACCACACTTTCTATAATCCTCTCAACGTTATTTTTTGCGAACAGGTGATCCAGAACGGCAGGCGCCGATTTGGTGACTCCGCCCCTCGAATTGACTTTGGGTTTCTTGACCGCCTTGCTCTTGGGAGCGGTTTCTTCCGAGACTGGTTGGTCTTTTGATTTGGAAGATAAATTGCTCATCGTCAGCGGTTTAGACAGTCTCGGACGCTTGGCTGTTGCCACTTTGGCGGTGCTGCATTTTCTCTTATCTGCGACTTTCTCTTTGATCTTCGTCCTTGTTTGAACCGGTGGAGGCATCGCCTCTTCTATCAGCCTACGCTTTCCGTTGTGGATCCTTATAGCGCTAGACTCCCGCTTGATCAAGTATTTGTACGATCCGCCGAGTTTCTGTTTCTTCTTGGAAGACGGCGCTGCTTCATGGTCGGGTACCTTTTCTTTCGTTATCGACAGCGATCGCTTCATGTTCTTCACCTTCACGTTTTCGGCAACTGTACTGACTATCGGTTGCAAAACCTCCTCCGCCACTTCCTTTGTTGGTGTATCGGTCTCTTGTGTCGCAGACTCCTCGTGGTTTTCCTCTGCCTTGGGTTCCAGCGGCACGGTAGGCTCTGATTCTTGCTCCACCTCCTCGACTTTGGTGCAAGGCAGGGGGAGAACTTCCGCCATAGGTCGAGTTTCCTCGTCCGATGTGCAGACTTCCTTTTTTTGCTCACTCAGCTCCTTCTCCTTCGGACTTTCTATCTCCCTTTTGACGGCGCTGACGTAGTTTTGACCTGGATTGCACATCAGCAGCATGGTGTTCTGCATGCTTGCGGCCATGTTGTTCCTCACCATAGCTTTTCCCACCCGCGCCTTTCTCTTGTTTTCAATCTTGCAGTCTTCAGATACTACCGGCGAGTGAGATTCTTGTTTGGTGGGAGGTGGAGGAGGCTGGTAGGTGGCTCCTGCTGGAGAAGCCGAAGGAGGTGGGGGCATTCCTGCCGAACCTCTCGCAGGGCTTGGTGGGCCGGTGGCGCTGGTCGGTTCGAAGGGCAACGCCAAGGCGACTGGTGGTAACGGCATCGAATCTTTCGAAATGGAAGAGATGTTAGACCTCTTACTATCACCAGTAAGAGGCCCAGTAAGTACGTTTTTTGGACACGACTGCATTGGACAGGGGCAACTCTGATATGTGGCATCTGCAAATGAATTGATAGGGTATCTTTCGGTGACATGCATTGTTCCTCGAGAAATAGGAGTTAATTTCATGCTGTCTTTATAGATAAAGAACAAGGTGTAATAGTGGGAGAAGCGTTGAAACGTAATTATTTCTGAGTTCCTCTTCGAAAAATGTTTTTTCATAGTTACTGAATATGAAAAAACTGCTAATAACTCAGGAAAGGCTGGTCCAATTGTCAAAAGTGAACTAGACCCGGATATAGAATTGAAATAGAGCGAAGTATCACACAAGACTCTCATTTCAAAAGAGAAAGGCAGGATTTTTGAGGTTCTAAGTTAAAGTTGAATGTGGTGTACCACAAGAATCTATATTAGGATCAATTTTATTCTTTTTGTATACGAACGGTTTACCACAAATAGAAATAGAAATTAATTCATAATCAGAAAACCATCTACCTTTGACTTGATAATACAATTCCTTAATCTTTAGAAAACCTGGAGAGTTGGTATAGTGTGAACAATTTTGAAGTGAATCCAACAATCAAATAACCCCCGTAAAGCTAGCAGAACCACTTTGGAATTTTAGAAATTTTTTCAGGCCATAATTTTAGGCCAATTTTAGGCTAATTTATTACCCCATTCCCGAATTTTTTGCTCTTCAATTGTGGGAGATATCGCGGGTTCTGCTAGCTTAACGTTAAGCTGGCAGAACCAAACCGCTAAACAAATGTTTATGAAAAGTTTGATCACACCATAATTTTAGGCTCATTTTAGGCTCACGTTTGCACCCATTGCAGATTTTTTTGGTTGCAGTTTTTAAAAAAAATCCTGGGTTCTGCTAGCTTTACCGTTAAGCTAGCAGAACCCAACCAACCACTTTGAAGTTTTGAAAGTTTTTTTTAAAACATAATTCTAGGCCAATTTCAGGCTAATTTATTACCCTATTCCCAAATTTTTTGCCCTTCAATTGTGGGAGATATCACGGGTTTTGCTAGCTTCATGTTAGGCTAACACAACCAAACCGCTAAACGAATGTTTATGAAAAGTTTGATCACACCGTAATTTTAGGCTCATTTTAGGCTCACGTTTGCACCCATCGCAGATTTATTTGGATTGAATTTAAAAAAGAATCCTGGGTTCTGCTAGCTTTACCGTTAAGCTAGCAACCCAACCAACCACTCTGGAACATTGAAAGTTTTTCAAGGACATAATTTTAGGCTAATTCATTTACCCTATCCCCAAATTTTTTGCTCTTCAATTGTGGGAGATATCGCGGGTTTTGCCAGCTTCTCGTTAGGCTGGCAGAAACAATCCGCTAAACGAATGTTTATGAAAAGTTTGATTACACCATAATTTTAGGCTCATTTTAGGCTGACGTTTGCAATCATTGCAGATTTTTTTGGATTGCAGTTTAAAAAAAATCCTGGGTTCTGCTAGCTTTACCGTTGAGCTAGCAAAACCCAACCAACCACTTTAGAATTTTGAAAGTTTTTTCAGAACATAATTCTAGGCCTATTTTAGGCTAATTCATCACCCTATTCCCAAAATTTTTGCTCTTCAAATGTGGGAGATATCGCAGATCGCGGGTTTTGCTATCGTATGGTGAATTGAATGGCATGCGTAACTAATTTTGCGATACATTTTTTTTTAACAATAGATGTTCTTATTCTCTATTAGAATATATTAACGTAGGTTTTGTTGTTGCTTTTTGATTTATCGCTCAACATTTTGATTTGACCCAGGATTTTTTTAATAAAACGCAATCCAAACGAATCTGTGATGGGTTCAAACTTGAGCCTATGATGAGCCTAAAATGATTGTGTGATCAGATTTTTTCCAAGGATTCATCTAGCCTTTTGGTTCAGCCAACTCAGTGTTGAGAAAACAGAACCTATGATTTCTCCCCCAACTGAGAAGCGAAAAAAAATTTTACATAGTAATAAATTAGCTTGAAAGGAGCCTAAAATTATTTTCCAACTGAATTTGTTCTGAATCGTTTTTTATGGATGGGTTCTGCTAGCTCAACGGTAAAGCTAGCAGAACCCCGAATTTTTTTTTCTGCAATCCAAAAAACCTGTAATGGGTGCAAACGTCAGCCTTAAATGAGCCTGAAATTATGGTCTGATCAAACTTTTCATAAACATTCGTTTATCGGTTTGGTTCTGTTAGCCTAACATGAAGCTTGCAAAATCCGTGATATCTCCCACAATTGAAGGGCAAAAAATTTGGGAATATGGTAATGAATTACCTCAAAATAAGCCTCAAATCATTTCCTAAAAAAACTTTCAAAGATCCAAAGTGGTTGGTTAAGTTCTGCTAGCTCAACGGTAAAGCTAGCAGAACCCAGGATTTTTTTAAAACTGCAATCCAAAAAACCTGCAATGGGTGCAAACGTCACCCTTAAATGAGCCTAAAATTATGGTCTGATCAAACTTTTGATAAACATTCGTTTTGCTATTTGGTTCTGTCAGCCTAACGTGAAGCTAGCAAGACCCGTGATATCTCCCACAATAGAAGGGCAAACATTTTCGGAATATGGTAATAAATAACCTCAAAATAAGCCTCAAATCATTTCCTAAAAAGACTTCCAAAGATCCAAAGTGGTTGGTTAAGTTCTGCTAGCTTAACGGTAAAGCTAGCAGAACCCAGGATTCTTTTTTAAATTCAATCCAAAAAATCTGCAATAGGTGTAAATGTGAGCTCAAAATGAACCTAAAATTACGGTGTGATCAAACTTTTCATAAACATTCATATAGCGGTTTGGTTCTGTCAGCCTAACGTGATGCTAGCAAAACCTGCGATCTGCGATATCTCCCACATTTGAAGAGCAAAAAATTTGGGAATATGGAAATAAATTAGCCAAAAATAAGCCTCAAATCATGTCCTAAAAAAAACTTTCAAAATTCCAAAGTGGTTGGTTGGGTTCTGCTAGCTTAACGGTAGAGCTAGCAGAACCCAGGATTCTTTTTTAAATTCAATCCAGGAAAATCTGCAATAGGTGTAAATGTGAGCCTGAAATGAACCTAAAATTACGGTGTGATCAAACTTTCCATAAACATTCATATAGCGGTTTGGTTCTGTCAGCCTAACGTGAAGCTAGCAAAACCTGCGATCTGTGATATCTCCCACATTTGAAGAGCAAAAAATTTGGGAATATGGAAATGAATTAGCCAAAAATAAGCCTCAAATCATGTCCTAAAAAAAACTTTCAAATTTCCAAAGTGGTTGGTTGGGTTTTGCTAGGTTAACGGTAAAGCATGCAGAACCCTGTTTTTTTTTTCAAAAACTTCAACCCAAAAAAATCCGCAATGGTTGCAAACGTAGCCTTAAATGAGCCTAGAATTATGGTGTAAGCAAACTTTTCATAATTGTTCGTTTAGCGGATTGTTTCTGCCAGTCTAACGAGAAGCTGGCAAAACCCGCGATATCTCCCACAATTTAAGGGCAAAAAATTTGGGAATAGGGTAATAAATTAGCCTGAAATTGGCCTAGAATTATATTTAAAAAAAAAAACTTTCAAAACTTCAAAGTGGTTGGATGGGTTCTGCTAGCTTAACGGTAAAGCTAGCAGAACCCAGGATTTTTTTTTAAAACTGCAATCCAAAAAAAAACTGCAATGGGTGCAAACGTGAGCCTAAAATGAGCCTAAAATTATGGTATGATCAAACTTTTCATAAACATTCGTTTAGCGGTTTGGTTCTGCCAGCTTAACGTTAAGCTAGCAGAACCCGCTATATCTCCCACAATTGAAGAGCAAAAAATTCGGGAATGGGGTAATAAATTAGCCTTAAATTGGCCTAGAATTATGTTCTGAAAAAAACTTTCAAAACTTCAAAGTGGTTGGATGGGTTATGCTAGCTTAACGGTAAAGCTAGCAGAACCCAGGATTTTTTTTTAAAATTGCAACCAAAAAAAATCTGCAATGGGTGCAAACGTGAGCCTAAAATGAGCCAAAAATTATGGTGTGATCAAACTCTTCATAAACATTCGTTTAGCGGTTTGGTTCTGCCAGCTTAACGTTAAGCTGGCAGAACCCGCGATATCTCCCACAATTGAAGAGCAAAAAATTCGGGAATGGGGTAATAAATTAGCCTAAAATTGGCCTAAAATCATGGCCTGAAAAAATTTCTAAAATTCCAAAGTGGTTCTGCTAGCTTTACGGGGGTAATCAAATATCATCAAGTTCAGCTTCCGAAAAGAATCAAACTTAAGATCGCTGCGCCAGCGTGGAGAAACGCGGAACTGTTGATAGATAGATTGCTAGGGTTTCATTTGAATGTGCATATTGCGTTGATTTCATGTCGTCATGATGACAGGCAAGTTTTCAAATACTTACTCATGTAAGGAATGGCCCTTGAGGGCGAATGCGTGTAGCACGACGGCGCGGGTCCGTACGCGGCCGGATAGTAGTGTGGCGGAGGTGGCTGGTACGCCTCTACGAGCGACGGCTGCGGCGCTGGGTACGGCTCCATGATGGGAGGAGGCAGCGGGCCGCCGGGGGCGGGAGGGTATCCCGAGGCGCCGGCCGTAGCGGTGACCACCTACGAAACAAAAGAAAACATTTTCGAAAATCTTGTAATAGTCCTAGAGCTGGTGACAAATTTTCGGTGGGTTCTTGAGGCACTCCAAAAAAATTTGTTATTGTCCTTGAAAGACCCCTTAATGGGACAGTCGAGGACTGGCTGAAGGGTAGCGGCCCTCTACCAACCCTTGACTTTTTCAAAGGATTAATTTTTCAATTGAATAAATGTTAATATAACCAAGTTGAATATTTGAGAAATTGAGAAATAGAAAAACCAAACCGATTAGTCAAGTCTCAATGTTAACCAGGCTAATGAAAAATAATTTTTCAAATGAATGAAAAAAATCTTGAGGTACGCTGTCGTTTTTTGAAAATCATATAGATACACAAATAATAATAGTTCCATAAGTTCTGGTGAACAGCAATATGAGTAGCTTGAAGTGCGAGAGAGAGCCTATATCGGCTGTACCTCTCGTTCAAGGTTTCTTCGATGCTGTTACCTCTCACGAGACCACGTGACCTTTCGGACTTTCTGTAATAATTCCTTATAATAATAATTACAATGAAAATCATGCAAAAAAATAATGTATCAAGGAGAGTTCAAACAGCAAATGAAATAAAATAAGGAACAAAACGGAAAAAAACAAGAAAGTTAAACACATAGATTTTTATGATGCCATCTTTCACAGTTTTTTTATTTTGTTGGAAACTGGTAATGCGCATGTCCGAAATATTATCTGTTCTTAACGTTCTCAGTTCAAAAACTCAACAATTAGGAAGTTAGTTGATGTACCCACTGTCAAAACAAAAATGTGATATTCACAGAACACAAAACTCATTGTAAAAAAGCTGCAACTTGATTGGTTCATTCCTATTTCTCATTTTATTTTAGTCATTTGGTTTCTGCCCTTATTCTCATCTTATTTTATTTGCTGTTTGCTGCTTTTTGTTGAAGGCAGCAAGGCCCGCTGTTGTTGAACTTGGTAAATAAGAATATATGCGATTCAAGCCACGACGTTTGCAATAAAAATGTAAGAAATTACATTACTTGGAAACTAACTCTCTAATTCAATGAATTTATATTCAAATGTTTTTTGAATAAGATTTTGCTTTTCATTTCCTTGTAAGTTTTTGGAAATTGAATTATAGCTATCAATACCATTATGGAGAATAGACTTCTGCCCAAAACTGGTTTTGGAATCACCGGATCCCAAGGCTGTGTTATGACGGGTATTACACATGAAAATCATTAACTTAACGAAAATTCAAAATAGATGATTTCATATTGTGCTCGAATTGAATGAATATGCTAACATTGAATTCATAAGTGACCTTCAGATGTAGAATAGTATAGAATAGAATTTATTCGTGCAGTACATACATATATTGTGTTTGCATAGGTATATCAAAGGTGATAGATAGCAGTATGAATTGAAATCAATGTAACAACAAAATACAATGTATAGTTAATATACAGTCAATGAGCAAATCTTGCTACCTATACTTGGAGAACTGGCGACAAAAATCGACAAGAGTTTAGTAATGGCCCATAAATTATTATGATGTAGTATTGAGTGTGTATAAGAGTCAGCACCTACTCGCAAGGTCAAATAGTGGAACACCTGGCGGCGGCACGCTTTGATAAAAGCAAAATTGCACCATGCTCTACAAGTGTTTAGTGATATTTGAAATTTTGCAAAAAAAGTAGTTTGTAATATAAAAAAGGGTTCAAAGCGGTCAAACCACATTTTTTGTGGAACGCTGCGAGTCAGCGCACTATATAAGTGTATCGTCTAAGCATCAGTCGCAGACATATCGTGTACAGTACTGGAGTATTATTCTGTTCCGTGCGTGTAAAATGCCTCCTATCTGCGTTATTGCTTGAAAAAAGATAACAATATCACACTTTTTGCCGAGAAAAGTCTTGCAAAATTCAAAGAAATATTAAGTATTTGTTATGAGAATAATTTTAATTATAATAATGTAGTATTGCCGTCAACTCCGAATAAAATTGAAGGTTACCATGTACAGTGCTACAGAAAATTCACAGCTTTGGAAAAGCGTTTCAGAAAATAAGTCTCAGGCAGTCAGCCTGCTGAATCATAGTAAGTTTATATTTTTAATATATAAACAGTAAATATTACTATAACATTGTATGAAAAAAATATACAATTCAATACACAGAGTGCATTACTTCTACGAATGATTATGATACAAATATCTTGTTTGTGATATTCAATTGTTTTTTTTAGATTCTCAGCCTGAATGTGAACAAGAAGACGACATCCATGAAACCAATTCGGACACGAACGATGAAGGAAGCGATAGTGATGACGAGTTTGTTTAAAAAATTTAATTTTATTTCAAAAAATATCATTTCGTATATAACATGATGTATCATATTGATATTAAAAAAATGTTTTTAATTATAATTTGTAATTTTATAAAGCAAGAAATGAATATAACCCTACCCGCTCCGAAAACGCGCGATTCTATATCCGCACTTTCAGCGACTGCTGACTACCTCTATTCCATTAATTTGTGATCTGACTGTTTTTTTTATTAAATTATATATAATAATAAAGCAGTACAGTAATTTTCATTCGTTACTAAGCTATTGCACCAACATCGTTCCGGCGACATCTTATATAGCTTGCTGACTCGCAGCGTTCCACAAAAATGCGGTCTGACCCCTTTTTTTATACTACTAACGACTTTTTGAGTTATGGGCCATAACTAAACTGTCGATTTTTGTCGCCAGCTCTTGGACTACTAGTGATGAATGAACGAAACACAAAAATACTCAAGCTCTGGTGTTAATTTCACAGAACAGAACGAAACAAAAGAAAACTGACAAACGAATATCGCCAATGGCACTGACCTGCTGATTCTGTTGAGGAGGCCCGCCGGGAGGCATGCTGTACATCTCTTGAGGGTTAGGCGGAGGGTAGTACTGGGTGCCGGTGACGTACCTACTTCTGTACGGCGAGTACTTGTGCACGTAAGGGTTGGGCGAGTAACAGAGATCATGGTGGGCGTACGAGGGGTTGGGTGGCGGCGGGTTGGGATAGTGATAAGGCGGAGGGTAGGAGGAATAGGGGTAGCCCGGCGGAGCGGCGGGGTAAGGCGGGTAACGGTACGCGGACGGCGGGTGATTGACGGAGGAGGGGATGCTCTCCTTGGCGGTAGTGACGGACGTGATTATAACCTAGAATAAAAAAAGTGAATAATAACTAGTGGTAGTACATCGAAATGTTATATTCATAGTTGCGTCTCTTAGAGGACGCAATTTTTTTTTAAGTGTGGGGGGTTAGGGCAAACTCAAATCCAAGTATGTGCAGCCAACTTGGAAAAAGGGTTTTCGCGCTTTATCTGCCAAGGAATCAATTTTACGAAAAAAATCTACTAACATTTTGTTGCAAATTAAATCCTGCACAACTTTATTTCCATTCAATGTCAAAATCAAAAATAACAAAAATGAACTATTAACTAAAATAGTTTTAAATTTTGAAACAAATTTTTTTTTCGACGAAATATTTTTTTCTAGTCATTTTACAATAAAATGACATCAGAACATTTTTATAGCGTGGGTTTCAACGTATGATTTTCACTATAGATATTTGTAATTTTATATACTTATAGACTTTTACAGAGCCTCGAAGTTGACCGTATTCTAAAATACTCCTTGCGATACATGAAAATGAATAATTAGGCATAGTTTTCTGTTATTTTTTTTATGAAAATATTCGCATGTCATTTCAGTGTAAAATGACTGTAAAAAAATTATTCCGCGAAAAGTAAATTTGTTTAAAAATTTCAACTAATTTTGTTTACCTATAACTTTTTCATTTTTGATTCAATCACAAAAAGTAATGGAAATAATAAGAATAATAATAACAGTTGTATAGAATTCAATTTGCAAAAAAAAATTTTATAGAAATTTTCTGTAGGACTAATAGTTTGGTAGATAAATGGCGAAAACTGTGGCGACCTCACAGAGTTGAAATAAAGCCCACCATTACCCCTCCTCCACATATAAAAAAATAAAACTGGGAGCTGCTTTCTCCATTTTCTGGGTTCTGATTGTCACAAATCTTTTTTCTTTGAAATGTTTCGATTAGGAATAAATGCTTGGAGTCTACATCTTCATTTACGTTAGTATTAGGAAATATTTGAATGAATGTTTCCTATAAGTATATTCACAACACAAAATAAACATGTTTTTGGCTGACGCTAATATAATCAATAGGTAGGCGTTTTTACATATACACAAAACGTTTGTACAAGTTGTTTCTTAATAACATGCGAATATTAAAAGAGACTATTCATGAGTCTATTTTGTGGGAGGAACAATGTATGGATACATTAAAGATCTTGAATTTCGAACGACAGGGCGCTAAGGTACAAAGCAAAATATATTTATTATCATAATCGATATTTCCGTGGAACTCAATCAGAAGTAATAATAATGATGATAATAATAATAATATTAATTCATGGATGATTGCATAATGAACATATCTTATAATCATATTTATTTGTAAAACTAAATCATTGAAAACCTTACGAGGTGAAACTTTTTATAAGAATAAGTACCAAAAAAAAATGTTCTGCCACTGGCGCCCGGACGAGAATTGCACTGAATCGTTTTGATGAAAGAGACTGATGCGCTACTGCTTTTTTTGTACAAGAAAATCATTCAGAAGGGACTGTTTCTTAATTGGCGCTAAAATAAAGTATACCATAGACAAAGATGGTCATGTAACATAGGTTCAAAAGCTTGCTACTTGTTTGAATAGAAGAAAAATTCAGTTTTTTTAAAAATAGGCCTTTGAATATTTGGCCATGAATGGTGAAACTATCTGACCTTATAAATCGTTATGAAATTGATATTTTTCGAAACCGAATAATTTGTATAGGGGTTTGCTTTTTCCCTGGGGGTGGATGCCACCCCTTCTTGGGGGTGAAAAATTTTTAATTGAAAATAAGTGCGGAAATTAAATAAAATTACGATAATGATTTTCTCTCTTCAAGCTCAATTTTTTTCAAAAATAAGTACTTTCAACGGGTCAAATACACATAACGTGTTATAAGAACATAAATAAAGTGAATTGTAAATTCCATTTTTTATCGAATGGGATGGATGAGAGGGTGATATTTCAACTATTTTTTTCCAACGAAAAATTATGAAGCGACATTATTATCTCCATACCTTGCTTAGTTTTGACGCTAGGAACTTTGGAATGATAAATTTACATCATGAATACACGATTTTCTTTTTTTTTATAAGCTATAATTTTCTCTCCGTGGGTTTTTTGATTGAATGCATATTTTCCCAGTTATTCGCGAAAAAGTTTTTTTTTAATTGAAATCCGATTTGAAAACCGACAATTTTACTCGCGAATAAGTCGAAAAGTTCCTTTCAGAAAAAACTTCATAAAGCTAAAGTTGATTAGAATAAGACAATTAATCGATTTCCGCACTTATTTTCGATAATAGAAACAGATCTTGAATGCATCAGAATGTTGTTTCTGTTGTACAACTCAATTTTGTATTCTTGCCAGTACGAGATTCGGACAGAATCATTCAAAAGAGTTTCGAGTTATGCGCCACCGCTTTTTATTTAATTTCTTTACGAAAAAAATATTTTTGAAATTCTCATTTCTGAGAAAATCTGAAATTCGGTTTTCGTTTTCATTTGACGTATGGTTCTCGCATTAAGAAAATCAATCCACTTGGGTGTTATCAAGAATTGTACATATATTCAAAGATTAAAAACAAATTGTAACAACTAGTCAAAATCCAAAAAAAAGGTGAAAGAGATTGAAATGAGCAAAATTCGAAGGTGTAGTCAGGAGGTAAAGTAGGTTCAAAACTTTACTTTTTTCAAATCGAATTCAGTTTATTTAACCTAATCAACAGCATATTCTACTCATACATAGTATATTCAAATCGTTACCGGCCTAAGTACACAATATTCATCACAAATGTAACAAGTCTAATTTTTCAAATACTGCGCCAAAAAGGATCCAATGGCAGCACTGTCAGAAATTTCTCGAACTTTTCCTCGATAAGCCTGACAAGTGTCAATTTTCTTTAAAGTGTCATCGAGAAAAAATGCAATTTGAATAAAAAAAAAGCATTTCATTTTGAACCTACAACATGAAGAAGACTCTATTTTCATATTATACTCGGCTTGATCCAGCGTCTGAACCGACTGAACCAGAAAAATAAATAATAGTTTAAAAAACTAAAAAAAAACACGCTTTTATAGCTAACCGAACTAAAAAATAGAAAATAATTTTTAATTACAAAGAGTTTATATTACGGTAGTAGAAGGCTAAACAATCATTCATAGTCAATCAGCTCAAAATAAAATTATAATAAAATTTAAGTAATCAACAGAATAAAGTAATTCAGAGTAAAATCGTGGGGTGCTTGATATATTATATATTACAATCATTCTATCGGTAATTATCTTTGAGAGGAGACTTATGAAATGTAGTAAAATGCACCCCACGGTTTTTACTCTGAATTACTTTATTCTGTTAATTACTTAAATTTTATTATAATTTCATTTTGAGCTGATTGACTATGAATGATTGTTTAGCCTTCTATTACCGTAATATAAACCCTTTGTAATTAAAAATTATTTTCTATTTTTTAGTTCGGTTAGCTATAAAAGCGTGTTTTTTTAGTTTTTTAAACTATTATTTATTTTTCATTTTTTAGTTCAATTTATCAATTAGTTTCTTGTGGAAATGTGATATTTCTTACGAATCATTCCGCAATCTCATCATTTCATTTAAAGCTTCACTATTGCATGGGGTACTTCCTGTTAACTCAGAGCAATCAAGTTCATCAATCCGAATATCGTCTAAAGATCTTACACGACTAAGTGCTACATAGGCTTGTCCAGCAGCAATCGCGAGCCTAGATAGAGTACTGCATGATCAACTGTACAACCTTGCATCTTGTGAACGGTCGAAGCCCAACTCAGGATTATTGGCAACATTCGTCTTTCAGCAGTTCCGTGGCTGCATTTCGCTGGGAACTATATTATATGTTACATAAATATCATATACAGTAATTTGCATGTATCAGACTCATGTACACCGTACACCTACGCATGTAAGATAAGGAATGAACATTGTGAGAACGCAACTACCCTGAAAACGTTTCTGCCTCCGTTGTGCTGTGCCGAGTGCCCGAACGAAAGAACGAAAGAGTAAGTCCGAAACTGCAGGCATGCGCAGAACGCGCGCTAGCTCTATCTTTTTTACTCCACTACAGGGGATCTATAAAAGAATTTATTAATCCTGGTGGTCCTTATAAGGATAATCAGACAAAGCTCTTTTAGTGAATATATCGAGTATGTATTTCTTGAAACCAATACGAGCAAATTTGTTATTTTTATTTCATTGTAGCTAGTTTTTTATAGTGTTTAAAACAATGTTTTTTGTTTTTTTCTTATTTTCTTTTTGTATTCCGACGTCATTTTCAGTTATTGTATATTGTGTGTAATTTTCAACTGGAAAATAAAGATTATTATTATTATTATAATGGAAAACTATGATCAAATTATTGCATTGTCATCGGTCCTTGATACGTATGCAAAGTTTCAAATTAATCAGACTTCTGGAAATTGGTGAAAATTATGCTCAAAGATTCCGTTACATACATAGTTACAACCCAAGCTAATAAAAGCGTGTTAATTAAAAAGGAAAAAACAATCGGTGAGTCCAAAAATTTCAAGCGAAATTTGTTTGTTTGGGTAACATTCAATCCAGATCTTGTGTTTATTTTTTGTCTTGCTCATGTGACCCATGTGACATTTTTTCGTTCCCTGACAAAATTTGGAAATTAGGAGCCGATAAAAATTAAAAAAAAATCTCTTATTTTCCCAATGGGGGGTCCGGACCGGAAAACCCCACCCGTGGATCCGCCACTGCTAGACCCTGATGATATGCGTTCCTCAACATGCATCACTCGAACATAGAAGAGCTTTAGGAAATTCCGAGGGAAATTCGTCTGTGTCAAAATTCACTCGTAAGGTGTGGCATGATTGGAGTTGCAGCTTTGGAAAATTGCATTTGCATCATCACCTACCGTCAAAAAATGTAAGTTTTCACTTCGAGAGTAACTAACTACACAGTAGCATAACAATTAACGCATCCATATGATTTTTTTTTAAAACGAACTCATATTATGCAGTGCTTTTCTTTGATAATTTTTTGAACGGGTTTTCTCAAAAAAGTGAAACTAGTGATATAGAAATTGATTATATTTTGGAGTCGAATTGACAGATGGAAACTTCAAGATGAAGACTGGGTGCCATCTGGGAAAAAAAAATTAATGGAAAGGGGGATTTTGTGATACATCATTTTGAAGCTCCCGACGGATAGGTACTTTACAACCCCAGGATATAAAGTCAGTATCTTGACCTACTACAAAATGGAGGAACATTTAATAATTGCCTACATACATCGACGTTTAACGTCATACTGCGAACAAAAGAGCTGAGTTCAGTTCAGAAGATGCATAGGTACCTGCTTCCATTTCAACTGGGGTACCTCAGGGTTCCATATTAGCCCCATTATTCTTTATTTCATTTATGAGTGATATACAACTTTCATGTACTTCTCCACAAAAAACTATTATCTATGCTGACGATACAAGTCAAATAGTAGCGGAAAATAATCTTCAACTGACTACAAAAGCTGCAAACAAAATTCCAGAAGAATTCTCTTACTGGTGTACAAATAATGGACTGATAGTTAATATAGACAAAACAGTATTTATGATTTTCCAACCAAAAAATATCACTTATGATCTTTCTCCCCTAATAAAGATCAATCACAAATCGGTGGAGCAGGTAGATCAGTTTAAGTACCTAGGTCTAACAGTTGACCAAAAATTAACCTGGGAATCTCACTCAGACAAATTAATCGCAAAACTGAGTACCTTGTGTTTTGTTATGAGACAACTGCGAGGAACAGTATCTACAAATGTACTCAAACTGACCTACTTTGGTTTAGTACAGTCCATATTGTCATATGGCCTGGCTTTTTGGGGGGCTCGGCACATATGACAAAAGTGTTCACAGTTCAGAAAAAAATCATAAGGTGCCTTGCAGGCCTACATCACAGAGACTCTTGTAGGAAATCCTTCATTGATTTTTCAATATTGACCTTACCTTGCCTTTACATTTACATTATAACTCAGAACATAAAAAAACATGAAACTCAGTATGTGAGAAATAATATGGTGCATGAATATAACACACGTAGAGGTAATGAAATACGTTTACCTTATTCGCGATTAACCCTAGGTCAGGATTCTGCAGATTATCAAGGGGTAATCTGTTATAACAAAACAAATGAAATATTGGGACAATTAGAATCTTATAGTAAGTGGAAAAAAGCTTTATTAAATTATCTTCTAGGAAATGCTTTTTATTCTGTTGACGAATTTCTGCAATCCTGAATAATATTATTTTATTTATACTTAATTTATACATATATACATGTTTTTATCTATACATTTTTGTAACTGCTTGACTAGTCTGATAAAATTCTGTATTTGTATGACATTTGTAGAATTTTCAAAGATGAATAAATTTCTATTCTATTCTATTCTATTCAATTATATTTCACTTCGAACATTTTCTATCACAGCAACGTCGATATTCCAACGAATATTAATTATTCTATTCTGCTTCAAATAATCTCATAAAAAAGTATAAAGGTATCAAATCTGGCAAGCGGGCTGGCCATTCCGTAGGACATCTATGGCCAATCCAACGACCATGTAAAGTATTATCCAAATAGTTTCTCACCTGTTTGGAGTAATGTGGCGGTGCTACATCTTGTTGGAACAATTATATTTATATCGAATTCATTAGGATTCGCTTTGACGATTTCGGTGATTAGAGGATCAACTGTAGTTTTCAACACATTCCAATACAGATCCCTTGTTAAATTTTGTCCAATTGACAATTTTGGAAATAGTTCACGTGGTACCTATCTCCTCGTAAAATCGAAAACTAAATCAGAATATTCGAACTGAACAATGATGTTCGTTGTTGTATTGACATTTTTGTCATTTTTATGAACAAAAGAGTAAACTAATCGGGTTGGTGGGATTGCCATATGGCAGAGAAAAACGAATATTTCTAAAAATAGCGATATTAATGTGTTTCCATTCAGGTAATTATTATATGTTCCGCCATTTTGGAGTAGATGAAGATATTGACTTCATATTCTAGGGTTGTAAAGTATTCGTCAGGAGCTTTGAAATGATGTATCATCACAAGACCCCCTCTTCTATTTAATTATCTCTTCCAAATGGCGCCCAGTCGCAATCTTCAAATTTTCATATGTCAATTCCACTCCAAAATATAGTATTCATGCATCAATTTCATTATCCCAAGTGTTTTAATTTTTTGTGTTGACCCGTTCAATAAATAAAAAGGAGGGGACATTGAAGAAAAACACTGTATATAATCCCCTTCAATATTAGCATATTATCAAGACATCCTGTGTATGTTCGAAATTTTAGGTCTTGAAGATGTTCTGAAAAAAGGACGAAACGTCTTACGAACAATCGTTTTCATTCCCCTTCCATTGTTGGAATTGCATTGTGGAAATGATAAAAAAAAGGAAAAACTCACCTCGCTGTCCGAGGAGTCCCCGTTGGAGCTGGGAGGCGGAGGGGGCGGCTCGTGCGACGCCACCGGCGGCGTCGTCGACGCTTCCAAGAGGGGGGCGGCGGTCTTCGGCGGCGGCGCGGGGGGCGGCTGGCCGTGGCCGAGCGGGACGGTGATAAGCGGCCCCGCCGGCTGGTAATATCCGGCTGGAAAGAAACGAAACGGCAATGAGTGCAGTGTTGCCAACCCATTGGAAACAAAAAAAGGCGCACAAAATGTCATCCATTAACAGTATTTAATGAAACGCTGGCGGCGGAATATTATTGACCCCATAAGCTGGCATAGGGCTCTTGGCTGTGATAACCGAATTCGTAGAGACCATAACAATAAGGTAATCTTAATCGAAAAAAAAGTAGGGTCTGATTTAGTTGTCTCTGCGTATCGAAAAAGGAACTTCTGTTTACATAACGGTGCTGTTAACTGTCACGTGAGGGGCCAATCAGGGCCAGGGCTGATCCTTGTGCATTCAAATTCTGTGAAAGTTGTCAAAATAGCAATGAAAATTTCAAAACTCTGAGGGCCAGTTTATCAATACAAGGATTGCATTGAAAAACCGGTCCTGACAGAATTTCAGATGAAAGATACGAATTATTGACGAAAAATACGAATCTTTAATGAATGAGTATCCGGCTGTTCTTACAATCAGAATAAGGTACAATCAGCGTACCTTGCAACATTCGTAAGAAAAACACTATGGAATAGTTTCGTACAGGTGCAAATAGAATTCTTCTATTTGGTAATAAAATTAAATATATGAAATAACAATAATAAAATAACTTCTCCTCAAGTCAACGAAAATTGAAACTTCTTTGAAAAAATAAACAATTTTGGTCTTCATAAATGTTACTTCTACTCTGGTTAAAAAGTTTGCCGTCAAGGAACAAGATGAGGAAACTACTGAACAGTGTGAGAGTTATATAAGTGCTAACTGATGGTGGCTTCAACATCTGGGAAAACGAATGTCCGTGACAATCCTGATTTCCTTCTTGGATAAGAGACTTTGAAATCGGTTCGATTTTAGTGACTCATAACTTTTCCGACATAATAAACTACAGACTTTTTCTTTGTGAACTTAACTAAAATAAAACAACTGTCTTTATTGTTGTCTGGTATCAAACCAATTGTCAATGGTCTTGTGTCTATTTCAAGATTTTCACAATCGGTTATCTTATATCTGATTCTTCATATTCTGATGTATCACTCTCTGTGTTTTTAGCTTTCTTCTGCTTTATTTTTGAATCTGGATCCTCTAAAATTTCATTTGCTTGGCCCTGTCTCTTTCATCCTGTCCCACTTTCTTTAATCGTTTTCCTGTGTTTGTGTTCGATTTGTTTTTTTTTTCAAGTGTATCAGTATAGATACGTGATTTTCCAGGCCGTCTTCCCTTGTTTGTTTTTTCTTACAGCAGTTGGATACGGTCGAAATGCCTCTGTTGTTACGATTTGGTGGACTGCTGGATTATCTTGAGCTTATGCTTATGCTACAACTGAGGCCACCCAGTATATATACAACAGTCTTGATGGTGGTGAATATGTCCTTGGTATATTTTTTGATTAAACGCTGAACCCAAACATACTTGAAAAAAAACTGGAACGGTTAGGTTTGCGGGGCACTATAAAGAACTGGATAATATCGTATGTAACGGAAAGGCAATTATTTGTAAAAATTGGAAATGAACTCTCTAGCCAATATAGTGTAGGCATTGGAACCCCTCAGGGGAGTATCTTAGGACCACTTTTATTCCTGCTGTACATAAATGACCTGCCTGACTTCATTGAAGGGGGGAGGGTGTTTATGTATGCAGACGATACGACAATGATAGTGACGGGCTCCTCACTGAGTACTCTTAATGTGAAAGTGACGTCAGTAGTGAACCAATTCTATGATTGGTGTACAAGAAACCATCTCGTGGTGAACCTACAAAAAACTATGTTCATTCAATTCAACAGCGCGCGCAGTAGTAAACCAAACCTAGTCAATCTGAACATAAATAACAATCAACATGAAATATCGAGCTTAAGAAGATTTTTAGGTATACACCTCGATAAAAACATAACATGGATCGAACAAATAGATAATACATGTAACATTAAAAAAAGCTGCTTTGCCTTCTTAACAGTAAAAAAAACTCCTAACGAATCGTCACTCCTGAGAGTATATTACTCCGTAGTCTACTCGACCTTATCATTCAACATAATCAGCTGGGGCCTTGCAACTGAATGGACTAGAGTTTTCGTTCTCCAAAAACGCATAATAAGATATAATATATCTTATTATTATTAATATATCTATTTATAATATGAAACCTTTCGACTCATGCCGAGAAGTATTCAAGCAAAAAAGCATATTGACATTCCCCTGCATATATTTCTTGAATATATTACTATATATGCATAAAAATAAAGATCGCTATGCTGAAAATGGTGACAGATACAGATACGAAACAAGAAACAAAGATAACCTTCGCATCGAAAAATTTAACCACACTTATTTTACAAAATCACCACAACATAATGGACTTACACTATACAATTATTTATCAAATAATGTAAAAGTATTGTCATACCCTCTCTTCAAGAAAACAATTTAAAAAATGCTGACAATGAATGCTTTCTACAGCCTTGAAGAATTTGTGAACTATTGCAAAAATACCTAATTTATTTTATTATCTGTATGTATGTGTGTCCCTTGTATGGCTATTGTAATTACGATTTTTTTATTGAATTTTAAATTTGTTGTTATTGTTTTGCCTAGCATTAATGATGTACTGTAATATGACTTGCCATATCCAAGCATTGCTTGGCTTTAAATGGTCAATAAAGAATCTAATCTAATCTAATCTAATCTATAGAAAATATGTTGACGGACATTGAAAATTGTAACACACCCCCACAGTAAAGGCATACAACTTACACAAACTATGCATCCCGTGATAAAATTTATATCTCATGTCCCTCGACTGCCTGAAGAGATAAAACGAATCGGCAACAGGTATTACGTTTGAAAAACATTCAAAAGAAGAAATACTTTACGTTCGAAACTGACACAGACTGAACTAATATAACAGGAAACATAAAGAATTATATTTGTCGAATTTCTTATTCGTACATTCAAAAATATTTCGGTGAAACGTCAAGACCTCTGGGAGTGCGAATGAGTGAACACAAGAACAGACAGAATGGTCGTTTCAAATTTTCAGAACACATTTTTTCTGCCGATCGAGATCACACATGCTGTCTGAGGATAGTTGCATCTCAATCTCAGATCTTTGACAGATTTAGATGAAACGATTATAAGAGAGAAAGATTTGTGGATAAGTTTTGGAAACGAAAGCAGATTTGGTTTCCGAAACGTAAACAACGGCAAGTACTTTTGTAAATATTAGTTCTTTTATTTTTTTGGATAGTCAAATTTGTCAAAGATGGCAAACAGCGTATAAATGTAACTTTCAGTAGCAGGAACTTGTATACGTTGGGAAGCCCTCTATAAAAAAATGAAAATGACTTAAGGTGTTCGTGGCACAGAATAGAGTTGGTTGAAAACTTTGGGTGTGCGGAAGTAAGCGGCAGTTGAGAATCATGGACCAAAATCAAACCAGACTATATGGTGAATAGCCTCGAGGTGGCCAAAGGTATCCCACAGGGCAGTGTGATTAGACCACTAATGTTCATAACACTCATTAACGATCTAGGCTGCCTCATAGGAGAAAATTATGCAGACTTATCATCTCCATTTCAGCACCAAACTCACCAGAACTCGTATTGAAAGGAAACTCAGTGATCAACAACATAGAATCGATTAAAAACGAGCTTTATATATTTTTGGGAACCAATCGAGGTGAAGTTGAATCTGATAGTATCATTTTGAATCATCATCAAATATAACTGCCTAGAGTACTTATAAGGAGCTCAGCTCGGAGTTCAGCTATTTTCTTCGAAGAGTTTTGCAGAAATTTCAGCTGAATATGATAATGACAACATCAAAAGAATATCTTACTTTTTATTATACTAGAGCCAGATATAGCATCATTTTCTGGGAAGTAGTAATTTGAATGGAATTTTGAAAAATACTAACGATGCAATTCACATAATGAAGAGAATGAACTAGAGAGTCATGCGGAGATCAACAATGTATAAAATGCATTTTTGTATAAGTACATTATTTCGAAAATTTTAAATTCACCCATAATTACAGAACAAGAAATGCCACGGCCTGTCTCACGTAGAAAAAAAATTCTATGTGATACTGAGCCATTATATTACTTGAGCACTTATTTAAATATGTGTGTGTAGTCTGTATAGAATTATTTTTCCGGAATATTTTTCATGTTACAGTTTCGAGTGCAATAACATTATTATTATTATCACTATTTTTCTCGATTCGGACAAAAAACGTATCTGGCTCAATAACTCACACTCTGACAAAAGAGAGCAGCACATTTTTTTCTTCGAGAACTTCAACGAAAGCAAAATAATTCAACCTAATATTCAAGCCTTGCGTGACATCATAACATGCCTCCATTTCACGGACTGCAATCATAATATGGACGAGCCTATCAAAGGTCGATCAGTAAATTGAAATGCGTGCGGTTATTCCACCATCGATTGTCACATCACCTGTCGAGAATAACGTCTGCATCATAAATCAGAAGCCGTCTATGACTGCAAAACATTCATCAACCCAATGCCATTAAACAAAGCAATTGCCGTATATGTAAATCGGTTCATAGATATATCATTTTTTCTTGGAACCCAAATAGAATCTGAGTCATGTCGATGTCGATATTTCCTTCAACGGCTTGACAGCAGTGACAGTTTTGGAGTTTATTAATTAGTGAAATGCAGTGCATGCATCGGGCCAGAGTACAGAGCCGAACTAAGTTGGATAGTTTTTTGTTAAATTCTTTGGAGAACTGTCAATAACTGTGAATAACTCGTTAATTTCTGAAAATCCAAATCACCTGTCAAGCTACATTCTGAATAAGTTCCACTCATTAGATCAAAACAAATTAGTTCACACCATTTATTTCTTCAACACAAGAAAATGTACTGTCATAGTTAACAAGTTGAGAACCATTCATTTCGAAGAATGTCAAGTGGTGCTTATTAATTGTAAGCCTTGGCAAAATGGCGCAGCGATATTATTTTGAAATATGATTAAAGTTATCACTATAAATGTTTATCAAACACAATAATTCATGGTAAACGTTTACATAAAAAGTGGAAAAACAGTAAAAACCGTAGTAGTTTTCACAATATTTTAGGGTATGGGATTTTCAAACAACGTCAAAGTACCTTAAAAAGCAATAGTTGTCGATGTGGTGCTTATCAAAAAATTTATTTTTTGTCTTTTTTCTTCTTCGAAAAAATAAAAATAACAGATTCGATGAAAAAAGAACACAAAAAAACACTCTGTTGATAGATACGTGTATATCATTCAAAGACGTTTGATTTATTCACGAAAACGAAGAAAAACTCTATCTGAAACAGCTACCCCATGTCTATATGGTGGCGACGGGCACTAGGTTACATAGAAATCATTTTTTCTTGCCCAATTTGTATACCAAGCATATTCTCCAGTAAAGGAAGTAAAAACTGACTGGACTAATTCGAGACCAATTGGAGATACTTGGAGTAACTTGAATTTTGTTGAGAAAGGTACCCAGTATCCGAGTAAACAACTCCCGTTACTGGGAAAAAAGCGCAGGGGGTGGGGGGGTGGAACTCATTGGGGGGGATAAAAAAAATAATAATGAAACCAATCGATAATTTATCATTTTTCAACATTAAAACATTGCTTGCAATTTTTCATAAAAATGCACCCCTTTCGAGTAATAGCGCAAGGAAAAGTGTGATTTTTGCAAAAAAAAATTGAAAGTTTTCGAAATTTTTTTGAATTTACTGAAAATCTGTTAGTATCACAAAAAATTATATTACTTATTTGAAGTATTTTAGTTGACAAATAAAGTGGTTTTTGCTTTATTTCTGTACGATTAATATTAAAGGAGATATGACAGGCAAAAATGGTTGCTTAACGAAAAATGAAGAAACCGGATCGTTCTGGCGTAAATATCTCGAAAAATGTAACTTTTACGAAAAAAATTATTCCTATCATTTTGCAAGATGACAAAATCGGGAAAATTTTGAGACCAGCCAGAACCGTTTAAAATAAGAAGAAAAAAGTTATGGGCAAAATAATTTTTTTTCTAAAATTTTTAATGCCAATTTTTAGCGCCATATGGGCTAAGGTGCTTGAAAAAAAATCCTTTAGTGAAAAGTCAGAACACTTCGTCCTAAGTATGTCCAGCCATTTTTGGCCTTATCGGGTAATTATTGTTTATGTTTTGGCCTGCTAAAGTTGGGTAAAATCGTGTATTTTTTAAAACATTTTCAGTTTTTGACCAGCAGCATGAACATTATTTATTTTAAACAGCCAAATTTTTCAGCATTCATTCCAGGATAGTTGTATTTCAATTTTTTGTTATAATTTTTCATCTGTAAGCAAATTTGTCAGTTTAAAATTGCCTATTTTATGTTTATAACGGTAAATGCTCTTTTTTGTCGGGCGGAATAAAAAAAAATGGCCCATCCAATTCGAATGTTGCATAGGACATGAAATTTCGGCGATAACCTTAGCTTTAAAATGGTTCTTGGTACATCCCGTCATCATTAGCCAAAAAAAAGTTATGGCCAAAAAACCTTTTTTTTCCCATCAATCACATACAATTTTTATAGTTAATCCATTGGGACCCTCTATTTATAAGTTTTATGAACATTTTTCGTGCAGTACTGTATGTTTAGATGATGAGCCAATTCAATTCTGCTGTCAAATTTCAAATCCCGACTATAAAAAAAACAACCCTAAAAAAGGGTAGTTTTTACTGTTTACAGGGTGTTTCAGAAATTTCTGATATTAAATCTCAATCATTGACCCAAAAAACCGCCCGGTACCTATTTTCACGAAAATTCATTTGATATCGCCCGAGATATTGAATATTTATTAATTTTGGGACAAAAAAACAGTTTGGCCAAGTTTTACAGCGTTTTGGAGCTTTGCCCAGTAACCAAACTATACTTGACACCTTTTTTGATATATTCCAAAAAAATTTGAGTTGATTTGAGTGGTCTCGAATTAGTCCTTCATTTTACAAAAAAAGTTACTTCCTTTACTGGAGTAATATGAAAATTAAATCAATTAGATAGCAAACATAGGAATATCTTGTGTTGCTGGTCTTATAGTATTGGTGTGGCGAATGGAGAACATAAATTCCTAGAGAAGCCCGTTACTTTTCGAACTTACTTTAACAAACTGAATAATCTGAATTCCATGTGAAGTTCAACAAAGCTAAAACTGAGAGGATGACACTAAAGATATAAATGAACCCATCGATGTTAAAGATATGGCGAAGGAGTCGGTTAAAATACAAGCTTGTAAAAATATCGTAATTAGTAAAGCCATAAACAACCTCACCAGAAGAATGAATAATAATTCAAGCTGTTCATTCCAGAGGAGAATGACGCGATAGATATACCATGTGATTTAAATTCCGCAATGATTCAAAGATTTCTACTTGAGAGGACGATGGAGTTAATTTCTAGGTATTGTTTTTGAATCGCCGAACTCGTAAAGTTACTTCGATCTTCAGGTATGTTTAGATGTTCTGTGTTTGCAGTGAAAACAATTTGTTCCGGTTAGGCGGTGAAAATAATCCGTCGTCTAATGGGAAACTCGGAAATTTATCCAAGAGTGAAGAGGTTTTGAAAATCGTAAACGTTCATGTTGTTTGTTGTTTATATAATTATAAAAAGTGCTCATTGAAAATTGTACTATTCAGAAATTAACTATATTTTATATAAATTTGATGACTTGGTCCTATATGTATTGCATAATTGTCGATTTTCTTGCGGCGAAGTCAAGTTAATATAAATGAAACTTAGAAACTACATAAAAATTAAAAAAAATATATATAGTTGTTACTAAACTGCGACAAGTGTTTCGCTATGCAATAGATTCCTCAAGCATGAACTTTAAACAGGAATTTTTGGGAAATAATGAAATAAAAACGTCCATATGGTGCAGTTTTCTTCAGCGTGCAAGTTAAGCCCAATCCTCATTATTCCGTATTTTGGATGTTCACTCCGAAATAATGTTCAAGTTGTCGAATGTTCACAGTAGACCGATACTGGATGACAATTATTCATCTCAGAGCAGCCTGCTCGCTTCTGGATTGAATTTATGTTCCGGGAAAACGCAGGATTTTCTGGTGTTCAAGTCAACGCGTTCGTTATGTATTATGAATGATGAATTTGAAATTGTGGCGTAGGTGATGCAAACAATGAGTTGTTAGGTTCGGTGGAAACAAATCCTACCAATGAGATAGTTTCGGTGCGATGTTTCTTTATCATTACGATATGGTTTCATTTTTTGATAAAAATAATTTTGAGGGGTCGATATCTCATTCAGTTTTCTGATGAATTCGGCTCGATTATTCACCAGCACATAAATCATTACTGTACAGTTATGAACTTTGTCTAAGACTATTGGGAAGTTCATAATTTTATGCGACGTCTGGCGGAAATATAACGCACTACTATAATTAATACAAATGGCTTCCATTTTATGTGTGTGAATTTATTGAGTTCTTTGGTGTTGATTTAGGAAATCTCATCTGGAGTTGTAATTTTTTTCGATTAATAATAACGAACAATCATGGATGCAGATCGCTCAGTGAGCCGTATAAAGTTTTTGGTGCCAAGTTGCCGCAACTCTAGGAACCGAAATCCAAAGTTGTCTTTCCACTCGTTTCCAAAGAGAAATAGGTACATCTTTGGTGGGAAACATTACGGAAAGTGGATCGAAAGAGAAAATAGACAGGTACAAGGCTTGGAAAATTAAACTGAAACTGCATAAATCACCACTTAGAGCGGCTTCAGTGTGTTACTTGCATTTCAAGAGAGATGATTTCTTGTTACCCGGTGAGTCTGTTTGTCTATTTTTAGGCGAAGTTATGGCGCATTTCATCATCCATGTAATAAAAGCCTCTTTGGTTCACTAACACTACACTAAAACTGAAAAATGTCCTAGAACAAATATCATTAGATTTTGAAACACAATGCATCTATGTTCACCTCCAATGAATGGTATTGTGCGGCTATTCAAAGCATCATGAACACAGTTATATTAACCTTCACGAGAAAAATTTCGTACAATTAAAATATAGCAAAAAAACACCAAAATCTTGTCTAGCGAGGGCAACTGATGACTGGATTTCAGTTTGGCGCGTTATTTCACAAATGTAAACAAGGTAACTATTTCAAAATGGTGGATATAGTTTAACCACCACCACCGCCCTCATCGGTCGATATTCTTCCCTATAGTATAAAATAATCATAATGTATGTGTTTCTTCACAAATTCTTGGAGAAACACATGCATTATGAATATTTTTGATATTTGTGTTGAATTTTTTTATATCACTGATATTTCTCAGGTAATCGAACAGAGTGTTATGAATTTTGATTTTGGTGACGTATAACGATGATCTTTCCAATATTGCTTTTGAAATGTATGGTTCATACAATAATCACGGACAAAGTATAGTATTCTAATCGAGTATAATAGCTTTTATTCTCTCGGTGATTTAGGTAAACTTCACCCGGTGAATAATAGCCATCATTATACGCTCGTTGAATAATATTCTATTATGATTGATGTTGTTGTTGTTCTAAAATTGATCGTTCCGTTCAATGTGAGCTGACCCAGTCAAATAGTTAACAAAAACCTGTCAATATGTTTCATTCAGACTCCGCTCTTATGCGAAACTATACGAAACTTTTGTAACGAATACGGTTACAGATATATTTTTATATCGGATACCCGTTAGTTTCGGTTACGGAGCTTCATAACATCCCTGCTTTCGATGTAGTGGATTAGACAGTAACCATTTTCTATTTCACTGTTGAATATACTGTTACGAAATTCCCATAACGCCTCCACTGAGTATAATGAAAATATAATTCTCTATCTGGATCCACCGGCGGATCCAGATAACGCCAGACGTTCGCCACGAGAATATTCACGACGTGGAAGGCGCTGAATTGTGGAAGTTCGAGGCGCGAATGGAACATCTAGATAACTCGTTCCTGTTCGATCAGAACAGTTGAGGATGCATTTCATCGACAGACGGCAGAGTTTTTAATAGGAGTATCAAGGAAGTAGAACTTAGTAGTCGGAGTTTTATAGCGTTTTTATTTAATTGTTGGATGTTTAACTCAGATAAGAAGTCTTAGAGCCGACTGCACTGACTTTTTGTTATGGCAGCATTAAGCTAATGGGCCATTGGAGGACAGTTAACGCCTTGGAATTCCCCGGAATTCCTTCAAAAAAAATATGTCAATTTGAAGAAATATCGATAAAATTTTAAAACCAAATGACGGAAATACTGGGAATTCCGGGGGAATTCCAAGGAAACCCGACGCAATTTGAAAGATATATTACGGAACTTTCGCACAAAAGTTTTTGTGATTTCTGAGTGGAACATTAACTTTAGACTTTTGAGGAGACCATGTCATGATTATGACCCAATCTGAATAATATCGGATTTTACATATCAAGACTTTTCACATTTTCATTGAGGCTGGTATTTATTAGGTATATCGGAAACAAAATAAATCATCTTTATAATGCAAGTCACAATCGTAAAATAAAGGGAACGGATCGTCTGATTCCACTCAGGTTTGTTTTATTAGCATCATTTTTCCTGAGCTTTTCCTTATAGAATCAAGTTCTTAATCCGTTAGAATAAATAAGTATTGAAAAAATACAATTTGTCATTTAAAATATGGTATTTTATGGTCTAGTGAGTAAGTTCTATTATTTTCAACCGCTGAATGATTACGGGATACTCAATCTGTGGAGAGAATCCTTTTTATACGATTTTGTAATCGTTTATATAGCGAAAATGAACTGTTTCCCAAAAACGTATATTCCATAATATAAAAAATTATTGATAATCCTTCAACATTACCTACTAGGAAAATAAAAAATAATTTTTCACCGGTGTGTTCACCCTGTATAAACTCAAATGAGAACAGTTGACACTGAACCACAATATATCCGATCATCTTTATATTACAAACCGATAAATTATATAAAACCGTCCAAATAACATGATGGAGCTGCAAAGGAACTTCAGAAATCATACAAAGACTGCAGTCATTGACTATATAACTCAGATCGTATAACGCGAGCTATAACCGTCTTATTTCAATTTCGGTAAGCGCTGGCAACAATGTAGACAACCTGTTTTGTCTGCCAATCATGATCTAATCTCTCTTCCACAATCAAGGGCGTCCCTTCGTCTTGTAGATAAAATTTCAAGACACGTCATTTTTTAAATATTAAGGAAAATAATAGCAGTCGCAGAGGTTGACCCCAAAAACAAACACACAAACTACGACACAAAGTTTTTTTGGGCTGTTTCACATGCCCAATTCATATATATTCGAATCAGAATGAGGTTATATTCCATTGAAAGAAATTTTCGGATTATTTGAAAAAACTAACCCCCACCACACCCCTCTCGAGACCGCACAAACTATAAAACAAAGTTTTTTGGGTTGTTTCACCCACCTTATTTATATATTCGAATCAGAATGAGGTACTATTCCACTGAAAGAAGTTATTGACTCATTTGCAGTAACTTTCCCAACACACCCCTCCAGGGACATATCAGATGTCTATCAGATCATGAAGTTTGTTGTCATCAGGCTAATTTGTCGCTAACAAAATGTATTTCAAATTGGAAATTCGCCACAAACTCTTTCAAAACAAAGGTCCCAACTTTCTTCCTCCGAAGAAAGTGGATTACTTCACACCGGTGTTTTGTTTTTGAAATACGATTTTATATAAATATTGAAATTTTCCTGTATGCTTTTTTATTATTGCGCGAATGAATTGCAGTTACCTAATAATAATCCCTATAGTTTCTATATGAATTTTCCGGAATTCCCCGGAATTTCCCAGGAATTCCCCGGAATTCCTATCAATTGTACACCGGAATTCCCATGTGGTCAACCCCTCGGTTAACGCACTGCAGCGATTGCACCATAGTTTAAGAGATTATCAAACATCCATTAATAAACTTACACCTAACTCGCTATATTTCCTCCTTTGAACATACTATAATGGAATACCCTAGCGCCGGCCCTGTCGCTCGTAAACGCAAATTAATGTGAGGGGTCGAAGGAAGATGGTTTGCGCGAAATCTCGTCACGCGTGGAATATTCGATCATCGAGATTTGACTGGAAGATTTTCCATAGATGTGAGCAAGTATATATACGAAAGAGATTCGTCGCTAGGGCAGAATTTCTATTACCGAGAGTTTTAGTGCAGAGCCTTGGATAGTTAGCGGAGAAATTGAAGCGATTGTATTGTGTTGTGATAAAGGATTGTAATAAAAGTAGTGAAGTGTTGTTTGAAGTTTTAATCAACGAACCAAAGGATATATCGTAACAATACGTGAGTCATTACCACTGTGAGGTTATGTTTCACGCAGGTTAAACGAGCGACCCAATTATTTTGAGAAACTGAAAGACCTGGATTTTTTAAAAGGTTCCGCCTAACAAAGCCTACAGCAATGCAGCTTTTGGAGCTGATTGATAACGAAGTGGAGTACCCTGATGATAGGTAAAATGTGTTCTTCATTCATTTAATCCCGATATCTGAATGTGCCAATTTAAAATTGAGCTGTGACCCTTTTCGTGTATACGTGAATATTCTTCGGTAAAAGATGTGCAACTCATAAAAAGTTGAGAGGCCAATAAAATTGAAGATTCCCTTTGTTAATGGTATCATAACAAAAAGTCGGTGCAATCGTCTGTTAGTATTAATTATAGACATAACACATAAGTGCAGTAGTTGTATTGCTATATGGAATCAAGTAAAAGAAAGTGCGTCTTTCAGGGTATAAGTGAGGAAAACGAACCTCAGGAATATCGTAACAATACACCTAGTTAATGAAAGATTGAACCGCTACCACTAACAGACACCATTCGATTTCAATACATATTCGAGTCGATCATATCAGATCTACAAACAAAGTTTGCAACCACCTTCTGCAGCAGTTCGGAAAATCCTTTTCCGGCATCTCCTCCCCCTGAACCAGCATCAAAACAGCAATCAGTCTTTTTTCTCACCGTTTCATAAACTTTGCCGAAATCGAATTACGTTTCGAGTTAGCCAAAGTGATTATCTCGGCGCAGCAGCGAGTTGCAGTGTTTCCATGGCAATTTATTATAAATACCCCAAGGTTTACTGGATTCTGGCGCGTCGCAACTTTCGAGAACAAATGAGCGAGCCCATAACAAAACACCGTCGTCCTCGAGGACTTACACTAATTATTAGTACGTAGACGTTTAATGACCGGTTGTGGTATTAATTAGGAGTAATCACGACCTTTACGTGTCTACACTTTTGGTTGAAGGATAGCGTTGTTGAGGTGCCACAATTTGAAAGAATTCGATGTTGAGCGTTGACGGACGCCACACAAAAGAGTTTTTCTTTGAATTTCACATTTTTCATTTCATTTCATTCATGTATTTTCTGTTTGTTCTGATCCAATTTAATTTCAATCTCACGTTAGTAAGTACTCCATTTATAAAATAACTTATATATATATATATATATATATATATTGTAATCAACCATTTTATAGTTAATATATATATATATATATATATATATATAAAAAAGTGGATTATTATAGCGACTGGAGAAATGTACACTGAAATGGATAGCGGGGTCTCTCAGTCAGTTCGAATAAAAAGTCTCTGTTTTACTTCGCCAAGCTTTCGCTTCTATTGTGAAGCTTTTTCAGGGCAGTAAAAATGGTGTGAAAATATTGAAAAATGTGTATACATCTTTGTAAAATTGTCAAAAAAAAAACAATTATATATATACCGTGTGTCACAGACTCATAGTACACCCCCGTTTTCTCCTTTGTTTTTCTAGATATATTTTTGAAATTTGGAACATTGAATATGCTCACTGAACAGCATTTCTCGACATATCTGAAAGAAAAAAATAACTTCCAATTTTTCCGGAAATGACATCAACTTTCGATTCTTGAATGGGACACCCTGTATATTGTTACATGATCGGCTAGGGATGATCATGAGGAATCCAACGATACCAGGTTTGATGATGTTATCTCCAATGACTGCGGAGATATCGCCATTTATTTTATCCATAAGCTCAACGAGTAGGAGAGAGAAACTTTTTCTGGCGGGTCAATCCAATTCTCTCTTCCACTCATTGAGCTTATGAATAAAATAAATGGCGATATCTCCGCAGTCATTGGAGATAACATCATCAAACCTGGTATCGTTGGATTCCTCATGATCATCCCTAAACGATCATGTAACAATATACAGGGTGTCCCATTCAAGAATCGAAAGTTGATGCCATTTCCGGAAAAATTGGAAGTTGTTTTTTTTTTCAGATATGTCGAGAAATGCTGCTCAGTGAGCATATTCAATGTTCCAAATTTCAGAAATATAGCTAAAGAAGCAAAGGAGAAAACGGGGGTGTACCCCCGATATATATATATATATATATATATACATATATAAAACTCAGGAATTATATTTGGGAGAGCAGCAAAAGCGAAAGTGTACTTTAATAACAATATATTATTATATTTCCAATATTTCGACAAACGGTTATTGTCATCAATAAGGAGCTGATGAGTGAAAGTATGAAACAAGATTTTCCTTATTCAAATTGTTAGTGAGGATAGTCGCTAAATGAAATGGTTAAAAAGTCAGTCGACACATATAGTAACATTCTTTAAAACATTGATACGTATCAGTACCTACAACACTTATACACTAAAAACTATTTTCTGCCTATTAATGAAAAAGTGTAGTGACGAACACCATGAGGAGATGATAAAAGCCCTAAGCCCCTGAGACCTCAATACAATTACAGGTGCTGCAAAGGAAGTGGTGGGAAAATGTAATATAGTAATAAATTTCGAAAAGTGAAATTAATTTTGTGGAAAAATATAATATATCAAATATTTTAATTAAGCAACGTCACTCGAATTGCCTTCGAGAACCTTCGAATTCCCATCAATTAATAATAAATGACTTAATGAATAAATTTCATTCAAATGATTGAGAACGGTTCTTCTATTTGAACAGTTTGAAGGGGGTGGGTTATTAGAATTTTGACTAATAGAAGTGAGTTTGAATTGGAGTTATTATTTTGATTTTGTGGGAGAGTTAATGGTGACGAATCAATTAAGATCTTATTCAAAAGTGAAGGATAAGAATTATTGAGGAATAATTGTTTTAAAATATTGTAACGAAATGTGCTGGCGCCGGCCCTGCCGCCTATCGATGCGAATTGGTGCGACGGTTGCAGGAACGATTATACCTGCGTGTTCGCGGCTCACCCAGAATATTCGAAGTCAAGATTTATCTGAATGATTCTCCACTATTTGATCGCATATATAAGCGGGAGCCGCTCACGCTGACGGCAGAATTGTTAGTACAGAGAGTTTTAGTACCGAGCATTGGAAAGTTATCGGAGCGATTTAAGTGATTGTGTTGTATTGTATTGTGATAGAGAGTTATAACAAAAGTAGTTTAGTGTTGTTTGGTGTTTCAATCGACGAACCCAAGGAGTATCGTAACAGTAGTGTCAGAATTAAGATTTTCCAAGGGATGAATCGTAACAATATGGAGATTCTTCTGGTGATCGTTTGCCTACCAATTATATTTCATAAATCTCAGTTATATCATGCATCATATAAATAATGTTTGGACTACTACAACACCTACTCGAAAAACTGTAAGAAACTCAATATGAAAAACTCCACAATTTTCGTCCAACATCTGTTGATTTTGATCATCCAACTGTTCCTGATGTTCAACCATATACTCAATACGGCATGTTTCAATTGAATCAGTAAAATACTTCAATGATTACCTCTTTTTTCATTTTCATCCTTTCTGTCATTGATAACAACAGATAACACCTTATCAGAATCATAGATGAAGCCATGAACAAAATGCGTGATCGGAATAATTTTGGATTTTGGCTCACTTTTCAGGTACTGGATTGTCCCTGTGTTCGATAATGAATATTTCTGGGTTAACATTTTTTATGGAAATAATCTCAACATATACTCCCGAGGGGGAAACCGCAAAGGAATTTTGGTGTACAGGTCGCAGGAATTAGTCGGGAATTACAGGAATTTTTCGGGCATCACTCGGGTATTAGAGAAATTACAAGGGCATTACTCGGGAATGAGAGGAATTGCAAGGGCATTACTCGGGAATTAGAGGAATTGCAAGGGAATTACTCGGGAATTAGAGGTATTATTAAGGATTTTCGGGATAATTGTAGGTATTTTTTTGTAATCAAAATAGTGGGATTGATAACTGGAGGTGTCTGTTTTTTCACGAATCGGTATGAAAGCTCATCACCAAAAATCATATCATACTTTGTGAGCCTAGTTCACTGATATATGAATAGAAATTTGATTGTTTGGCTTCTTAATCAAGGGATTGCAGTACGGAGGGTTATTTCACTACAATGTAAGTATGGAAGATCAACGCAGTTGAAATCGTCCTCGTTCTTACTTCCTTCCCATTATCATCTTTATTGATATAATTTTCATCAATACGTTCCAGAAGAAAACCAAGAATAGAATAACACACTTTCTCAAGATCTCGATGTGTTGGCAATCCATGTGCAAAAAACAATAATTCAAGTATTTCAGACACTTTATAGTTAATTGAAAACTTCAGACAATCTTGTTCCTGAGATAAATAGAGACTGATAACTCATCTCATTTTGTTATTGCTAATGCATCTGTAGAATTCGTTAATTATATTATAATGATACACGGATGTAATGTACTCATGATGAAGTACCTCACAGGGAGAAAATGTTTCTCCCTGTTAGGTAGGTTATGCATTTCCATAATTTTCAAAATTTTGCCTTTAAGCACACGCTTTGGTGATGAAATCCCTCGACCTGCGGTCCCGGAATTTCATCGAATCATCATAGAGTCAAGTCGTCTGCTAAGCGAAATTTCAAATATCATGGCCATATGACCCGCGATTGAAAAAAAGAAGGTTGTGTGAAAGTGTGAAGGGGGAAAGTTGCCCGAATTATTTTCGCATAAAAGTTTGTTTCCCTTGATATTAAAATGAACGTGTTTTTGGTTTTCGTCAAATATTTTGAAGTGTTAGGGGGTTGTAAATCATCGGTTATAATTGCACGAGTGCATAAAAATTACCGATAATTTTGCAAGAAAGCGTGATATCTAAAAATTGCAAGTTTATTTTCATATTTTGGCGAATGTGCCCGAGTCCGTAGGACGAGGGCTCTTTTACGAAATATGAAAATAACCGAATGCAATTTGTATAAGATATCATTTTTATGCACGAATGTAATTCATTGGAATATTTCACGAATAAAGAAATTCTCAAGGAAATGATATTTTTTGTTCATTTATACTTTCCTATGGAGCACTCAACAAAACGCGAAATGTTTTTCTATTTTTGAAGTCTGACATTTATTTGTGTTGTTTACTGACGTCTAACGATACAGTTTCAAATGTGTTGTTATGGTGACTTGATACAATGCAATAACCGCTGGAAGTTTTCGATACAATGCAATTACCGCTGTAAGTTTTGGAAGATATCATTACTCTTATGGGACATTTTATATATGAGGGAAATATTCGTTGGAACATGCTACGGAATCTGGTACGAACGTCAGAATGATGAATTGATATTCCAGTCGCAATTTTCCAAATCATATTACCAATGTCGCGTATATATTTCATTTGACGGCAACAGGCTATTGTAATAAATCACGATTCACCGAATAAACGATGGGATTTGAACCTTGAGGACCTGTTTTTCGATGCAATTTATTCATCAGATAAAAATAAGGAAAATTTTTCCTCCTTGTCACTGCCAAACATTACACACGCGCCCATTTCATTTCTTTTATCTGTCTGACTCATTTATCCTTGTATTGAAAGACTGGCCTTAGTGAAAACGTTGCATCTTTTTGTAGAGATCAATTACCCTGACACCAAACTGTTATTGTATGTTATTTGCACTCGACGCGCGGTTCGTCAACAAGTTTAGCATCTTCAGGAGAAGATAACTGATATGTGTTGGGGAAATTGATCTCTACAAAAAGTTTCGATTCGCCGAATGAATTAAATATTGTTATTGTCAAACGTGATATAGATAATAAATATAATTTTAACTACAGATTAACGTTATGCAAACAACAGGAGCTTCACTACATAAGTTTCAATTCGAATACAATAGATAGATAGAATAGATAGATAGGAAAGATGGTATGCTATTCAACACAATGATGTTATTGTGAAATTATTTTATTTGGAATGGGAACAATATATTTGCATCTTTAGGACAACAGATAATATCCACACCCGTACTATAATAACACACTTATATGCCCGTTTCATAATGACATCTACTTTGATACAGACTGGAACCCATTATTTTTCAATCAACCATGCTGTGCATTTGCCGTTTGTCAAATTCAGTAGGTATTAAATTTTCCGAGAAATTTTCACAGAATATAAGTATGTAAACTTTATTAATATTTTGTAGAATTTTTCAAAGGAATACGATTAAATACTATCAGTGTGTTCAATGGAAATATGAATATAAAATTTATAGTTATTCATTATTTATCAGGTGTAGACCAAATAGCGAATGCAACTCTCATGTAATGGTCATTAATACACTCGAATAAACCATACGAATCTCACCTTCGGCTCGTTTCGTATCCCGGTTAATACTTGTGTATTAAAAACCATAATCACATGATCGTTGTATAATATATTATGCTGATATAATTAATATCGAAAGAAAAAAGTATGAAAAATTTTTCACAAATAATTTTTATCCTATAAAGACTAGCTAGGTTTTCTTCTGGATAAAATGCCATCGTTATCAATGTTCCATTGGAAAATAGATGTTATTTATATCTATTCATAGCATTCTACAGATATACACAGTCCTTAACTTTTTTCAGTCATCAAAAGACGTATTGGCTTGAAGATGATAATGAGTGATTCAGAGGTTATTACCTGAACTAGAACTGATTTGTCGCTTCGATCAACGAAAACTCGATAAACTTCTGCATCAATGCAAAAGCATTCAGTTCTCGCTCTGCACTTCAATAAACCCGTTGACCTAGCCAGCCCTCAGGTGTCCTATTAAAGAGCTGAAGATGATTCCAATGATTAGTCTGTATTGTTCTTTAATGAAATTCAAAAGTACAATTCATCCCATCGATCCACGTCGATTATCGTATCAAAATCTCGTTTTGTTAGCCGTATATTTAACTGTCGCGAGTCTTGCCAACCGGACAAGAGGAACGATAAGAAGCGGTAGACGAACAAGGTTATACGATTTGGTAAACAGAGCGAAACAGAGCAGCTGCCTTGATGGGTGCAGAGGCGGGTTGTGGGAGCTTTATTATCGTGTTTCGATCAATATCATTCACCATGATTACAATTTCGTCGGCCTAATTTGTTGAACTGTCCATTTCTGTATGAGTCACAAGATGATCAAATAGTACCTATATTATACGCTCAGAGTGAAAAGAAGAAGATATAGTACCGTAGTTTTCTGGGTTTGTGACCCCACGATCTGAAAACATAAGTATTAATATTGGAATCTATACAAGTGTCGAGGGACAGATTCTCAATCTACCCCAAAAAGTTGCTGTGGCTATTGAAAAACAGTTCTATTTGGATAGAAATCCAAACTCCTTTGTGACCTCGCCTTTCTAAAATCCTGTAATCAAGTAATTCCCAAGTCATTCCGTCTGAAACACCACATCAAATCGTTCCATACTAAACGCATCTTAGAATATGCTAGTTTCGCTCTTATTCGAAATTCCATTCAAGACATAAGAAGTAAATTTCACTTCATCAACTCATCCCTTCATCAATGTTTTGGTAAACTTTCCGTTTCAACAATTCATCCAACAAACTGGGACACTTTCGTCAGAATATCCCATGGAAAAGCCGATCATATTGCCAATGAAAAAACCACCATACAAAAGAAGAAGCTCTCAGCACTACTCAAGCAGAAAGCTCCACAATCATCCCCAGCGGACTCCCCAGTTTTAGTCCACAACTTTTCTGACACTCCACTTGACCCAGCTGCTCACAATATTTTATTAAAAGTTTTCAATTTATCGATTACTCCTAGATCTATTCCAGTCGAAACCATTATAACTCGGACTGAATCAGCCATCTCTCATCTTCCTAAGAACACTGCCGAAGAAGCCCGGCAAGACGTTGCTTTCCTCCTGAGAAGAGCCAAAGTCCCCCAATTCAATGTAACCCCAGTTGAGAGACGGTCCCTCAAGAATCTCCACAACAATCCAGATATCATCGTTCTACCAGCCGATAAGGGCAACGCCACTGTGATCCCCAACACCATAGACTATGTTGAAAAGATGACAACATTGATCATCTCCCCTGATTACCAACACACTTCAAGAGACCCCACAACGTATCTCGAGAAAAAGGCCAAAACCCTCATCAACCACTCCAATATCCCAACTGACCAGAAGAAAGCTCTCATTCCAAGGGAGAAATCTTCACGCACTCCCCGAATATATGGCCTCCCAAAAATACACAAACCGAATATCCCACTCGGTCCCATAGTTAGCGCCTTTGAATGCCCAAAGGTGCTAACTGATAAAATAAGTCGAATTCTGACACGACATGACATCAAAACCATTTTCACAGCTAACAACCAAATATCCACCTACCTTCGAACACCCAAAGACACAATCCCTAATGACACCCAAGGAATATATGAAATACCATGCTCTAACTGTCCCAGAACATACATCGGCCAGACCAACCGACGAGTGTTCTGTAGAGCATATGAACACAAACTAGCAGTCCGAAATTCTGACACAAACTCAGCATTATTTCAACATCATTCAGAAACAGGCCACAAAATAAAACCGTTGCCACAGCCAAAACCCTCCAAACCAGAGTTACTCGTGAAGCCATTGAAATCGAAAAACGTCCCAACTGTCTCAATAAACGCGACGATTCCCAAAGACTCCCCAATACGTGGAAACCACTTTTGGTCCGACATACTTCCATCTACTCCGACCTGAGTACTAATCCGTCCGAACCTCCCATCAACCGTCCGATCGCTGATCCTGCCATAATTACTAATGGACCCTTAAATCCCACCAACCTTCAATCCTCGACCTGCAGTGATGAAACCCAGTTAGTAAGACAACTCAGACCTAGACGCAAGGTCACTCAGTATTGAAAATGGGAGCCGAAACGTAGACGAGGAAACCATTCCAGACGCGGATCAACCGGAAGTTCCAGCGATTACATATATATATATATATATATATATATATATATATAGAAGGGTAGTCTCTTGACTGGACTAGTT
The DNA here is from genome assembly GCA_032362365.1 of Zygogramma bicolorata. NCBI lineage: Eukaryota > Metazoa > Arthropoda > Insecta > Coleoptera > Chrysomelidae > Zygogramma > Zygogramma bicolorata. The sequence continues at coordinate 6,000,875 of JAVJAQ010000137.1, forward strand.
GAAAAAACCGTCCAAATTTGGAAAATCTTCATACAATGAAAATTAACCTTGGGGTTGCAGTCATAGATTGGATAAATTTGGAAAAAAAAATTCTTTTTACATTTTAACACTAATGACTTGTTGAGTGAACAGAGCACATGGCCTATATGTGTATACACACACATATATATATATATATATATATATATATATATATATATATATATATATATGTATATATATATATATATGAATGAATTATTTTTGGTCTTTTTCTTTTTCGAACCAAAAATTAGAAATTACAACTACGAAAAAGGTTGAATAAAAAAAAATACAACACTATCTGTTTAGAAATAGAAAGCTATTTGTGGAAAAAATCTCACTCACCACTTGACAGTTCATTCTCTCATATCACATTGTGTTTCAGTTACTGCGGTTGGTGAAAAATGGTTATTCAGGGTAGAAACGTCAGTAATTTGTTTTTCATATTATGCATTAAAATTTGGTGCATTTTGGGAAAATCTTATCAAAAAATTCTTGATTTCCACCCTTACAGTTACAGCAAAATACCGTTCGAATACCTAACATAGTATATTCGTTCATATGCAATTGAGTTTTTCTTCAAGAGCAACTAACCGCTTAGATAATTTCTTCATGCTGGAGATCACACGTTAAAAGGAAAGGCCTCATCAATCCATTGCTCGCACAAGTTTCGACTTCTGAGGGTTGACGTTCGTCAGCTAACGAAAAAAAAAGTATTTTGAACAACAAACAAACACATGCTATCACCAACGAAGACGTCATGGGCGACTTCGAATAAGGGTGTCCATCAAAATGTTCTGACAGCAATGGATGCCATTAAATCCATTGATAAGTAGAATATTCGCCTAAAACAATTTGTTATACATTTTCAAAATTACAGTGTATGCAATAAACTATCAGATGTCATCATTAAAGTGGTGCAGGTAGGCAATTATACTCTTTATTAGTCTATATGTCAGGTTAACATCTTAACCAACGTGATTGAGCAAATATAAGGATACGGATTCACCACATGCCATCAAAAACTTGATGAAGAATGGATCTGAAGGAATGGGGTCTATGATAATAGTAGAGACACAATAGCGGTTCAAAAACACAGGGGTAGTTCTCGATGGCCTGAGCTGTCCATGAGGGTGTAGTTCTTCGTCAAACAGGTGGGGAGAGGGATGATGGCAAGCAGAAATGAGGGATGTGAAAAAAATGGTGTGGTACGCCTGGGAGTCGTGTTTTGTGGTTGGTGGAAAAAAAATAGGGCGTTGCTAGTGGAGCTGTATGATTGGTCATTGAAAAAAAAACAAATATGGCGTCTCTGCAAAGCATATCAATCAGATTCATCAGTGGTAGCAGCGAAATGAAATTATGGAGAAATGTGCTGTTTCGCCAAAGCCATTACCATTAGGTACTTACACCGGCGACATACAACTTGCAAGGTAAAGTCTATGAAACTTTTCGCACTCGTCAAACTTAAGTACGCCGTATATACCGAGGAAATTCCTTCAGAGCAATTAACAATCTCCGATTTGCATAAAATGGCGTTCTACTCTAATATGCCCCGGTTTTACGAAAATGTTCCATGTCACACAGAGAACGTGTCGTACTTCGTGCAGCTTGGAAATTAATTTCGGGTAGCAAGCAGAAACTTCGAGCAGAGCAGAAAAGACCCCGACGACGTAGTCCATGACCCATTTTCGTATCGGCTGCCAGACGAGACGGCAGAAACTGCGCGACAAATCGCATTTATCACCAGGCGAAATCTGTTTGGATTCTGATGAACTTTCATGAATTTTTCAGTGAGAATGGAAGTTGATTCTTCTGCAGGGAGTACCAGCAAGTTGGTGGGGCGTTTTTATTTTGATATTTTATGCCTTATTAGATTAGACGAACAAAGATAGAGAGATAGAATTTAAGGTCGATAAACTTGTACCACAAGCCTGAAGAAACTATCGAAGAGTGAAACACGTATAGCGGTTTTTTGAACTGTCTAGTGAAAATCACACAAAGTATTGTTTGAAGATATTGAAGGGAAGTTTCAGAATGATACAAGACAACATGAATGTTCACTAATTTTTGAAAACAAAAAATTGAAAGAGTTAAAACTACATAAGGGCATAAGTAACTGTGATCGGATTGTTCAATGTTCTTTTTTGGCGACCACAATATAAAAATAAAATGTCAGTTTCACACGGGACTACAAAACGGCTCCCTGTAGCGAGTTTACTGTTTGTGACGTCACCTCCTTTATTGGTACTCATCTGTCGTATGTTAACGGCGTTTACAGGGTTCAGTTATCTTCACGAATTTTACGATAGGATAATACTTAACATAATGAGTTCAAATTCAATTTGAGAGATTTGATACTAAGATAATGGAGAGTGATTAAGTATTTGATGAAACTTAGCAAGTTCGTCTGTTCAGGTCACTATGGGAAAAACACAATGGATTTTGGAACTGGATACAAATAGTTTAGATAGATGATAGATGAAGTCTTTATTGACTACGTTACATACGTAATGTAATTTTTTTTGTAGCATTGTATATCGAAAATATTATACTCTCATATGATTGGAATTCTTAAAGTCGTCATTTATGTGTTTGAAAAATACCAACTTGAGATAGGTGACATAATCGAGAATAAAACTCAAATCCCCAGGAGAGAAAAAGCACATTACGGAAATTCATCCGCAACAATAATAAAATCTCAATAGGACCTTCTTTATTTGGATCTCAAATTCACAGTTCATCCAAGTTATTGAATTCATATTCTAGGGTCGTAAAGTATTCGTCAGGAGCTTCAAAATAATGTATCACAAGACCCCCTCTCCAATTAATTTTTTTTCCAGATGACGCCCAGTCGCCATCTTGAATTTTCATCTGTCAATTTCACTCCTGAATATAGTTTTCATGTACCAATTTCATTATCCCAAGTTTCATTTATTTGAGTTGACCCGTTCAAAAAAGAAAAGGGGGGCATTAAAGAAAAGCACTGTATAGAAACCTCTATTCTGATTACAAATAAAAACTGAGAAGAGTTGAAAGAGGCATGAGGCCATATTATGTGAAAAGAAGATGTCGACAATGGTCTCTGGCCCGTGAATCTGACATAATTCCAACCATTTCATTTTTTAATATTCTGAAGCAGTAAAATGATTTTGAAGCAACATTTCAAGAATGGCGAGACCCAAGATAATAATCATCTACAAAATTCATTCTCTCCATCCGGAAGAGAACTGAATAAACGACGCAAAAGATCTTATTATTTGAATAAAAGATAATCAGAGAGCTGGCCTTCTACGTTTTGGCTCTCGACCAAGTCACATCGAAATGAAAACAATTTTCAGAGCGTTGCTGCGAAAGGTCGCCACAACTGAGCAGAAAACATGTTTGTCTTCAGGGTGTCACTTGCCATTCATGACGAAAGTTGGCATAACTAGTCTCGCTTCGTAGCAGATGTTGATAATACGGAAGCCGATAATTTACCTTGTCTTTGCTCGCGGAAACTTATGAACTTAGGCAGAGAAAAAGAAGTTACAGTTATCTTTCACTCTTCTGATATTCTAGTTGAATTCGGAAATGCAATGAAAATAATTTCTATAAAATTATACATCCTGTTCCACATTTTCCACAAGTAGGAGTTATGAAAGTCGATATCAGGCCGTTTCTGGTAGATTTCTCACAAATCTGTTCAGGAAAATCGCTAATGAGAAGGAGGATGTCATCAAAATGATCACCTCATTTGTAACATGACAACCAGAAATTGTGATCACATCAACAAATGGATAACAATGATCGTCCGATTGAATTTCACCAAGTGATAGTACTACTATCAGCTGTTTGATGCCACTCCATGCATATCAGTGTCCAATTCTTTCAGTTATAATGAAGGGTTTTAATGATCATTCACGAAAAGCAATGTGCCAGCCAAACTTGGTACGGAGTCTCTACTTAACCTATCTATCAGCCGTCCAGGGAAGCAGAGGCATCTCGTTTTCTTTCGAAATAACCAATCGAAGATGTCACGAATTCTTGGCAGACTTCTTTAAGCTTTTTTACGAAGACTTTGAGACTGATACTTCCTCTAACTAGAATGATCGAACTATACAGTTTTTGATCACAATATTGAATCTGAAATAACCATTGACATAACAACTAATGGACTGGCCCTCATGGCAGTTTTTCATAAGCATAATGCGGAATAAATTAGAGGAATAAATGCTATTTCGAAGCTTGAATTTTCCTATCCTTCACAACCTCTTTTTATTTGCTACATTGAGGGAAAAATGCATATAATTCATACTTGAAGTATTTACTTATTCCGTAGTCTTCTACCTTGGGACCAATCCATCAGTCGTAATGTCAATGAAAATACCACAGAGACATGAACATATAACTGTCATTCTCCAATCACATTTTTCCATTGAAAAATAACAAATATCGAATAAAGTGCGGCAACATCGAGAGTGCTGCCAACCAAATGCCAAAGAATAACACTTTTTGTATTGCATTTGAGTGACGACCGATGTTGCATCAGCCCTAAATTTCATATTCTGATACACAGAGGTGAAACATGATTTATATTTGTGGAGAGAAGGACATTTTGAGAAACTCATATTTGGGTTCCTCTCAAGGTCAATGCAAAAAGTATACAAAACTTCTACAAATGTAGTAACATAAAAAACAGCTACTACTTCCTCATGATATGTGCATATCATTCATAGACGTTTGATTCGATCGCAAGAAGGAAAAAAGAGTATGTCTAGAGTCGCTACTTTCCAGTCTATATGGCGCAATGGCCAATCATTCTTGTTCAATTCGTATACCAAGAACACAACTTTTGAATCAAAGAGGTTAGCTCTACACGAATGGAGAGTAGTTAATAATAAAATTTCACTTATCACGATAACATTTTATTTTCAAACCCAGACAAGCTTGTTTTGATCAGAGAAAAATATGGATGATGGATAATCAGATTCGACTGTTCCGAAAGTGTTTGGCATATCTAGTGAAGAATTTAGTAATTTCATCAATACGGCAACTGAAGAGCTCAAAGAATAGTTTACTCTGAGCGAAAAATGCTTCTGTGCATTCGATGATGGAATGTTATCCCGATGACTGAATTTTATTGCAAACTACTTCTCATTCTTCTCTGATTGAAGTTAAGTGTGCTTGATTTGTTGTTTTTGTTCGTTTTCCGTTAACCAGCTGACGAAAGTCAACCTTCAAAAGCAATGTATCAACGAGGCCTTACCTTTTGACGTGCGATTACCAAGGACGGTACAATAAAACATACAACTGAATTGGAAAAATTAACTTCTATTAGCTGTTATTGTAAACGAGTGAAACATCTATGATGATGATATACATAAAAATATCAAGAAAGAGTGTTTTGCAATTTTTTTTGTTACTTCTCTCTTGGAAGCTTTATATTTTTTCTATAACACAAGTATAAATAAACATCACTAGATAAAAGTCATTAGAAAGGGAGTGGATGTGAACTGAATAACAAATTAGCGGTTTACCGCAAAAAATAACACATTATCAATTTCGACGAATCCTTCGCAAGCAAAACAAACTGCGATCGTTGAAAAACAGATTTTTAACGCTCGGTCGCTATATCTTTTTTATTAGCATCTCCAGTTTCACGGTCATGAATTCATCTGACCCGATAACCCAGTTTAGGATATTCATCGTGGATTTCCTTTCTACCATTTCTTTTTTCTGCAACGGTATTACGTTACAGAGTCAACATTTCAACAGCTGGAATTTTGTTTGACATGCAACGTATTCATTCAGATCATAGATATAATAAAATACTTGGACTGGGCTTGAGAGATAAAGATGCAATGCCACGCGTAGTTGGCAATATGATTTATAAATGTAGAGATCGGAACCTTTGGTGCAAAAATTGAAAATTTTTTCAGAGATCAAATACCCTAATCACACCAAACCGACATTTTTGCACTCGACGCGTGTTTCGCTAACAAGGTTGGCATCTTCAGGAGAAGAAAATTGATACTGATGGTACTCCCTACTGATATTGAAAGTAACTTCATTCGAGTACAACATTCACTCAAGTTACAGTACAAGTAGAACTACTCTCCTCTTTCAAATATAGGCATTGAAATGAAAAGTTACATTTTTATGACCCAAGCGTGCGTTTCTCAGAGGACGCAATTTTTCATTTTTGGTTTGTGTGGGGGTTAAATCCAAGTTTGTAGGGGTGCAAACTTTGTCCCGCGCCGCCATCTCAAAAAACGGTGCAAATGGTTTTCGCGCTGACAAACTATCTATCCTATAAATTTTTTTTATAGAATCATCTTTTTTTGAAAATTAAATTCTCTTCAACTTTATATTCAGTACTTTTCATCGTTAAATGAAAAAGAACGAAGTTATGAAAAAAAATAGTTGAAAATATTTGAGTTAATTCTCTTTTCGGCGCATAAACTTTTTCTCAAGCCATTTTACGATAAAAAGACATCGGAACATTTTTATAGAGGGGGTTTCATTAGAGACTTCTATAAAAATGTGATGATGTCATTTTATTGTGAAATGACTAGAAGAAAAATTATTCCTCCGAAAAGAAAATTTGTTGCAAAATATTTAAATATTTTCGTTTATAATTCATTATTTCATTTATTATTTTCGATTCCACGTTAAAAAGTAAGGAGACTAAAGTTGGAGGGAATTTAATTTGCAAAATATCGACATAAATTTTCTTTAGAATAAACAGATAAAGCGCGAAAACAATTTGCAAACATATGTATCATAGGAGTATTTGAGAATTCTCTAATGAACGAAAGTACAAAAATTTATAGTGGAAATTATTCGTTGAAATCCCCTCTATAAAAATGGTGTCTTTTTATCGTAAAATAACTATAGAAAAATAATTGCACCGAAATGTGAATTTGTTCCAAAATTTCCAAATATTTTCGTTCATATTTTTTTTTATTTCTGATTTTACGATGAGAAGTGATGGAACCAAAGTTGTAGAAAACTCAATTTTTCACCGAAGGTGCCCTTATGGATTTTCTGTAGGATGGATAGTTTGGCAGATGAAGCGCCAAATCCATTGTCACCTTTTTTTCAAGAGTGATTTTCTTTGTTATACACTCGGTTATACACATATCCATTAAATCACGAAATAAGACTCAATATTATAATACCGTGGAATAAATGTTTTTCTATGTATGGAAACCCTTGAGTGCTAGGTATTAACTGAATTCATGACCCACATATCCGTATCAATTAGAGAAAAAGAATCGTACATGTGTAATTGAGTCCTGAGAGGCCTTCACAGAGAGAGAGAGAGAGAGAGAGAGAGAGAGAGAAATCAGAGCCGGGCTGAGGATAATTCGAGGTATATCGAAGGAAATGTGGAATAAACCGACCTAGTCATTGGTAAAGAATAATTGTATTGTTCGATACAAAATGTGGATTGTAAAGGCTATTTCATTCTCGTTACTATTCCAAGTTGATGTGATAGTGGTTCGTTTTCATCTGATATAGAGTCTGCACGAAGAGAAAGAGATAAATGAGGAAAATTTGCTTATTCTGGAATACTATCGACATCAGGTTTATTCTAGTTCTCAGTTTGAGCTCTGTTCAAAATCAATAAACCAGTTATGGAGTGGAATAATTCACGCAAGACCATATTTAGTATCCATTTGGACAAATATTCTCCGACTGGCTCGATCATGCCATATTGCGAGCACACCTATTTTTTTTTCAATAACGAAAATGAACATAAAAAATTGAATCCAAATTATTATATTATATCAGTGATTTCATTAAACTTGTCTTTACTTCTGCTGGAGTCCAACCATTTTAAAATCAGAAAATATGAATATGAATTTCGCATAGTTTTACCTTTTGAAGTTCAGACGTTCGGAATTTCTGACCCACATGGCAATAAAAGTCAAGATAAATTCGAAACCGCATTACAAAAGAAACGCTTGAATGATGCTAGAAAAACATCATTTTCTTTCAAAAAATCAACCATAGAAAAGAGGCAAAATAATAAAATAAAAATCGATGATGATTTCTTCATTTCATTACCTCAGTGCAGGTGAGATAACTCAGAAGATTAAACGATGAGAATTAAACCTTTGGTGTGAAAGATAAGACAGTTTATCTAGCTTTTTATGGGGATCAATAACCCAAACACCAAACTGATATCATTTTGGTGTTATGGTAAATGATCTCTACAAAAACTCCCAACTCAGACCATCGAAACCAGAGAAGATACTCCATACAATTGGCCATCAAGGGTGAAGAATACTGGAAACATCTATGAATAGCACTGTTTGATGTTTGTCTAAAATGAAATAGCTGTTGGAGCTGTTTCGGTAACACAGATACTTCAGTCATAAATTTTGTGGATGTTATCAAGGAGTTAAAGTCGGAAAATTCATCGGATGGAGTTGTACACACTGTCCACCTGAAAACTATAATTGAAATATTCGACCCTCGCTTCAAGGGTAACACGGAACAAGATGCTCATTTTTCAGGTACCAGTTGAAAAGTCTACGTGAAGATGTTAATCAAGTTACAGTTTCATATTGAGCAATAATGACGAAAAATTAACCGATATCGGAAAAGCTTAGAAACTTGGTTTGTAATTCGGTACTGTCCACACATGTGTAACATAAACACTGTTTAGACTGTTTATAATTGTTATTTGCTATTAATTACGTTTTCAAATTGCCAAGTTATTCATAGGTTTCCTTGAGCTTATCAAATATTTTTGGTTTCATGAAACCATTTTACTGAATTTTATATTGGATGTTATTTGAGTACGAAGCAAAACATGAAGGGCTGATTCTTTCAATGAATTAACTAAAGTGAATGTTAATTCATATCTCCTGTCCCTTGATAAACGCGGTAATTTTTGAACATTACAGGGCTTCCCTATCGTGTGAATCTGCTTATAAGAAAAAGTGGAGCACATTTTTTCAAGTTGCCTTCTGTTATGGCACTGGACATGGTGATTTCGATCTAGTTGTGACTGAATTAGCTCCCCACTACCCCAAATAACACAAAAAAAAATCAAGAGAATCAGCTGAACGATTTTTAAGATATTTAGGAAATAACTACAATTTCACAAATGTGGACAACTTGTATCTTGAAATCGAAGCATTAACGGACCTATGTTCATATGAACTTTTCGTCTTAGAAATACTCATTCCTTCAAGTTTGGCAACGTACTCAAATAACACCCTGTATTTATCGAGATATTCTCTGAGTGACGATGGAGAATGGTAAATAAGAATCACGACATTGGTGCATAAAACACAACTTTGTTTGCACATCATTTGTGAGCCATTTCAACTATTAACTTTCTACGTGCCGTTTTGGGCTCACTTACCTGTAGTTTGACTTATTCTATTCAATGTTGTCTATCTGGCGATATTTTTCATTCTGTTTCGATAGAAAGTCCAGAAATTATCCCTATTCTCTTCGGAATGTAATACTCGGGAGTAATTACACAAGTGCTTCAAAATTACCGATAATTTTCCATGAAAGCATGTTGTCTAAAAACTGCATGAGTTTATTTTCATATTTTGTCGTAAGAGCCCGACTCCGAAGGAGGAGGGCTCTCTTAGTAAAATATGAAAATAACCGAATGCAGTTTTTTTACTGACATGTTTGAATGGAAAATTATCAGGTTTATTTTGATGCACGAGTGTAATTCGGTAGAATATTTCCGGAGTTAAAACAACGACGTTTAAAATTCAGTATTTATGCCTGTCAAGATGACAAATGTAAATTTTAACAATTGTTACTATAGATACAAGGACCGAGCGGGTATTTACCAGCCCGAAAATGTTCCGCCGCGAATTTATCGCTGTAATTGATCGAAAATGTCCCGCTTCATATGGGATTTTTAACATACGATGGAAATATTCGCTGTAATTGATCGAAAATGTCCCGCTTCATATGGGATTTTTAACATACGATGGAGATATTCGATGAAATTTAATCGCAGATTTGTCGTCGATTCATATCATTTGTATTTTTCACGATCCCTATCTACCCAACCTTCGAAACGCCAACCCTAATACCACCTGTTGCCGTTTTTCATTGTCGTTTATGCATTGTAGGCCAACGTATTGTGACCGAAACAGGTGCATGTTAATGAGGTCTTTAAGGATCTGCTTTCCAGATGAGAAATAAAGCTCTACTCCCCTCGTACTCAGGAGCTGGGGAAGTGTAGCCAATGAGCGAGGAATCCGCTACTTTTTGATGATTTTCCATCGTCTATATTAATGTTGTAAAGGTTTTAACATCGGGATTTTTTGAGTGCATTCCAAAAAATTAACGTCTGACAACAAAATTTGCCTAGATATCTAGATTCTGACAAAACATTGAGAGTTTGTAATTCACATCAATCAGGAAACATTTTGGTTTTAATAAATTCATTTTTATATACTCCCTGCCTATATGTTGCGTTGGGCGCTGAAGCCACTTTTTCTTACTCTATTTGTATCAATCACTCAAAACTAGAATCAAACAGATAACATTAATGGAATCATTCTACACAATTGGAGAGTAGTTTAAAGTCGATCATGAGCTAATTGGTTCTGAATAATTCAACATTTCGATGAAACATACATTCACATGAAAATGAAACCGAGCCTTTGGTACTGATATCAAGGAATATATTTTTTTTGGTGAAGAGAAGTTAGTTTTGATATGACTTTTTCTTCTCCAAATCAATTCAGAAAAAATAAAAACTTCCATTGAAGAAGTAAAATCAACTACCTAATAATATTCCCTGTTGATATGTGAAAATCATTCAAAGACGTTTAAATCATTTAACAAAATGAGGTAAGAGTATCTAAAACAGCTATTTCTCAACTGGCTCAGGATCATATATGAATCTTTTTTCGAAATCGGAAAGCTTTGGTATGAAAGTAAGACTCTCGAGTTCAGTTACCATTTTACACCAAACTGATGACTGATCACTTCCTTGAGATTCCGAGATATCCACAAAAATTTTCCCTTCCTCTTTCAACAACACATATCCCCCAAATTGAGGGTTTGGGAACATTTTTTCCATGAAATATCACATATAAATGGATGACAGTAAATAAGAAACACCCTGTAAAATTTATTTCGTTATTTGTTCTCCATTTTCACACACCCGTTACTTCTTACATTCTTTGTACAAATTTGTACCAGGTTAAACCAAAATCTAACTGAAATCGAAGACGTGTACCTAATGTTGATTGTTTTGAACTGGCCGATTCTTGATGAAAATCCATATTCAACAAAAAATATCACAGTGTTTTCTACGATTCTTACTAACAATTCGTGATGGAAAATAAGATCACAGCGCTAGCGCGGACAGCGCGAAGAAACGCGGAACTGTCCATGGTTGTTAGATCGTCATGTTTATATTTGCATATGTTGTATGTATGTTGTATGCTTCGATGTTCTCGTGTTCCTTTTGTTGGTGAAATTTTCAATTTCTCATTAATTTCTGTGTGAGAAGTGACTCAATTCACAGTCGAATACTTGAAGAACATTTCATTGAACAAATTCGAAGGTTTTTTTCATTATCAAAACATTGTAAAATTCGAAAGACTGGAAGTTGTTTCCAGATGAGACTTGGAGTTACTGCTATCAAGTCGGGCTTACTGAACGAATATTGCATAATTTAATAATAATAATAGCATTTATTGTGGTCTCGGTAGTGTAGTGGTTAGCATATCTGCCTATCAAGCGGAAGGCCGGGGTTCGAATCCTCGCCGGTCCACCGTGCTGGGTAATCGCACGTTAAAAGGTAAGGCCTCGTTGATCCATTGCTCGCACAAGTTTCGACTTCTGAGGGTTGACGTTCGTCAGCTGGTTAACGGAAACGAACAATTTTTTAGAACGAACGAACAGTTTCCCATTTACAGAGCAAAACTAACATACTTGAAAAATTATTACTAATTGATATAAAAAAAACTATAAGAAAAAAATTTATAAATGACTTATAGGTACGCACGAGACTTATTTTTAATTTCACATATGCTGCAACAAAAAATATCGATATTAGTAGAGAGCTTGTTCGCATTACGACACATCAGATTGATTGGTGATTTCAACATGAAGTTAGTTTGCGCCCTTTTGCATAAAAAAGTATTGTAGTGCCTAGAATATATTCTTGGAACAAAGATATCTATTTCTGATAATAGCACAGGACAATCCAACCTGCCATTCAATAATTTATATAAAAATAAAACAGATGCCTGATTTCTTCGTTTTTCTAAAGCTACAAAGTCGAATCTACACAGTAGATCAGGGTAATTGCAGTTTCTTGGAGGATAGGTTCCGGTGATTCTAAAAATAAGAAATTTTAAAAATTTTTTTTGGACTCTATCAATTGCTGATGTATATTGATGGTATATGGGATTCCATATAATGGATCCATATTCTACTTTTGGCCTCACCAGACTGAAATACAGAGAGGTCAATGTTAGCATATTATGCATATTTGTGCAGTTCCTCACTATAAAACCGTATGCGCGGTGAGCTGAATTAATAATATGATTGATATGATAGTTGAAGGTCAGTTGATGATCAAAATAGACTCCTAGATCCCTAATATTCTCAGTTCTTTCCAATATAATGTTTTCAATGTGGTAAGGAAATTCCAGTATGTTGAATTTTAATGATTGATACACACCTGAAATAATTGAAAATTACATCTCTCAGTTGGAAAAATTCACTTCAATCACTTAAATATAGAGTTTATTCAATTTATTGAAGTAAAAATAAAGTATCAGAAGTGGCAGTTTTTAACTGGTTGATGTTATTGCTACGATCTTACCTTGCGAAATCCGACTTCTGACACTACTGTTACGATATATCCCTGGGTTCGTCGATTAAAACACCAAACACACTAAACTACTTCTATTACGACTCTCTATCACAACACAATACAAACGCTCAAATTGCTCCGCTAACTTTCCAATGTTCGGTACTAAAACTCTCTGTACTGAAAATTCGCTCTACTAGAAACTCTCTTCAGTGAATAAACTCATAGACCAAGAGCCAGAGCCCAAAAAATTCTCTGAATTTACTAAGCCTGGTTTTTTTATGGCTTATTGCAGTGGTTGTGTACACAAACATACTGCGGTCAGTCAGGCGAAAGTGAGAACAGGTGTCTCAGGTACGCTATCGAACCTGCCGTACCTGCCGAGGTAATAAAACGAATTTATCAAAGCTGATAATCGTTATACAGATTGTATATTGCATATACATAAAAGTTACGACAATCAGTCAGTTGAATATGGGGACAGAGCTGGTCAGTCAGTCGCAATGTATGTACAAAAAATAAATACGGTGCAATTAATTTACAACACTTCAAAATTTTTGTGAGGGTATTAAATGCTATATGGAACATAAAAAAAAATGATCAGTTATCGATTTTGCGGGACAACGCCCGTCAGTCACCAAAAATAGAAATGAAAATTTCGCGCGGGCTTGGCGTCGCAGGTGGCGGTTTGCTTTCTTCTTTATTATTTGATAAACGAAATAAGAAAGTAGGCCATTTAGTAATAATAATATAACAATATATAACAGTTATTATACTTCTAGATAATATTTATCACAACTAATATTTGCTCAATTTACTCATCAAAATTCTTGCTCCGAATCATCAAATTCATTCATTTCGTTCTCACGATCAGAATTGTCAAGCTCTGTCGTTTCCGATTGAGTTTCGGGTTGGGAATCTGAAAAATCAATATAATTACTGTTATTATAAACAATAAAAAATTATTTTTTACATCAAATATGAAGCATTGAACTCTGCCCACACTATTATTTTCATACCTGAATTTTCCTGAGGAGATTGGATGACGACATCTTTGACGAATTGTGGTAATTGATCGCCTTGGAACCAAATAAAATTCATATTTATTGTTGTTTATTTTCCACCCGTGATCGGTTGGAGACAGTTCTGTCGTTACTTTTCGATGTGCATTTCGCCAAATGTTTGCAATGTAGCTCGCTCTTGAAAATTGTTGCATGGTGGCATACTTGATCCATCAACATTTTTTTTTTTTTTTAACGAACCTTTGGTGGTTATAGAACATTTATACGTTTTTGAAAACAAAACGAATCGTGCCTTGTTCACTGATTTTAATTTTTTCATGCCATATAACTGGCAAACAAATTGTATTTTTTCGAACACGTCACTTCTGTTGTTGTCGCTTATGTACCCGAGATTGGCGATGAAGGCTTTTTAAAAATCTGCGCTCTGGCGAATCAATTGAAGAGGCCTTTTTTTACTTTTTTTGTAAAATGCCGAGTTAAAGTCGCATCCAGTAAAAGAGTGTTGGTGGATCCAGTATGCCACCATGTGAATCAGAATTGATGCAACAATTTTTGAGAGCGAGCTACATTGCAAACATTTGGCGAAATGCACATTGAAAAGTAACGACAGAACTGTCTCCAACCGATCACGGGTGGAAAATAAACAACAATAAATATGAATTTTATTTGGTTCCAAGGCGATCAATTACCACAATTCTTCAAAGATGTCGTCATTCAATCTCCTCAGGAAAAATCAGGTATGAAAATAATAGTGTGGGCAAAGTTCAATGCTTCATATTTGATGTAAAAAATAATTTTTTTATTTTTTATAATAACAGTAATTATATTGATTTTTCAGATTCCCAACCCGAAACTCAATCGGAAACGACAGAGCTTGACAATTCTGATCGTGAGAGCGAAATGAATGAATTTGATAATTCGGAGCAAGAATTTTGATGAGTAAATTGAGCAAATATTAGTTATGATAAATATTATCTAGAAGTATAATAACTGTTATATATTGTTATATTATTATTACTAAATGGCTTACTTTCTCATTTCGTTTATCAAATAATAAAGAAGAAAGCAAACCGCCACCTGCGACGCCAAGCCCGCGCGAAATTTTCATTTCTATTTTTGCTGACTGACGGGCGTTGTTCTCAGTTTCGCCTGACTGACCGCAGTATGTTTGTGTACACAACCACTGCAATAAGCCATAAAAAAACCAGGCTTACTAAATTCAGAGAATTTTTTGGGCTCTGGCTCTCCGTCACTCAGCAGCACGTAATGAAAAGCAGCAAACCTTCAAGTTATTTCACTGGAATATCTCTATACTTTTTGAAAATTTCCACAATCGCTATCAAAGCCCAAACACACACAATAATCATGAAAATCCAAATGGATGGAGCCCCATATCAACACATGAGTATGCCGATCTAACCATTGAGTGTTCTCGCAAAATACGATAGGGGACGCTTATTTTCTATCGCAAATGTGTTTACAAAAAGGCGACACGTGTTCAGCTATACAATAGCTTCCTCAAGCAGGATGCTATTAAGTGAGAATGGTATAGGAAACTGTGATAATTCTGTATAATGTTGATACTTCCGACCATTTTCAGCGATTATTCAAGAGATGCCAAACGACCAGCACGTCAGATCATCCGCGACAATACAAGAATATCCAATGATTACGAATGCCTCTTAATGATCCACCGCATAGAAAACAACACGTACGCGATCAGCATAATGAATAAGGCAGAGTTTCTTATGATCACTATCGCGAACGGCGTGCTGTCACTCAAAGACTTTTTTTTTAAGTTGACCGTCATTCGTACCGCGCGCTCAACGAGTGACGAGTGGAGGAATATGTGGGATTGCCGTTGCGATTGAAAACGACGCAATTCGACTGACTGTAAGTGTCGTGGAGCGATAGATCTTTATTTGATCTTGATCGAGTCGCCCGATCCGGTTCGAAGGACCGTATTATTGAAATGCAGTTCGCAAGTGCCAAATGGAATGGGGGACAATTCATTCGTTTTTTGTAATATTTGTGATGTTCAGCGACACGAAAAGACTAGACCTTAGAAACTTATTTGCTACAAGGGATGATGAGTACCAAATAATTTTATATAGAAGTGAAGCTAAGTCTGAACGGTAACTGAATTTTAAATTTGATATACGATGACTCAATGATCCAACATCGTATAATAATAGTACACTTATGTACCATTGATGAATCCATTATGAAAAGGATTAACAATCTGTAGCGTAATGAGAAATCTGTATCATAATCATTGATACAGATTTTTCGTCAATTGAAAATCCAAATCAGTGGCAGAAAGCTACATTGAAAATTCGGTTCACAATAAAATCAGTGTTTTAAAATACAATAAATGAACTCTATTGAGACTAGCAATAATGGAATGAATGTAAATATTCCTTTCACTTCCGGATCAGTGGGACCCACAATACTAATATAAACATAATATTTATAGTTTTTCAATATTTATCGGGTGTAGAAAAAATAGCGTGTGCAACTCTTGTCAAATACTAATCCATACAAAATTTCATTTTACTGTACGATTACCAGCCAGTAACGTTGATGTTCAGGAAACTTAGGTATTTTTAATCAAATACGGATTTCCATCAAGTATCGGCTAGTTCAAATCAAACGATAAAGTATTGAAACACAAAACTTTGGGTGGGAGTGAATTTTCACAAAGTTTTATGAAGACCGTTTTCCGTTTCCCTCTACGGTTACCCAGACTGATAATTCAAGATGGCCTAGTGGTAAGTGCTCGATTGACGGTACTTCTGAAAATTCGGTGATATAGGGAGGCTGGCAGTTGTCTGTAATGTTGTATAACACTGTCAGTCTATAGCATATATATATATATATATATATATATATATATATATATATATATATATATATATATATATATATATATATATATATATATATATATATATATTTGATCGGCTAGGCTTCCGCGGTTAGAAATGTGCTGGCTGGAACTTCCGGTTGATCCGCGTCTGGAGAGATTTACTTGTCTACGTTTCGGCTCCCATTTCGGAGCCATTTTCAAGACTGCGTGACCTTGCGTCTAGGTCTGAGTTGTCTTACTAGCTGGCTATCATCACTGGAGATCGAGGATTGAAGGTTGGTGGGATTTAAGGGTTCATTAGTAATTATGGCAGGATCAGGTATCGGACGGTCAATGGGAGGTTCGAAAGGATTAGTTCCCAAGTCGGAGTAAGTAGAAGTATGTCGGACCAAGAGTGGTTTCCAGGTATTAGGGAGTCTTTGAGACTCAAAGATATATATATATATATATATATATATATATATATATATATATATATATATATATATATATATATATATATATATATATATATATATATATCAGAGTTGGACAGAATTGTGAATTCAAATCATTTGAAATGAATTGAATTCATTTTTAGTGAATTCAATTCATCGGCTTCAATTCATTTTGAAAAAAGTGAATTGTGAGTTGCTATTTTTATTTCGGTGAATTGTGACTTCTGAATTAATTTTCGTGATTTTAATTCACGGAAATGACTTGAAGCCACAATTCAGATTCACAAGTCACAAGCCATTCCCTGAAGCGCATGTGCTTTTCTTTTTGTACACCCCAACACGTGCATACCATCATCCGCGCCAGTAGAACGCCTTTTCTCGTATGTAACGATGATAAATACTACCAAAAGAAGTATGATATCCGACGAAAATTTCGAGAAATTGGTGATATTGAAATCAATGAAGGATTTTATGTAGACATTTCAACTATTTTGATATTTGTTAGAGCTACCAGAATTTTGTGATTTTATTTCAATTATATTTATTTTTTGTATTTTATGTTAACTACTGAATGGATATTTTATTTCCTGTTTCAATGAAAAACAGTATTTTTTTATTTAGAGTGTAATCTTTATTATCATCCCATGACCATCACTTATCCATTCATTCGATAAATTCTATTTGTAGTAGGTACTGATAATTCAGTGGTTGCATACATCTTACTAAGTAGAAATAAAGTATATATTCAATATTTTTTCTCATCTGGAAGCAGACAAATTTTTTCAAGTTGTTGGGTACCACTTCGGGTACCACCATCCAAGTCAAACAAAAACCTATTTTGACCTCTAGTAGGAGTAAACTTTCTTTTAACCCTTAAAAAACTGATATTCTATAGATTACTCTTTCATTGATTGGGGAGTGATAAGAAATGATATGGAAGAATTATCAGGGGAATATTTGAAGACGGCAAAATTTTTGAGTTTTTTTTTGCAGAAAAAAATAGGATGCAAATCAACTACTTACATTCTGAATTTTTTCACTTTTTCATTAAAAGGTGAGCAGTTTTAAGCAAAATGAGTTGTGAATTGATTAAAGTAACAATTCACAAGCTATCTTGTGGCTTCAATTCATTTTTTTTCTAATGAATTACCAATTCATGAATCCAATTCATTTTTTATGCGTGAATTGTGACTTGTGAATCAATTCACAGAAGTAGTGAATTTGTACAACTCTGATATATATATATATATATATATATATATATATATATATATATAGATTGATCGCCTTCGGTGCATAATATAAAGATTATACGTGTATTTTCGACTGAAAATCTGACAACAAACTGATCCATGTGAAAAGTATTTCCATTAATTATTACAAAACAATAGTTCAGATAAAATTCGATAAAAAAGATAAATTGTGAAAATACGTGAGCTTCAGCTAGAATAAAATATAAAAATAGATCTAACTTGCAAAAATGAAGAGATAAATGTGGATAATATTGCATACGCTGTGAAAGATCATTTCTGGTATAATAGATAAGCTTCTAGATAAATACAGCATCAGCATCCACCGGTTCTTATCTGCGTTGAAGGTGATAGTCCAGGGGCGGCTCGGAAAATCTTTAACTTCGACACGAAAGTTTCCGACGAAATCACGCGTTTGAAACCTTACACTCTCGACCTCAATCCCAAATATTTTCTGCCTATATATCTTTACCGATTAACAGATATCTCCTGATGACTAGTAAATTATCTCAAGCGATATCACACTCTTTTCCAAGATGGCTACAAAGCTGGTTCTGGATCTAGAATATATGTGGAAGTTAGGGATGAAATTGGCCACATATGCCTACTAGAGTAATGGACTTTCATTATGTTGGTTCAGATGGCGCTCCCACTGAAGAGTTACAAAATTTGGTCTAAATTTTCCAGTAGACCGAGTGGTGGTGCCATATCTTTGGACATATCGAAATCTGTAAAGAATTAATCGCACCTTGGTAGATGTAAAGTCAAGAACTTGCGCTCTTATTTACAACAATTTGGACGGACACATTTTTACCTTCGCCATTTTTACAAATATAGACATCGTACAAAGAATGACTTGAAACTTTTCAGAATGTATTGCACGAGATATTGCGAAAAAATTTGAAGGAAACCAACTCTTCACAGTATATCTATTGCAACCTGAACTAGTTTCATAGTGAGACTGATGAAACTTCATGGGGCTTAGTCAATGGAAGTATTCAATCAATCGCAAATTCTGGGTTTGCCATGAAGCGCAGCGCGTTATTTTCTTTACAGATTTGCTTAGTTTCAAGTAAGTATTTTCCTTTCCAAAGGCAGCGCCAGACTGAAAAAATGGAGGAGTTTTAATTTTGGACACTGACCGGTCATACCTGTGTACCTTTCGTTCGATTTTGTCATTCATAAATATGACGAAAGAGTTTTTTTATGTGAGAACGAAATATGTGCGATACTGATAGAAGCAGGTGTGAGAAGGTGTAAAGGTGACAAGAAACGTGGGTTTCACTGGTTTTATAGTACAAAAAATGATAAATACCCTTCTTCCCAACTATGGAAGGCGCTATAACTTTTCAACCAAGGGAAAGCGCCTCCTTTTGCCGCTTACTCGTTTTCATGGTGAAAAACAATACCTCGAATCGAAATGCAAATTTGATTATTAACATACTTCCACAATGTTTTTAGTCGTACGCGTGGGTATATTTATTAATTTAGATCCCATGTACCCTCCTATGGTACCGCTGTTAACGGGTACCTGCGAATATTTACCCATAAAACAAAAAGCGGGAATATCATACTAGATTCAAAATATTCCACAGGATTCAGTTCAAAAACCATAGATATCTAAGGAACGATTCGAGCATGCGCAGTCAAAATATGGCTTTTGGTTCTGGATTCGTCCTGAAGATGTTTTGTTTTTCGATAACATTTCCAGAACTGTGATTATCAGTTCTAACGTTGAAACAGAACTGGGGAGAACTGGATTCGCACATGCGCACATTTTTTATTGTTTAAGGAAGCAACGGCCAATAAATACGAGAGAGAGAGAATTTCATGACGTCCACACTAACATTTCAAAACAGTTATTCCACATGCCGGGAAGAAATGTCTAAAAAAAGGATAATACTGGTAGTACAGGCCTTGAATATTTAACTTCAAAGTATAAATAATTAATAAGTAGCAACCTTGGTTAATAACAGGAAAGTAATCACCAGTAAATCCCCTTCAAATTCCATAAGCCACTTTAGAGCGAGGAACATGTGAGAAATTACCTATTTTCTCCTTAAAAAATGACCCAAGGTTTGAATTCTGGTATTATTTAGGGTATAATTTAGGAAGCAAATGTCATCATAACCCAATGAATGTTTTGGTATTCTCTCTCGGTGAATATTCACCTAAATGTGACTAGATATAAGCCGTTACGGCCAGGGAATATAAAGGTTATTTAACAGGTCCAATAGTTCAATTATTAACTTGATTTCATACCGCAAGAAGAAGAATATTGACTTATAGGTACATTTCAAAAATTACGCCATATTTAATCAGAATATCTGTTTTACCCATCAATAAATATCGATAATATATTGAATTTTAGTTTATTCTGACGATTTATTTCTAAATAATGGCTGCATATGGCATTTTAAAACCATAACTTAGCTAAAAGAGTGTTTTTTGGAGAAAAAATTTAAACATGTGCAATCAATCTAAATTATTTTTGCTTTAAATAGCATATTTGAAGAGGCCCGTGAATTTTATGAAGGTAAGAACCATCATTTTACACAAAATTTCGTGCCGCAAGGAGAATATTGTTGAGGAGAGAGCATGTAGCACCGTATGACAATAATTTTTATATTCCCATACTTATTGTCAGCATTTTATGTAGACCATAGCTGATTCGTTGTGGCAACCAAATTATGAGAAGTTGAGATAGAGATAATATGTATATATGTATGCTATTCATATAAAGGAACCTCTTTGTTAATACTCATTCGTCCAAGGGAATAATTGATAACAGAAAGGTTGATTCAAGCTTGATATTAACTTATTTCTGACCAATTTCATGTCGAAATTACTCATTTTTACCCTCAACCTAGTAAACTAAATGTCCAAATATTCCAATTTTCGACATCCAAATTACTTCGAATTTTTTCCCCACATTGGTAATTACAAGGTAAAAATTACGTAATCCAGTCTTCTTTCAGAAAGGTCGCCGACCTGATCGAAGGTAAGAATAACGTAATTATAACTAAAAATGTTAGTTGGGGTAACATTTTCATATCTTTAATTTCAAGTGATTATTTCTCTCAATGCGAATAAACGATGAAAAAGTTGAAGGCTAGACTGCTTTTACAGAGATTAAGAGCGATTAAATGCCCTGGAGCTTTTAACCGATTAAACTGATCAAAATGAACCGGGCGTTTGGCTCACTTTTCAGGTACTATCTAGGGTACTATATTGTACCTACTTCTTACTTATGTCTAAACATATATCCTTCCTTCACCAAGCACAAACGACCAAAATGCGTGCATTTCCATTTTAAAAATTTTGCTTTCAAGCAAAGGCTTTTTTCTACATAATAATAAATTCATAATGAAGAACTATAAATATTAAAATGTATTGAAGCAACAACGGTAATTACTTATATTTTATTGGAAATGCTGGTTTTATTCTGAACCGAATTTTCGATGAACCTCCAAACAATATAACATAACATTTTAATTCTTTCGTGACCGCTGTTGCTGGTCCTCTTCAGAACACAGCCAACTTCGGTCGGCCATTGTGATTTTCTCGATCGGTCACGAGAAGCGTGAAGGGGCTCCCGCTTCGCCCCTCCTCTCGCGCGATCGGCAGCTGTTCGCTACTGCCGCTCTGTCGGAAGAGACGGTAACAAACGGTACAATTCTCGGTACTAGTGATTCGGGCAGCGTTGCCAAGTGGTCATGAAAATCCCTCGTCCAAAAAAACACAAAAAAGTACCTAGTGGTATTGTTTTCAAATTCCATCTTTTATACCATTCATATTATTGAAACTAGTCAATCACCGTATAAATGACTGATGAATCTTCATTCAAATTAGGAACTCTAATATACAAATGAGAAGGCATATTACAATTTTTATAAAATTCAAAAAAGGCAAATAGAATATAATGCCTAATATAATATTAATGTGTGAACAATTGCAAGTAACAATTCAAAATACATATGGAATAAAAAATGAAAATATAAAAAAAACATAGTAGGATCTCCAAAATCTGTTTATTTGAATATAAAATAGCCAAAAGGATGAATTTACCACTTAATGAGTACGAATTTCAATGAACATATTGAAAAGTATAAACAAATAAATATACAAGAAATAAGATAAAATGAAAGCAATAAATTTTTAGTAGTAGCACTACCAGTATATTTTTTTGTAAAATATAATTCATTGAAATGGACGTGAAAATTCTGTAAAATTTATAAATTAGATGTATATCCTTTTTTTAATTTGATTTTCAAATTCCGATCCTATTGTGGCTAGCATTCGACTTTTGTTTCTGAGGTTGATTATACATTTGACAAAAAATTACTTAGTGATGACGTGAATTAGTCAAATTCGATACCTTTTTCGAACTCAGTGAGAGCAGAAATTACTTCTATTTTCAATTGAATGTGAATTTCGAATTCTGGTTATAATCCATAGTTACGAAGTGAGATGTCATATTCTACAGTTTGTTGTAGATCGGAATATACCTTTTGTATAAAAAAAGTTAAATATTCACTTTATCAAAGAAAAAATCAAAAATTGAAAAGAAAGGTATGCGAATGAACAGAAATTAAATAATAAATGAAAATAATGATTCGATGAAGTAAAACAATCATATATAATGAAATAGTTGAAAAGAAGTGGAATGGTACTCTGACTTTTGGTTATCATCTGCATTTATCTTCAGGTGATGCTAAACTTCCTAGTTCTCCACAAACTTCCGATCGAAACGTGACTTCATTTTGAAACTTCGTTTCAATACTCGTCTCAATTTATTCCTTTGTAGCTATATGTTTGATATGATTGGTAACTAATTGTTCTTTCATTCACATTTTCTTTTATTCTAATCATTTCGATTCCTGAGAGAACGTTTTAACATCAAATAATTGAACAATATATACACTGCATACATGGAATAATGGTTGAAAGTCATCAAGTACGTAGCTATTTTTTTCAACGTGGGTGAGTTTTTGACTAAGTCATCCAGATATTGAAAACTACATAACTCATAGATATACAAACTGGCAACAGTGATTCATCTTCATCTGTGGGATACATACATTTTAGCGCCATGAAATATCCAATTGACCAGTTACCTGATAAAAATGTCCGATATTTGATGAAAATCAATGAAAACGTAATTGGAAAAGACTTTATTGTGATTTTCACACAATGAAGTGTTTTTTAATTAGTCACAATTCAGCAGGATTGTTTGTAGTGAAATGTCCAAGAAAGACATGAAAGCTGCAATGCACAGTCGATTCTCTTAGAGATTTTCCTCTCATTTTATTCCTCAAAGTTGTTTGAGGCACCGAAAAAACCTTACTCGCCCTTGAGGATACCATTCCAATGTCAACTTTACATACATGCAGAATAATGAAACATTGAAAGTTCCTATATTTTTCCCGAGATCTTTCTTAATGGAAATAATGTCGGCATTTTTGAATGAAAATAAAAAAACAACCAACATGCATTTAATCTTGTATAGAGCACTTTGTACAGCTCATCCAATCCATCTTGGCACATAACTAATAACGTATATGCCCAGCACTCTCTGTGAAGTATACTGAGATGGAAAAAGGCCTATTATATGTGTTCACTGTGTTGAAATTTATTCCTAGAAGGTGTTTTTTTTTACATGGTCTACACCAACAGTGTGCAACTGGGATAGTATCTGAGTTTGGCAAGATGGATTGGACAAGCTGTACTTTGCTCAAAATCGTTCATACAATTTGCATCACAAATTCGCAGACCCATATGACTATATTTCATTTCAACTATTGGCAATCATGATTTCCACACATAAAACTGTTTGTGTATCTCCTATAATGAAAATACAGATTTAAGGGACTTCCCTTGCCTCAAGCAATAATAAATTTGATTTTTTGCGAAAGAGTTAACGTCCGTACGATGACTGAGAGAAGTTTTTTCAATGAAAATGTTAAAAGAGGCCCTTGATAGATCAGGACTATTTTGCTAGTTGTTTGTATCAGCCTAGGTCTAGGGAAGATACTCTACTCGAATATGATTTTAAATTGTGGGAAGTCATCGACTTATGTTGATGATAGCACTACCTTGCACTGACGAGAGGCCAAATGGCCCGAAACCGGTCTGCAAGTGTGTCCCGTCCCAATAATTGAAAATCAATTCTGGTAGTTGTATCGCCAAAAGCATATGTGGAATTTCTTCTGTGAAGAATCCCGCACTAACACCTGTTGGATGTAATTCAATTCCCTTCGTGGTATTAGCCAGGGGAGTAGTTGTTTTCTAATAGGTGTTAGTCCGTCAACCTACAGTGTAGGTGAGTTGAGGCTGGCCTGAACAAATTGTTCATTTTCAGAATATTTGATTTTAAGCCAGTCTTCAAGCTTCCCATATTTGTTTTAATAAAATGTTTTTTGAATGGCGCAAGTGTCATTCGAACAACTCATGCTCTGCATTTGTGGTTTCATTGCCACTTCTCCTCCGATATAGATTATTTACTCCTGGCAATACCAAAATCATTTACTGCGGGTTCCAAGGTGATTTCCTAAACTAACTTTGAGTAATAAGAAATATTTTCCTCTGAGAAACGTACTTCTTTACATGAGCCTTGAATTATGAGTATTCATCAAAATAATAGAAAGCTGAACATATCAAAAACACCAATAAGTTGTATTTGATACATCATCCAGGCATCATCAACCATTTATTCATCATTGATAGTCCGTATTGAAACCCGAGTTGAAACCACTCACTCTATTCTTTGTACTTTTATTTATAAAACGCATTATCTTGTTGTGAGGATCAAGAATTAGAAATAGTGAGAGGTGTGGATTTAAATTCACATACTTCTGTACGTGCGTGGTTGTTATTGTGATTCAAATTAATTTTATTCTCATTTAATGTTCAGTCATCTGAACGTGTGAAATTATATTAGTAACAACAACCATAAAAGAATGATTATTACTCGCACTCGCAAATGCAAATTTACAATCCGTTGGAATTGGAATATGAATCTCCCTATGAGTTCCTTTATAGATGATGTATAGATGTCCATCAGGGTCATGCTATTTTGAAATCGACATAACAGGTATTAACTCTCAAATATTAGCTATTGATAATGAACTGAGTTTATTTTTCGTGATATCCTAACTGGAAATATCACAAATATATACCTTACCAGAAGAAGTTTCTTCCAAGCGATATGAATGTTGCGTATGATGTCGTAAGTTTGTTATGATCGCAAGGAATGAATCTTATGCAGCGAGCATAAAGGAATGGCTACAATTATTAACAATATACCAACATAACAAACGATGGAATTGGAACCTTTGGTGAGTTGGAACTTTTCCTAGAGATCAATTACCCTAACACCATACTGATATTTTTGCACTAGTATCAAAATTGATACTAGTATCAATTTTCTTCTCCTGAAGATGCTGATGCTAACCTTGTAAGCGAAACGCGCGTCGAGTGCAAAAATATCAGTTTGGTGTCAGGGTAATTGATCTCTAGGAACACATTCATATCAACATAACATAAAAACGATTAAAGATGAGATAAATAAAAATACGAGCAAATTTGCAAAACTAACTTATGGCACCGAATGCCATAAGTTAGTGTATATTGAATTTATACGGTGTAGTGTGCACAAATTCAATTCAGAATAGGTATCAACTGATTATTCAGTAGTATCTTCAGAGGAAAATATTCAGTGATGGAACAAGTAATGTAATGTCTAAAAATTCATACGTTCACCCATTCACGTTCCACAAGTTAAGTGTTATATGAATGGTATAGTCAAATATGAATATTGTGATGTAGTTTTCCGAAAAACAATGCTGTGAGTTCGTTATTTGTCACTATTGAAACATTTCTTGCTGACGTTTCGGTGATGCGAGATATTTCATTTGAAATATTGTGACTCATTGTAGACCTCGATATACGAACGAAAAGCAATGAAAGGAACTAAAAGCGTGTGAAAATATTCAATTTAATTCTAATAACAACCGGAATAAGTGAGATCACGAAGCTATCTATCAACTCGAAACTGCCCTCGATGAACACGTGTTGAAACAACATTTTTGACGACAACCGAATCGGATTATCTGCAACTCATCCGGGGGCATTAAGGTGTGCTGAGGCACTAAAGCAGTCACTTTTCGATTTACTGTTACGCCGGCACGTTGCAGCCACATAGTGGGAAACAAATATTGAGAAAGTAACTCTCACCGCCGAGACAGCTTTCACATTCATGTAAATCGGTACGAGCACCTCTTGCTTTTTTTCTCTGTTCTCCCGTCATTATAATCCAGGAAACATTGAAGGAACAGTTGAAATAGTTCACCAAACATAGAACTCTCCTTTATTCTCATACATTCGATGAAAATGTAACTGTTGAAAAGTAGGGTTTCTTCCCAACCATCAGAAATGTAGCTATGATGTTCATTATTAAAATTGACCTTCTTCTATTGCATATCAATTAATGAAACCATCATCTTCATGACTTTGTTCTATTTTTTCTGCCTTGGCGGTGTAAGTGAACATTTTCAAGTTAGATATAATATTCTCAGGGTTTCGAAAACTTTCCGTTGGGTATGAAATGTATAATATCTATATATATATATATATATATATATATATTTGTAACGCTCACCACGCATGAGACATAAAAAATGTCTGGAATATCTAGAGGAGAGGACTAAGCAGACGAACAAATTCCCAAAAAATTGGGGAAACTGGCAATGGAAGGAACAATAGAAATAATTGAGGATAAAAGGTTCTATTTATGGGCCATGTGCTCATTATAGGTTGGCCAATTCTAGTCCTAATGAAACGACAATGACGCACTTTCTCGTCCCTAAAACAAACAACAATCAAGAACCAACCCTTCAGTACCAAAAAAGATAGAAGAAGTGTTGAATTTTCTTTGGGTTTGCGTTTTGGTAAGTAAGTATTGTGACTAGTTCGAATCGTGACTCTGTCGTCTGGTTGAGTTAAAGAAATTATCAAGAGGTGAGTATGTTTATGATCTCAAAATGTAATTCGGCAGGTCCTAATGATTCATTCCATTATAACCTAAAGTGCTCACTATATCATCTTCGTGGAAAAACTGTACTGGTTTTTCACTTCTTTCTTATTTTGTTCCAATGAGAAACCCATAGTTTGCGTATAAAAATGAAACAGAATTATCTTTGTTAGTTGGAAGTCTACTAAAATTATAAGTTAACGAAAAAAAGCTTTTATATAATCTGGAATTTTAATGTTTGTAAAATTCACTTAACTAATTTTCTTTGACTACTAGTAACACTTTCATTTCATTTTTCAATTAATTTATCGAGTTTTTGAATAGTCATAGATTTGATATCTCCAAATTTGTTTGTTGTTATTTCACTCCATGGATATTATAATTTCCAAATTAAGAATTTGTCTTCTTATTTCAAGTTGAAAATTGTTCGTTTCAGGTCCAATGTGTCTCCATCAAGCATTTCTAGATATTTCGTGATGTTAATGATATGAACCGAAATAATGTTTTTCCACGTCTATAAGGGCTTCATAATGTTACAGTTATAAGTAGTTATTAGTACAAAATGATTCAGGTCTCCCATGGAACGTCAAGTTAAAATCAATAACAGCTTTATTTACTTATTCAATTGTAATTTGTAATATGGATATTTTGAATGACATTAGATTCAAAGTTCATGTTATTTGTTATTTGTTAAATCATTTTGCTATTATCTAGCTTTTGCACGCGACTTCGTCAGCCTAGAAGTCGAACCGAACCGTTTAGTCAGCGCACGCTGGTGAAGAATCACATTTCGCCCGCTTCTCTCCGACTTCATTAACATACACCGAAAAGTTTGTTCAATCATAGTGAAATATAGCCTATGTCACTCCTGAATAGTGTAGCTATCTGTAGTGAAATTATTTTCACGATCGGATCAGTATTTCCGGAGATGGCTCTCCAAAAACAAACGAAGTTAGAAACTGTACCTCTTTATAATAGTATGGAGAGCCGTGGAAAAGTATAGTTTACAACTCGCATGTAATGCTAATATTCCACTAGTATGATTTACAGAATTCGCCTAAGGCTCATGCTACAAACGTCATACTTGTGGGAAATGACTAGCATTTCTTGCTCGTTAAACAATATACTATTTTACTGTCGGTAATCGAGTACAAATACAAGCTTATTTTTCAGCACCAAACTCCAGAGGTACAGCAAATTTTCTGCTATACCAATTATGGACACCAAGAATCGTCCATATTAGGAAAATGGTGTAAAATATAGTTAACACATTTATTTGAATAATACAACGAAACGAGGTAAGGAAGCTCTCAAAAGTGCATTTGAAGAGATGAATGATGATGTACCTTGTTGCAGGAGACGATTTTGGCCACCTGGATCAATTAAATGACCAAAACAGGATTTCCAGTGTGAAAAACCGCATATGTTCAGTATTGACAAGTTCGCTTTAGAGTATAACGGCAACTTTCTACCATGTGGAACTTACGATATAGTTCAGTAACTTGCCTCGTAAGAGACAGTCAGTTCGGAAGGCATTATCAAAGAAGCCACTGAAGAGATTTGGTGGGTCGAAACAGCTGTCTGGAATTAGATTTTATGTTCTGGGGATGCAAATATCTGCAACCGACTGAGAACGATTCTCAATGGCAAAGGAGCCAACTGTAACAGCGTCGCTGTTTGGTGGGCCCGTTTGTTAAGATCTTCGTATATGAACTCCATCCCTAGTAATTGGCCCAAAATAAGGGGGGAGGCACAATTGGATATTGCAAATATATGTTCAAAATTGGTGGAAGCAAAATGTGTTTTGTGTTGATTCTCTGACTTCCTTGGTTCAGGTTAACGTTTTGAAAACCTAATTTGCTTCCGCTTTCAGGACTCATTCCCAAATTGTTTCTTGATATTATTTCTCGCATTTTCACATGAATATTCGAATTATATAGGAAGTTGCTGACTAAGGGCCAGTTGTAGATAGAAGCATCAGCCAATAGAATCTTTTGTTGCTTGACAATTGAACTGATCTCACTCGAATCAAAGTTCTCCTACAACAACTGGCCCCAATAGAACGTATCCCATTCAAAAATGTTTTTCAATTAACGCAGAGACTCGTCGGGATAGACTAGAAGTTTCACACTATTATAGATAACAATATCAATTCCTGATTTTTTTCAGATTCTATGTTGTCTATTGAATCCTGCGTTTCAACAGAATATTTTTCGAAACAATACGTTTTTTATTCATCGATGAAAGCGATTTCTATCATTATATACAATTCGCATTGAAACGAGTCGCCTCTGGGTTCACTCATGACCCCAATTCGGGATACCTCCACCACTGGTTCAACATTTAATATTTGCTCGAATAATTATAATTCGCCAATAACACGAGAGTTCTCGTCTCATCGAATGTTGAAATTCGACCGGGCTATCAACATTTTACAGCACGACTAACGACTAGCTTAGCCTTCTAAATGGTCAATTTAACAAATTTGTTTCGTGCTCGAATGCATGCCGTAGTCTCGTAAATGTTGTGACCATAAAAGTCTTGTATCATAAAAGTCTTGTATCATTTAGTGAATCTCTGTTTTATTATCTGTGATTCCTGTCGGTTTGATTCACAGAAATGATTAAACGCCCGCAAGTTTTCGCCTCCTTGTAGGAAACGAGTCCTGCGACTTGCAGTTGTTTCTGTGAGTACCTGGACACAGGGGTGTACCCAGGAAAAAATTGGGAAACAATCCCCTCGATATAATGTTATACTATCTAGAGCAGCCACACCCAAACACGTTTCTTGATGCGCGGGAGAAAAATATTTAGGTTTTAATTGAAAAATTGGCGATTTACTTATTGAAAAAAGAAAATGTACCTAGTCACAATAAAGCAAGGCCAGCTGTACAATACATGAATTTGTAACTTTCATAATACCTATAAGGTTATCATGAAGCCATGTAGACCAAATTTTGAAAGAACTAACAACGACTTCAGGTTCAAACACAGATATTTCATATAAAACCATCTTGTTTCAATGAGATTTCTGAAACTGTGAACACTTTTTCAAAACTTTGTCAATATCTGGCTTATTGCTGCATGCTAACCTTATTAGATCATCCAGATGGGAGTCTGTAAGTTTGTTTCTGTACACATTTTTTTTGTATATCATTTTCGAAAAAGACGATTTACACGAATGTAGACCCAAATAAAGTTAATATTATTTGGGTACTTCTTTGGACGCTTTCATATTTTTGGAGGAACAATGCTCCAAAATTCCATGTATTCCTTTTTTTCCCTCTTGTCTTGACAGATTTTCAAGGTTGGTGTTGTTTTCGAAATCGATGAACTCATCAAACAACTCTGAGTGTATACAATTTGAAACTGAAATAGTTGTCGTTTCTAGATGCCACCTATTTTTTACAAGTAACAAAAATTTTTTATTTCTTCTCAGATCTTGAATTTTTTTTAATTGATCTCATTATGCAGTTATATAATTTGAGCTTATGGAGCAGTTTTCCTCGAAAATGTCAATTATTTCATTTTAATAACTTTGAAATTCTATTCGCTTTCATAACAAATGTAACTTCACATAGCTCTGGCGGGCAGGAAATTTTAAAACTTTGTAGTAACTCAAGGTGGACCAATCACAATGGCCTGGCGGTCCGCAAGCGGCTTGCAGGTTGAGTATGGCTGATCTAGAGAAAGAAACGGTTTTTATGAAGTTTCAAATGTAAAGAAGTAATTGAGGGAAGATTTGTTTTTGAAATATAAAAATACTTCGAAAATGTCTATTTTCAGTATTCCTACTTTTTTTCGGGTTTGAAGGCCGTCGTTCTTTGGAATTTCTTCCTGACGTTTCGCTAGCGCGAGTGGCTAGCTTCTTCAGAGGCTCACCTATCTTGACTATTATTTCGATGACTGTCATATTCTGTCATGACTATTTTCCATTACAGTTTTTACATTGTTTGTTTTGACTAGTGATGGAAAAATATCCGATTACTCGACTATGATATTATGAATGATCAGTAAATGTACCACGTACGCCACTTTCTTTCACTTTTTTACAGAAGAGGCGATTTTGGAAAGAAAACCGGCAGAATTTTGATTTCGTGCTCTATCACAGTTATGGATCATTCCTTGGTTCGAGTCTTCTATATACCTTATAATTCTTGATCTTTCATGCAGCTATCTCTTAGTCTAGTATCGATATTTTAAATGAGGAATTCCCCTTCGAAATAAATTCATGCGTACGCACCTGCATTGGTAAGGGAGTGTGGGGTCAGTGCTGGGTCAAGTTCATGACATCCCAGTCTCGAGCAGAAGTGGATACAAAAGGAGGGGTATAGCTTCCAAGTTAAATTCCGAAATTATGTCTCATTGGGTTCTTTTGCTGAATAAAAGTCCTTTTATTTTTTATTCAATTTCAATTTTCTTTTTTTTGACGAGATTATATTCGAGAAAA
Organism: Zygogramma bicolorata; assembly: GCA_032362365.1. NCBI lineage: Eukaryota > Metazoa > Arthropoda > Insecta > Coleoptera > Chrysomelidae > Zygogramma > Zygogramma bicolorata. The sequence goes on from JAVJAQ010000137.1 coordinate 6,032,756, forward strand.
ATCCTTCAATTTTTGGACACTTATTTTGAGAATAATCTGAATCCGTCACGAAGTACATTTTTTTTCGAAAAATATTATTGTTACGATTTATCCCTGGGTTCGTTGATTAAATCTCCAAACAACACTTCAGTACTTTTATCACAACTCTCTATCACAATACAATACAACACAATCACTTAAATCGCTCCGCTAACTTTCCAATGCTCCGTACTAAAACTCTCTGTACTAAAAATTCTCTTCAATCTCTAATACAAACTCTGCTTCGCGAATAAACTCTGCTCCACTTAGCTCTCAATAACTCTCGCAACTTAGCTCTGAATAAAACTGTCTGTTTGAATAATTAACTCTTCTCTGAATAAAAACTTGTCTTCGCCGCGATGTCCCGCTGTTTATATATCTGCGTACACCCATGGAGAATCCTCGAGAGAAGCCTTGATGAGGTGTCTCGAATTCTCCAAGCGAATTACTGGTTCCTTGACAAATAACGTTGCTGTTCGACCCCTGTGTTTACGATGTCGTCAGGGCCGGCGCTAGGACATTCGTAACACTATTCTAGTGTACAAAGCTTGGGCACTATCGATTCAAGAAATACACTGGACAAGTTAAGTATTATCAAGTAAACTTTTTTGCCGTTTATGAATTCATTACCTCCTGAAAATGCTAACTTGGTAAGCAAAACGCACTCCGAGTGATTTCAATTTGGTACTGGAGTAATTGACTTCCGTTGAAATTTACATTTCTACACAATGATTAGAATGAGTAACGTGAACAAAAACTCATTATCGTCTTCCAAAATAATTTTTTTTTGCTTTCACACATTTAAAGCATTTCTCTTGATGGAAGCAGGAAAAAACCGGCTTTGTAGATAAAAACAACTGATTCCACTTCCCAGGCGGCTCACTGATTTATCATAAGAACTAGCAAACTGTGCCTACTTCGTTGGGCGTTAATTATTTTTGTGATGCAATTATATTGTGCAGTTCTCAGTACTAAGTTTTATCAGGTTCATCACAAGGATCTGCCCGCTGGGGCCACTCGAAAGAGTATTTGATGGAAGTCGAAAATGCTATAAAACCCCCTTTTTACGCTGTTAGGCGAATTTCGGCAAAACTTTTATCAGATGCCTAGGTCATACAAAACACACCATCCAAGTCTCAGGTCTCTATGATCTAAATTTAAATTTAGACCAATCAGAAAGCTATCTGATCTGTCAAAGCATTCGATATGTATCTCGATATGTATAGATTGACAAAAAACCTTCGTATAGATTCAAATATAGAAGTCAACTATATAGTTGAACGGACTTTTTTGTAAAACATAGAGACCAACATTTTTGATGAACATTATCTCGCTCACTTTACTCTGACTCGGTTTGTATATACTATTCTCACTCATTTCTCACCGAATTTTTCGTTCAATCATAGTGAGATATACTCCATATCACTCCTGAATAGTGTAGCTCTCTTTTAGTGAAGGAATATATCATGATCGGATCAGTATTTCCGGAGATTACCTCCTACAAACATAAAAACAAACAAACGAAGTGTGTTGTTTGTTGGAAACAAACCTATTCATTATATTGGAGGAGTTTGAGATAGAAGTATTCGTCGTAAAATATGGGGTTCTACAGAAAAAGGACTAGCCCCTCTACAAGCCAGTGGAAGCTCATTTGTTTTTTCATAGGGAATGGTACTTCACGCAATAAAACGGTAACTAGATTTTCTAACAAGCATTCAACATTTCAAAAATTCAGAAAAATTCTCATTTTTCAATCTCATAACAAGTATATCCAAACAAGGCAATTAAAAAAAAGGTTATTTTTGCAATGTTGAGCGAGATCCACTGTATCAATTTGGCAATAGATTTTCTGGGCATGGATAATTTTCATGATATTTTTCATCGACGATCCAAAAAAAAAGCGCCAACCTTGTTAGCGAAACGCCCGTCGAGTGCAAATGATGTCAGTTTGGTGTTAGGTCAATTAATGATTTCTATAAAAAGTTTCAACTTTAACACCAAGCGTTTCAATCTCATTGTTTATGAATGCTCCTCTTGATGGATCCACTCTGGAATAATCTGAATAATCGATTCTATTCTAATATGAATCAATGATTAGAAGAAATCTGAAGAAATCACATCAAAAGGTGTGTCATTTCAGTCAATGCTTACATCTGTTCGTTTCTTCGAAATAGAATAATCAGGCTAGACCAGTCGGCAACATGGCGAGCCACATGCGGCATCTTCAAATGTAAAGCTGGGGACATTTAGTTTCATATGCAAACATCAGTTTATTCATAAAAAAACATTGAGAAATCTTTCTGAATCGATAAACAAGGATTAAGCAACATTTCTATCTCTCAGCCACGTGTACAGTTCAATACCAGATATAATAGCTAAAATGTCTTCCAATGTAACATTTGCAGGTTCAAGACATTCAACTGGCTTTTGCCTTATTACTTGCAATGGATGAGTCTTGCGACATGAAAGACCATCTTCGTTCCAAATAATTCTTGAGCGAAATGGAGATTCAGTAATCCGACCATGTTCACAATAAAGTTCGACAGCTTCGTGCTTGTATGAAATTCCTCAATGAAAAAGACAATGATCACCCCGCATTAGAGAACGGCAAATGGTTGCAAAAATTTTACCCTATGGTGGATATCTCAGCAAAATTGAATAAGCTGGGTTCTGAAACTGCAGGGCAAGGGCAACCCAACCTATGTCTGGTAGGAGAGTTGGTATGTTTCGAAAAACTAATGATTACTTCTGCTACACCGTTTATTAAAATTGTCTGAACGTAGGATCCCTCTAAAATCATCGCCAACTCCGTGTGCAATCGATAAAAACAGACAGTTCACGACTCCTCTATTTCTCTCTGCGGAGTTTGAAGTGGTATTTGTGGAACGTCGCAATATATCACCTCTTCCAAACAATCCTTAGCCTTTGTCAGCAAATGAGACGCTTCATCATCCGGATTAACGATGCCCGGTAGAAGCAATTAACGCCCAGAAGCACGAGATGCTCGCCGTATAATAGGTTAATAACTGGAACGGAGTGTTTTGTTTCTTTTCTCGGTCGACGATGACTTGAGTTATTTCTCGCGCGGGACTTTAAACTTTAAAGATACAATCAGAAACCGTGAACGAGAAAAGGTTTCTGGCGTTGACCGTCTTTATTCGTCAGTTCAAATGCGATATTCAGTTACGAATTGGAAAGTATTTCGGGTATACAGAGTGTACAGGAAAATTACTGCCAAATTGATACATGTGATCCTTCTCAGGAGTTATTTGAAATAATGCGCGATAACAGTGACATGATATCTAGATGGTAGCAAAACACTTTGTTGAAATCTAGGTATATGATTAGAAACTATCAGCAGAAAATATCAACATTTCAAAGGGAGGAATTCAGGTAGATGTTTGCATGTACAGCAGCAAGGAACTCTTTTCAAGAATACTGAAAATTAAATTTTTCAACATATTCGGATTATTTATGTGAAGGAAAGGAAGTTTTGGCGAAGTAATTTTTGTCTTTTCGTTCTTCTAGTGAATGCAAAAAGAATACAAAACTTCAATAAAGAAAGTGAAAATATTTAGCAGATATTATCTGCTGATATGTGTATATCATTCATAGACGATTAGATCATTCAAAAAAGACGTAAGGTCCATATTAAACAGTTTCTCCCCTACCTATAGGGCGCAACAAGTGCTGAATCATACAGAAGCCACCTTTTCTAGCAATTTTTTTTAACCTGACACCCAAAACATGAAACATATATTATTTAATAGCATATTGTGTAACGAGCAAGGCATGAGAGTCATTTCATGCAAGGCATGAAGTTTGCAACATAAGCCGACTATCGGCCGACTATAACATGAAATAGCGAAATGATTCAACTAACATTAACTTCAACTTTAATGTTCCAAATTTCCATTTATGTACTTACAATTCAAAAAGAAAATTGAGCTGTCTGCTTGAAAATATATATATATATATATATATATATATATATATATATATATATATATACAAGATGAATTTTTCTGGGTTTTTTATCCGTTAGGTATTTTCTGATTTGTTCGACGTTTCGAATTCCATTTTGAATTCATTTTCAAGAACTGTGAGACGAATATCTGTCCATACCGTCCTGGTCAATCACTCCCCTTACGAAGCAACCAAGCAAGAGCTAGCAAAGACTTCAATTGTCTGTTCTCCACGGAAACTGGTATTTATAATGACTCTCCTCAGTCATTATCCGACTGCGTCCGATATTAAGGCTGCATCCTGCCCATCCAGGTATTATGTAAAAATTGATGTTTTCACGGATCTTCGATATACAAGATGAATTTTTCTGGGTTTTTTATCCGTTAGGTATTATCTGATTTGTTCGACGTTTCGAATTCCATTTTGAATTCATTTTCAAGAACTGTGAGACGAATATCTGTCCATACCGTCCTGGTCAATCACTCCCCTTACGAAGCAACCAAGCAAGAGCTAGCAAAGACTTCAATTGTCTGTTCTCCACGGAAACAGGTATTTATAATGACTCTCCTCAGTCATTATCCGACTTGGTCCGATATTAAGGCTGCATCCTGCCCATCCAGGTATTATGTAAAAATTGATGTTTTCACGGATCTTCGATATACAAGATGAATTTTTCTGGGTTTTTTATCCGTTAGGTATTTTCTGATTTGTTCGACGTTTCGAATTCCATTTTGAATTCATTTTCAAGAACTGTGAGACGAATATCTGTCCATACCGTCCTGGTCAATCACTCCCCTTACGAAGCAACCAAGCAAGAGCTAGCAAAGACTTCAATTGTCTGTTCTCCACGGAAACAGGTATTTATAATGACTCTCCTCAGTCATTATAAATACCAGTTTCCGTGGAGAACAGACAATTGAAGTCTTTGCTAGCTCTTGCTTGGTTGCTTCGTAAGGGGAGTGATTGACCAGGACGGTATGGACAGATATTCGTCTCACAGTTCTTGAAAATGAATTCAAAATGGAATTCGAAACGTCGAACAAATCAGAAAATACCTAACGGATAAAAAACCCAGAAAAATTCATCTTGTATATCGAAGATCCGTGAAAACATCAATTTTTACATATATATATATATATATATATATATATATATATATATATATATATATATATATATATATATATATATATATATATATATATATATATATATATATATATATTGTGAGAGGGTTAGACGACTGTCTAAGTTGAAGAAGAATCCCTTTGAAATTTGAGTATGTAGTCAACAAGGAGATGGAAATAAAATGAAGTCTTCATTCTGTCCAAGCTTTCGAGTCTTCATTGGCTCTTCATCAGTAAATTTACAATGAATGAATAAACTTGTTTGAAATAGAAAATTTTTACCACGTGCGTGCTTACAAAAATGAGATGAATATTCCTTTTTACTGCAAAATTGTTTGAAAGACAACATATCATAACACATATTGTGAAATTGAACGGAAATGATGTAAATGACCGAACTGAGAATGAAGGATTACAGTTTCCTGTGACTTTGTTGCCAACACACAAAGAAATTAAAGTGAAATCATCAACTACTCATGGGTTAATCTACTACAGCCTAAACCACCGATCGTAGAGATCTGAAACTTGGAGGGTTTTTTCGTATAACGTAGGCAAACGGTTTTCCTAAATTCCACCACTCATGGGATGAAAAACGGGGTCAAAGTTGGTATGAGACAACGTACTTGAATCTACTTAAAATTTTGCAGAAATATTCTTCAACAGAATAGATGAAAGACGTGTTCGATATTTTAATAAAATTAATTTTCTAACGGGGTAAAAAAGGGGTTTATTACCTTTTCGACTTCTTTCAAACGCTCCCTCGAGTGAGCCCAGAAGGTAGAGCTGTGATGAACCTGATAAAACTTAGAACTGAGAACTACACAATTTAATTCCACTACAAAAATGGTTAACGCCCAAAGAAGTGGGCACGGGTCAACTAATTAGTATAGGCATACATATCGAACCAATACTGCCAAATGTTCACATGTCTTCATGACCAACATCAATTCACAATATTTAGCCAATGTTTCTTTATAATCGTTGGTGATTCTTCGCTCACGGACTCGCTCACTTCAGGAACATCGTAGAAGGGTCGGCGACTTGTCCGACTCCTATACATCAGTCGGTGCTCTTTTGAATTGTAGTCAATCGTTCCACTCTTGGCAGTATCCACACTGATGACCCGACGAGTGCAGAATTCCCACCCCTTTGATGCGGTCTTGGAGAGCTGACAAACCTCTCTTGCTCAAGGATTGCTTTCAATAGAACATCTGAACTTGGACTCCCTACCAAGAGAGGTTTGTCCTCAGACATAAAAACTTCAAAATTTCAAAGTGAATGTTAATTCGTATCTCCTGCCCCTGGATTCACGCGATGTTCTTGGAAAATTACAGGGTTCCCCTTCTGTATATAAAAAAATGGTCTAATATATGTGTGCTACTTGGTAATGAATGCTTGGCCGACCAGAGTATTTGCATGTACGCCACTGCAATTGACCATCAAAAAATTAGTTCGTACCTTCAGATATTTCTTGATTCCGACCTCTCTGACAATCGGCATTGAGAGACTGTGTGTTTTATAAGATGGAAAAACCTCCATGTCAATTCGATTTTTCATTAAAAAAAATGACCTCTCATATATTTATCGTTGACACTAAGTGACCAAAATAGATAGTACCTGTAGTTTCGGAATATTTGATGACGTCGATTATTTTTTTCGATATTATGAAACCGATTCAGTTTCCAAATTACGTTAGAAACCTTCGCATTGACTGTACATTTGCGTTTTCGTTCCATATCTCATTTCACAAGCTTTCACCTCGACCTCCGACCACAGCAGCAGCATATTTCAATCCCACTCGCTAAATAGAAATGTGTTTCGATACGATGAGTGCCAGTACTGTCAGGTTTTATCGGCTGGAGATGGCCTTCTGTCACCTCTTTCCATGAGCGACAAAATACAATGCCGAGTACAATGCGCACATAAAAGTTATAAAATGCCAAATTTATTATGTTCCTGACAAATGCTCGGACATGTCAAATTGGTATATGACCTGTTATCGAAAATAGTTTCAAATGGTAATACATCTTTAATTCAGGCATGTATTGATGTCAAACGATTACAAAATAATCAATGCTCCAATTATTTTCAGTACATATTATGAAACAGTTGAAAATGATTACATTGAATGTTCAAATAATATAATGTCTATCCCTATTAAACTATTAGTGGAGGGCCGTAAGGAAGGCGTCAAAATTGTAAAACCTCTCTATAAATCTTAAGGCGTTCCACTATATTTCATTTAGATTTTGAATGATAGTCTCCTGAAGTGAACATTTTGCACGAGATAATTATAAACACTATCAAATTACAAAAAAAAAACGAAAATTATCATAAATAATAAGCGGAACCACTTGCCCAACACGTGTTACTCCTCGGTCTATGAGCAAGTAGCAAGAAAGCGGATGACTGTTTTGGGTGTTGAATTAACAAATGCGAGGGGTTCCCTATCTATTTCTAGACCGCACAGACTGAAGATATTAGGCCGCTCGCAAACTCAGCCACTTGTGGTCGCCACCGGTGGCCGCTTCAAGTGGCTAGAGATGGCCACCTGAAGCCGCCACAGGTGGTCGCTTCCTGCGGCATTCTAAACCACCACTTTTCACCAAGTATTTGAGTCAGATCCGTCTGTAGTTTTTCATTCAGTACTAAACACAGTAATATAAGCGTATCTATTCATATTGTATAACCATTATAGGTATAGCCTACATACGAAGGGTACAAATGATAGACCGCTATTTCATCATTGAATATTTTATTGAAACAATTAAATTATGGTGAAAAAGACAATGTTGTATTACATATCTTTATTCATATAAACATTTTTAATTGTCATCAAACATGTCCTCAATGATTTCACTCTCAGACAGAGAATGATATGAGGCAGAAAATAAACAAATCTATATCTATATTAGCCGTCATGTCTTCACGATCGATCCGTACCTGTCAAACGGTGGCGAGCGACTGGTGGTTGTGTTTGCTCGGACAAATCGGTGGTCTTCACTGGCCACAAGCAGCGAGATACGGCCACCGCCGTAGCGTGTGGCTCGAATAAGCCACTGCCGACGCTGTGTTTGCGCCGAGTCCATTAGAACTGTGTACAAAATGTTGTCCGCAGCGTGTGGCGACCACCGGTGGCGACCACACGTGGCTGAGTTTGCGAGCGGCCTTAAAGTAATTTTTGAATGGCATGTTGAGAAAGAAACTGAACTAGAACGACTTCTTGGCACCTTTCCATACAAGAATGGGTTATTTAGGTTCATGGTAGGAATATCCACACCATTAGAACATATTCATCGTGGAATATATATATATATATATATATATATATATATATATATATATATATGCAAGATGAATTTTTCTGGGTTTTTATCCGTTAGGTATCTTTTGATTTGTTCGACGTTTCGAATTCCATTTTGAATTCATTCTCAAGAACTGTGAGACGAATATCTGTCCATACCGTCCTGGTCAATCACTTTCCTTACGAAGCAACCAAGCAAGAGCAAGCAAAGACTTCAATTGTCTGTTCTCCACGGAAACTGGTATTTATAATGACTCTCCTCAGTCATTATACGACTTGGTCCGATATTAAGGCTGCATCCTGCCCATCCAGGTATTATGTAGAAATTGATGTTTTCACGGATCTTCGATATGCAAGATAAATTTTTCTGGGTTTTTATCCGTTAGGTATCTTTTGATTTGTTCGACGTTTCGAATTCCATTTTGAATTCATTCTCAAGAACTGTGAGACGAATATCTGTCCATACCGTCCTGGTCAATCACTCCCCTTACGAAGCAACCAAGCAAGAGCAAGCAAAGACTTCAATTGACCAGGACGGTATGGACAGATATTCGTCTCACAGTTCTTGAGAATGAATTCAAAATGGAATTCGAAACGTCGAACAAATCAAAAGATACCTAACGGATAAAAACCCAGAAAAATTCATCTTGCATATCGAAGATCCGTGAAAACATCAATTTCTACATATATATATATATATATATATATATATATATAGTCTCGTCCCCCTATCCGTGTAACATCATCATACAAAAGTTTTACCTACATTGTGACATCCTCCAACGCTGTGACATCCAATTTCGGATGTCACAACGTTTTCTTTATTTTTTGGCCAACTGGAAGATGAAGAGTGCAGGGGGTACCTATTTTGAAAGGATGCCATAAAGTATAGAATCTATATAAGAAAAAATTCATATACATCCTCGGATATACTATTTTTGTATACACCGATGACGTGTATACACGTGGATGAAGAAACCCTGTGACATCCTGCAAGTATACATTGTTATCAGTCCATGATGAGTTGTGACATCCAACATTTGGCAACGCCACAAAAATATTTTTAGGGATGTTATACTTTTAGAATAGGTTATCGGGATTTTCCTTCATGGTCAGTGCATTATGTGACTTCCAGAAAGAAAGACATACTGTCGTGAGAAATTGGAGTATTGGGGAGAGTTAAGGAAAATATACTATTACCATTTTTTGAGATGTAACAATTGTCTCCAGTTGTCTTGGGAATATTAACAGGAAAAAAAGATGATAAATCTTCGACCCACTTATATTTGTTTTATCAGCAACTATTATCTCATATTATCAACTCTGTTGAAACCTGTTGCTGAAAACGGAAGGAATTGAAATATAAAAACAAATAAGGTGATCAAATCCAAACAAAAAGGTCGACCTGAATTTTTTGGTTGAAAATGAAATTGAAGGTTTGATTGGTCAAAGAAAGTAATGTGTGACAAAAAACTGAGATATCGATTATGAAATATTAGTCAGAAAATTGTATGTAAAAGGAATAAATGAAATACTATTGTGACAAGTAAAGTGAGATATCGAATATGTGATATTAGGCAAAAAATGTCAATGAAGAAATAAATGAAATAGTATGAACAGATGTTGAAACCAAGGTTCGGGTTGAGTATACCCACGATGTTTTGTCGTTTCGTCTATTGGCGATAACTTTTTTTATTATTTCGTTTTTAGTAACACGTTTCAATAGAGTTACTAATATGGACAATGGAAGTTCGAACCATTACCCTAGAGCAAAGGATGTTGTCAACCACATTGAAGCAACTCAGTTTATCTTTTTTGTTATTTAGTTCCATTCGTGTATTAGTTCGTTTGTTTAGGTCAGATGTACCAATTTGATTATGACAAAATTTCATTCACAATTTATAAATTCGATATAGCGATTCCAATATGGCGGATGAGTTTCTTTATTATGATCTGGTTCAATTCAAAACTGGTTTGTGGGGGTTTTCGGGGTCTGAGTTTATGTTTCTTTTTCATTTTCATTCATGAATTGAAGGTGGAGGACGAGTTTCATGATTATGTACTGATATAATTAAGAATTGGTGTGTGGTGTTTTCAGGGTCTGATATTTTCTGAATACTTCAGTGAGATCGGAGATTATGCAAGTTTTCACAAGATTCATAAAATAAAGATATCAGTTTCATTATGATGGAGAAGGTTTGCGATTATAGTCAGATTCTTTTCAAATTTGGTATGCGAGGATTCGGGATGAAAAATTACCTCGAAATGGAAGCTCCACAAGAGTGTTTTGGTACGATTTCATTCGAAAATCTGGTGATTTTAGGGGTTGACAATAATGAATTTACTCTAAGATTTTAATTTTCAATTATTACGACATTCATTAACGCCCGTAGACAAACATTAATAGAGATTACGCTGGCGACAGCCAAAATATCAAATAAAATTCAAGACTGGCAAGTGTCTGATCATATTTCTATGTCAGACCATCGCTGGTTGACCTATACGGTAAACCAGGATCTCAGGACCACTGTAAAATCCCGCGATCTGAAGAGGACGGATGTAGCTCTATACAATCGACTCTTAAAAGGAGCTCTGCGGGAGACGGAGGCCCTGACTCCTGGCAAGAATCGGAAAGGTACACGGTATATATTCAAATCAAAATAGACATTGCCTATAAGGAATCCTGTCCGATGAGGATGGTACAGACAGAAAGCACAACCAATAAATGGTGGTGTCTTGAACTGAAACACCTCAGAAAGATAGCGAGAACGACCTTTAACAAAGCAAAACGAACAAAACTCGAAGCGGACTGGGAAATATATAAAGCCAACCTCAGAGAGTTCAAAAAAGTCTGCAGACAAAAGCAAAGAGAAGCCTGGAGAGTCTATTATGAAGCAATCGAAGATTTCCCGCAAGTTTCAAGGCTACAGAAGGCACTCTCAAACGACCATCATAAGAGTATTGGCATCCCAACGAGGGAAAATGGCGACAAAGCCGCCAACCTCCAAGAGAGCGCCGATATTCTTATGGAAACTCACTACCCAAGTTATGTCTTCCTTGGAACGACGAACCGGACGAAAGTACCAATAATACCCTCACAATACGACTGGCAATTTGATAGTACAATAATAATTGATGAGGACAAGATAAGGTGGGACATATCGGGCTTTTCCCCCTCCGAAGCTCCAGTACCTGACGGTATAAGACCAGCCCTACTGCAATGAGGATTGGATATTCTTATGCCGCACCTGGTTGGAATATTCAGAGCCTCATTAGCTCTGAGGTATGATCCCAGTAAGTGGAGTGGTGTTTATACCCAAACCAGGAAGGATGGATTACACTTTACCAAAAGCATTCTGACCAATTAGTCTCACACCGTTCTTCTTGGAAACGATGGAGAGGCTGTGCGAGCGGTATATAAGAGATGAAGTTCACAATCCACTTCATCCGAATCAGCATGCATATACTCCGGGAAGGTCCACTGATTCGGTCCATCACCAAGTAGTTGGCAGAATCGAGAGATCATTGGATAATAAAGAATCCACCCTGGGTATATCCATAGATATCGAAGGAGCGTTCGATAAAACGACCTTTTCAACAATCACCCAGCAACTTAACTCCAGGAACATACCCCTGGTGGTAGGAGAATGGATACTGAAGATGCTCTCTAGTAGAGCAATAAGTATAAATGTAGAAGACATTACTGTGAGGGGACTGGTCATGAGGAGATGTCCGCAGGGAGGGGTCTTATCACCCCTTCTTTGGAACATAGTCCTGGATACCCTGATTAGTCACCTCAACAGTAATGATTCCTACACAATTGCATATGAAGATGACATAGTTATCTTGCAGACCGGCAAATTCGTGATAGAGAGTAGGATGGTCTCAAATTAACAGGAACATGGTGTAAAGAACACTCACTGTCAATCAATCCCAAAAAGACGGAGATGGTCCTTTTCACTAGGTAAAAAAGAAGAGCAAAACGAGCATATGTGGCCTCTGAGCAGTATCGGCCGACCGTGGGACGCCCCGTGTAGTCACCTGGATCTACACTGCAATAATAGGACCTATGCTAACGTAGGGAGCCATTGCATGGGGACCAAAAACTCTACAAGCAACGGCCATCCAAATATTATATCAAATACAGCGAATGGCTTGTCTAAACATCACAGGAACAAGGAAGGATCAGGATGTAGAGTTCACTCCAGATCACTTAGCCTAAGGATTAAGTGGGGAATGGGTAAAAATACCAGCGTGGTTCAAACAGAACTGGCTGGTATCTCAATCGCCACAAAAGAGCTAATCAGAAAAGGAATTTCTGGCAAAAACATAATAATCTGCACTGATAGTAGACAAGCCCTACTAACCTTGAATAGACAACGTATTATCTCAGGGTTAGTTAGTACTAGAGTGCCACCAAGATTCAGCTAACGCCTCGGTAGATAACGATATCGTATCAAGGTGGGTCAAAGGGCACGACAGGAGCAAAGGTAACCGCATTGCTGACTCTTTGGCCAGGATGGCGGCTGGACTAAAAATTTTGGGACCAGGTGACACCCATGGCTTGACGACTTTGACAATTGCGGAACTAGCCAAACGTTACACCCATAGTCAATCCCTTAAGAGATGATAAATATTTGGCGATGACCAGGAAGAACCTACGTTGAACAGTGGGATTTCTGACTGGACACTGTCAACTAAGGAAACACCTCCATATTATGGGGCTAGTGGCTCTATACAGAATATGTGAACAGGAAGATGAAGCGATCAGGCATGTCTTATGTGAATGTCTGGAGCTATCGTCGATAAGAGAGTGTGTGTTCGGTGAGTCTCGGCCTACACCTGCCGATATTAAAGATATGTTCCCTGGTGACCTGTCCTCCTTCCTGGATAAGGCAGGATTGACAATGTCCTAGGAGGGTAACTCCTTGGGAGATTGTACAATGGGTCATATTGTGGCCTAAGTGCTGTGGGTCTACACTCATTCTTTCCTACTCCCTACAGATACAGAGAGATAATTTTCAGTCCAAATTCATTCAAACGTGTTCGCGAATAAATCGTGGGCTCAAATCAAAATGTTTATTGTGAATAAATATAATAAACAATAATATGTTTCATTGATGTTTTTTTTTTCTAACTTCACAAATCTTGCAAATGATTGTTGACCACTAGCTCACACCTCAGAATAATAGCTTATAATGAAGATGCTTCATAATAAATGTATACACTGAAGGCATGCTTACTAAATGAACAAGATGAATGATAAATAAAACACCTTCACAAGGACGAACTTTTTTACAAATGCGCTTGGAAGTGTAGGATTATTAATTTCGATGTGTGATGTAGGTTAGGATCTCTCTGAGTAACAGATTCGAAAAATCTTGAAGCTATTGTATTCGACTTGGTACTTCGATTGGCAACCGCTTAAATCTGTTAGTAATAGAATAACCTTGGTTATACATAAAATAACATTATTTTTATCTATTTATTGCAATTGAATGACAGCTGAATTTTCAAAACGTTTTTCGATGAGTTTTCATTTCTAATAAACACAGGATCATAACCAATAACCAAAACGAACAAGTTGCTTTACAAACGTGTACCACTCATATGAATTGTATTCTAATTTGAAATATTATTCACCTACCACCACTTGACCCATCATTTATCTACTCATGATATATATAGAAGAAAATGTACTGGTAGTGGATGAAAATGGTGCATAAGACTATTCATACTTCGTCTCCTTATTTCACTAGTTACAAGCGTCCCAGACAGTTTCGTTGGGAAATTGTCTTCTGCTATAACTATTATTTCCTCGAAATATGATTTTTGATCCTCTAGTTGGATATTCAACTTGATTCGTGTCAACACTGTTAGGATGTCACAATGTCCTAGGATATTTTGAGGATGTTTCGACGTAGACTGTCTGTGGATGTATGTTAGATATATACTGGATGTCACGAGTAGATCATCTCTGTCGCACCCCTCTTTCCCCTCGGATGTCATAACGTAGATATTTTTACCGGATGTCACAATCTACGGTAGACTATAGAGTTTTAGATTGAGCCAGATGTATTCGAAACTGTCTGTATTTGCAATTCGTCCATTGAATGATATTCATTATGTTCAGGAGAAATACTTATCGTTGCTCTAAAATCACAAGATATGCCATTATGAAATCTTGGATAGTTCGTTCTTCCATTGAAAAACTCTGGACGAAGGAATCGATCGAAGAAAAAAAGAATCAAGATCATGGATCATGGAAGTTCTAACCAATACCCTTCAATTTGGAGAAGTATCATAGAAACAGCCAATCTTACACTGTTTAATTCGATTAGTTTGTCTTCTCCCAATAAATGAAGGAAGATGATTTTCGAAATTTGAAGAATAGTAATACAGTTTACTGCACAAGTTTCACTTGGGGAGTTTAGCGGAATTATTGTAACATGTCATTCAATGTACTTTTACTTTTTGAATAGTTTCCATTGGTTGTATCAGTGATAGAAGAATGCAGATGTAAAATCAATGAGAAGTTTTCATGAATGAATACAATAGTGGTGAACGTAAGATTCTGTGCAACATTGAGATAACATTGTAATAATGAAATGTCATCGCATAGCCACAAAAATGAAATAAAATAATTAAGCAAACAATATACCGAGCTACGTCTTCGATTCATGTGTGGTCAAGGATTACTTTCAATATTTAGTTGTTTTTTCATTCAACTTTGGATATGAATGATCAAAAAATGCGATATTGCGTTTTATAAGTTTAACGCCTTTTGTCAATTTGTTTACGTTTCGTGTTCTTGGAATACAAATGCATTGCACTTGAAAAAGTCAGTTATATGTGTTTCAGCGCCTGCTGCACCGTAAAGGCAGTGAAGTGGATGTTTCTCCCCTTTGTTGAATGAATCAAATGCCTATGAATGATATACCGAGTGATATACATATATCAACGGAAAGTGTTTTGTGATTTTTTTACTTCTTTCATAGAAAGAAGTTTTGTTTCTATATATACGGCGAAAAATAGTTGCCGAAATTTCGTTCTAACCACAAAAAGGTCATCTTCATAAATGCAGGTTTAGGTATCGATAAATAAATTATAAATACTCACAAAAGTTCAACTGCGTATAGAATCATCAGGTAAATTGATGCTTACCTGCAAAAAAATAAAATGTTAATATATTTACCAGAGCTATATATCAGTAAATATAATACATTAGAAAGATTACTTCATTTGCCAAATATAATGGTTATTGATGGCCTATTAGATAGGCAGTAGTAGGTCTATTTGAACTACTGCAAACCAACTAGTCATAACAGGTGGTAATTTACGACGAATTCCAGTGAATTATCATAAGAAAAACTAGTATAATAGTGTCATTGGAAGGCATTAGTTATTAAAAGGAAGTACTTATTGATCCTTTCATGTGTCTAGATTCAATAATTGTAAAATTAGTTTTCTTTTATTAATCATCTGACGCCCCCTACGAACCAATGAACATAGCAAATTAAAATAGCAAATACAGGAAGATTTACAGTTGAAACAAAACAAGAGAGAAATCTGCAAAGCTTCAATTTGTCACACAAATAATATTTCTGAATTGTATACTTCCTCTTTCTCTGCCTTTCTTCGCTTGAAATTGTTACATTCTTTGATTTTGTTATCCAGTGAGGATTTGGAAGAGTTGAGCCTAGTATACGTCCTCCATTAATTGCGTATAATTCTAAAGAATTGCGAAATTCTCAACATATAATCATCTTCGCGAACTATTATAATTATATCGAGAATTATAATTACTCACACGTGTCGCTGAATATAAAGCAACAATCACAAAAACATTTTTCAAAGCGATGTATCTTGATTCGATTGCGCAACTTACCGCAAAAGACCTGCTAGAAGATATCCAAGGACGCTATCGGTAATTTATAATTCGCAAGAGACGAAAAAAATCGTAACCTCCGCGCGTCGCGAGCAGCTTGAACTGACTAGGTTGGCACAACGTAATTCCGACCAGTTTCGATCAATTATCACTTCGTGGAAGAGCAGTATATGCCGGCAATTTGGATATCGGTAGCAAGCTTAGTCATCTTGTTTCCGCACATAACGGTATCAAAAATAAATAACAGCATGCTCAGATAACACGTTGGCATATTCTATCGTAGGTATGATTCTGGGAAATACTCCGTATTAACATGCGTAGGCTCTGCATTATCTTCCAGTCATTCGAAAATGATCTAAATCCCAACATATTTTCACGTTTGAAAGTGATCAATCGTTCACCCAGAAGAAGACGAGGTCGGAAGGAACTATTCCGGACTATTATGGTATTTTCCGCCCTCTCACAATTTTATTCGAAATGTCATTCTACTAATCAAAATTAATGAAGTCTCTAAATAGTACAGGTAATAGGGAGCGAACTACTCGTGTCCATAATGCATAATTAGGCAGGAGTTATTTTATTGCATGGATAGTTGCAGTCAGACGTACTCAACCTAAAAACACAAAATACTTACAAAAATGGCGAACGGAAGTGCCGCCATTTTGTAAAAAACCGTTTGGGGCTGTATCTCCGTAACCGTGCACTTTAGGCCCACAATTATGATAATCTTTTTTATAGATAATTGAATTTCCTATCTTTTTTATTCAATGATTTTTTTCGTAGCACTTACCGTTCACGACTTATATTATTATTACTTTTTGTTTATTCACTTTTTTACCGATATCTCTTTAAATAATTGTTTAAACAATAGATTGTTCACGATAAAACTTTCAGATCGATAAATTTTCTACAACTTTTATTCGAAACTTTTTCTCTAAAGTTAATATTTTTGAAGTTACGACGCGTTCCATGTTGTACCACCGAGTACAAGGTTATTAAGATCGAAGTATGCATAGCGTAATGATGCGATTCCGATACATAATAAAAAAAAATATGAATTTTATAATTTTTTTGATTTGATAAATAATCAATAATTCAAGTTCTTACCTGCAAGATATAGCGAATACCCATTAAATTTTTTTCTTTGTATTTTCTTTTATACAATTAAATATTACTATAATTAATTTTAAAACTACTGCCATAATTAAACACGCAAATAAAAAAATGGAATATTCATTGAAGAATATATGTGAAATTTATTTCTACAAATGTATACCAAAATAAATCATATGTCTTATCTGACTCTTTGGGCGTTTCGAGGGTGGTAAGGTTTCGATGTTGGTTACATCCTCCTCTTCCTCTTCGTTATCTTCGTCAGTGGCATATAAAGATTGTAACGCCTCTATTAATTTGTCGTTAGAATCATCACCAATATCTTCATCGATGTCGCACAATTCTGTGTTGTTGACGATTACTTTCAGCTGATTAGTGCACGTTTCCTCTGTGCAGTTCTCACAGATTACCGTACAGTTCAATCCTGCTTTTCGGCACCCACAGGCTCTGCCACAGCCAGTTCTGCATTTGCATTTTCATATTTTTTTTATTATGTATCGGAATCGCATCATTACGCGATGCATACTTCGTTCTTAATAACCTTGTACTCGGTGGTACAACATTGAACGCGTTGTAACTTCAAAAATATCAACTTTAAAGAAAAAAGTTTCGAATAAGAGTTGTAGAAAATGTATCGATTTGAAAGTTTTATTATGAACAATTTATTGTTTAAACAAATATTTAAAGAGATATCGGTAAAAAAGTGAATAAACAAAAAGTAGTAGTAATATAAGTCGTGAACGGTAAGTGCTACGAAAAAAATTATTGAATAAAAAAGATAGGAAATTTGATTATCTATAAAAAAGGTCCCCATAGTTGTGGGCCTAAAGTGCACGGTTACGGAGATACAGGCCCAAATGGTTTTTCACAAAATGGCGGCACTTCCGTTCGCCATTTTTGTAAGTATTTTGTGTTTTTAGGTTAAGTACGTCAGATTGCAACTATCCATACAATGAAATAACTCCTGCCTAATTTTGCAAAACAAAATTCTCTATTACCTGTATTAAAATCCCTGCTAACGTGTATACACCAATGTAATTATACAAAACAAGCTAACCATGACAGGATATTATTACAATTACCGCACACCATCATCTCACATAGAGCATGTAGGTACTCACTTTTTTTATCAAAACACTAATCCTCTTGCACAATTATTGAAGCATCACTAGCTTCACTCAGTTTTCAACAATGAAACGTAACCACTTTATCAGCCATTTTTCCAAGAAAAGCATCTAGGGCTGATCAGGGCCATTTTTTTTCCGAGAATGTGATTTGTGAAATATTTCAACCTCAACGTACTTTTACTTTTCGAATAGTTTTCTTTGGTTGTATCAGTGATAGGAGAATGCAGATGTAAAATCAATGAGAAGTTTTCATGCATCAATACAATAGAAGTGAACGTAAGCATCTGAGCAAAATTTCCTGAGATAACATAGTAATGATAAAATGTCATCGCATAGCTACAAAAATAAAATAAAATTATTGAGCAAACTAACAATATACCGAGCTATGTTCGATTCATGTGTGGTCAAGGATTACTTTCAATATGTAGTTGTTTTCCCATTCAACTTTGGATATGAATGATCATAAAATGCGATATTGCGTTTTATAAGAGTTTAACGCCTTTTGTCAATTTGTTTCACGTTTCGTGTTCTTGGAATACAAAGGAAGGCGAGGTCGGAAGGAATTATTCCGGATTATTTTGGTATTTTCCGCCCTCTTCTTACAATTTTATTCGAAACATCATTCTACTAATCGGAATAAATGAAGTGTCTAAATTCTCGCTGACGTGTATACGCCAATGTAATTATACAAAACAAGCTAACCATGACAAGATATTATTACAATTACCGCACACCATCTCAGTATCTCACATAGAGTAAGTATGTAGGTACTCACTTTTATCAAAACACTAATCCTCTTGCACAATTATTGAAGCATCACTAGCTTCACTCAGTTTTCAACAATGAAACGTAACCACTCCATCAGCCATTCTTCCAAGAAAAGCATCTATAGCTGATCAGGGCCAATTTTTTTTCCGAAAATGTGATTTGTGAAATAGTTCAACCTTTACGTAGGTAAATGATATTTACAAGGAATGAAAATATTGATATTTGTGGAAGAGTCATTGAATTCGTTTTTGTGCAATGCTTACTTGAAATACAAAATGTATCGAAATCAGTCTTGCCAATAAAAAATTCTTCATCACTTTATGAAACTATTCAGATCTGAAGACGCCAGAAATTCATCAGCAAGGAGGGTACATCGAAACAGTTGCTGAGCAAATTCTCTCAGGTTTCTGTCACATTTCCATGAAATGAATGATGTTCAGGCATGACAGAATAATCCATATAAATGGAAACAGATTAGGTGGAGAGTTTAAATAATAAGGGAACATATTGTTGTTGTTCTAAAAATTGTTTGTTTCCGTTAACCAGCTGACGAACGTCAACCCTCAGAAGTCGAAACTTGTGCGAGCAATGGATCAACGAGGCCTTACCTTTTAACGTGCGATTACCCAGCACGGTGGCCCGGCGAGGATTCGAACCCCGGCCTTCCGCTTGATAGGCAGATATGCTAACCACTACACTACCGAGACCACAAATATATAACGGCATTTCAATATACATTGATTCTTCAAATGAATGAAGAAAGAAATGCCCTTCAGATGCAATAAGGCATTCTGGTTCGACATGCAGCCCACTTCTAGATGAGAATACAACTCGGAGATCACCCTATGTGCCCTTAGCAACAAGGGAAATAGCTCACTTTAACCATTTCTGCAACACCTTCGATGATGTTTGTTGCAGCGCGACGAAACGTCCAGAAACCTTCAGATTATGGCTAACATACCCGAAAGGATTCAGTAATTCATCAAAACATGCGTTCGAACCAAGTACGTCACAACCTGTTTTCATGTTAGACATTCCAAAATCAATTTTTGACCACCATAATTGAAGATTGAACTATGCGTTTCCTTGAAACCAAAGTCTTTTCAGTTTCAATGAAATGTTCAAAGAGATGGGTAATTTCATATTTTGGTTGGACATATTGACAAGGGTACGAGAAATCTTAAATTTTTCAATAAGACTTGATTCTTGAAAAAAATAAGAATGTAACTCAATGGAAAATTAGACAAATTTTGATGAAATTGAGGGGAATATTATTTAAGATCGTATTAAAGCTGTCAGCAGACACAAGGATGTTTCCCATTCGTATGTGCTGATCTTCGTAAAATGCTTCCCCACATTCTGTGCATTTTTCACATATAAGAATGTTTTGTGTATACTAACTAGTGAATTCAAATGTGATAAGTACGTTAACAGAAATATCTACCTATTCCTTTATCTCTCCTGGCCTCAACTACAATAATAATTCCTTTTATATTTCGCTTCAAAAATGAAAATCGTTGCAGATTACATTTTTCAACACCAAATAATTAGAAATATCCTCGCCGTTTTCACAGTGATTGCCTATTGAATCTCATCTTTCCAATGAAAGTCACTACTGAGAAGATCAAAGCGAATAACCACACCACAAATAAGCTCAACTTCACTTGTTGAAGCAAACCTAATCTTCAACGAGAAAAGCTCAACACTTGTCTGTAATCAGGCGAAGTAAATTACTTCATATTTGAATTAATTCCAAACGCCGTATATAACTCGGCGCTTCATTAAAAATAGAACTAACAAATATATAAGGCTGCAACGTTTCTTCTTACTCTCACACTTGGCCTTCTTTGTAGACCAAGAGGACTTTGGCTGCATAACTTGAAGTAGGTTAGTTATCCATGCAACAAGTATAAAAGAAAAAGAACTCATTTTCATTAGTTGCATAAAATATTTTTTTTCTAAATTTGACACCGAAAGTGGCACTTTTTAAAGTTGACGGAAATTTCAAAAAGGCCTTTTTCTACTCCCACTGCAACAGACTGATATTGTGAGCCATAACTTTACAACTCTCCGGGAGGAGGGAGTAGAAAAAATACAGTACGCGATTAGGGAATAAGGCCATTTACGTGCACTCGGCTAACGCCTAGTGCTCACATTATTTCACTTGGGCGTAATTGGCACTCATTCTCCTCGTTACGTAATAAACCATTTCATAATAGACTGCATAATGGATTACTTTGAAATAACTCAGTTACTTACAAAAAGCAAAATAAAAGCATTCGTACAATGAAATCATATATGGAATCACTTATATGCTCATTGAAGTGAAGGTTCACAACAAAATGGACCTGTATCGCTGGAAATAGACGTGACCGCCTGAAATTTCATTTGGATTTTCAGTAGAAGAATTACGTAAGATCCAAATATACTTTCTATGGACTCTTTGGATTGAATATATAATGTCAATGGTTGTCTGTCATCTTTTCCGTATGATTCAGAAAAGCTGGATTATCTTCAATCACTTCTTACAATAAGCTCCTTGCTAATCCGAAAGATGAATGAGAAAACACAGAAGACGGGAATTTACGAAATCAGTTATAAGGATTGCAACATAAATGCATTGGCCAGAGCCGACGGGCAATTAAAATCCGTTCCAAGGAGCACTTTGCACACATGAGATACGGAAGGGTAGAAAAATCCAGTGTCGGCAAACATGCTCTAGAATCTAGACATCTAGACAATGACCACATATTTGATGAAAGCAATATGAAAGAGATTAAGCATGTGCATGACACCAGTCTACTCGATGCATGTGAGAGTCTAGAAAAGGCAAAATGTAAAAATAGTATGAATAGTGGCAATGGATCTATTCTTTTCAGACCGCTTTTTATTTTATTATTGAAAAAATAATTAGAATGATAATAATAAATAGTAACAGAATAATCAGTACTTACAGACGAAGTCCATATCGGAACAAGAAACTTTGCAGTTAGTGGCTGCACTAGACCAGTTAGCTCGATTATATCGACTGATCATGGTTATCCGCCATTATAAGAGCGATTAAGCAACTAACCGAGATAACAGCCCTGCCAATCGTATTCCGTAACATCTGTCAGTGAAAAATTCCATAATTTCATGAGGTTCATCTTATATCCCCAGAAAAAAATTGTATAATTTTTGAAACAGCCGTTTGCCGAAAAAATGATGTTGCATTTCAGACGTAGTGAAGGCGAACAAGAATTTGTCTTTGGTCGGCCTTGTTGGATTCGAGAAAGGGACCCATAGGTACATGAACATGTTTCTATTAGGCATTGCAAATCACGTGATGTCTGGGGGCAGAAAATAAACAAACCGATCAGTTTTCAAATATGTCTTAAATTCATGTATATTCATCTTCCATTATTCAAATGCTTATTGAAGGATAGAAAAACGCTGTGGGCGCACCAGCTTTCCCATTGAAGTCTCTTGAAGAAAAAAAGAAAGTTTCTGGGTCGCAGATGCCGCCTTATTAGATCATATGACAATGCCTACTTACTGTATATATTTAAAAGTTTTGATTGTTGCCAAAGGGTCGTTTTTCTCAATCTGGATTTCTTAATCTCAGGATGATAAGAGAGCTACTTCTACGGTGACACGTAAGGAAACGTCTATCGAGATTGAAGTAGCGCTTAGAAAGAATTGCATCTCACGGATATCACAATCAAAGTGGCGTTGGTGAAACCAGGCCTCAGTTATTAGTCTTGGAGTTAGACTTAGTTATTAGGTATTGTCTCATAACCAACTATAAGTCACAGACTGAAAATACCAAAATCTTCTGCTTTTTGCCTAATAACGTTTCAATTTTCCTCGCAATAGTCTTTCTATTTCACGTTGTAAAGCGCACTTTGTATGGAATACGTGTGAACGTTTTTCAGCCGAGGCGTGTTAATATGTTTGGTATGTTATACGGATACTTAATTAATTACTCTGCCGGATACCGTAATTAGTACAATGTACTGCTACGGGTAATCAGAAACGAAGGTATTCGGCCGTGAAAAAAATCCACTTGGAATAAATCCAAAGTAAACTCAAAAGTACTTGCTTTTACTCCGTCCAGTGGTACTTACGAGAGGTTTTCTAGATCACGGTTAAGATCATACATTTTTTGTTACTAAATTTACCTAATCACAGCCTTCGTAAACCTTTCAACCAGCAAAGATGAAGGAACTGGCAACACCGCATATAAGATGCCCAAGAACTCTGGTGCAACCACTAGTTCGATATTGTTAAGAATTCCTTGGCGAAAAACAATCGACGATTATGATCCTAGCTTCCTATTTTTTTTATAAGGGGCGTAATTCATATTCTCAGAGGAATGCATCGATCTGAGAACAGAATATTAAGTTTCAAATCAATTCAGTATCATTATTTGAATAACAAGGAATTCCAACATGAACTAATCTAAAGTACAAAAAATATTGTAAAAACATTCGACATGATCGATGGGTTCGATTAGGTTTGCTTTTGGGATACTTCGTCCATAGGTAGATGGCGCAATAACTTTCCATCAGCATTACTCGAGGCTTGATACAATGAAAGCTGTTTGATTTTCGATTATGTGAATCACCGAATTCATGTTGATGATGGCACTACCTTGAACTGGCGAATGGCCAAATAGCCTGAAACCGGTCTGCCAGTGTGTGTAGTCAATTTGTGACAGGTGCCAGTTAAAACGTACTTTGTAAGTAGTTTGAGACTGGCCTGAACGAATTGTTTAAAAGTTTCGACAAATATTTTAGCCGACCAACATACTGAAATTTTCTAGTGGAAGAATAGTTTCACGACTATTTTCAAATATTACATTACTATTGGATTTCTTGAATATTAATTTCACAAAATATTCATTAATAAACAGTTATTGGTACTTATTCAAAGTGATAAGAAAGAGATTTGATTAGTGAAATTATAGTACGTAACACGACTAAGCTGGTACTTCTCAACAATGTGCCTTCAAATGTCAAAATTATCACTGCTAGGAAGAAGCAAATTATCACTTATAATATCACAAGAGCTCAAATTATTTCCAGGAATAAATTAAGCTTGCGTGGTGTTCGGTAAGAAAATTCAACACCAGAATTTGGAAAAAAATTGTTAATCCAACCTGACATTTTAAATTAATTTATCTGATTGTCAAGTTGGTCAGGGTATTGTTGTTATTGACATGGATTTTGTTCTGTAAGATAGCTCAATGATAATTACTAGTTTGAAAAATCATATAGGTACTCGTATATCCACTATATTTCGTAAAATGAAAAAAAGTTACCAACTTATCTTAAACCAAATGTTAAAACCAGGGTTGGGCTGATTAAAATCAAGTGATTAAAATCACGATTGAAATCATGATTTAAAACGCTTGATTTTTGAAATTAAAATCATGATTTAAATCAATTTTTGTTTTTTTCATTCAGAACCAGAAAACAACATAATGTGAAAGTTTTCTCGAAGATCAAAAGGAGTATCTGCTTTTAGCAAAAAAGAAGTACATAATTCCAAATTCTTAAACTAAACGTGACACCTAAATTTTATTACTGTATATTTTCAGTCTATTCATTTTCGTTATACAATTTAAACAAAAACACGAGTTTTCCTCCTTTTTCTATGCCTAATCTGTTTCTAATATCCGAGTGTACAACTAGCGAAATGCGTGAAATTTTTGGGCAACGTCAATTTATAGGTTGAGAAGAAAAACAAGCCTCGACAGGTATATTTTTGCAAAAAGCACAACAAACGCGTTCGTGTCTCACTCGGCGCTGTATAGCGAGTGTATAGGACAGAAGGAAAACAAATCGTGACATAGATTTTCTTGCAAGAAGCGCGACAAATACGTTGTCACAAGTTTTTGAGCCACAAATTGTATTAAAATTTTTAGACTTATACACTCGCTTATACATCAAAATAATCAACAATAATTTCAAAGAATCAAAATGTTCAAATTTCATATTCAAATTTAAAAAATCAAAAAAATCAAATAAATCGTGATTTTTTCAAAAAATTAATGGTTTTTTATTTTTTTTAATAAAAATCAGATTTTGTCCAACCCTGGTTGAAACTCAGATGAGTACCAGCCCAGTCTATCGCCCTTCGTAATTTCAGTTAACTAAAGGTGGTCGAAATATATTTTCACAATTATTTCTTCCATATTTCGTTAGATAAAAAATCACTAACTTGAGTTAAAACGAATGCTAAAACTAAGACGGGCACAGTTCCAGTCTATCACCCTTTCATAATTTTAGGTCACTTAAGTTAGTAGAAATGTATTTCAGTTTTCATGGTAACTAGTCATAATTGAGGCATCTCATTTGTTGAAAAGTAGAGGTATGAAATTTTCGGTTATAATTGCACGAATTCATAAAAATTTCCGAAAATTTTGAAAGGAAGCCTGATATCTAAAAATTGGTAAGTTTATTTTCATATTTTGGCGAAAGTGCCCGACTCCGTAGGACGAGGGCTCTTTTACAAAATATGAAAATTAACTCTTGCAATTTGTATAAAATATATCACGCTTGAATGAAAAATTATCTGGTCATTTTTATGCACGAATGTAATTCATTGGAATATTTCACGAATAAGGAAATTCTCAAAGAAATGTTATTTTTTGTTCATTTATACTTTCCTCTATAGATTGTATGGAGCACTCACCAAAACGCGAAATGTTTTCCTATTTTTGAAGTCTATCTGACATTTATTTGTGTTGTTCACTGAAGTTTAGCGATACGGTTTCAAATGTGTTGTTATGGTGACTTGATACAATGCAATTACCGCTGTAAGTTTTCGATAATTGCATTGCTCTTATGGGGCATTTTATATATGAAGGAAATATTCGCTGTAATTCTGGATTTTGGTTGCTCAGACTTCAACTTTTTCAAAAGTTTTCGAAATCTTGTGATATGACTTTCTATGAAACTTCTTTCCAAAATTCGAGAAATTCTCAGATGAACAGAAACTTTCAATAATATCCTAACTTTGTGGGACGATTGAACTATGTGAATCGCTGACTTTTTCAGTAATAATCAAAGCTCATCGATAACATATAATAAGGAACACATATTCGGTACAAATCGAAAAAGAATAATCCTTGCAAGCGGTAGGTAAAGGTACACCCCACAAGCCGCACAACTACATAATTTTAATTGCCCTACAGTATTCCCATTAATGTTCAAGCAATTTATGCTTTGATATTTATCAGGTTAGCAGGTAATAACTACTTCATTGCTGCGAATAGCCCATTGTTGAAAGAATTAAACTGCAATGAAGGATGGCTTTTTTTGTTAACGATAAGCTGGGGTTAATGATTATAAACATCGTTATAGAATTTGCATAATAGCTGAATTAACCAGTTTAGAATTCTCGAGCCTGTGGTAGAAGTCCATTGTATCTCAAAGTGGAGTGTAGTAGATTCACGATGCAGAAAAACTCAAAGTCGTCTCCACAATTTAATATTCGAAAGATGTCAGTACGGTAATTCAGTACATTTTTCGAACCTACATAGGTTCATCATCAGCTGAATTTACATTGAATTATGGAGATGAAAAAAATAGGAAATTCACATGGTGAAGTTCAAAAAGACATTGAAAAAATGTGTAATTAAATTGTGATTAATTTGTGATTAGGGGAATTTGGGACATCCCTAACACAATAAATACATTCCCAATCTTTGTGTTAGGGATGTCCCAAATTCCCCTAATCACAAATTAATCACAATTTCATTACAAATTTTTTCAATGTCTTTTTGAACTCCACCATGTGAATTTCCTATTTTTTTCATCTCCATAATTCAATGTAAATTCAGCTGATGATGAACCTATGTAGGTTCGAAACATGTACTGAATTACCGTACTGACATCTTTCAAATATTGAATTGTGGAGACGACTTTGAGTTTTTCTGCATCGTAAATTAAGATTCTCGGTTCTCAGAAACGAAATCATACGTATAACAAGTTCATTACATGGCATGATGGAATGGCAAGAATTCAATGAGTTCGGTTGAATTTATAGCAATCGATTGTGTGTAAAAGGGTGCATGATTAGTAGTAGGAGTTATTTTCTTTTTGACAAATTCACATTTATATAAAAATAGTCGAACTTCAGAACACAAGTACTGTTACGTTATGGGTGGGTGTGCGTGGCAGTGATTGGAACAAGCAGTGTTTTAAAGGATTTTTACGATAAGTTGACCATGACGTCATTCCTAGTTAATTATATTGCCAACAAAGTAACTTAAAAATAACTGACAGTAGATGAGATTTACTTGTAAGAGCTAAGAAAATTAAACGTGTACAGATTGGTAACAATTTGCGCTGTTGCCACGAGCCAATTGCCACACATCATTATTGTATTGTACACGTTTGACATTCGATTGTGGATAATTATTTTATTGATTTTGCGTTCGTTCTCTTTAGAAAATAGTTTTTTCATTATCGAACAGCTACTTTCATATAATCTAATTCGTTGTGTTATTGTGCATTGTGAAGTGAAAATTGTAAAACATTGAAAATGCCCAAACCTTTAACCAGCAAATGTCAAGAAATGGTAACATCGTTGTTACTATATTTCGAACGAGAATGTGCGAATGGAGGTCCATTGCTTCCACTTACTGCTATACGAGACGTAAGTATTAATATCCACACCCAATAATGTCAATAGAACGCTACATTATTCTGACCCTGATGAAAGAAAACTTCCCCTTGCATGACCTTTCTCAATATTTAATTTGAAATCGTGGAATACAGGTTCTTCCAGGAGATTAATTTCAAATACGGACTTTCGCAGGTAGGTTTTTCAACTGGGAAATTCTGAAAAACAGTCGGCAAATTACACAAATTCTACCCAAGTAAATATTGAGATAGGTCAGAGGGGGAGATTCATCAGCGTTTGAATAATCTCGGGTTCTATCCTCACAAATGTGTGTAGAGTTGAATTCTTCAAAGTAGCAGAGCATTTGTTATATAAATATCATATATTTCAGAGAGTTGCAGACGCCTTACAAGTGAGTCTTACAACGGTGAATCGTATTGCAGCTAAGCACAACAGAGGTGAAATGCCTCAAAGTCCACCAAAGAATCGACATCGTGAAAAACCTACAGTTGGAATTGGCGGATTTGATCAGGGTGCTTTTCGGAACGTTATTTATGAAATGTACAGAACCAGTAAGTATTTATAAACATAATACCTTAGTATTATTTAATATGAATATTTTTGCAGAACAACACATAACCTTACATAATTTGAAAGAAAAACTCGAAGAGCGTGAACTCTTCAGTGGCTGTATCTCATCATTATGGAAAATTTTAAAAAATATTGGTTTCAAATACAAGAAAGATGATCCACGTCGTGGTTTGATGGAGTTACCTAATATTGCCTTGAAACGTGTACATTTTTTACACGAGTATGTTAAATTGAAAAAGGAAGGCTTGTACGAGTTTGTTTTTTTGGACGAAACATGGATTTTCAAAGATGGTACTGTTGGACGTTCCTGGCAAGATTCTGACAAGAGAAGTGTAAAAAAGACTAAAGTTGGTGGTGCAAGGTTCGTAAAAAAAATTAAATTTAGCATTCAATGTATAAAATTTCTTACGCTATAAGGTAGACACGATTTAAATTTCCACAAAATTTATTGTCTTCGCGACATGTTTCGATACACAGTATCTTTATCAGGCGAATGTTAAAGATACTTAAAGATACTGTGTATCGAAACATGTCGCGAAGACAATAAATTTTGTGGAAATTTAAATCGTGTCTACCTTATAGCGTAATAACTATGGATTTCCATCAAGTAAAGGCCACCTCAATCCAAAAAAATATAAAATTTCTATTCATTTTTTCACAATTATATTGCACATGAATTGTAAGTTATGGTATTTGAATTTTGCAATAAAGCTTTATTGTTTTGTTGCAGGTATATAGTACTTCATGCAGGTACATCTGGGTTTGTTTGTGGAGCAGAGTTGGTATTTTCTTCCCAAAAAAAGGATGGTGATTACCATGGCGAAATGAATAGAGAAAACTTCTTGCACTGGTTTGAATATCAGCTTTTAATGAACCTAGAGAAATTATCCACAATTGTTATGGATAATGCCAGTTATCATAGTACGATAGGTAATAAGGTGCCAACAGCAGCTGCCACAAAAGCTGATTTACAGAAGTGGTTAACTGAAAATGATATCACTTTTGAATCTACCTTCATGAAAACACAGTTATTACATTTGATACAAATGTAAGTCGTATTTGTCAAAACAAAGTATGAACTTGCGTGAAATATGTATCTTTTGTAGGAACAAACCGACTGAAATATATGAAGCTGACACGTTAGCAGAACAATATGGACATCGGGTACTTCTCCTCCTTACCATTGTATATTTAACCCGATAGAACACATATGGGGGATCACTAAGAACTATTACAGGGATCATGTAGGAATGTATGGTACTTCAGCAGAAAATGCATTAGCTAGGTGGAAAGAAGCTTTGAAAAAAGCAGCTCCTGATATTTGGTTGAAAACAGTTCAGCATACTGAAAAAATAATTCAGGATTGGTGGGATAGGGAAGTAGTATTTGATAGGGCGGATGTGCCTCCCATTATTATTAATTTGAACGAGGATGACGACAGTGATGATTCCTTTACGTAATATGATCAATATTTGATATGATAAAGGACATTAACATATTAAATGTTATTAAATTTTGTTTCAATCGGATATTGTTTTCATTAGTTATGAGTTCAAACCCCCTAGAACCCCTTTCCCACATTCCGATTTTTTTCAACAATTAATCAGAGGCCCGATTCTATTTCAAGAATTCGATTATGGAATCGTTCGATGTTTTTTCCGAAATCTGATGAATCGGTGATTCATTATAGAGAGCTCAAATACTTTTTGGTTCGTTGAATTATAATATGTTGTAGAATGACTTATCATTTGAGTTATTCTTTTATTCATAAATTTTTTTATAAATATGAGATATGTTTTTTGCATTCATTTATAAATGAATTTTATTATCATTATTATTGGAAACCACAATATTCCCATTTGATAACTCAAATATTAGCACAGCACTACCAGTTAACCTAGATGAAGGAAAAACAACTCTGCGTGACAACACCGCAAAATTTTATGCTCTGACGTCACTGTCAACCGAGCTGTCAACTTATCGTAAAAATACTATAGTTGTTTTAGATTCAAGACCTAACAAAGATAAAAGAGGAAAAAATATCGGGATATACGGATAGTCAGAACATTCAGATGGAACAAAAACATAAATACGTGGCAAGAGCCGTTCTAACAAAAAAAGTTGAAATCAGGTGAAAATCCTATAAGGAAATCAAGTCGATAATCGTATTGCGTTTTTATGCAGAGATTTGCTTGGGCAAGATTTATCACTTACTGAATTGATATTTTCAATTTCACCAAAGTGCCCCAGGGTTGGTCGGTGTAATCTAAACAACTAGATTGGTATCTAGGCAAGCAATCATTGTCTGTCGTACAGAGCTAGCTAGAAAAACCATACCGTGACGTAAATCTCGACATTCGAAGAGAATTTCTTTGGGAAACATTTTGCAAATTTATTCATCCAATGAAAAATGGATCTTTCATGTATTCCCCTCCCCTAGTACCTAAATCAAAATTCGTTTCTGGCGTAAGCGTATATGTAAATATCCATAACACCTGTGTTACCGGTGAACTGAGCAGGAAAAAATGGCTTGTGATCGATTTTTCAGTGCCGGCACTGATATCAATAAAAATACGATATGCGATTTTTATGATGTTGCCTATACAGACAAATTGATTGTCGGTGTTGATGGAGCCACTGTCTTGTTAGCGTGACGTGTGTGAATTCGATAAATGTTTTATGTAAACGTCGAATAGACCATAACAGTTTCCTGATTGTTCTTTTTTATCGTCATGACCAAGAACGTGAAGAATAAAACGCATGAAATTTATGATTCCGAGAGGGAGTGTTTTCAATTCTATTCTTGGTGTCAAGGAAAATATGATTACCACACTAGCTGAGCCGTGTCCACCTCGTTGGGCGCTAATTGTTATTGTGATGCAATTATATTCTGTAGTTCTTGGTACTCAGTTTTATTTGGTTCATCACAGCTCCACCTTGGGCGTATTCGAAAGAGCGTTTGAAAGAAGCCGAAAACCCATTATCACCCCGTTAGAATATCAACTTCAATAAAATACGAAACACATCTTTCATCAATTCTGTTGAAGAATATTTCGGCAAAATTCCAAGTAGATTGAAGTACATACAAACTACGAAACACGTATCCATCTATTCTGTTAAACGGGATAAACAGTATCCTATCTCCTGGTTCTAAGCTTCCTTTCCAACAATTTTCAGCCAAATCGAATCAGCAGTTTTTGAGTTATAAGTAGTGTAACTAATATTAACTTATAACCAAGACTCGGACCATAGTGACTTTTTTCAAATGGCAACTCAAAGTATTCCTATGCGCATTCCCTACATCTTTGATTAATTATTTTTGTGACCATTGGAATTGTGAATATGCGAACTCAAGAAGAACACAATGAGGAGAAACCACGGAACCAGGAACAGCTGAGCACGTTTTTCGAACCAAAACGGCATTAGGTAGACTGAATGAAATATTCCATTTCTGTCGTTCTCTCCTTGACAGTACCCAAGGCGATATAAAGAATATCGCAGAACGATAAGATCGGTAATAACCATCGTTAAGCTATCAATAACAATACTTATCAACAATAAACCTTATCCCCTAATCACAATGCCTAAGCTGAACCATTTATACCGCAGTATCATTACGCTGTCTCACCGACTACTTATTCATATTGGCCAACGAATAATTACTTGTTCATAATAGTTAACCATATCAATTGCTTGACAAGCCAGTAATTACAAAGTTGTTTGTTCAAAGTAAATTTGCATAAGATATATGGCCAACTCACCTCTCTTCTCTACGGTCTCGAGTAACGAAGGTTTTCTTTATTAGGAAATAAGAAGACGTTATCTGTTCACGCAGCGCGTTCTGCGCCTTTATCGGTACGTTCCAACAGCATCGTTGGAGTCTTTCTCGATTCCGATGGAAAATAAGCGTAGATTGGAAAGGTGTGGGTTGGTACATAGAATGCAATTTATTTTCATTATTACCCGAAAAGTTTTTATCCATCGCGCGGTATTTGTGCCATATTAACCATACCGAAGCGTTCCATTTTATTGCACACGCTGCTTCTTAATGTGTCTTTGGTGGAAAATGCCCCTCTTTGTATTCCGCGTGAATAGTCCAAATATAGACCTTCAATCATTTTACTAAGTGTTTTTGGGTCCTTAACCTACCACAATCTGAAAAAATGATAATTGATATTGGAATCTATACGTGTAGAAAGGCAGATTTATAATCTAATTCGATAAGTTGCTGCGTTACATATATATATACTCCAAATATTCAAACAAATATCAGGTAATGGAAATAGCTTCATGAAGAATTCTATTTACCAACGTACCTTCCAACAAAACTTAAGAAATCATCAAGTCTAAATTAGAGAATGATGGAACACTGATCAATAGACCAAAGTTGAATGTACGGCTTGTCCAATCCATCTTGGTACAAACTCAGATACTTTTCCCGTTGTACACTGGTGATTCAGACCATGTCGAAAGAAAAAGCACCTAGGAATATATTCCAACACAGTAAACACATATAATAGGTGTTTTTTTATCTTACTATACTTCACAGAGATTGCTGGGCATATACGGTATAAATTCTGTGCCATGATGGATTGGATAAGCTGTAGATGCTATAATGGATATCCTAAAATTCTGTACAGAAAAAAGATTTTCACTTCAAAAATGACTTCCATCTACAAGAATTTGGGATGGCTGATTCTGAGTAATATTTATATGGAATATTACTATTAACTTTCGCAGGGAGTTATCCAAATAGACCAAGAGTACGTAGAGATATGTTGATGTTTTCGCCATATGGAGTCAAGGTCGAAATGAACTTGAAATTTTCTTGGAACACCTCAACAAACAAGGACCAATAATAAAGTTCACAAGAAAATAGAAAATAATGATGAACTTCCTTTTTTACACACGCAAAAACATACCAACAGATATCTACACCATAACTCAAACCACCGTGTCAAAAAAGGTATAGTAAAATGTCTATATGATAGAACAAAAATGGTATGTAGTTCATCGGAGTCCATGATGAGATCAATTTTTGTGAAATTTCCATTTGGTTGACTAATTAAGAAAGCGTGATATCTACAAATTGCAAGTTTATTTTCATATTTTGGCGAAAGTGCCCGAGTATGAAGGACGAGGGCTCTTTCACAAAATATGAAAATAACTTAATGCAATTTGTATAAGATATCACGCTTGAATGCAAAATTATCTGGTAATTTTTATGCACGAATGTAATTCATTGGAATATTTCACGAATGAAGAAATTCTCAAGGAAATGTTATTTTTTGTTCATTTATACTTACCTCTATAGATTGTATGTAGTACTCACCAAAACGCGAAATGTTTTTCTATTTTTGAAGTCTATCTGACATTTATTTGTGTTGTTTACTGACGTCTAGCGATACGGTTTCAAATTTGTTGTTATGGTGACTTGATACAATGCAATTACCGCTGTAAGTTTTCGATAATTGCATTGCTCTTATGGGACATTTTATATATGAGGAAAAAAATTCAGTACTGAATATAGGTGTTATGCGTAACAATATTTATACTATGTAAGAATATAAGTATTTGCAGTTTATAAATATGGAAAAATCTCAATTTTTTCAAATAGTTTTGTAGCTATTCAAAATACCTATATGATTTGAACCTTCGGAAGGACATATAACCCAAGGTTCCCTATATTTGCATATTTTTAACCTCATTATATCAACAAAAATTTTTCCTTCTTTGTGGAAAACTGCGATAGTTATCCCGATATCAAAATCCTCCAACCGAATGGATATTGAAAATTATAGAGGAATCTCTCTTATGTGTGCACCATCAAAGTTATTCGAGCAGATCGTGTACCTCAAATTGTATCATTATGTCCAAAATTATGTAGCTCATCAACAACATGGCTTTGTAGCTAATAAATCTATTATTTCAAATTTATTTCTTTTCATTAATCGAGCATATGAAACTCTAGAATCAAAATCTCAATTAGATACAATATTCACAGATTTTCGCAAAGCATTCGATGAGGTTGATCATGATCTTAGAAAAGTTACATAGATTTGGGTTGACAAATGATTCACTTGAAATATTCAAAAATTATCTGGAAGATAGATCTTTGATTGTGAGACACAATGGTAATTCCTCTGGAAAATTCTATGCCAACTCAGGAGTGCCTCAGGGTTCCAATTTGGGTCCTCTCCTATTCATTATGTTCATCAACGATTTACCTTCAGTACTACGATACTCAGATTGTCTGCGCTTTGCAGACGATTTGAAAATATTCAAAAATGTTGAAAATGTAAGAGACTGTGTTAAATTACAAAAAGACTTAGAGAATGTTCATAAATGGAGCTGCCAAAATAAATTATTCTTCAATATTAAAAAATGTTGCATACTCACTATATCACTCGCTATATCACGTAAAAAAAACCCAATTGAATTTTAATACAGAATAGATGGGGAGATTCTGGAAAGGTGCCTTGAGGTCAAAGATCTAGGTGTTACTTACGATAACGTTTTATCTTTTGCAAATCATATCCAAAATGTAGTCAGCTCCTCGAATCGTATGTTAGGATACTTAATTCGACAAAGTGCACATTTCAAAAATATCAATACAATCAAACATCTTTACCTCACATTAGTCAGACCCAAATTGGAATTTGCCTCAATAATATGGTCGAAAGAACATCGTACTTCCCTCCAGAAAGTTGAGAAAATACAAAACAAATTTCTAAGATACATATACTTCAAAAAACATAAGATCAGAGCAGATTATAACACCATACGAACAAATTACTTGAGGAATGAATTTAAAATTTTATCTTTGGAAAATAGATTAACGCTTTCCATGCTGATTTTTTTATATAAAATAATTAATCATAGAATTAATTCTCCTGAACTCCTAGCGTTAATTAGATTTAATGTACCGCCACGTAGAACTCGAATATTAACCATGTTTAATATACCTCGGCTGATAACTACCACCAGGGCCCCACTTGCAACCATGTTTCGATTAGCCAACAGCTTCAGTGGTATGATTGACTTAGATTGGACCCTCTCACAAATTTAATTTAGGCGTAAGTATGTGCCTCAATTATATTCTGAATATGAGTGTTTGAGTAAGTTCATTTACGTATGTGTTTTTGTATAGATTACCTAACTATATTGTTATCATATGAGAAATTGTTACTTGATCACTGTATGTATATATTATTTATCCATGTAATTAGACCTAGTGTCTGTTTGGATATAAATAAATAAATAAAGGATATAACTTTTTCATGGATGAGCTTCTATATTTCAATGAATGATATACACGTACCCATTCCCTTCTTTCAAATTCAACAGGTCTTTTGATTTATATTATATTGAAAATTCCATAATTCGAGGACAATCTGGCTACAGTGCACCTCCAAATTTAACCACGTCCATGATGATTACGTGCAACGGTTTGTAAATTTTATAAACTATAGTTGACAACCATACAGATATATCATTCGGAGGGGATACTACGAATAGATGGCTTCAGAGGTTTATTTTTCGAGGTATCTTATATTCTTCTTACGGAGGTCGTAGCGTAGACAATGCTCAAATCGCACATTTTCTTGATCATTTCACAGAAATCTGCACCCAATTCACCCATCCTTCTAAGAAAAAACGTTTTTCGTACGTTTTCACCATTTCATTGTTTATAGTTCATAGAGTTACTCAATGTCTGTGTGAAACGGTTTCGGAGCGTATTTGTTACGCTATCTACACTATAGTGCTATCTATATAATAATAGTAAAAAAAATATATAACTGGTAAAAATAATAGAATGGGGTGACATGAGCTGGATGGAATTAAATTCAACGAAGGAAAGCCGATCTATCTCCATCTAGTATTCAGATGTCAGGAGAAACTATTCCCACAAAATCAAGTATTTCGATGCTAGGAATTACGATCAGTGATCATCTCTCATTAGAAAACCATGTGAGATCGATTGCTATAGGTGTTCCCCAGAAACTCACAGACTCGCTCACTTCATTGGAACATCGTTGAAGGGTCGGAGACTTGTCTCTCTTCTATAGATATTTTCACGGTCGGTGCTCTTCTGAATTGTTATCAATCGTTCCACCCTTGGCATTATCTACACGGATGACTCGGCGAGTACAGAATTCCCACCCCTTTGAGACCTGTCGCACCTCTCATGCCCAGGGATTTTTTTCAATAGAACAGATGAGCTTTGGAACTCCTTGCCGAAAGAGGTATTTCCTGAGGCTTACAAACTTCATAAATTCAAAGTGAATGTTAATTCGTATCTCCTGTCCCTTAATTCACGCGGTGTTCTTTGAAAATTATAGGGCTTCCCTTTTGTGTGAATCTGCATATAAAAAAAATAACATTTTCGTTCACTTGACAATGAACGACAAAGGTTTCCTTCTCTGAAGGGCAAATAGGTGCAGATTTCCGTGTGTCAGTTGAAATGAAATATTGAAAGAAAGGTGAAACATCAAAATAGAATTCACAATAGGAGTTTATATGGGAAATGGAAAATTCACTTTTTTCTGAAATGATTGTCATCTAGCATTATGTTGAATTATCACATATTCAAGCTAGGACGCCTGCGAGAAAAATGAAAGAAAAGACATGAATGACTAGGAAACGAAATCACTATAGTGTAGCCGCTGAAAAGATAGAATGATCACGTGAACGGCACGCACTCTTTGAATGTTCCTCTCCCCAATGTTACAAGTCCGATTTACACCACTCAACAAAAACGTCGCCGCGTCGTCCTCCCATCAACTCTTGGGATACTTTTTTATAAGTGTTCATTAATACACCTTCTTCCTCTACAGTTAAATGTCTTTTTTTATCTTTTTCTTGGAGGTGAAAGAGTGTTTCCATCCATATTATTTAATTAACGTAACACACGTAAATACAAAGCACAAATGAGTACAGTACAGTGTAAACAGTTTTTCATTTATTTCAGTTTAGAAGGCGTGGCTATGCAGGCATTCACTGTTCACGCGTCCTTGAATTCTATCTTTTGAACAGCCCGACTATAGTGCCATCCACCCCATCCCATATATTATGTATTAATACCAATATGGATAATACCAAATAAGAGCCAATGTTAACTAAGTGAAGCCGATAATATCTCTGTTGCAGTCCCACAATCCGGTTTCTTTCATCCACTGGGCATGAGCGATATTTAACGTTATGTAACATTTTCATTTTTATGGTTATGTTACTTTAATGTTGAAATATCAAAATAATTATTGTTTGAACGTCATTTTTATGTGGTGGATTAATATTTGTTCCGTAGTGTGTTAGGTTACAAACCCAAAAAACTACGGAACAAATCAAAATATTGTCATGAAGATTTCAAGAATATTAAATATATAAACAAATGTAGCAGGACGGAAAATTCAAAGTGCATTTTAGTTTCCCTAATGATTGAATGACTACATGAGTTCCATGTTATTGCATATTAACTGTGATGTGAAATGCTGTGTAGTGTTCAACTGAAAATAATACAAAATTGAAAATCATTCATTGATCTCGAGACCAAGTGTTCAAGTTCGAATAGGAGAATGAACTGGTGTAGGAGGATGGCTACTCATTATGGTCAATAGTAAATATGTGTGAAATTGATAGTGTCAAAGTAACACTGATTGAAATATTCAGTATGAAATCCATGTTACTCATTTTATATAGGAACACCAACAAAACTCCCAACCTAACTATGAAAAGAATGAAAAAATAACCTGCCGTTATTGAGGCTAATCCTGTTGTTTTTATTCGCTCTCAGTTGTGATTGGTTTTCTATACAATGGTGAAATGAAGA
The DNA here is from genome assembly GCA_032362365.1 of Zygogramma bicolorata. Classification (NCBI taxonomy): domain Eukaryota; kingdom Metazoa; phylum Arthropoda; class Insecta; order Coleoptera; family Chrysomelidae; genus Zygogramma; species Zygogramma bicolorata. Next base: position 6,071,100 of record JAVJAQ010000137.1, read on the forward strand.
TATAGAACCGGTCTACCGCTCAACCCAGCATAAGCCTCTCTCTAATGAATGCCAGGGTTATAACCCAACATTATGTAATGAATCTCGAATTCGTAATTGAGTGTCAATGACACAGGTTGCGATCGTTTGTTGTTTTGCGTTTGCGGTCTGTAATGATGGACGTGAGGCGCAGGTGTGGGAGAACATTTCTATATACGAAAGATTGAGTTACATTAGTAACTAGGTAATCTTGTTGGAGTCATTTTTCGTATACAGTGCGCTCATAAAGTGTACAAACGCTCCTTTATCTTATGAGGTACCTTATGATTTTCGGTGATAAACCTCGAATAGGTCATTATTCCAATTTCAATTTTTCACTTTTTTTTTAAATACCGATTATATCCACCACTCAACAAAATATGACGTAGTGGATATCGTATCAAATTGGTTGGGTATATTTTCGAATCAAAATTTTAAACCTCATATTTTACTATAACAGATACGACGTCATATGTAACTTTACTTCAAGTTTAGTCCGTTTATATGTAACAATATTTACATCTCTCAACATTAATTTCATTATTCATTTTGCCATGAAAACCTGGGAATGACTCATTAGTTACTAAAATATTGCCAAACTTGAGTAGGCTATGAAAACTCTTAACGACCTTAGCAACCAGATGAGTTCACAGTTACCATTGCTTATGGAATTATTGAATTGACTCGTGTGTGTTTTTATTGATACGTTTCTGGAAAATATCACCCTAAAATAACTAAATCATTTGATATTAAGTACGATAGTTCTGTCAGAAAAACAACGAAAAGAAGTTTTGATGATCTTGGGCTACGACGTTTGTAAAGTGTGGCAGAAGTATGCGATATATTTAATGACAAATATTTTGATCGACGCAACGGCAAGCAGAATGTTTCGAATATAAAATGAGATTGACAATGTTGGGGATGAACCTGGGAGTGGCAGACCTACTGTTGCCGAAAACACTCAACAACAATTGGGAATGAAGAAAAATCATCATTGTTCAATCACAATCAAATGAAAAGCTGTGGTGCTGCTGTGCAGAAAATTCTAAGGAAAGCCAAGTTACATCCTTTTAAAGCAAAACATATATGAACTTCGTGAAGTACGACTTTGACAGTCGCGACTAGTTTGGTAAAATTATTCAAGAAATCTGTATGCGAAAATTGATGAATGAACTACCAAAACCATGATAATTATGCTGTTGTTGCTCACAAAGATACTTAGCATATTTTTCCACTAGTAATGGTTTGAAATTATCAATAATTCCGTGCTTGACGAAATTGCTTTCAAATATGAAGATTCATCAATCAATGTTAGTTAGTTAGTTAGTCAACAAAACGAGACCATACACAATATCGAAAGTAAAGACCTTCTATTTTCAAGGAATTCATCTATAGGCCTCATCAACATGTAAACGTTCAATGAAGAAATATAAGTCATGTGAATAGCATGCCATGTATTAATTATAAAAACAAATTCCTTTGAACCAATTAGTTGTTTGGAAAGAGCATTCCGCTATCTTTCAAGGTGTTAATGTCAATATAATACTTGTTTCTGTTTGTTTACAATGTGGATTCCTGTTCTCGGCATATCTTGTGAGGATATTTCACAACACAAACCTCTTCAAAAAAGAAATCGGTCGGGGCTTCTGAAATATTAGCATTCAGTTATTCGGGACATACTCAATCAGAATTAAATAAAATGGAATAGAAATGTACTTGTTGTCAAATAAATCAACGTTTCTTTTTGACCAGATATGTCTTTATATGTCTATATACTAATTTATTTATCAAAAATAAATGATTTTTCAGTTTCATTCATGTCGATTCAAATGAACAAATACTACCAACGCGTTTGACACTGACACTTCGGAGTCTTGTTATATCGTTTCCATGGTGATATTCAATTCAAGGAATTTTGTGATAGGACTACAAGAGGGAATAAAGACTATTACTATCAATCTCTCGCTATTATTCCCTAAGGGAATAATACTTGGCCTTATACTGCAGTAACCATAAGTATTATAAATGGAATGAAATTATAGCGGCATTCAGACAAATCATAAGAATTTGAGAAAAATTAACTTCTTCGAGCGGGATTCGAACCCACGACCTTCCGTTTTCTAGACGGAAGAGCTTTCCGGCTTGAAATCATAAGTATTATACTTACATAATGTATTAGTAGTGAATCAAAAGTTTTACTACTTCATTTTGAATTCATTTGTGAATAGGATTTCGTCACATTGATCAGTCATAAATTTGAGAATAATAATAATTAATTAATAATTTCTCACACGAATTATCATCGACAAAAAACAGTTTGTGAAATATGTATTATACACAGAATGAAATAGACTTTCATCCCTGAATTCCCAAATTTTTGTAGACCACTGCATTTTTGATCTCTGCGAAATTATTATACATTTCAATTTCAATACCTGGATGACAGAGCTGTGCTCCGTATTCTTTTTTTGGAAATCGTCTTTTTTGGAAATTAAATTCAGATACAAATTACATTCTGATGAAATGTGAATAGTATTTCTCGATCTTACCGACATGGTAATGAAAGAGATGAAGTGGTTATTCAAATGAAAAATTACGAGAGCGACATTTTCTGGAAATAAAACGTTGCCCCCGAAAATGCCTGGATACTGAATTCCATGAAGATCTTTGGAATCGTTTCCGAGATTCAGTATAGGATATTATGAAGAGAATAGTGGATTCACTGTTGAAAATATTGAAAACATAAATGAAAGAGAAACATACAAATGAAATTTAAAATACTGTAGACACAGATATCACACATGTCATGAACTGAACCTACTAACAGATTTCTTTTGTTGAAAAGTACATTTAACGTTTGTTTGTCTCGAAAATGATTCAGCGAAGGTGATATTGATCAGACCGCTTGAAAAAAAAATTATCGACTGATATGACTACAGTTGTACGAAACCATCCGTTGATTTTTTGTTGCACTGACCACTTCACTGAAACACCGCAATTGAAAACTTTGAGTCATGAACATCTTCACAAAGAGTTATTGTCTGAAAACGAGACAGACGAGAATTGCTAGTTTGAAGATATTAGATGGATTGTTCCATTTTTCTTACGCCAATTTTCTAACGAAACTTTCAATCCTATTTTTGTAAGGAAGCCAAAACGGTACAAAATCCGTTCCATGAACAGGCAAACAGGAAATGGGAATTTCTGGAAGTTGGTCAGTTTATGGACCCACAAATTTGATTGAAAAATATAACCTACCTATTTGAAATTCGAAAATAGAGTGCTACCAAAAAAAATATGCGTCAACCTTAAAATTATTTCGATATGATTGGTCGAAAAATATTTATTAATTTCCATCTTATTTCATTTCAGAATGGGTACATAGTTATTTCCTTGGTTATTTCACTTCTTACTATTATTATTATTAATTAATTCATTTCCCAAGAAACATAGATTATGTTTATAGTAGGAAAAAAGTACAATAATATAATTGAAAATGGAAAGGGCAGTGAAGTAATAAAATCGGAATACTTCTAAACATCACTAATATAGATTCACAAGTATGCAAATAGTAAAAATGTTACTGTGCAACAAAAATGACCAACTCACGATTGGATTATTTGTTTAAATCGTTTTTGAATTTCAGTTTGCCACAAGATTTCAAATAATTTGGTAATTCGTAATATTTTATACCTTGAGAATAAACCGAGGAATGAATCGATTGTTGACCCAAACTTGTTTTCATATTCATAACTGACATTTGTTCGAATGCCTTGTAGAATGGTTAGGGTAGTAACAGGTTTGAAAACCAAATTATTGTTTACGTTATTTTTGATGTTGTGAATGAGAGTACAAGTTTTGAGTTCATGAAGGGAGGAAATGTCTAAAAGTCGCTTCGGTTTGTAAAAGTTGACTGTAGGTTCCTGATAGTCTAATTTGAATATACATCTAACATTTTTGTTCTCTAGTGTTTTCAACGGTCTGATCACATTTTTTCTGCCGATTCTCAAACAGAAACCAAATACTGGAGTTTGGATAACACTAAAGAATAGTAAATTAATTTCAGATATTTCAACGGAAAACATTTCCTAATTTTAAATAAAATACCGATTATAGGTGGCGTTTTACTGTCCGAATCCACTCCTCACAGTCGTAAGGGGCTCTGGGGGCACTGGCGATAAACCAGAATTTAGAACCGCAGGAGTTCTATGTACCACGGACATGTTATAGGTGATATTTGTTCGGTCAATTTTTCAATGTTTTTGAACCACGATAAATATTCATCGATATACAAACCAAGAAATTTCAAAATTGGGGAATAATTGATATTTACGTTTCTGAAAATGATGGGTTCTTGTTGATTAAACTAGTGCTTTTTGTTACGAACATAAAGGAAGATTCTTCAGAATTTAACGTTAGCTTATGTTTCACAAGCCGAGATGAGATTTTCTCAATGTCTTTCAACATGGTCGTTTTGATTGCTTTTGAACTATATCCATCATATATTAAATTTATCATCAGCAAAAAAAGTTATTTTCCCAGCTAGGTCTCAATCTTGCTTTATTCTATCTGTTTGTTATATTATCTTCCTATTTTTCAAACCTTCGCGTACGTATCGAGATCATTCAACATTTTGGCAGCAGGCTGACTGACGGCCAATGAAGTAAGTACATATCTTCTCCGACGACAAAGCCTGTGAACGTGTCTAAACACTACGGCAGTCAGTTGCTCCGAACTATTTATGCACTGCCGAAGACGCGCTCGACAAAACGATCTGTTATCTGTTGCTTGCCACTAAATCACGCGTCGAAACGTTAAAGGTGAGTTTAAACAGCAAATAAAATAAAATGAGGAACAAAATAAAACAAAATAAAAAAGATAAACACTAATGGTCGGTTCATACACCACACTTTTACTTTTACTTTATCTTTTACTTTAACTTTTACCTTAAGAATGGAATTGGACCGTTCATACACCAGTGTTAAAGTAAACAGGACGCATGCGCAGTGATCAAAAACAAACGAAGAAGAAGAAGAAGTAATCGTGGGTTACGTCATTGTTTTTCTTTGCAATTTGCTATTTTGTATCGGATAATGACAGATATTCCACAGATCACCCATTTTATATCACTTCTGTAAAATATTCAGAAGAATACGTTTCCTTATAATGTTGGTGGCACTGCTTGCTGTGATGACTTCACATGCACGCATGCGTAGTCCCTAAAATGATTTAATTATCTCATTCTTAAAGTAAAAGTTCTCATCTTTAAACTAAAAGTAAAAGTAAAAGTGCCGTGTATGAACGCCTCGACTGATTTACATTGTGACAACTTTCAGAGTAAGTAAAAGTAAAAGATAAAGTAAAAGTAAAAGTGTGGTGTATGAACCGACCAATAGATCTTTATGAAAGCGTTCATACAAGAAATAATATGAAATAAGTAATGAGAATAACAACAAAAGATCCCATCTTTCACTATTTCATTTGGAAACTGATAATGCGCGTGACCGAAATATTTTCTGTACTAAACGTTCCATGTTTGAAATTATTTAAACTCCTTTCCTTACAATAACAACCTCAGAAGATTATTTACTAGTAATCTTTGCTATATGTAATAGAATAAAAATTCAAAATATCAACAATTGCGAGTTTAGTTACTGTAGCCGCTAGCAAAACAAAATTGTGATATTCACAGAACACAAAAGTCATTGTCAAAAGAGCAGCAACTTTATTGGTTCATGCTTATTTCTTATTTTATTTCAGTCATCTGTATAAACACACGTTTTCTGTCCTTATTCCTAATTAGTTTCCTATTTTATTCTAATATTATTTTATTTGCTGTTTAAACTCTCCTTAACACTTTGCGAATGAGCTGCGTTTGGATGCGTGGACGTCTGTATTTATAGCACGTGACACTGTTAGCGATTCGAAAGTTTCAACATCAAATGCCCTCTTTCACAGAAGGTCGCGAGTGGGAATGTAATCCCGAAAGATAATCTTGATTTCTGACTGGCTATTCTGAATCCCACTCCCCATCTGTGATCGTGCGAAGTTTCGCAAGTTGAACGGTAAGATCCCATAAAAAAAAATTGACACCTCGTTGAGCAAATCTCAGTTGGGATCTGCATATTGTGGCTGCAAGATATTGAAATCAACTTTCTAATAACGGAAGAAATCGAAAAATGTGCGGTGGCAAAAAATGTTCTGAGCATTTTCAGTATCTTCAGTAGTAGTCGAGGTAGTAGTGTAGTACCATAACACGAATATTAAACTTGGTTTAATTTAATTTTTTATAATAGGTATTTTTTATCATAGTAATCTTCACAGAGATTGCTGGGCACATACTTTATTAGTTCTGTGCCAAGATGGATTGGACAAGCTGTACACGTGATGTTGAAAACAAAAGAGTTTGCTGGCAAAGAGTTCGTTCGATATCTTCCTAAAAGAATTCGCAGACACAAAGGATAACTCTCCAAAGAAATGTTCATCTGGTGGTAGGAGTTTCGATATTTCAATAATATAGTTGTATTATTATCATCTTCTACTTTCAGCAGATCTATAGTTAAAACTGAAATATGAAATCAAGAAGTAATGTGCTTGACCTGAATAATATTTTCCAATGCTGGTTTTGTTGGAAAGGGGATGAAAATTTCATACATGAACAATTCAGTTTTTTGTCAAAGTTTCGGATGACGGATTTATTGATATTCGAAACGTTGTCAAAAACTGAATTGCTGATCTACGAAATTTTGATCACTTTCTCAACAGAACCCGCATTCTGAAACTGATGTTGAAAATCACCAGCAGCAAATTACCCATGTACTGGGCCAATTTGCTTCCTAGGTTCATGCCAATTTTGATAGCATATGGCTGGCCTCGACTTCTCTTCATCTCGCACATATTTGGTTTATAATAAAAACCTCATTGAAAATCGCGATATTTTGCGATATAAAAAGCAAACAAACCTCGATATGGAATTACGATTAGATATCAGCGAGGTCATGTTATAAAATTTGTACACACAATGTTGGCTGGGAAAAGGGAGGAACATTATTCAAATAAATGTAAAATATGTAGATGTATACTCATAATATGTATGAATAGTAATCGAACGTAACTCCTTCATAATCTTGCATGATTCTAATTATACAATTGCGCAAATACACGCCATTTCTCTTCGTTTTTTAATTCTCTACCAACTTTTTCATTCAACTGAATGAATCAGTTATGGAAAATATATCTCAATTACTATTTGACGTTGGTCTGTATACCAGGTATTTGAGAACTAATTGAACATTTCAATGATGACTTTAGAATTCTCTTCATCTGGACAATATCTACAATATACCAAAATTTGAAACTTGGGACTTGTTTATGAAGGAATAGATAGATGGCAGTGGGTAGTTCGTTTCTAGATCATATCTCTTCTCACATATTTCCTCAAAGTTTCTATAAGATTCCAGAAAAAGGCAATTAATCCAGAAATGATAGTAAAGTTTCATCCAACAATAATGTAGATCGGTGGTTATTTTAAAGCTCAATTTTTTTTCCAGTTTAAGGTTCCATTGTCGACATTATTTTGACACAATGAGACCACTGCCTGCTATCAGCCATAAAGAATTATATTCGAGGGAAGTCAAAATATCGTTTGTAAATCCACATGAAACCATGTGAAATTATTTCCGATGATTATCGACATTTCTTGATAATTGGAATTTAACTACAACTTTTAAACTGCTTCTCATAACCTGTGCGAAATTTCAAAGTTGTGTCTGCACAAGAGAGAAAATCTTATCTATTTGTTACACACCAATCGATTATCCGTTAGCTATGGAACCTACTTTTTTGTTTTTCAGTGGCATCATGGATCACACACTTTCTGAGCAACTGAAGTCTGTATGTCAAATGTGACGAGTGGCAAACAAGAATTTCAGAAGCATGGGTGAGATATTTCCTGTTTCTGTCATGACGGACCGGAAAAACTTTTTTGTTCCGTTTCCGAAAAATTTAATTTTACAAAAAAATCTAATTCTCAACGAAAAACGATATATACTCAATCTAAAAACAATAGCCTACTCAAATATTATGTTCAGGAAAAAAAGTTATTTTTCTATAACTATTCAACTAGTTGAATGTTTTTATAAATCCACGAAAAAGTTGAAATCAAAACCGATCAAAACGGATTTCACACCAGAAATGCAATAACGATTTCATATCCATTCGAAAATATTTTCCAGTTTTCTGAAAAAATATATATTTCCAGAATTCTCAGATTGATGAATATCAATATTAAATACGAGAGAGATTGCATATCGATCCATACCTACCAAAATCATAACTTTTTTTAAAACTAATATGACAACAGGGGCTGCAGGGTGTTGTTGTTCAAAACAAAGTAGAGGTGAATATAAACACAGTTGTCTTTGTATCAGCGATTACGATGTTTACATAGCATTGGGCCTATCTAGGGTTATTGATCTGAACAAAGTTTGAGAAAAAAATCAGGAACTATCTTCTGAAGTTCTGCTTCTGTAGATCAATATCCAGAACATATTTTCACAACCCACTTTTGTTGTTGTATATCAGTGAATTAGAATAGAATAATTAATATAAATTGTTTTTATTCCCTCTTGTAGTCCTATCACAAAATTTCTCGAATTGAATATTACCATGGAAACGATATAACCAAATTAAGTGTCAAACGCGTAGTTAGTGTCTGTGTATTTGTATTGAGATGAATGAAACTGAATAATAATAGTTATAGTAATAATAATAATTTATCTGCCATATGAGATCAGTTAGGTATATGAATGTATTTTAATATATATATATATATATATATATATATATATATATATATATATATATATATATATATATATATATATATATATATATATATATAACCACTGAAGGAAGATCCTTGAAAGTGGTGTAGTAACCTCTTTCCAAATATAAATGAATAAACATTTGAATGTTCATTTGGCATATTATCACATACATAAAAGCAAATACATAATTTTAATAAACATACTTATACATATAATGTTGTTTCTTTAGTGTTGAATATCGCTTTTTGCACATTAGCAGTGAATATTTATTAGATCAACAAATTGATGGATTCTCAGTCTCGGTGTTTGTTTGATCCACTTCTTCAGTTTGAAGATGAACAGTTTTTGGGCATTATTCAGTTTCAGGTCGGTTGGATTGACGCTATATAATTTTGGTCCGAAGTAAACGAAACTATGTTGCAAGGTATTTTTGCGTGGCCAAGGGATAACATATGAGTTTTGTCTATTTCTAGTGTTATAAGTGTGGTCTGGGATTCTTAGTCCTTTTCTGTGAAAGTGTTGTCTAGCAACAGTTTTCAAAAAGTATAATTGACTTATGTCGAGGTGGCCTGTTTTTGTATATAATTTTTCAGTTGAGAAAATGATTGGAAGTGAGTACGTTGATGAAGAATCAGTTAATTATGATAATTTAGTCGTAAATAAAGTAGAGTATAATACACGCAATGACTATTATCCTCTCGAAATATTACTCTCTAGAAACTGACGCGGCTCAGCTGGTGAAAAATCCTCGAGAAAAATAGCTATCAATATTGAATCGAGTTACGCTGTGAACGATGTCTGATAGATATCTCCATTTCTCCTGTCTTCACTTTATAATTTGTTTCAATCTGTTTGTTTCGATCCACTCACTTGACTTTACTTTTCACTGCGATTGACTTGCTACAGAAAATACCTGTGTATGTAACACAGTGATTAAACTTTACTCACCAAAGCGTAAGAAATTCATATGCGTTGAGATAACTGCTCTTTCAAGCATATCAGGCATTAGGGCACACATGTAGGTATGTATGATTTATCAGCATGTTTATTGCTCACTGAAAGATCTACATCTCGAGCTCCATAGGTTCACTGAACTTGAGTTTGAAGTAATCCCTACATTCCTACATATTTACTAGATTTTGAAATTGCCCTTTATCGATGAAGACTGGACAGCTCATGACTGACGAAAACAAAACTCACCAAATATTAATTATCATACAGTATTTATTAGAATTTGCATCAGCGAGAGAATTCACAATATATTTACTATACAATTTTGGATTATCAAATCAAACTGTATGTTTGTGGACATGACTTTTTCCCTGTCAATATGACACGTAAGGCGACAAGCGCAAAAAAATTAATCAAATAGATCTCATGAATTTGCACAAGTATCGGTTAACAGAAATATCCTTTTAATATTGTACAAGGTGTTGCCCGAGAGTTCGTTCACGTAGACCCCGTAGACGTCGAACCGAATTGTTTAGTTAGCGCACGCCGGTAAAACATCACCTCTCGCCGCTTTTCTTCGACTTATTTGCATGCTATCATTTTTTACTGTATTTTCAATTTATTCATAGAAGAAAATAACCTCTATCACTTTTTAATAGTGTGGCTTTGTGTTAGTGAAATAATTTTCATGATCGGATCGGATCAGTATTTCCGAAGATTAACCCTTACAAACAAACAAAGTAAGAAACTCTACCTCTTTACAATAATAGTATAGATTTCAAGAATAAACTGGACGTTCGGAAAAATATTTTTTTAATTTAATTTTTCTATGTTGGTAACTATGTGTGGTGTGAATGAAGTTCTACTCTGAACTCGAAACCAGATACTTTGTGCTTGAACTTGCGTGGGTGTTTATTATAAGTAGCTTGAATTGAATGCATGATTGAAGCAAGAAGCTAATTTTTGCGATAATACGATTCTTCTAATACCTCACTGAAATTTCCCAGTGAATACCCAAGTCCAAATATGTTATTTACTTTCTTTTAGCATCAGCCCTTTTAACTGAAATGTTTCAATTAGTTGCTCCGACTGAATGCTATAGGTACAATTATGTTTTTCATTCATACTACCCATTATGTCATTTCGTCAATGATTTATCGTGGAAAGCCCCTTCTAATCTTCTGAATGCACTCAGATCAGATCAGCAGTAATTCATCAACTGAATTATCTTTGCTACTGCAATGAACATAACAAATATGAATAAGAAAATTTGTGATGAATTCATAACGTCTTCCAGACATGATAAAACTCCTATTGAGGATTATTATCCCTGAAATATTCAATGAGCTTTAAAGGCTGTTGAAAGAATCTTTCTTTTTCTTCCCCCCAAATATCAAGAGAGGTGATAGTCTCCAATATTTTTATCTTTGTAAATGATATTACACTTTGGTGAATTATCACTTCTTATATATCATATAAGATATTGAATATTAGAAATATTGAACTATTTTTATAGTTATTGAAAATGATTATGAACTAAATGAAGTAAAGGTAATGATGGTAGTACTTACACAAATCTGGAGTTCGAAAATGAATCGAAAGGAATTCTTACCTGAAACAAATGAAATATATCAGATCTCGGTCATAGTCAGTAGTTGCTATTATTTCAAAGAATTCCCATCAAATTGCTTATCATGAAAAAAGCAGGTGATTCCACTAAAAACGTCATAGGTTCAATGAGTTAGTTTTCAATATTTCATAAAAAAATCCTGGCAGGAGTATCCATTCTTTCAGTTTTCTTTCGTAGGACGCAAACAAACTGATGCTATCAATTTCCTGTTGTATAATGCCATAGAGTAGGTCAGAAGATTGTCTAATATTTTTTCCATACAAGAAAAGAGAGTGATGTTACATTTCGAAAAAGGAAATTCTGGAAAACTTTCTGATGTACAGGAATTCAGGAAGCAAACTTCTCAATTTTCTGCTTAGAAAGATCAAGTATTTGTGTATTCTATTTGAGATGTTTGGTCGCGGATTATAACTAAATATCCGATACTGATCGGTCTCAAACTAAAATTGTCTGTGTCAATTTAAAATCTTTCAAAGACTTAAAGGCATGACTTAAAGACTCAAATGCATGACTTAAAGACTTAAAACGATGACTTAAATGACTTAAAATTTTTAGGTGTACAAGATTGAAAGATGTTTCCCCTCGTTTCCCCAAATGATGCAGAACTTTTTATGAGGAGATATTCATATATATATATATATATATATATATATATATATATATATATATATATATATATATATATATATATATATATATCAGTATCACATTCGTAGAGAACAATTCGAGACACACTGAATATTATTACAATTCGGGCAAATGCCTGGGGATTAGCAATGATATGATCCTGCTGCAGAAACTAGTGACAGTTTGTTTATTTTAATTTTCGCGGTATCTAAAAATGGCATAGGGCGACTATATTCTTCGACTAGAACGCCACCTATGAGAACCATGAAAACGGAGATACATGTGCACTGATATATCTGAAAGATAGTCCTACTTGTTATATTCTCCGCGATGAAGAGTGCAGAGCAATTCTACAAGAAATTCCACCAAGTGCAGTTTAAAACTGCAAGCAATTCTTGTGTTAACTATTGAAGACGACAGCCATTGCCTACTTACACGAAGATCTTGTCGCATAAAGTAAGTAGTCTCATGCCATCGTTTTTTTTCTGTCTTATTTTTTGATTTTTTTCATACAGTCCATTTAGTCTCTTTTCGAAAACTACCTTTCTGCATCAGATCCCATTTAGAATACTATTTTTACTTTTGGTAGGTTTGGTGATCCAGAGTTAAATTCTTCAATGGTGGTATTGGTGGGATTGGGATCAATTTAATTAAAGAAAAACTATTGTTTCCTTGCCAACGTTTCGAATTTTAATAAATTCATCATCAGGGCTCAAAAATCAGTTTTTCCGAGTAAAAATAATAAAACTAGGTATAAAACAGACATTTTAGATAAACGCTCTAGGTACAAACAATGTGGTTTTGTTTGTACCTAGAGCGTTTATCTAAAATGTCTGTTTTATACCTAGTTTTATTATTTTTACTCGAAAAAACTGATTTTTGAGCCCTGATGATGAATTTATTAAAATTCGAAACGTTGGCAAGGAAACAATAGTTTTTCTTCAATTAAATTGATCCCAATCCCACCAATACCACCATTGAAGAATACTATTTTTAGTTTATGATACATATTCTGCGTAACATTCCGGTCTTGTTTTTTGAACGGAAATATTACTTGAAAATTGAATGATTCATTCAATCAGTTATCTGAGGAGTTATCTGACCATATTCAAAAATTTTCAGAAACATCTAATCATGTTTTTGTTGATTTTCATGAACCTAACTCCATGAAAAAAAAACACAAGGAAAATATAACTGAGCATAAAAACATCCGACACAGTCGATGGGCATACTTGAAGACTGGCGTTAAATCAAATTCTGCAAATGTGTCCGTCTCTATAATTGAAAATCAATTCCTTAATTTGTATCGCCAAAAGCAAATGCTGGATTTTCTTCTGTGAAGAAACCCGCACGGGCACCGGTCGGATATAATTCAATGCCTTTCTTAGCCAGGGGAGTAGTTGTTTTCTGACAGGTGCCAGCCAAAACCTACTGTGTACTTGGATTTGAGACTGGCCTGAACGAATTGTTCGAAAGATGATTTGATAACTTATTATTTGAAATTGAAAAAAAATGCCTGAAACATTGTGGAGTATTCAGCGCCAAAATCTATCAATAATCGAAATCTGCCATAATATTACCTCCCTACGAAGTTGGTTTTCAAATGAAATAATATGAAAATCGATATCTGATTCACTAGTTCGGAGTAACAAATTAATATTCCCATGTTTATATGTATTTCAATCCAGTCGAGCAATTGAAATCGGCTCCAACGGTGGACATGAATATTTATGATTTCCATATGTATGGTAGTTTCGCATTCAAGGTGACAGTTTGCATAATAAATGGAAGCGATCGCGTCTTCATATGTACCCATATAAGAATTAGTATATTATTCGTCACGGAATTGAATCGTGTTTTTATCCTGCGATTACTGCAATCGGGAAATCAAATCGTACACTTTCTTCCTGGTTCATTCAGGAAACATATCAAGGAGACGGAAATGGTTTTATTCTTGATTTTTTTCAAGGTTTCAACCTGTAGGAAACATGTCAGTTGAAGTTTGGACCCATAAATACTATTCAAATTTATAGGTCGAAGCATTTTCCAATTTTGGATGTCATACCTTCACATAAGGGTCATTTTTCATGTCTATGATGATGGCATAATCATTAATTCTACAGAAAGATTTATAGATTGGTACGAATTGAATTATTATGTTTTTGGTGTAGTTTTAGTAAGTTACTATAATATGTTGCTGAGATTATCAATGTCAGTTTTTCAATTCATACAATTTGAAAATATATTTATTTCAACCATTTCAAGGAGAAGGCGTTTAGAAATATTTTTGTTGTGTACATAAATTCTTATTAAGTTTTATATCACCTTCATGTGATGTTATTATATGATTAGGAATTCTAGATGTTGTCCCAATATAATTTAAGTTACAACTGTTACGAGGAATATCATAAATTACATTTAACTTTTTATAGTATGTTTTATCGTTCAATTAAGTAAATACACTGTTCATAGTTTAAATTTTTTTTTTCATTATATTTGAAGATGAATTTACAAGATTAGGTATAGATTTATAAGAAAAATTGATAGGTGAATTATAATATATAATATAATTATAACATACATTTATGTTGATTATTTCACAATTTGTATTTATGAATATCATAAATTATATTTAACTTTTTTATAGTATCATTTTTATCGTTTTATCAAGTAAAAAGATTGTTCATAGTTTCAATATTTTTTTTATTATATTTGAAGAGAAATTTACAAGATTAGGTACAGAATTATAAGAAAAATTGATAGGTGAATTATAATATATAATATAATTATAATAACATTATATATGTTATATACATTTATGTTGATTATTTCACAATTTGTATTACTTCAGAATTGAGAATTATTTTACTAAGCACTTTTTTAGGATGAGAATTTTCGATCAATATGTGTCTGAGGAGTCTGAAATTTTTGAGTTTGAGAGAAGGATGTACCAATTTTTTTTTTTCTTTTTGTTTAACAGAGTATCAAATTAATTTTCACTTTTTTTTATGAAAAAAATAGTAATGATTTATCTTCCTGAGTTGTTTGGTTTGATATACCAATCAGTGATCAAAGGAATTATCAGTTCTACGGATAACTCTTGCATCAAGAAATAGTAGGGTGTTATTATTCTCGATTCCGAAAGTAAATTGCACTTTTTTATTATATCTATTGACAACATCAAGAATTTCATGAGATTTCTCATACGGTATTGCACAAATGATACCGTCAACGTAACATTTGGGAATTGAATGCTTTTATTATTATAAAAGTTGCTTCAGGGTGCAAGTAATGTTATTCACAAAACAAACCATCACCCAATACAATTTCGTACGATGAAAGATTCATTACTGAAATTCCATAAATCTTACTCGTTCAACCGATTGCCAAATTATCACCTCTCTTCCGTCAAGGTAAGCGTCCATAGGTATGCATCGTACGTATCGTATAAAACGGATCGATTTGTGGTAGTGCGTCCACTGATCGGATTGCCGATGCGACGGTCGGCTTTTAAGTAACATTCGCATTTTCGTAGTGAGTGGACGATCGGAAACATTACAGTGTGTTATGTTTCCGATCATGGAAAGTGATGAAGAACTTGTCATTATTGCTTTGTTATTAGATGAAGAAGAAAGGAGGAGAAATAAGAGACGACATAGATTGTGGATACATGACATATTCAAAAAAAGATCACAATTTGGAGAATATCATACACTATTCACTGATTTGCTCCATGATATGCGTAATAACAAAAATAATTAAAGCACGTGTGTGTACTCAGTGCCGAAATGTAACAAAATTCAAATGATCTGTGAGGCGACCAGTGACTACCTATTGTGACATGCGTCCACTTATCGGCAATCCGCATGTTGTCATCCGCACCAGTCGGAAAAGTTGCCCCTTCGATAAATTTCATCGGCATTACCGACGGACCGATACGTGCGATCCGTCCGCTGCCGGTCAGTGGACGCATATGTATAACTTACTATACTAATAATTCTAAAATCCGTTTCGTACGATCCGTACGATGCGTACCTATGGACGCGTACCTTAATTCTAGGCCCGCATCGTCCCACCCGTCGTCTACGTGCAAGCCTTTGACAATTTCGTAGACAATGGCTCTCGAGCAAACTGAAACGGTGACCTTGATCCCGTGGAATATTACGTCGTAATATGGCGTATTAAGAGGAATGCATCACGTTTGTTTTATGGACGGTGATTATGCATCATTATGGTTGAACTTCATTTTATTAAACCATCACACGTTAGTACCGACCGAGACTAGTTATTATCTGGCACTCAATTCGGTCCACTCGGGATAATTCACGACGTTCAAGAAATTGAAACGCTATGCGAGTCGAGGTGACCGTTGGCAGCTGGTCATTCATTATTATTATTACATTTTGGTATGCGTGATATAATTCAATATCTGTCCTGATATTATCCATGAGAATAGTTGCTTTCTGTACGTTTGATACTCAGTACCCAGAAAAATATCTGTAGATGATTCCGCTGTGAGGTATAAAACCGTTCTTCCAACTCCTTCAACGTTAGAATGGAACAATATAACAAAGAGAACGTGAAAAAAAGCATTTATCTACTCCCTCCCGTCTACGGCATCGTGCTCAAACTTTGTCCTCGTGTGATATGGCCACCATATATACTCTTGTTGTACGAACTACTATTTAAAAATGAATTCATGCAAGTCAACTTATCTTAGAAATGTATCTCAAAAGAGGACATTCATGCAACAACTTCTGAACTTGTATAGCGAAGATGAGCGCGACTGATTTTGACAGCTGACAAAATTTTGAAGTGATAGCGGCTAAAAAATTGATAAAGTACAAAGTATAATGCATGAATGCTTCTATTTGATTTCGAACATTGAACTTCTTGGGTTACTGAGTTGAGTTAATCACAGGTTAAGTTGGCTCACATGAATCCACCTCTGATATGTCTTTGAGTAAACAATATTTGCCAAGGCCCAAGGGGTACTACACTTTTTTTTATGGAAAATGCGGTAGTCTGATACCTTGATAGCATTTAATTTGCCATTCCAAAACTGATTCTCTTTCGAGAATCGGATTAGTTACTTCAACGTTATTAGCAGTTGCAGCTTGCTCTTGAGATACTTCAAATAAACGAACAATAAATTTAAATAGAAAATGACTCATTCTTTAAATCACTCATAAAACTGGCCGGTGCTTGATCGAAATCGCGGTGCACGTAATTGGTCTTATCCTCGAGTCGCATACTGTACTTTCTCTATTCCCACCATCCTGACAGTTTGATTCCTGCTCGAGAAAGCCATTGTACATCTAAACACGTGTCGTGGTTTAGTGAACCATTTCCAGTAAAAATCTTACAGGTAACTTGTATATTAGTTATCCAAACAGCTGACTATTGTATTGTAAATTAATGGAGGCCGCCAGTGGGAGTGGAAAAATTACATTTTTGGCAACCGTCCAGGAAGTACGTACTTCCCGGACTAAGTCGGGAAAAATCACATCATTGTTGTCATTACAAACTATTTCGAAGCAAACAAATCGAATCCCAGCAATATTAGCGATTGCTCGAATTTTAATATAAATATTAAAATAAAGAAGAATTAAAATGTTTCTGTTCGCAGCTACCTTCTATTCGAATTTTTAAGTATTCAATACTCCTGTTCAAGTTTTGTTCTAAAAAGGAAATAAGTTGAATTGTTGTTCTAAAACTCGTTCTAGAGGGTTGCCAAAAAAAGTGTACGTAACACCCCTTAAAACAGTATTTAGGGGACTTGTTACGTAAATTACTATTCTTCACTGATTCCTTATGGATATTTTCTATGTTATTTCGGGTTACTTAACAACCTCTAGATTCGACCACAGTCATGGTAATGTTGAGATTTCCGAACCAATTGCGGAAAACTTACGAATTATGAAATACTAAGACTGGACTTGAGAGTGTTCACCATAGTCTGCCAAACTCTTTTGCAAATTCTGAGAGCATCTTTGGTTCGAATTCAATAAGAAGAAGATAGCATCGATCTGCAGACTATAAAAGATGCAATGTCGTGGCAATACGGCTACCAGCAACGTTTTCTTCTGGCTCAAGAATGAACCAATCCTACGTAAAATCGAAGAGATAGAAGATTTTTTCAAAGGAAAAGTGGTGCGTCTATACGATTTTATGTTGTTCTTGTTCAGCCTTGCATATTGCCTTGCCTTGAAAAGGTAAAAATTTCGAGATCCTTGTGCAGTAGAATTTTTCATCAAATTCACGGTGGAAATCTGCAAATTACCTTTTCGCAGTCGTGGTCGAAGTTCAAGTCTAGTTAGTGCTTGATAGCCTTCAGAACGCAGTTCATAATGAATGAACTCTTTTGGAAAAGGGATTTATGACAGAATGAAAAAGCCTCTTTTGGAAAGACTCTCAGAAAATATTTAAGATGGATAACATTACCGATTACATGAATAAAACAATAGCGTCTATCGTCAATTCCTCACATCGATTATAATAGTCGTCATATCGTGCATATCTTTCCCAGCCTAAGTTTCAGTTTTGTTCTTTCCATTCATTTCGTTCTGGAAAACAAACGAATGTATTTCGCAGTTAGTTACAGCGGCGATGCGTGGAATATTTCAGTAGGACCAACCGGTAGCGTGGGAATTTATTATCATTTTTTGATTACGTTTTGTATGATGACGTGACAGCCAGAGGTCCCAGTGGGCGGAGAGGTTATTATAGAATTCTGAAGGTTTCCGGTGCAATTCTGAGTGATCAAGATGACGGACAGAGAAACTCGACGATGAAAGTTCATTCTTTTCATTTTGTTGTTTGAACTGTAACTTAAACATTTAATTTCATCTAGTATCAATTATTAGCGATAAGAAATGACGTGATTGGAAAATACTTTTTCAACTAATAACTTGAGAAACTAAGCGAGTTATGAAGAGAATAATGTCGATTCCTATTTCTCTCTCTTCTACAGCATTTGAAAAAAATCGTTGCCACTTTACAATTTACTTTATTTATGTTCTCATAATACGTTCTGAGTGTTTGACCAGCTGAAGTACTTATTTTTGAAATAATTTTCGCAATTTAGCCAAAAATACCCTTTTCTTCAGAATGAATCAAAACCTATTAATGACACAAAAAATTTTATGGAGTTCAAAATTGTGGGTTTTCTTGCCTGAAAATTTCAGCTTTTTATGTAAGATAAAAAGGGAATAAGATATGGCCGGTTAATGCTCGCGTGTGTTCGCGCATAGTAACTTTTTTGAGCCTTTTCAGCATGAACCTTTTTGAAAATAAGATCTGAAAGAAAAAAATCATTTACATGAGCCTATAGCTCTCAAAAAAAAACTAGAAATTGTTTTCAAAAGGACTTGATTGCTTAAAAACTGAGCTAGTTATTTTGAAGAGAAGGCGATTCTTCTTCTCACTTCAAGCTCAATTTTTTTCAAAAATAAGTACTTTCAACTGGTCAAATACTGAGAACGTATTACGAGAACATTAATGAAGTGAATTGTGAAGTGGCAACGTTTATTTTTAATGGGGTGGAAGAGAGGATATTTTCACAATTTTTTACCAACGAAAAAATAGGAATCTACATTATTCTCTTCATAACTCGCTCAGTTTTGATGCTAGGAACTTTCATAGAAAATGAAAATGAAGGTTTTTCGAACGACCTAGAAAAAGGTTATATGAGTTCATCCCAAAAAATGTATTGGTTTTTGGCTATTATAAGTAGAAACTTTCCATTTTCTCGTTTGAAAATACCACTCGAAATACCAATCAACTTCCAACAGCAATGATTCCGTTTGTATCGGGTATGAATACATCATAAATATACGATATTCGTTAATTTTTCATAAGCTATAATTTTGCTTTCTACAGGTTTTCTGATTAAATGTATAATTTTCCTGTTACTCGCGAAAATGAATCTGAAAACGTGTATTTTGCCTGAAAACTGCAAATTTCACTCGCGAATAAGTCGAAGAGAACTGCCTTTCAGAAAAAAAACTTGCTTAGAATTAGTTGACTTATCGATTTCCGCACTTATTTTCAATGAAAATTTTTCACCTCCAAGAAGGGGTTGCATCTACCCCCAAGGAAAAAGCAACCTCTGGCACAGGGTAAACTTTGAAATAGATGGAAGGTAGAATCTGAATCCAAATTTTTTATGAAAATCGGTGCTGTATGGGATGACTGGATTAGGAAATTTCGTATGTGTTCGCAACAGTTTTCGTGGATTTTGTCTTGTTTAAGCAACGATATGTATTTGGAATACTTTTTTTGTTTTGCAGTGATTCAATGAGACACAATGACGGAAATCCTGCTGTGTTTGTGTTACTGTGCGAGAGGTATTTTGATTTGATTCGACTGTCAGAAACCAGAAAAACATAACAGTCTCCACCAGTTATGTTTGGTTCACAGCATTGCTTGTTTACTTGGCATCGGGCCTATCTGTGTTTAATTTTTGATATGCTACACTCTATAATGCTCATCATGCTTATGAATAAATTGCTTTTTTCCTGAGTAGGAAAACGACATCAACTTACATTTGATGCCGAGTTGGGTGTAACGGGTTATAGAATGTTCAAGCTTCTCACGATATGAACAAAATGTGTATGGTGGCAATTTCTTCTTGAAATGAGGAAAATGCTTATCCTTGTATCAACGACTGTTTTGAAAATTGTTTTTTTACCGTCTAGGCAATGGTAGAAGTAGAAAATCATGGCATTGATTATCAGAAAACCATCGACTCTGGTTCTCAATGTCAGTCATAACAGGTTCATTCCTCTTCTTGGTTCAACCGGTTTTGAATTGTTTAGAACTAGCCATCCATTTGTGAAATGATGATTATTACACTGTCCCACTGTTTTGAACTGTTTCTGATTCAGTAAGGAAGTCGAATGAGTCTAACAAATATATTCGTCATGGATTGTTGACTTTTGGAGAAACATTACAAATTTTGCTGTATCTATGAAAAATCCCTGACATGTTCGCCCTTTCATGATAAAAATGATATCAGACACTATCTAATCATTGATGGATACTTGTTGGAAGTATTCTGTTTGCAGAACATTCGTGGTGCCTAATGATAAATTGTGAATGGCAACTCTCTGTATCTAATTATTTCGAGAGACTAATTTCTGTGTCAAAGCATTCCTCGATAATCAACAGGTTCCATAGGGAGGCGCTCCCTGATAGGCTTGTTTATAATACCGTATCCGATGTAACTAGGCGTAATCAATCAAAAACATTCGGCGCGGCAATAAATTTTGTTACATCTGGCTCCATTTGAACCTCATTCGATCCCACACGAAGGGAGAACACTAAATCAACTGTTGAACAAGGCGGATATGAAGCTCGCCTAACCTCTTCTGGAATATCGACGAAAAGCTTCGATACTTTCATTCAGTATCTCGGTTTTATTAATGCTGTGGAAGAATATTGAACCGAATTTGTATGAGTGAATAATACAGAGTGGTCCAACGAAAAGTGTGTTCTCAGCTGTTCTGCTTTGTGTGGAATTTGAAGCAAAAAGGCTCGGACACTTGAATGTTGTTTTCTAAGAGGACACATTTTACAATTTTTTTTTTTGTGAGGAATTATTTTCTCGAAGGGCACTGGGTTATACAGAAATTACCTTTTCTTGCTTAATTTGTATACAAAGCATAATAAGAAAATTGGATCAAGTTATAGGATAAATAGCGAAGATCTACCTAATAAAGCAAAATAGAGAGTTAATTTTTTATTCGGGGAAGAAGAAAGCCAAAAAATGATTCTTCAAATATATTTTATAACACCTGCCCCAACACCTCAGCGAGGAGGTGTCACAAACACTAAAATTTCAAATGGAAAGTTTGGTCGGTGGAAGGTACGAAATTAACTTTTCAATGATACCCTAAGTATTCAATGAGAAATCAGGTATATTACTAAAAGTACAACATAATCATATTACCTATAATTGAATCAATATGAAAATAAAATAAGCAATTATATAAGAATAAGTGAAAATATTAAATGGAATGCTCTTTGAGAAGGATGAGTATGAATCTATCCCATTGTTATCAAGTTATGTTGATCTTGATAATCAGAAATCTCCTCTTCATTCATTGATATTTATCCAAACATTTAACATACATTCGGCGTTGAAAACACCAACCTAATGATTTTGGTATTGAAGAAAAATACAAATAAGTTTCGGAATTTGGGAATCAGAATAATCGTAAACATTTCTGAATTACTTCATTAACGGAAGCAGGATTACAATAGGTTTGTTCTATCAACACATCCGACCGATCCGAAATTGGTCAGAGGCATGCGCAAAATTAATTTCGCTCTCCAATATTCATCTTGCGCATGCCTCTGACTGCTTAAGACCAATTTCCAAACGGTCAAATGTCAAATATGTTGCTAGAACAAACCTAATTTTGAAATTATTCATTACAATAGAATTCTCCCAATCATCGTTTGCTTCGTTTCGTTGTAAAAACTGCAGATTCAGAAAAGATCCTTGAAATTTATTTCAACTTCATAAAACATGGTTTATTCCACTCCAAAACGAGTTGAAATTATTAACTTCCATTCTCGAAAAAATAGTTTTGGTAGACTTACTCGCTTGATTGAGGATATTCATCCCGATATAATTATTAGTATGTTGCCAAGTTAGTTGGAAGTTTGCCGATACCTGATTCGTCTGTAATGTGAAATACAAATAGCAGAACCCCATCAGAACAAAATTAAAAAATTCTATTTCTACAAAATCTATGCTATCATATGATTCAATCAATCACATTTTCAACTCTTATTGAAGTCAAGTTTCAATATATCAACTCAACAAGTTGTTCACTTTTTTTTACAAAAACAACGTACAATCCGGTATAACCTCCGTTTAATTCGTGAGCCAAATTCCAAATCACACTTTGACACAGGCATATTTTGACATATTTTGGCGAGTCCGAAGGACGAGGGCCCTTTTACAAAATATGAAAATAACCTTGAAAATAACCGAATGCAATTTGTATAAGATATCACGCTTGAATGCAAAATTATCTGGTCATTTTTATGCACGAATGTAATTCATTGGAATATTTCACGTATAAAGAAATTCTTAAGGAAATGTTATTTTTTTGTTCATTTATACTTTACTCTATAGATTGTATGGAGTACTCACCTAAACGCGAAATGTTTTTCTATTTTTTAAGTCTATCTGACATTTATTTGTGTTGTTTACTGACGTCTAGCGATACGGTTTCAAATGTGTTGTTATTGTGACTTGATACAATGCAATTACCGCTGTAAGTTTTCGATAATTGCATTGCTCTTATGGGACATTTCATATATGAGGGAAATATTCGATGCAATTTTTCTGTCTAATTTGTGGCTAAGGCTAACTTCACACCCGTCTGTATACCAGCATGTATGGCATGGGTAAAGCACTCGGTAAAGCAACTGGGTAAAAACTCACAATGACTATTACCTAAATTTACTTGTAGTCAGCTGTTAAAGTGATTGTTCAGAATACTGCTTACCAATAATAATAATTTCTCAGTCAAACAAGTAGATCACTTATGTTTACAAAAGAAAGTTTATCAAAGCGTGGTCATAACTTCAGATTTTTTCATTTTTCTGAAATATTCAAGGAAATATTGTTTTTTTTTGGGGTTAGTAACCGCCCTCAATCTGAAACATTCAACGAATTGATATTGAAATCTATACACGTGTAGAAGGTAGAAGGGCAGATTTCTAATCTACTCCTAACGGTTGCATCAATCAAAAATACAAGTGAGTAATTCTAAATGAAAAACATCCTACTAATATTCGAGAAATTCTTGTATTTTTTTATAAGCAAATTTTAGTTATAAGAGAAGTTATTGACTAATAGGATCTGATCTTTCATTCAGAAGGAACTGCTTTCAATCAACGCAACAACTTTTTGGAGTAGATTATAAATCTTTGTATGCTTATAAATATCTCAATTTTGATTCTTGATTTCGTTAGATTGTGGTAGGTTTCAACTCAAAAAACGATGAAAATATTCTAGAAAATATTTCGACTTTCAAGCGCTTTTCACGAACACTTCAAATGTGTGTTCACATTTGTTGCTACCTAATATGGTTGAATACACGACTATCTTATCTTCGCGATAAATGAAATTCAAGACACGGAACGTTTCCGTTTATACAACTGCCAGATATGAATAATATTACGGATATTTTGAACCCGACTCTCAGCATCTTGATCTTCCTAACTATAAGGCGGTTGGATGAGGATTAAGTTAATTCCATAAGTCCTCATGACAAATAAAAAAAAATGTTATTTTCTTCATCAACGTGATTGGTATACAAACTCAGCAAGAGAAAGAGACTTATGGCAGAGAGGTAGCTTTTATAAATGATATAAACGTACCTATCAATGGACATTTTCTGATCTTACTTCTATTCCTTATATTGGTTTTGTATTCTTTATAGAACTGAAAGGAAAAAAGAAAAAAAAAAACAACATACTGTTCTGTCCTTAAAACCAAACATGTTTTTGAGCACAAATTTCGATATGAATATAAATTTGTCAGTTGCCCACCCGATATATGAGAAAGGACAATACCCAACTGTGAAGGTATCATAAAATCATGAAAGTTGGCTAATTATCTTGAAAGGTCACCGTTCATTGTGCGAGATTTTCGTTAAATGAGTTGCTACAATCTCGATTGCTTCACCAGTAGGTACTTTCACATTTTCATTTCGAATTTTGGGGTTAAAGGCATAAAACCGTTCTTTCTCGGCTTCCTTTGGTGGACTAGCAAAGAATCAGAACGAGGTTAAGATGTATTACACGTAATACAAGTTTTTGGTATACTAAGTGAATGTCGGTAAATTAATGAAGGAATGAAGCCAATTTCACCTTCGTCGATTTTGGTGCTGAGCTATCAATACAAGAGAATAATTGTGATAATTAAAATAAATGTTGTTTGGAAACACACCTTTCAGAGCTGTTTTATGATCGGTTGGAATTAACATAAAGTATCTTCGGACGGGTTGAGTTGGAGAATGTTTCACTGACATATTTTTTTATAAAATTGAAGGTAGCACATCGAAGTGAATTCAGAAGCAGGAGGGTGAATTTTTTGGGTGTTGCTGAAACTCGAATCCATGGATAGGAAAGTAATACATATTAGTTTGGTTTGGTTTATGAATCAAAAGTTCATTCAAAATCGTTCCGAATAGACGACGAATCGGTGTGCAAAAAAAGAATGTGTTTCCAGAACAGTTCTGTCACAGTTTTCAGATATGAGAAAACAAAACAGAAGAAAAAAATTATATGATCTATGGTTTTTATATCAAATTGACATATTGAGAGATGATTCATGCCTTCTTTATGATTTCTGAAGTACTTTTGACGCAAAATTATGTCGTTTGTATTGGTTTGTGCTTTGTTTTGTAATTATGTTGAAAAGTATCTGAAAAAACTACTAATTGTTATGCGAAAAAACCGAGGGGTGTTTCACTTTGGAAATCCGGTGTACAAAATTCAGTAGAAATGTTGTTGAAATCCTGAAATTCCACCAGAAATCCTGAAATGCACTAGAAATCCTGATTTGGTGAACGAACTTGACAGAAGAGGAACACCTCTCTCGTATCACATCGATATTTCCTTTATTTAAACAAAACTTTGTTTTCAATATCTCATTGATAAGAGCTACAGATGTTTCCTCCTCGATATGAGACTTTCGCTCAAGCTGAAACGAATAAAATTAGTTACAACGCTACATTCATGTTATCATTTTGGGGCGATTTGTTTCGTACTTACCTTAGGTGCTGGATAAAGAAGATTATTTGGATCCCCAGATTTTGACTGACCACACAAAATACGAAATCTTTTACACATCATGAAAAAGTACTTGTAATAACTTCAAAACTTATTCTACTTATATAGACTTTCAAACACTGATGAATGCGAAGAAATAATTCAGAGTTTTCGTTGACAACAATAAACCTTAGAGTTAGGTACGTCAATTTGTCAAAACCGATATTTGACAGATTTTCAAAAATGCTCTTATAACGCCCCCTACACGAAAATTAGAAAGCTTTTGTAATCGTCGATTGTTTTTCGCCAAGAAATTCTAAACAATATCGAATCACTAGATACACCAGGGTTTCCTAGGCATCTTACCAATGATATAGGCCAATGAATCCAATACTTCTTATTGACAATCTTCCTTAGTGACATTTATCGGGGTAGAAATCCAACCGAGGTCTACCCTTCTACACTTGTAAGGATTCCGATATCACTACCCATTTTCTCAGATTGTGGTGAGTTAGAAACGCAGAAAAATAAGTACGAAGAAAACATCTGATCTTCCAGCATGCAGGTTGTTGAAACCTCTATGTGTTATGGACCATCGAAGAGAGCTACTTTTGTAACAACATCTTGAGCATAACTTCTGGATCGCTTTGTATCAACCAATACAACCGTTCAATTGGGTCATGTTCAGGGGGAATCCAACATATTGAAACCAGAGACCATCACGTCACGCTATCACTCAGTACTCTGTACATTGAGGAATAACTTGAAAAAACAAACTTCTTTCATATCTTCAATTGGGAAGTTCATAATTTTATGCGACGTCTGGCGGAAATATAACGCACTGCTATAATTTGACAAACAAACGGCTTCCATATTATGTGTGTGAATTTAATGAGTTATTTGTTGTTTATTTAGGAACTCTCATCTGAAGTTGATATTTTTTTGATTAATAATAACAAACAATCATGGATGCAGATCGCTCAGTGGGCCGTATAAAGTGTTTGGTGCAAAGTTGCCGCAACTCTAGGAACCGAAATCCAAAGTTGTCTTTCCAGACGTTTCCAAAGAGAAATACATCTTTGGTGGGAAACATTACGGAAAGTGGATTGAAAGAGAAAATACACAGGTACAAGGCTTGGAAAATTAAACTGAAACTGCATAAATCACCACCTAGAGCGGCTTCAGTGCATTTCAAGAGAGATGATTTCTTGTTACCTGGTGAGTCTGTTTGTCCATTTTTTAGGCGAAGTTATGGCGCATTTCATCATCCATGTAATAAAAGCCTCTTTAGTTCACTAACACTACACTAAAACTGAAAAATGTCCTGGAACAAATATTATTAGATTTTGAAACACAATGCATCTTGTTCACCTCCAATGAATAGTATTGTGCGGCTTTTCAAAGAAAGCATCATGAACACAGTTATATTAACCTTCACGAGAAAAATTTCGTACAATGGAAAATGTAGCAAAAAAACACCAAAATCTTGTCTAGCGAGGGCAACTGATGACTGGATTTCAGTTTGGCGCGTTATTTCACAAATGTAAACAAGGTAACTATTTCAAAATGGTGGATATAGTTTAACCACCACCAATGCTTCCATGTGCAAGTTCCATGTGACACATATTGAACACCATACTTCAATGAAGATATTTTTCAATATTTATATCGCGAAATTGAAATCAGTCTTGGAAATTTCTACTGCTATAATAATATATCCGAATACTTATATCCACAAACATTGAGCCTTCAAACCATAACCCTGCGAATATAACGGCACGATAAACAAATTCGTATCGTTTACATGAAGTCATTCAGCCGCAAAATATAAGCAGGACGTTTCAAATTCAATAATGTGACACAACCACTGCTTTGAATAATGCTATTTCCGTATTTTCGAATGGATAGACGCCACAGTTCTGTTTACCAGGCATGCAGACGAAACCGCTGACTGCGGTGAGCACATCTAGCTGTCCGTTAGAACTCTGAAGTGAATGAGTGAAGTAATCAAAAAATTCTTGGGTGTTTTCCGGGTTTGATGGCCGTGGTCCACAGGTTTTTATTCCTGACGTTTCGCCTACGACTATGGTAGGCATTATCAAAGTCTGTGAGGTAACGGACGCAATGATCTCGTTCTCACAGTAGATACTACTTTATTGACGTTATGATCGGCTTTTTGGAAAAAAAAAGCCGATCATAACGTCAATAAAGTAGTATCTACTGTGAGAACGAGATCATTGCGTCCGTTACCTCACAGACTTTGATAATGCCTACCATAGTCGTAGGCGAAACGTCAGGAATAAAAATCTGTGGACCACGGCCATCAAACCCGGAAAACACCCAAGAATCAGTCACCTCCGGCCGTGAAAGTTTACGTTCTTTGATTAATCAAAAAATGTTTGGAACGAACTAAAATACGGTAGAAAATCAGACATACGTACTTAATGAACGGTACCCATTTTCAAAAACAACTCACTTCGAAAGTCTAAAACAAATTTAAAAAAAATGATTTTTTCAATGGTGGAACGAAAAATTATCCAAACATGAGACTTTCCCACTACAGGGTCAGTCAGAACTCGAAAGTTATAAAAAAATATACAGTTCCTGCATCAGTTCCTGCATCATTTGCTCAAGTCAAATCTCAAATTGAGATATCTTACAAAGCATATATACGGGATGTCGAATCGAGCCTATCAACGGACCCTAATAGATTTTGGACCTTTATTAATCAAAACAACAATAAAACTAGGATCCCTGGCGTAATGCATCTGAACGACAACACTTTCAACACTTCCCAATCTATAGTTGATGGCTTTGCCAATTACTTTTCCAGTGTCTACCAGAAGTCTAACACCCATCAAACAATTTTAGAGCCCCCTAAACACTTCAACATAACAATAGGGACAATCACTGAAAGTGACTTGATAGTAGCATCTAAAAAATTAAAGAATAAATTAACAGCTGGTGTAGATCATATTCCAAGCTTTCTTGTCAATATTCAATCTGATAGTTTCTACCGGTACTTATCCAGAACTATGGAAAACTGCCAAAATCTGTCCTATTCATAAATCAGGAGACCGTTCATTTATCAACAATTATAGACCTATAGCAATTTTGTGTAACTTTGGTAAATTATTTGAAATTATCATCTATAATCGCATTTATTTTAGTATTAAATCATCATTATCCATCTATCAGCATGGATTTATCCCTAAAAAATCAACAACTACTAACTTAGCCTGTATAACCGACTACATATCTTTTAGCCTTGATTCTGCAAGTCAGGTTGACGTTATATATACGGACATTAGTAAAGCTTTCGATAGAATTGATCAATCTCTTCTCTTACAGAAGTTGTATATTTTTGGATTTTCTGAAAAGCTGATTATACTCCTGAAATCGTATCTGACCAATCGCATTCAGTTTGTTGAATATGCTGGCACCAAATCTTTTGATTATATTTCAACATCCGGTGTACCTCAAGGGTCCAATTTGGGTCCGCTACTCTTTCTCTTATTTATGGATGACATTTCCAGTAAAATAAGCTCACCGCATTTGTTATTCGCTGATGATTTAAAAATATATTTGAATATAGAAAATCTAACAGATTGCATAACTCTCCAGAATTCCCTTATCGAAGTTAATAACTGGTGCAATAATAATTATCTTAATCTCAACTTAGGAAAATGTAAAATAGTTTCATATCATAGAAAACGGACGCCTATTATTTACGACTATGCAATTGATAATGTTTCTCTTGACAGATGTATGACTTACAAGGATTTAGGAGTAACCTTTGACACAAAATTAACATTTGACAATCACTTATGTAAAATTTCATCGTCAGCGCTCAGATTGTTGGGTTATTTTTCCAGAAACTGGGGAAATTTCTCAGATGTAAATACAATGAGACTATTGTATATGACCTTTATAAGAACCAAACTTGAGTATGCAGCAATTACCTTGTCTCCAGT
Source organism: Zygogramma bicolorata (assembly GCA_032362365.1). NCBI lineage: Eukaryota > Metazoa > Arthropoda > Insecta > Coleoptera > Chrysomelidae > Zygogramma > Zygogramma bicolorata. Next base: position 6,100,925 of record JAVJAQ010000137.1, read on the forward strand.
TTATCAAAACTCCGTCCAAAGATTGGAAAAAGTTCAAAGGAAATTTTGCAAACTTATATTCTTCAAATGTAATGCCTATTATCCTTCAAGAGGTTATGATCATGGAACTCTACTTAGCTCTCTCAACTTACAATCTTTGGTCGAGAGAAGACAATGCATGGCATTAACATTCCTGTATAAACTCCTCAATAACGAAATCGATTGTGGTTATCTGCTTTGCAAAATACAATTTCTGGTCCCTCGTAGACAATCCAGACAAGCTGTTACATTTTATAATACATTTACTAGAACGAATATCTTACAAAAATCTCCAATATATTCCATGTGTCATCTTTTCAATAGTATCTCTCATTTATGTGATATACATTATGATAGCCTAGCAAATATTTTAGAAACTTTTATAAATACTTAGCATGTATATTTATTATATTTTCTCTGTAATTGGGTGAAAACCTGTTGAGAATAAAGAATTGAAATTGATATAACAGATAAAGCTCTTATAGCTTATAGCAGAATACGTTTCTCGTTTTTGTAAACCCTATTTTGATGAGATTCTGGCACGAAAGTGTATAATAACAGATTATTCAACATGCGTATAATAATAGCCATTATACCTTGATTGAAAAAATTAACTTTATCCACCACTACTGTTGAACCTTCCATTTTGAAAGCAATATCGGAAAGAATATCGTGATATTTCACTAAAATCAAAATTTATAACAGTCTGTTCGAATAAGAAATATCAATGGTATCAAAAAATTTAACAAAAATATTCATAATGCATGTGTTTCTCCACGAATTATGATATCCATTAAAGACTAGTGAATAATGTAATCATTATTCACTATCAGCCTTTGATGGTAATGAATGATGATTTCATTATTCACTAGTGATTGATAGATTCCGTAATTCTTGTAGGAACACATGCATTATGAATATTTTTTACAATAGACGTGGACGAATATTATTATTCACGACTATTATATTATATTATAATATAAACTTATTAAGTACGTCTGTTCGCTCGACCTCAATTATACCCATTACACACTAGTGAATAATGAGTCAATATACTTACTTATACTCACCTAATTCAACTATAATATTATATTGTTATGCTACAAACAATCCATTTTCAAATTTTTATCGTGTGAACCACCAACTGTTTCAAATTCAGTTCGGACCTACACATAGAAGAAAAAGAGGCAAGAAACATCTACACTGAGCTACCAGCGACTATAAACGTGCGTGTCATATCGAAATAGCTTTCGAATCCAAACAAATTTGTATCAAACCTGTCAACAGTAAGGTATGATATATTCGTTAGAATAAAATAATATTGTTTCTAAAAATATGTATATAAAACAATAACATTTTCCATTTTCATTAGTCGTGGATAAAGTATAGTATTATCTTCTCGTATATTGCTATTACACCTCGGTGATTTAGATAACTCGCCTGCGGCTCGTGGCCGTTAAATTCACCTAGTGAATAATAGCCATCATTATACGCTGGTTGAATAACATACTATTGAATATACTTCTATAGAATTGAATTATCGAAAAAAAATTTTTTTTTAATTTGGATAGCAATATAGGTGATAGGTGCATAGGGTCGATACATTTACCTTGTATTCAACTCATTCCATAAAACAGGTTTTTATCATTGCTGTTGTTCCAAGAAATTTCGAAGTGATGAAATTCCATCATAAAAATGTTTATTATGGTTGTTAGTCTGTAACATCACGCAAAAAGCTATATAGGAGCATCTTTACAAAATGGAATCACAGTGATTATTTGCAAGTTGGCCACGATGTTGGCATTCACCCAAAATATTACTCCGAAACTTCATACCTAATCTGAATTGTAATGAGAGATATATCTGTAATTTTTATGTTTTTTAAATCGCACATTAACCGGAAAACAATAAAAAAATATTCCTGATAATTGTTTTTACTCGCAGTATCTTTTTTTTTTTTAAATTTCCGTTCATTGCGAATGTTCATATTTTCATCAGATACTTCATTTCCGAAACATTTATACAAGCATCTTCTTGAAGTCACGTTAAAACCATATTTGAATCGTTTTGGACCTAATTTTCGTGGACTACGACTATTTCAATGTTCGGCGGAGGCCATGATAATTATAGAGGAGGAATGTTGCTCTGAAAATTTCCGATGACAGTTTTCAGAACCTAATGTTGATAATATCATGATAATACTTGAATATTCAAAGTTATTGCGAATGTCACTTCTGTACTGTACTGAGATATTTGTACCATATTGATGAATTAAATTGGTAACTTGGAAAACCTATGGCACGGAAGAAATAATCTCACGCGAGATTGGTAGACGTGATAGATAGGTTTCAGTGGTTCAATCAATTTGAAGAACGTTTACCCAGTTTACCCAGAAAAAGGGCATATTCTGAATTCGTTGCTGCACAATATTTATTTTTATTGTTGAAGTACCCCGTACACACCATTTCACCTCATTCCTCACTCTTCAACAAATTACAACCATTTTTCACTGTACCTATAACTCGTAAAAGAATTCAAGATGAAATTTAATAATAATAATACGTGTATTGATCAGGTTCGCAACCACAAATAGACGAATTACAAAATAATTCAGGACGTAAATAGAAGTGGATGAAAATTACGAAAAGAAATAACGCAAACAGAATCGTCGAGTTCGCATACTTAAATGGAAAATTTTTTTGTTGAAATCATGATGGGCATTAGTGAATACGAAATAGGAGCGTGCTTTTAATTATAGTCATACAGTTGGCTTTCAGTGGGAATGCAAAATCCAGTGAAGGTCATAAGTTATTTTGATGAAATGTATGAACAATTTTTCGCGAAATGAGAATCAATATTGGAATTCATACAAGTCTCGATACAAGTGTAGAAGGGCAGATTTTTAATCTAAACCGATAATTCAGAACAGTTTGTTCAAATTTGCCTTCGAAAAAAATACAAGAAATGAAGGAGACCACACAACAGAATGGGAAGATACTCAAGTGATGGCAAGAGAGTGCAATGCCGTCTTATGGTTTGCCTCCTCAGTTGTGTGCTTTGTTGAAGAGTTTCTTGTCTGATAGGTATCTGTACGTGGTGTTGATTGTACCATATGATATTCTCCCAATAAATGTAGGTGTTCCACAGGGTTCAGTTCTGGCGCCCACTTTGTTTCTGCTTCATGTCAATGATTTGCTCGAGAAAACATCTTGTTCAATACATAGTTTTGCGGACGACAGTACGCTTCATACCAGTTTCTCATACAGAGTCCCCATACCAGCTCGAAAAACAAAAATTCAAAGAAACATTCACGTCAATAAAATTGACGACGACTTGGCAAAAATAATAGAATGGGGTAAGATGAACTTGTTGGAATTTAATGCTACGAAAACCCATGCATGTTTCTTCTCAAGGAAAGCTGATCTACTTATCATCGTCAAATATCCAGATGTCAGGAGTAACTATTCCTACAAAATCAAATATCTCGATGTTAGGAATTACGATCAGAGATAATCTCTCATGGGAAAACCATGTGAGATCGATCGCTAAAAGTGCTTCCCAGAAACTTGGATTTCTATTTCATGCGAAGAAATACTTAATTTCCCGTCAACTTCTGATGATTCACAAGGCTCAGATACGACCTGTCATGGAATACAGTTCTCATGTGTGGAGTTCGGCACCAAAACATTCATTGAGGCTTCTTGATTCCATTCAGAGAAAGGCAATTCGTCTTGTTGGTGATTCTTCGCTCACAGACTCGCTCACTTCATTGGAACATCGTAGAAGGGTCGGAGACTTGTCTCTCTTCCATATATACTTTCACGATCGATGCTCTTCCGAATCGTTATCATTCGTTCCCCCCTCGGTTCCCCCCTTGGCAATATCTACACGGATGACCCGACGAGTACAGAATTCCCACCCCTTTGTTGTGAATTTGGAAACCTGTCGAACCTCTTTTGCTCAGGGATCTTTTTTCGATAGAACAGATAAGGTTTGGTGGAGGTGGAGGTGGAGAAGTTGTTCCTGAGGCTTACAAACTTCAAAAATTCAAAGTAATTCGTATCTCCTGTCCCTCGAATCACGCGGTGTTCTTTGAACATCACAGGGCTTCCCTTACGTGTGAATCTGAATATAAAAAAAAGAACACGAAAGTTGAAGGAATCTGCTTGATTCATGCTATCCTAGGATACTTGCATCTCGAAGAGTTCAGTTGATATAAATAGCACCTGACTACCTCTCTTGAGAGACAAAATATTATGTGGAATGTCAGGTTTTTGACAGATTTTCAAAAAGAGCCTTGAAGTGAAATATTTGTGAACAAGTTTTGAGAACGGAAGCAGATTTGATTTCCGAACCGTTAACAACGATGAGTAGATGAAACTGTTTTTTTCTTCGAACGTCAAATAATGATGACATTACTTATCTAACTTGATCCTGTCAAAGTTTGATGTCTCCGCCGGCAGCAGTTTTTTTTCCCATTTCTTTACGGCGGAGGGAAAAATGTTGTCATGGCAACAATAGGAAACATGTCACAAAGCAACAATACAAATGTCATTAACAACAATTAAACATCATTTTTATTTATAGTAACATTAAAAGTACAATTAGTTAATGAAGCATTTTCAAAATTGAAACCGTGCAAAAATGTTCCCGACTCTTGATACGCATTGGTAATTGTTGATGATACTGATGGTCGAGCACAACTTTCAGCAATCATTCCCGATGTTGGCGAATCATGAGGGTTTAACATTTTTTGAGCATTATCGTTCTTATTTCTTATTGAATCCTCTATATATCCTTCGGCAACCGTGCTTGATTTCCAGCCCCCATGTCGTTTTTGGCATTCTAGATTTCCGCCTCCTTCAATTATTAAAAGTGTTGCTGAAGTTCGTCGTAAACAGTGACCCGTGTATGCGCTTGCATCGTTTACATTCAAATAACTAGCTACTTTTTCGGCTACTGCGCTGATCGAATGTATTCCCATGACGCTTCGGTAACACTTTCCATTTTGGTACTTTATAAAAAATCGGTTTTCTGTGAAATTTTCAGGCCGCAATGATGCATACTATTCATACAGTTTAATGTAGTTTTGACCAATTTATCGTAAAAGATCTAATTTGTCGTGTTTTACTGTCTGGGATTTTGATAATTATTACATTTTCTTTATCCTCAATGTCCACAGTCTTCATTTTTACCAATTCGTCGCATCGACAGGCGCCGGTAACCCCAATTAACAAAACAATCTGAAATATTTTTATAATCTAGTAGAGTATACTACATGCTTTGCAATATAATTTTTTTTGCCTTTAATCCTAAATACAACTTATCTGGCGCTTCAAACAAAAATTTATCAAACTCGTCTTTAGTGAAAACTTTAGACTTCTTTGCTTTAGAAATTTGCTTATATCCACATTTTTTCTAATAACTAACTCGGATTTTATCATAGAGTATCGTGACCACATTGTAGAAGATTTCCATTTATTTTCATTTTCCATTACATTAAAATATGCCAGTAAAACGTCTTCGGTAACTTGCCGTACTCCTCTTGTATCGCACCACTCTTGGAAGTGCTTGTACGCTAACCGATACTTTATTCCGGACTTGGAGGGCCCCAAACGTGCTACTGCATCATTAGCCGCGGACTCAATTTCGTTTAGGTTTTCCATTTTCGCACTAAATTTTGGCTTGCGGTTGCAACAACAATAAGCTGTCTTTAATAACATAAAATAACTGTCAAACAACTGTAACCAGGGAGACGCAAATCCCACCGACGACTTAATTATTTTAATTTCTAACATCTAGACGACTTTGATAGTTGTCACAGTTAATTTAAAAATTTAGTAAAAATAGCGTATGAATTGTACTATTCATGGTTGAAAATTGCCACGTTTGAAGAAAAAATAGTATACTTTATTCGGCAAAGAAGCGACTTTTCTTGACTTGCCCTCTATCACGCGCCTCACTTCGTTCGGCGCGTAATATCGGGCGCGTCAAGAAGTCATGCTTCTCCGCCTCATAAAGTAATATACTATTAACTTAGGCAGCAACTTTCAGGAGTGGATAAGAAATCTGCCCATTTACTCTCGTATAGATTCCATGAATTTTTCTCAATCTTTCAGACTGTTGTATTTCAAGAACCTAAATTAAAAACTACCATATTTGTTATCATTCTAATTCGCTCTACATTTTTCTATGGAATATTAATCGCTTTTCCCTGTTTATGTTAATTCCTCGATTAATTCTGAATAAACCGTTTGTTATTCTTTGCCTTCTTAAATTGATAGATTGAACCCATTGAATGATAATAAGAATTTGCATGATAATGCATTTTTCCAAAGTTTTCATCCTGCCGTATTAGAAACATCTACACGACAAAATGGGCATCAGAAATGCTCCGTGGTAATAAAAATCATTGGATTGGTCTCGTTTCTGACAATGAAGGAATTGATGAGAACTGCACCACTATGAACCTTCTAAAAAAAAAAATTGTTCTAAAATTGTTCGTTTTCGTTAACCAGCTGACGAACGTCAACCCTCAGAAGTCGAAACTTGTGCGAGCAATGGATCAACGAGGCCTCACCTTTTAACGTGCGACTACCCAGCACGGTGGCCCGGCGAGGATTCGAACCCCGGCCTTCTGCTTGATAGGCAGATATGCTAACCACTACACTACCGAGACAGCAAGATTAAAAAGGATTGCGATAAGTAACAACGTGGACAAAATAAAGCTATAAGAACAAAAAACAAATTTTGAAATAATCCCCAAGCAATTAATTACCTACCTGGCAAAGTTCAGTTGCTTGTATCCAAAATTGTTAACACCGTAATAACTATGACGAATTGCTAGCAAGAACCTGTTGATAAAAAGTACAAGTTTTGTACGTCGAGGAGAAAAAAATCCAATACTCATCACCAAGACTGAATAGTGGTAGTAGTTCGCATTTTCATTTTATAAACTATTCAACTCTTTTAAAAATTGTTTTGAAGAAGGAATAGAATAATTCGAAATGAAATGGTGAAGCTTGACAAAACGATAAATACACAAATCACAGATGGTATTGCCCGATACTTGATGAATATCCAATAATAATTCCTTGATTGAAAAACCCTTTATTGTGTGAAATTCAAAGTGAATGTTTATTCGTATCTCCTGTTCTTTAATTCACGCGGTGTCCTTTGAAGGGCTTGAGCAGGCTTTCCTGCTTTCGAATGGGATTACTATAAACTTTTAACCACTCTCATCTTTTCGAAAAGTAGAAGATTCAGGAAGTGTTACCGTAACTTTACATTCTCTAATTATCTTATCAACTATCTCTGGAATAAAACCGTTCACTTCAGCTATAAACCCAATCACTCTGTTTTCATTGTCGTACTTTTCGAAAATGTTATCAATGCATGGGCGAGAAATTGCAGTGCTGCCATTTCATGTTGTGGGCTTCAACGTGTTCGTGTTTTTCGTATACATTTCAAACTATTCCATCATTTATGCTCCTTATGACCAGTAAGTACATCTGAAAATAGTAACTGTTGTTCTTTCCCAACTTCGTACGTAAATTTTATAAGTACTCCTACACCTGCTGAAAGGACAATGTCGGTTATCCTTGTATCCACCACAGCGAATATATAGTTGACTTATCTCATCCAGATCCTCCGTGTCTAACCTACCCAGAAGCAGGATTGTTATCAATGGAGACAATGGGTTACCCATGGCCGAGGGGTTGACCACATGGGAATTCCGGTGTACAATTGATAAGAATTCCGGGGAATTCCGGGGAATTTTGGGTAATTCCGAGGAAATTTCGAGGAATTCCGGGGAGTTCCGAGGGAATTCCTGGGAAATTCCGGGGTATTCCGGGGAATTCCGAGGGAATTCCTGGGGAATTCCGGGGAATTCCGAAAAATTTATAAAGGAACTATAGGGATATAATTCAAAGACAAAACACCGGTGTGAAGTAATCCACTTCCACTGGACGAAGAAAGTTAGGACCTTTGTTTTGAAAGAGTTTGTGGCGTTTAGAGACAAATAAGCCTGATGACAACAAACTTCATGATCTGATAGACATCTGATATATCCCTGGAGGGATGTGTTGGGAAAGTTTTTGCAAATGAGTCAATAACTTCTTTCAGTGAAATAGTACCTCATTCTGATTCGAATATATAAATAAGGCATGTGAAACAACCCAAAAAACTTTGTTTTATAGTTTGTGCGGCCTCGAGAGGGGTGTGGTTGGGGGTAGTTTTTTCAAATAATCCGATAACTTCTTTCAATGGAATAGAACCTCATTCTGATTCGAATATATATGAATTGGGCATGTGAAACAGCCCAAAAAAACTTCGTGTCATAGTTGGTGTGTTTGTTTTTGGGGTCAACCTCTGCGACTGCCATTATTTTCCTCAATATTTCAAAAATGACGTGTCTTGAAATTTCATAATTGGCAGACAAAACACAGGTTGTCTACATTGTTTCCAGCGGTTACCGAAATTGAAAAAAGACGGTTATAGCTCGGCGTTACACGATACGAGTTATCTAGTCAATAACTGCAGTCTTTGTATGATTTCTGATGTTTCTTTGCAGCTCCATCAAGTTATTTGGACGGTTTTATATAATTTATCGGTTTGTGATAAAAAGATGATCGGACGAGTGATCGGATATATTGTGGTTCAGTGTCAACTGTTCTCATTTGAGTTTATACAGGGTGAACACACCGGTGAAAAATATTTTTAGATTTTCCTAGTAGGTAATGTTGAAGGATTATCAATAATTTTTGATAGTATGGAATAAACGTTTTCGGGAAACAGTTTATTTTCGCTATATAAGCGATGACAAAAACGTATAGAAAGGATTTTCTCCACAGATTGAGTATGCCGTTATCATTTAGCGGTTGAAAGTAATAGAACTTACTCAATAGACCATAAAATAAAATATTTTTTCTCAATGACAAATTGTATTTTTTCAATACATATTTATTCTAACGGATTCAGAACTAGATTCTATGAGGAAAAATTTCAGGAAAAATGATGCTAATAAAACAAACCTGAGTGGAATCAGAGGATCCGT